>CM075989.1:15593669-15653920 GCA_038087875.1 Malacoraja senta
GAACATGGATAGGTGACATCTCAGGTCGGGACCCTTCTTCAGACCTGATCCGAACCGAAAAGTCACCTATGCATGTTCTCCAGAGATGCCTGCCTGACCCGCTGAGTTACTCCAACACTTTGTGTCCTTTTGTGTAAATCTGCAGTTCCTTGTTTCTACATTTCAGTGAGGAAGTACAGCCGACATTTTGTGTTGTTCATGAACATCATCCTTTCACACAGAGGCTATCTTTCTGTTCAAAGATTAGGATGAGTGATCTATCGCTACAGAAATATTGGGTGTAGACAGCCGCTGGTAATAATTATGCACATGGTAATTGTACAAACACCTGAGGGCCATATTGTTCATATGATTCTGATTGATCTCGGTGTCAGAAAGTTCATAATTGGTTAGCAAGGTAAAAGTCCCTGTCACAGTATTGGCATTTGTAGTTATGTTCTGGGTTAGTTGTTATGCAGAGCTTTAAATAGGCCAAGAGGTATTCTTTACTGAAGTCCATGTATTTGGAATTTCAGAGCTGCTTCAATTGAAAATGGTGCTCTATATTGACCAGATGTTCATGAAGACTGCCTCCCTCATTAATAATGTGAGAGGAATTCATGACCACACAGGAAACAGACCAACAATTCTAGTTGCTCATGTCTGTATATTGTGAAGTTGTTTAAATGCACCCACCCAACCCACAGACTGCATTATCAGGCAATGTGGTGGAACAGAGTCTTGCTCAGCCATGACTGATAAAAGAGCTATGCGTGTGGGGATCCCAGTGAAAAATACTTATTTATACTGTCCCCTACTTCACTCTGTTCTCCGGAGTTGCTGCCTAACCAGCTGAGTAAATCCAGCCAGTCAGACACTGTGATCTGGTGTACAATGAGGAGAAAGTCCTTTAATGCAGGTGTCAGAGAGACAAGTAGCAGGAGCACATATATCAGAAAATGTTTGTTGAAATATAAGCAGGTTAGTTTGCTAACTAGTTTAGGTTAGAAATGCATTTTGGAAACACGCCCTTCGGCCCACTGGGTCCACGCCGACCAGCAATCATCCGTACACTAGTTCTAACCTACATGCTAGGGACAATTTACAGAAGCTAATGAACCTACAAACCTACACATCTTTGGAATATGGGAGGAAACGGGAGCACCTGATGAAAACCCACGGTGTCACAGGGAGAACGTACAGACACACACACACACACATGCGCGCACACACACACACACACACACACACACGCACAGACACACACACACACACGCACACACACACACACACACACACATGCGCTCAGACACACAGAGAGACACACACACACACACACACCACGCACACACGCCCTCATAGACACACACGCACACACACACACACACACACACAAACGCACACACAAACACACACACCCACATGCGCTCAGACACACAGAGAGACACACACCACACACACACACACACACACCACACACACACACACACACACACACACACACACCCACATGCGCTCAGACACACAGAGAGACACACGACACACACACACACACCACACACACACACACACACACACACACGCACACACACACAGACACACACACACACACACACACACATACACCACACACACACACACACACACACACACACACGCACGCACACACACACATACACAGAGACACACACACACACACACACACACAGAGCACACACACACACACACACACACACACACACACACACACACACACACATACACCACCTGATCGTACTTGGGTCTGTGGCGCAGTAAGACCACAGCTCTACTGCTGCACCCACTGTACTGCCCAACTACCTGGATGAAATGTAGGAAATATAAAGCGGATCAGCCCCGTTGGTGGAGAGAGAGGAATGGCTAACCTTTCAGAAAAACAGTTAACATTATCAGAAGCATGAATAGGGTAGACAATCAGAATCTTTTTCCTGTGTTGGAAAGTCAAAGACTGGAGGGGCATAGGTTTGAGGTGATAGAGGAAAGATGAAAGGAGATGTGTGAGGCAAGAGTACAGAGAGTGGTGGGTACCTGGAACACATTGCCAAGAATGGTCATGGGAGCAGGTATAATAGTGGTATTTAAGAAGCTTTTAGAAAGGCACGGATGTGCAGGGAATGGAGAGATATACTGTTGATGCTAAACTTTGTTTCTCTTTCCATTTTCGGGTGAATTACTTTTCATCAGAACTGGAAAGAAAATGCAGCTAAACACGTTTAAAGGTGCAGAGTGAGGGAGCAGCAAGGAGAGGTGGAGGGGTAATGTCCGTGACAAGGTGGATCACACTGCAGCCTTGATGCCGCCCTCCACCTTGTTGTCCAATGCCGCTTTTTCCCCCCTTGCCTCCAGCTTTTCGTAGGTGCTATGGTTTGCTCCTGATTATTACTATTCTCCTTTCACCTGCGCCTTCCTCTGGAGCTGCAGTGCCTGCCTGTTCACCATCTCCCTTTGCACCTTCCAGGGCTCCAACTGTTTTCCCACCTCCTCCAGTTGCGTATGCCGTGCTTGTAGCTCACTGGGTCACCACTGTGGGAAGGCCTAACGCAGATTGGGTGACAGGTTTTAAGAAGACTTGCACTGAGTCTGCAAGCGAGACTCCAAGTCCTGGTCATCCAAGTCCTGGTCATCTCCCACTGGTGTTCCCCATCCAATAAACCTCAACCTCAACATGAGGAGCAGCGCCTCCTCCTCTGACTCAGTACTTTACACAAAATTCCGTGAATTCAAATAATCTCTGTGGCTCCCATTTACACATTTTCTGGCCAAACGATGCTACTTTGTGTCTTGAACAATTGTATCCCTTCTGTCAGTTCATTCATTTAATATTTCAGATTTCCAGCTTCCACACTTTTGCTATTGCATCACAAAATTAAACGTGTACAGAACTCTTTTCTGGAAAGCAAGTGACAGCAATTGAGAACCGATTATTCACTGTTTTCTTTGCTTTGAACTGTCGGGTGTGCAAATCATATAACACTGTGCAAATCATATAACACTCAGATAGTTGGGGAAGATGAACAAGAAGGTGACACCAGAAGTGACATAATTAAGGTGCAGCAATTTCTTAAAAAGGAGCTGCATTCTGTAAAGTCCGTCAAACCGGTCGATCATACATTCCTAGAGAGCCAGTTTGGTTTCACTGGCGCTGAACTCAATGGTGCGCACTTGTTTCCATGAACTGGAAATACTGCTGTTCATATGTAAAGACATGGTTGGGATATTTCTTAATAAAATATGTTGCAGATCGGTAAACAGATGTAACAACAATGCACTGAAATCAGTTTCTGTTGAAACAGAAATTCTATTAGGAAGAAAAGGAAGTACTTGTATTTACATAATGCTTTAAAACATCATCCAGATATGTTGCAGCCCTTTAAATCCAATTAGATACTTGTGTGTACACTGTTAGACAACATGATGGTCCCAAAATACTGCAAGTGCCAAGCTGCAAGGAACAACAAACTAACTGAGAGGTAGTCTATTGGTGTACCTTTGAGAGGGGACATGTTGGTTATTATCACACAGTTCTTGTTCAAGAGCAGTGTCTCTCTCACTAACAAGGGAGTTTGGAGCAGCTTGAACATTTGGAGAGAGGTTGAAGTCAGGGATTGGTGATGGAGCAACATTCCACATTCTTTCTTTAATGCAATTGGTAGCCTAGGTTGGCAGCATTAACAGATATATAAATGTAGTAATAAATAATGCTAATTGGATGGAATACAGTACCAAATGTATTGAACTAACACTGGGAAACTGCAGGAAAGAGATTTGGAATTATGCCCAGAGTTTACAAGGAGGTTGAAGGAACAAAACTCTGCTTTCTTCTTTTTTTCTTACGCTGCTTGAACTTGTCAACGTGTTGTGGCAGCAGTTGAGTTTGGATTCTGAAGGGCTGATTCAGTACCCTGGTGCTCAGTGACCACTTTAAAGTGGTAACATTTCAAACGGGTTGGTTTATTTTCTGTTTTTCTTTTAATTTAAGCACTTTTTATATTTATCAAATGAACGTTGCTGGATTTAGTTAGCTTATCTGACTTTCGTCGTGCAGTCAGTGTACACTGTTGGCTCATTCACATTCTCTGGGATATCCAGATGCTGCCCTCCATTCTGGGCCCAGTCTCCGAATGCCAGCTGCATCTAGATTTAAAGTAACAATCTCCTGCTAAGATAGAACGAGGAAACAGAATGTCTGTGTCCTACATATTCATGGACAGTCACAAACTGCATCGCCAGGTTGGACTATAGGAGGTAAGCTAACTATCCAGCAAAGACCATTCAATAAATATAAAAACTGCTTAAATAAAAACAGAAAATATACCAACATTTTTTTAATCAACACGGCGGCAAGGTGGAGCAGCGGTGGAGCTGCTGCCTTACAGCACCAGAGACCCGAGTTCGATCCTGACTACGGATGCTGTCTGTACCTAGTTTGTACGTTCTCCCTGTGACCGCGTGGGTTTTCTCCGGGTGCTCCAGTTTCCTCCCACACTCCAAAGACGTTCAGGTATGTAGGTTAATTGGCTTCTGTAAAAAAGATTGTAAGTTGTCCCTGGTGTGTACGATAATGTTAGTATACGGGGCGATCACTGGTCGGCACGGACTTGGTGGGCTGAAGGGCACGTTTCCACGCGCTATCTATACAGTCTAAAGGTAAAGTAAAGGGTCTGAAACCCTTTCTGCACCACACACTTGGATGCCTGTGGAATATGCTCATTCCCTTGGAGAAGATCTTCCCCAATAAAACCCTACCTCTCCCCACTGCAGTTTCTCTTTCTTTCGCTCTCCCCCTCTCCTTCTCTTTTGCCCTTGCCCTCTCTTTTACTCTCGCTCTCTATCACCCCCTCTCTCTCACGAATGGGAATCCTAGGCTCCATGTCTATCCCGCCTGCCTCTCCTGATAGATTACACTATAGGATGGTGCTGGAAAAGCCCCGGGCCACAAAATAATCAAGAAAACTTTCATAGTTGAAGCATGGCATCTGAATTAACCGGCGATCAAAATGACACTGACATTCCGAAACAATCGAAAACATTTCAAAATAATAAAAAAATTGATGAAGCTTTTTTTAAATTGATAAAATATTAGTAACTTCAAGAAAATTAAATTAAACAATTAGAAGCATTCAGCCTAAAATAAACAATGAGGGCGTTTAGTTTACATGGAAACCGGTCCTTCGGCCCATCGGCCCACCGAGGCAATGCAAACCATCGATCACCCATTCACACTAATGCTATGTTATCCCATTTTCGCATCCACTCCCTATACACTTGAGACAATTTATAAAGGCCAATTGACCTACAAACCCACATATCTTTGGGATATCGGAGGAAACTGAAGCACCCAGGGAAAGCTACAGGGAGAATGTGCAAACTCCACACACAGTCAGGATTGGACCTGGGTCTCTGGTGTTCGAGGCAGCTGCTTTACCAGCTGTGCCACCGTACCACACGCATGCTTAATCCATCTGGAGATCAGGGGAGGTGATCTCCCAACACCAGGTCTCAGTGACGTGAGACTGTTGCATCTTCACACGTCCCTGCTGAACGCCTGGGTGGATATGCCGATACAGAAATCCCACATTTACTGTGACTCAGACAGGGAAATGCCGTGAGTTGTGTGTGGAATGACAGGTATTGTTGTGGAGAATACAGCCCACGGACGCAAGTGCTACCTGGTCAATGGATTTAAACAAAACAAATGACTGCAAATGTTGAAAAACAGAAACATTAATTAACAAAACTAAGTGAGTCACAACCTGAAAGAATGACCAGCTGACGTGTTGGGTTTGTTGATCTGGAGTCGATTATTATCTGCTAAAAACTTTAAACAAAATATTTGATGCCAAAAACAAAATCTGATGTACATATGTGAAATACCAAATCAATGGTGACTCTAAGAATCAGTTTTAAAAGCTTGTTCGGTTATCATTCTTTTGTTTAAAATGCAGACTATTTTTCTGGTGAATGGGAGTTCCAGGCGTTCTTTTATCAGTGCCGATTATTATAACTTGGATGGTTCCAGCATTCCCTTTGGAGAGCTGCCAGAGCTCGATGTCTCTGTGTAATATTCTACACGAGTTTGCTGGGGTATGAGCATGTTACTTTTGGCAACAGCTTGGGATTGAAATTGTTTTGGTTGTAGAAGGGGGGTTGTGAGTTGGTGGGTGCGAAAGAGATAAGATGTGGAATCTTGGCAAGGGATATTCCTACAAGCGGTTGTTTCTGTGAAAGTTTGCTTTTGTTGGTTTCTAATCTTCCCAAATGTGATGCTGTGTCTGGCATGGAAGAGGAGAACAAATCGCAGCTGATATCCTAATCTCGGAAAGAGTAAAAGCCTACAAGCTCTCTGGTTTTAAACAGAACCCCTCCCACTTGGAGCAGGAGAGTTCATCCATTGTTACTTTCCTCTGTCGGTTCTCGCCTATAGATTTAACCATTGATTTACCAGTGCCCAAGGATAACTATTTCAACTGTAAAAGTGTGTTGCAGTGCAAATGAACAAAACTCCCATTGAGTGAGGAAGCCTGACCTTAATTTGAACCACTTGGTGAGGACCAAGTCATTCAGCCTGAAGTTTTTTCCCATGTTACCATTAAACAAAATTACAATAAATTGATTGTAGAGATATGGTTTCAGTTTTCATCACTATTTATTATATTCATGCTATTGGCAAACTACTGCTCTCTCCTGCCTTGGGGCCTGCCCTGCTCACACGGGGTAATTATTTTGATTGTATTTCATGTCCCACCCAAAATCTCCTATATCATCCCAGCCTGTTAAAATGCTACACTCCCTTGCAGAATAAAACCCCACCTCCCCTCACTGCATTTTTGCTGCTCTAATATCTCTCTCACTCTAATATCTCTCACTAATATCTCCCTCACTCACCCTACCTTGTATTAATTGGACATCACCTTTGAGATGCTTTTTCTTTGCTTCATTGAAAGCTTCACGACACAGACCCACTATTTCCTTTTCCATTGCAATCTGTCTTTGCCGGCAATTGCAGGTTTAATCTGAAGATCAGAGTGCTTGAGGAACTCAGTGGGTCAGACAACATCTGTGGAGAGAAAGACGATGTTTTGGGTCGATCTGAAGCGTCACCTGTCCGTTCCCTCCACATGCTGCGTGACCCACTGAGTTTAGTTAAGAGGTGGGAGAAACAGTCCCCTCGGCCCACTGAGCCCATGCCGACCAGCGATCACCTCTTCATACAAGTTCTATTCTACACACTAGGGGCAATTTACAGAAGCTAATTAACCTACAAACGTGCACGGATTTGGAATGTGACTGGACACCTGGAGAAAATCCATGTGGACACAGTGAATGTGCAGACTCCGTACAGACAGCACCCGTAGTCAGAAATGAACCCGGGTCTCTGGTGCTGTTAGGCAGCAACTCTACCATGCGCCACCGTGCTGTCATCCAGCCCTTCCTGTGTCTCTCTTCTTTATTCTAAAGCTGTTCTGTTTTCATGGCAATTGCCATCTTTTCTAATGAACTTTGATATTGAAGTTCAGAATGACTCTGAGTTTTCTTCCATTTAACCTGGTCATACGTGGATTGCTGTCTGCGTCTCACTGGATCACATGGTCCTTGGTGCGTTCAGGCTCAGCTTCTCCCAAGGCAGGCTCTTCCCTTAATTATGAAGACCACGTTCCTCAGCCCTGAAAACATTGCTTGCATCTTTACGTCGCCCAGCCTCACATTACTGTGAAGCCATGCTCCCTGTAGTTTAAAGCTGGAAATCCTCATTTGCTCTTTTTTGGGGGGTCCCTGATCATTGTGCAAGCTGTGTTGTGCAAAGCATGTTACATCTCGCTTATTGTTGAACAGCAGTGCAGTTTAAAGTAGTGTTTCTACGGGAAAATATTCTGTCTCAAATCTTCTGTGGCCTATTTCTGCAACATCCCCCAACCCTGTGCCCTTTCAAGGTCACACTGTTTCTTGGCCATTGACTGCTTCCAGTTTGCCAAATCCTCTCATCTCGTTCCTTTAAAGTACTGTGCATTCAAATAAAAACCTTAAGCTTTGATGTTTTTACAATTTTTTTTCACTCCAGTCTTTCTGTTGCACACTTTCACTTATATTGATTGCCATTCTCTCCCTCACTACCCTGCATCACCTCTCTCTCATTCTTCTTAATCTATGAAACCTATTTTCACTTAAGCCCTACCCATTTCCAATGAGTTTAAAGCCTATCTGCAGCCCTCTTTATGCAATTTACCAGGACACTGCTACCTGAACAGTTCAGATGCAGCCCATCTCAACACATCAGCTGCTTCCAACCCATGAATCAAGATCCACCTCTCCCGCACCAAGTTTTGATCCACCTCCAATCCGATTCACTTTCTGCAAATGTACATGCGATTATCACTCTTGGGGTGACATGAGTCTGCAGATGCTGAAATCTTGAGTAGGAGAAGAACTGCTGGAGGAACTCAGTGTGTCAGGAGGCATCTGTGGAAGAAAATGGACAGATGACGCTTTGGGTCGGGTCCCTTCTTCAGAATGAACTCGCAGGAGGGTCCTGAGCCAAGTCGTCATCTGTTCTGTTCTCTCTGCAGATGTTGCCTGGTCTTCTGGTTTCCAACAGCAGATTAAAAAAAAAAATCACCTTTGTTGTTCTGCTTTTCAATTTTGCCCAGAACTGCACATAATTCCTCAGCAGTGTCCTTCCTGGTTCTGTTCATATTGTTGGTTGCCACATGGATCATGGCAACTGTTAAAGATGGAATCTGTGTCTGGTATAGAGCAGAGTGGGGGACTAAGCACCCACAGTCACATTATCATTCTCCAAGTTTCCAAAAATTAATCTGACCGGTGTGACTCCCTCCAGGAATAATGTGTCCAGGCAATTCTCCCCCTCCCGATGTGTCTCAGTGTTAGGAGCTCAGATTCCAGTTTGTCAACCCTGAGCAAAAGTTCCCCAGCAGCCAACACTTGCTGCAAGTCTGAAGAAGGGTCTTGACCCAAAACATCGCCTATCCATGCTCTTCAGAGATACTGCTTGACCCGCTGAGTTATTCCAGCACTTTGTGTCCTGTTGTGTGTTAACCAGTATCTGTAGTTCTTTCTTTCTATCACTTGCTGCAGATGTTGTTACTGTTTACCACAAGGGGGTTGATAATGTTGCAACTACAACATCTCACCATCTTGGTTCTGATTAATTAGTTGGATTGATTAGTTTAATTGATTTGAATTGGACTTTGCCACTTTAAATATGCACTCCTTATCCCCACTGAAGTATCCTGATTTCAATTTCAGAAAGGACAGAGAGAAAAATATAAAATAAAAATATCCAGCAATCTCCTTCATGCTGCCCTGTGAGCCAATAGTCTGTCACTCTTAGTCAGAGATTGGGCAATTAGGGATGCCTGATAAACAAAGGCCTTGCCAATGAAGCCCAAGATGAATAAACTATGTGTGGCATTCTTACAGCGCAGGTAATCCATGCTACTGTCACCTTTGTCTGAAGAAGGGTTTCGGCCCGAAACATTACCTATTTCCTTCGCTCCATAGATGCTGCTGCACCCGCTGAGTTTCTCCAGCATTTTTGTGTACCTACTGTCACCTTTATTGTTTTGAATGGCAACGTTTATTCAAGGCAAGTGTGCTTCTATTGTACACCTGTCTGTATTGTGTGGGGACTGAGAGTCCCATTTCTTCCTGTGGTAACTGTTTTCATCTTGATCTTTCTTGGCCTTCAAACAATCACAGACTGGAAGCATTTTAGTGCTTCAAAAAAAAATGGTGTCAATTTATTCATTTTCAATGTTGTTCAAACTCGTTCTTCTCCTCTGCATTTCCACGTGCATTGACAGAACTCAACTGATGTAAGTGCTAAACGTCAAAAGCCCAACTGTCTTTCCCAGAAGTGCGACTGCCTTGCGGCAGCAGATGACAGCAAGGTATTTTAAACATTTGGCGTATGTTATAATCAGGTACAGGAAATATAGTGCATGTACTTCTCTCCAAACTCGTGGAGGATTGACAGAGAATGATTACAATTGCATGACCCTGATCATTTGTACAGTTCACTATTTCTTCTGTAAATATATTTCATTGTTTCTAAATGTGAAAAGAGCCATGCCATAATATCATTTTACAGCTTAACAAGCTACCAGAGCAATCAGATGTTGATCCGATCAAGACCTTTATTGGTAGTTGTCAGTCCTGTGGTAAGGTAAACACCAATGCAAGCTTGTGCTGTCATGATGTTGGATGTCATGCATGTTCATTTAGAAGCACTCAGCAGACAATAGACAATAGCGTGGGGATCCTTGGTGATGGTGAGGCCTCTGCGGCAATGGGATCCACGGTGGCTGTGGAGCATTGGGGGGGGGGGGGGGGGAGACAATGGGGACCCAGCGTGAGAGGACCGCATGAGGGATGGTGGGAGAACAAAGGTGAACCCGGGGAGGGGGTGGGGCACTGTAGTTTTAGAATCCTCTGCCCAGGGGATAAGTCTGCGTTTGTTCGTTCCTTCATTCCGGTTTATGCGCTGTGTACACGACAGCCAGCCAACAGTCGCTTGGCCTTTTCTTCTTTTTTTCACTTTTAATTTCAAGTATTTTGTGTACCTTGTTGTGTGTTGTGACTGTTGGCAGACTAACTTCCCTTCTGTGGATGAATAAAGTTATCGTATTGTATCGTGTCGTATATAGACATTTTACATAGAGTATGGTAACATCTGATGAGTGAATCTGAGTTATATAATTTGATGATTGAATTGTTCTTCATCAGTGACATGTATTATGAATCCATTACAACTGCTGGAGGAAGTGTTATTGATGGTGATAGCATGTAATTAATAGTTTGGGTAATGTTTATAATTCAAACATGTATGGAAAGAGTAGGGGGTGAATGGGCAGTCACGGTGGCACAGCGGTAGAGTTGCTGCCTTACAGCAAATTGCAGCGCCAGAGACCCGGGTTCGATCCCGACTACGGGTGCTGTCTGTATGGGACTTTGTACATTCTCCCCGTGATCTGCGCGGGTTTTCTCCGAGGTTTCCTCCCACACTCGAAAGACGTACAGGTTTGTAGGTTAATTGGCTTGATAAAAAATGTAAAATTGTCCAAGTTGGCGATATGCAGAGTACTGCCCTGCCGACTACAAAATTCAGAAGGTTCAGAAGGAATATTCCATCATCAACTATAAACCAGGCTAGGTCCGTAAAGTTAGAAAAAACATTTAATATTAATTTAATGTTTTTTGTTTTTGTTTGTCTACATTGTTTTGGACATGGATCTCAGTATTATATTGAAAGTTCACAGGTTTTATTGCTAAATTATTCCCATTATAGACCCAAAGAAAACTGGAGCAAGAAAACATTGAAACTAAGCAAGCAAAGAAAGCAGCAGAGGATCGTGTGAGGCAGCTTGAGGATGAAAGAGGGACCTTGAAAAATAAAATCGACAAACTACAAGCTGAAAGTGGTGAACTCAATCAAGTAATTTACAACGTGAAGGAAGAGGAGAGAAGGCAGAGGGATAAATGTGCGCGTCTGGAGGTAATGCAGCCAGGAAGAGGTGGTTTCACTCACCCCTCTGTCCCCTCATGCTCTTTTTTTCCCAAAGATTTAGTATTTCAGTCATTTTAACATGACTGTAGTTCTCTTTGAGGCTTGCATCTTGGAAAATCACGGGAATACCTAAGAGACAAAACGCTGGAGTAACTCAGCGGGTTAGACTCTTCCACTCCAACCCAAAACGTCACCTATTCCTTTTCTCCAAAGAATTACTCCAGCATTTTGTGTCTATCTTACATTTAAACCAGCATTTGCAGTTCCTTCCTCCACTCTAAACGTTGTGCCTTGTTGAACCCTTCGTGTGGATGGTTCTCCAAAGCTGAGCTTTGCTGGGGAAGGAATGTGAATCTCCATGGACATGCCATTCATTCACCTACAGCCTCGTCAGGAAACTCCTAAAACACGTCAGAGACTTGAGGCAACTTGGAGACAATCAGCTGCGGGCTTTCCCACGAATAGCACTAAGTAATCCGTGCATGCACTGACCACTCAAGCCAATCTCGGGAACTTTTAAAGAGCATTTTTGCATGATTGTGCATGGTTGAACAACCAAAAAATCTGTCAGACCCACACCATTAGAGGATCCACAGATTTTTAAATTGCTTAGAAGCTTTGTTTCTGGGGATTAGTCCTTCAATTTGCCTTTTGCAGGCAAAGATGTTTGGTGTTGGAGGCCAGATTGTTTACTTTACTTGAAGGGTTGAATGTAAAATGATATCTGCGTTAGGGAGTTCTGGTATTTCCTTGTATTTATTTCAGATTTCTAATAATTTGGTTCAACCATTTTGTTTGTTTTTTGTTCTACGAGTAAAGGATAGAAAACAAATTTAAGTGTTATTTCAAGAACATGTTGGAACAGTGATATTTTTCTCATTCTAATTTCAGCGTGTTATGTAGATGTTAAAGGTAAGTTTTGTTAGGATCAGTAGGGCTCATTGTGTGTGTGGTAATAACATCTTCACATTCTACTCTGCTTCCAACGCCTGGCACCATAAGGAGAATGTATCTTGTACTCCCGTTATGTTATTATGCAATATCTTTCATGGTACAATTGGTATTGTTTTAATTCTTGCCCTGGATTTTCACTAAATCATTTTTCCCCAATGATGGAATTACCACCCACAACAAACTGGGTCTGGAATTCTGCAATTTGAAATTCTGCAGCCAGGATATGTTATGTCAGAAGCATGACTTTTCACAATTTTAGTGACTCTTGTGAAAATCAAGAAACGGCTGAGAGAGTTGATTGCGGCAGAGGCCATGGGAACATCAACACCTCAATATCTCATCACTCTTACAGAAGACTTGTATTTACGAATAAGCTGTGGCTGAGCCCAAACTGTTCCAAAATAGTTACAACACTAGCATATGAATGTGGAGGAGTCAACCCCTCAAATCTGCTCGAACATTCAATAACCTCAATTGGACATTCCCACCACCCCCAAATATTTTTTTTATCAAGACTTTATCTACCTCTGCGTTAAAACTCTTCAAAATATCTCTCTTCCTCAGAAGGCTATGGAAGCAGTTCTAAAGCTCGTGACTCTCTGGAAGACCGGTTAAATCTGTCACTTTGGTTACAAGAGAGATCAGCAGCTCAATATTCTGCAGCAAGTGGCTCACCTACGGACACTTCAACGCCTTCTCACCATCCACAAGTCGCAATAGACAAAAAATGCTGGAATAGCTCAGCGGGACAGGCAGCATCTCTGGATAAGAATGGGTGATGTTTGGGTCGAGACCCTTCTACTGAAGAAGGGTCTGCACCCAAAAGCATCACCCATTCCTTCCATCCAGAGATTTTGCATGTTCCTGCTGAGTTACTGCAGCATTTTGTGTCCATCTTCGGTTTAACAAGCATCTGCAGTTCATTCCTACACTTTCACTTGCCTGGATTGGTCCAATGTCAACAGCCCTCAAGAAGTTCAGCAACTTCAGGACACAATGCCCACTTGATTAACACTCCAACCACCACCCTAAACCTTCACTCTGTCCACCTCTGGATGCAGTGTGCACTATGTTCAAAATAGACTACAATTCCATGGCAAGGCTTTTCTGACAGTCCACAATCATCTCTACCATCGTGTCGACCCAGACCAGCAAGTGTGTGTGTGAACTCAACCATCTGCAAGTTCTCCTCCGAGCTCCACACATCCTGACCTGGAACTGTTTGGCAGTCCTTCATTGTTGCTGGGTTGTATCCTTGAACTTCCTATCCAACAGCACGGTGGGAGTACCTTCACCAGGAGGACTACAGGGATTTAAGACAGCAGATCACCTTTCGTGCAACTAAGGATTAGAAACAGACCCCAGTCTGGCCATTGATGATCTCACCCTGAAAAATAAATTAAATTTAGTGTTGTAAATGTGTGGAAACAGTTCCCAAATACGATAACAGAATAAAAGACCACTTTGGAGAACTATATATATACTGATTTTTTTGTGTGAAGAAGTATATAGATTGATTCTAAAGATATTTCTTTATTTCAAGGGTGTTTAAGCTTAAGGATAATTATGTATCAGTTGAAGTATTAAATCTTTGGAACAGAAACGTACAATGTTTAATTTTGTTTCCACTTTGTTCTTTTAGGGTATCCTTCTGTCTAGAAGTTTCTTTTCATCACTGGTGTTGTCCCTTATGATTTGTCCACATGGAATTCTGTTAATCTCAAAATATGTTCATCTCAGTTTCCTTCTCAGAACTCATTTAGAGAAACATAAGTGTGAGAACCTCCTGAAATCCTGAGATCTGGGATTCAGGGCTATGGGGAGAAAGCAAGATTTTGGATGATCAGCCATGATCATATTGAATGGCGATGCTGGCTCGAAGGGCTGAATGCCGTATTCCTGCACCTACTTTCTATGTTTCTATATTTCTATGAAATTGACTCGGAACTTGTATGTAAAATTGAGAGCGTCAGCAGATCAAACTAAAAACACATTCACTTGATAATAGAGTAATATTTGATGGTGTTAAAGTCGGATTCAGTGACAAACATAAAGGCTGTAACCGCAACATTTTTTCAGCAAGAGAAGAAGCAACTGGAAGCTGCCTTGAGAGACGTCGGAGATCAGGAACAGGATGTTTCACTCGCAAAGAGATCTTTGGAGAGTCGGTTGGACGATGTCCAGGTGAGTTCCAAGCACCAACACAGCAGGTTCTAGCGAGACAGCCCTTCACTGCTAAATTACTCCTCTCCCTAACCCGAGCCTTTAGCTTTGATATTACACTGTGGAAGGATCAATAATCTGTATGCTACTGTAACAATGGTAAAGGGGGGGAGGGGGGGAATCACATCTATTGTTCCAACATACAAATATCAGCACTTAGAATACAATTTAAATACTCTAATTCAGAAGGATGGAGCATTTTCCCAGTCTGAGGGCAGTCTATTGAAGACGCAGTGTTTTCACATTTTGAATAAATTATTGCAATTATGATCATGTGGAGTTGGGATTGCGTCTGTCCTGTTTGTGGAAGTGGACGCCAGTGTTTCTATAAACTACCCTCAGGTCAGGCCTCCTGCATTGTGTCTCTCACTGGGGTTCTGCACTCTGTATTTTCCCCTTTGCTCCATCCACTGTCGTTGAGTTTGACTTAATTGTATTTAAGTGTAATATATCTGATCTGTTTGAACAGTATGCAAAACAAAGCTTTCACTCTACAGTAAATGACGCCAATATATGGCAGCTTGCAAGTGTGATCTATGCAAAAAGAATTTCACTGTGCAGGTCGCATGTGGCAATAAAGCACCGTTGAATCTCAGTACACGTGACAATGGATAAGGAGCTGGATCCGTACACTATGATCATTAGGAGAATAGGGCTGATATTATTGAAACAGACAAGTTCCCAAGGAGGCACGGCAGGGTAGATGTTGCGATGTTTCCACCAGTGAAAGACTGAAATGAGGGGACATGTAGCAAGATAAAGCGTGTCCATTTAAACCAGAGGGGCAGAGGTATCTCCTGGTATTGATCTCACAGAAGATGATAAATGTGATGACTTCTCTGTCCCAGAGGATTGTGGGTTGGATGGGGCATTTATGGAGGAAGTGGTTTCAAAGAAAGATCAGCCAGGACTATGGGAACTGACAGTAGAGGAGATAATACCTGGGTCAGAACAGCCACTATTATATTGAAGGATTGTCCAGGTTTGAGTGGACTGGGTGGATTACTTGCTTCCCTTTTTGTGTGTTGTTGCTCCTTATTTGGCACCAGTAAAGGTGCAAGCAACAGTCTCTTGGTCTGGAAGTTAAAAGCTAGAGGACAGGCCTTCAGCAGTAGATGCACTGGGGTGGAACAAAGTTGGACAACATCATAAAGCTGAACCTCTTGACATCGTCCAACTTTGCACCTGCTCCAGTGCAGTTATCATAATCCTCAATGTCCCGATGTTTCTTTAAAAAACGTACCCACATTCTCTATAAATACCTTATCCTGCCTCCACAATCCTCTGGGGCAGAGTATTTCTGATCATGGACTCACGGGATTGTGCTGGTGCTGCCCCACTGTTCGCACTTGCTGCCCACAGAGCGCACACAGAGGCTTCTAATGCGGGCGGAGGTGAAACTGATACAACCCCTCATAGTGGTGGTATCATAGGCCCCACTTCCAAGCCTCACCAGCCAGCAGAGCTGCGAAAGAAAATGATTTTGTAAATGTCGAGGAATGCTCCGCATTCGCAAATATTGAAAACCAATCAAAGGTAGCGATTGAAAAAACCCAATTATAATATTTTCAAATTAAATACATTTCTGAAAAGGTAAATTAAAGCATCAAAAATACCTGTCAATGATTTGAATACAAATATAATTCGGTCGACTGTAAAAGCTTCTGCAAAATTAGCCCTAGTGTGTATGAAATGTTGCAACAGTGGGATAACACAGAACTAGTATGAATGGGTGATCAATGGTTGGCGTGGATTGAAGAGCCTATTTCCATGCCATATCACCAACTAAACTAAACTAAATTAAATAAATAAGAAGGAAACTACCCTGCATTATCATGTTCAGAACCATTTCTTCCAATGAAATTAATGACTTCACAGGACTGTCAGATTAACTTGGCACATGTTCAGTGTACAGACTTACCAGACTAACTGCTGGCAAAGCTACAGACGTTTGAGCTCAATCCACTGGATTCCACAAAGAGTTTAATGCAGAGTTGTCTCAGGATCAGCAGACAGCTTATCTCCCACCTTTGCTGGGAAATTAAAGAGAGGCTGAATCCTGGTACAGTCCAGAGCAAACTCACTTGATATTTGCAGTCCATTTGTTTTCCCGTACTGACCTGTGCTGCAGCTCTGCTGGTTTTTAAAAAGCTGCGTTAGAGTCACTGAGCAGATTTGTGCCTTATCTGTGGAGCGTAAAACAAAATTAATGTTTCAGGTCCCGAACCTTTAATTAGAACTGAAAATCTGAAGAGGGGCAACGGGTTTTAAGCAAGTGGGTGGTCGCTCATGACGTCGTTTTAATCCAAGACTAGGGCAGATATTCCTGAGAGGATGAAGTGGATATTCCATATGAAAACACAACTAATTCTCTTGCTCTGTGCGTCTCAGTTCACACATGGGCAGGTGCATGACAGGAGCACTTAATTCTCATATGTAATAGCCTCTTGACTTGAGAAGGAGTTTTAGTCATATATAATGTCTTTGATTTCACAGAGAAGCCTCAGCAAGAGATCACAGGAGTATCAGGAAATAAATGAAAGGCTTCAGGCGGAGACAGCTCAGAAAGACCTTCTAAAGAAAACAAAGAATGAAATGGAGGATGAAAGAAGGCATTTGGAGAAGATGGTTGAAAAGCTTCAGAAGGAGGTCGGTCCCTTTGCATCAACACCTCATCACCGTGCAAATTATTTAGTTAGCATTAATATTCCTTCTTGGAAACTCATGGCTGCAAGGTACCTTCACACTTCTAAGGGTTGCCTCGTGCCTTTCCAGTGGACGGAAACCTGCTGGGAAATGCCACCACTTTTGCATCAATCTAACAGCATTTGGTGCAAGTTTGGGATTCTCTCACAGATGCACCATGTCTTGAACTTGTTGCCTGCCCTTTCGCAGCAATCCCCTGACTACCCTCTGATGTTGGTCATCAACTCTGGGGAGTGAACGGCGCAATTCCCAGCTACAATGGGGAGTCAGCCTGACCCGCTGAGTTACTCCAGCACTTTGTGTCCTTTCAAATACAATAGTAATGGAAATATGCTGCAGTAGCATTTGACATTCTTGAGAGTTCCCATTTTACTTTACTATAGGAAGTGACATGTATCATGTGCTCGTTTGTATGGAATAGTTCTCTGAATTTTAAAGAAAATCTGAGTAGCCAGAATAACTTGGTTCTCAGAATTCTGATGGTCTGGATGACATTTCCAATAGTTACAACTTCAGTGAAAATTAAGGAATATTGCTTTATTCTTGAGAGGAGTGATCGAAATGTTAACTCTAGACGCTGCTTTTGTTCATCTCCTGCTGTCAAGATTGCGGCACCAGCTAAGGCTCCCATTTTAGACACAAAAAGCTGGAGTAATTCAGTGGGACAGGCAGTATCTCTGGAGAGAAGGAATGGGGGAGGTTTCAGGTCGAGACCCTTGAAGACCCGAATCGTCACCCATTCCTTCTCTCCCGAGATGCTGCCTGTCCCGCTGTGTTACTCCAGCTTTCTGTGCCTTATCGTCGGTTTAAACCGGCATCTGCAGTTCCTTCCTACGCAACGCTACCATTTTGCCTGACTGCCCCTCTTGGCCGGATGCAACGGAGTGTGGAATTACGGGAGAGCCACTTTGCTGGTACTGTGAAGATTGCACTGTCATTGAGTCCTACAGCACAGCACCAGGCCCTTCGGCCCACCCCATCCATGCCTGCCGTCATACCTATTTATAGTAATCCCATTTAATCTAGGTACTGTTCCAAGCAGTGGAAGGAAGTTAAATCTATGATTGTAGTTTTTACATTTCGCTAGAAACAAGGTACTGCAGATGCTGGTTTATAGAACGGGTTTACATTTAGTTCCTCCGTTTCAAATCTGAAGAATGAGTGACTGGGAAACTGGGAAGGTTCTCTTTAGAGCAGAGGAGGTTAGTTAGGAGAAAATTTGAGTGGAATGCTTAAAACTATTTGCAGTTTAAATCAAGAAAGTAAGGAGGTGTTGTTTTTAATGAAACGGGAGTGTCAGTACCTTGAGGGCACTGGGTGAACAGCTAGAGGGAAGATGAGGGTGATTTGTAATAGTGAGTACCATGATCTGGTATGCGCGGCTTGAAAGAGCAGTGTAACCAGACTCGCTCGCGTTTAGAGGAGTATTGCATAATATTTTTAAATTTAAACAATATTACTATGTTCATCAAATTTTTGTGTACATAACACTGACATTTATTTGCATATGCTTTTAGTACAAGCCATGTTATTCCATTGATTGTATAGCCAGGATGACATTGGATTTTGTATACATATGTGTTTATGTATTTAGAAATACAATGTGGAAACAGGCCTTTCAACCCACCGAGTCCACGCCGACCACCGATCTCCTGTTCACACTGGTTCTATGTTATACCACTTTCGCATCCACTCCTTACACACTAGGGGCAATTTACAGAGGCTGATTAATCTACAAACCCATGATTTTGGGATGTGAGAGGAAACTGGAGCACCCGGAGGAGACGTGTGTGATCACAGGGAGAATGTGCAAATTCCACGCAGACAGAACCTGACTCTCAGGCGCTGTGAGGCAGCATCCCTACCAGCTGCGGCACTGTGCTGCGTCATGCTCCTCTGGCAAGCAGTCCAAGGGGCTTTAAACATGTTCCATCCCTTCTATGTGCAATGGCCTGGCAACCAGTCTTTAAGCCCGTTGTATAAAAAGCATTGGTTAAACACATAAAAGGGAAAAAATCCAGGGCTGCAGAGAAAGGGTGGAGAAGTGTAACTGGTGGATAACTGATTCAGAGACTGCTTCAACACATTGCATTGAGTGAAGAAACTGTGAAGTGATTTCAAATCTTTTCTGTATAATATGGAACTTTTAAAGAAATATTTTCTTTGCTGCTTTACCCTCCCCCTTCCTCCAATCCTGTTTTACCTCCTGCAGATGGCTGAGATGATTAAGGATTCTCAGAGGTCGAGCCTTGATCTGCGGAAGGAACTTGATGAGTGCAAGGAAAAGGGCCGGAGTCAGCTGACTGCCCTGCAGCAACAGCTGAAAACCAAAGGCCTGGAGGTGGAGAAATCTTTGCTAATGACCAAGAAACTGCAGGATGAGGTAATGCAAGATAACACTGTTTATTTAACCTTTGACTACTGACCTTTAACCAAAGGATTTCAGCAGAAAGTTGAGCAAATTCTTTCCTTGATGCATCACAGACTGATATTGGTAAAAATAAATGAGATTACAGAAAACTTAACTTGCAAAAGCAGCAATACAAGAGGGTATAGCTTTAAGGTGAAGTGTAAAGGCGATATGTGGGGAAAATCTTTGCACAGAGGGTGGTGAGTGCCTGAAACGCACTGCTGGGGTTGGTGGTTGAAACCGATATGTTAATGGCATTGAAAAGACTTTTAAAAATCCATAACAGAGGATGGAGGGATATGGATTATGTGCAGGAAGATGAGTGATGGTATTGGCATCATGTTCGGCACATACATTGTGGGTTGAGGAGCCTGTTCTTGTGCTGCACTGTTCTCTGTTTAATGGCAAAGAGCATACTTTCCACTTATTCTAAACGTTGTAGAAGAACATTAAGAAACTTTGTTTTCTGAAATCTTTCTCAATGGAAACCATTTCCACTCTGGCTGGTGTTTTCACGAGAGCTAACTCTAAATACATAGTATTGTTAACCTAATCCTTTGAAATTTTGCTCATTAAAAATCAACTCTTAGATTTGTTGCATTTCATATGTATTTGGTGATCCATTTGAATAACTGTTTAGAATTCCGGTCACAGTGACCTCACTTGTTTGTGATATACAGGGAGCCTCCTGTTTTCCACCAGAGCTAGAAAGAAAAAACATTGTGAGTATTCAAAATTTGTATGGACGCAGACAATCCTCTGATCTCTTCAAAAACAAAATACATTTTTGTAAAGAGCAAATCACAAACTTTAATGGCTTTCTTTGGAAAAAGCCAATGACTGTTACAATTGGCTGGCCAGAGGTTGCAGAGAAAACTGATAGTCAGCTGAGATCTGATGTTGGTTCGCTCAGGATCTCCACGTCCAAGTATGTATTGGGCTGGAGATTACACACTGATGCATCTGACCTCTGGGTCATCATTGAGTCTTGGAAGCTCTGCAACTCCAGCCTGACTTTTCGTACAGCAGTGAGTGCACTGATGCGGAGATCCAGAACTACAAGTTGGCTGGAGATTGGGCGTCGATGCATCCGACTTCTGGCTCGCCATTGAGTTTTGGGAGCTCTGCGACTCCAGCCCAATTTCCATGCAGCAGCAAGTGCGACGATGCAGAGGTCAGGCTGGATTCCCTTTTATGCGTGTGACCAATGCTTTTTTTAAACAGGTTTGAAGACTACTGTTGTTAACGCATGCAGGGTTAAAATGATTGCAATACATGTTGGCTGGTGCATCACAACCTCTAGCTCACCATTGTGTCCTGTATGCTCTGCAGCTGACTGAGCTGAGGGCTGGATGTGCCTTATGTCCATCCTTTCTGCTTTACACCAGTCACCGCTGATACATCCAGCAACGGCATGGCTAGCATTAAAACAACGTAATTTAATAATAATTACTTCTAATTAAATTGACTTTTAAGTAGAAGTATTGAAGGTTTTAAAAAGTTCATTTACTTTTTTCAAGGTTTTCAAAATGTCTACGATATAAGTAAGTAAGTAAGTTTATTGTCCAAGTATTCACATACAAGGAATTTGCTTTGGTGCTCCGCCCACAAGTAACAACATGACATACAGTGACATTTACAAATGACTCAGAAAACACTAAACATGAATAATAATAATAATAATAAGACATTAATGATAAAACACCATTGATCAAGCATGTGAACCAACAAAATATTTGGAGACATTTGGAAATGGTGATAATTTGTCTGACGTCCTGAGCTATCAGACGGTCATGGGGGGTGATCCGATGGTGGGCCTTGGTGTTCACTGTCTGGGCCAAGTTACTGCTCCAACCTGTTGCACCTCATCGCCATAACAGCAATGCCATCATTGTGGTGAGGCAGCAGAATGTTGGGTAGTCTTGTGCTTATAGAGTCCACTTTATTGTTTTGACATGGAGAGAGACATTCAAAAATGAAGTCTCCCTGTGTTGGATGCTCGTGATGGCCTGAAGAACTGGATGGTGGTAGAAAGAATGGTTCAAAGAAGCCAGCCTCAGAATGAGGATCCACTCCCATTTCATGATCCCTTTTTCTTAAAGCAGACGTTTCTGCGCCTCTTTCAGCATTCTGAAGGAAAGGTTCTCTCAGCAGCTCCCTGGTCCTCTCTTCCCGCCCCTCCTCCTTCCCTTGTAACTGCAGGAGATGCAACACCTGTGCTTTTAAATCTTTCCTTCCCAAACACTCCTTCCAGGTGAAGCAGTGATTCTCTTGTACTTCATCCAATCCAGTCTGCTTGGCTCACTGTTCTCACTGTGGTCGCTTCTCAATTAGTGAAACCAAAAATGCAGATTGGGTGCATGGCGCGCCAAGCACCCACAGGACTGGTTCGAAGCTTCCTGCTACCGGACACTTTAGTTCTCCGTCCCATTCCAACTCTGACTTCTCTATCTTTGACCTCCCAAACTGTTGTAAGGAGGCCCAATGTAAGCATAAGAAATAGAACCTTACCTTCAGTCTGGGCTTGTTGCAGACAGAAAAGCTGGAAATCAGGACCGGAAAATGTTTCCTCCTCTACCCTCAAGCTCTGTGCAGAACAACTGGCATCAGTCTACACAGACATTTTCAATCGGTCCCTGCAAACCTGCACTGTCCCTGCCTGGTTTAAAGACTCCACTATTGTTCCTGTACCCAAAAAGCCAAGGATTATTGGTCTTAATGACTACAGGCCTGTCGCACTGGCCTCTGTAATCATGAAGACCCTTGAAAGACGTGCTGGCCCACCTGAAAAATATCACAAACCCCTACTGGACCCCCTGCAGTTTGCATACCGGGCAAATAGATCAGTGGATGACGCAGTCAACCTTGGCCTGCACTTCATCCTCTGGCACCTAGACCGCCAGGGGACCTATGCAAGGATTTTGTTTGTAGATTTTAGCTCTGCATTCAACACCATTGTGCCAGAGCTACTACACTCCAAACTCTCCCAGTTGACTGTGCCTGAACCCCTTTGTCAGTGGATAATCAACTTCTTGACAGACAGGAAGCACCATGTGAGGCTGGGAAAGCACATCCCGGACCCGCAGACCCTCAGCATAGGAGCACCGCAAAGCTGCGTACTCTCCCCCCTCCTTTAATCTCTCTACACCAACGACTATACCTCCACAGACTCCTCTGTCAAGCTTCTCGAGTTAGCGGACGACGCAACCCTGATTTGACTGATCCAGGATGGGGAGGAATCTGCCTACAGACAGGAGGTAACACAGCTAGCGTCCTGTTGCCATCGCAACAACCTGGAGCTCAATGCTCTTAAGACAGTGGAATTGATTGTAGACTCCCCCTTCCCTCCTCCCACTCACCCCAACACCACAGTCACATCTGTGGAGTCATTTAAGTTCCTTGGAACCATCATCTCCAGGGACCTTAAATGGGAGCCACCATCGACTCCACGGTCAAAAAGGCCCAACAGAGGATGTACTTCCTGTGGCAGCTGAGAAAACACAATCTGCCACAGGCAATGATGGTCCAATTCTATATGGCCATCATAGAGTCCGTCCTCACCTTCTCCATCATGGTCTGGTTTGGCTCAGCCACCAAGCACGACATCCGGAGGCTGCAGCGAATCGTTCGATCAGCTGAGACTGTTAGTGACTTCAACCTTCCCTCCATTGACGAACTGTACACTGCAAGGGCCAGGAAGCGAGCGGGCAAGATCATTTCTGACCCCTCTCACCCTGGTCACAAACTCTTTGAATCACTTCCCTCTGGAAGGCCACTCTGGACTGTCAAAGCTGCCACAGCCAGACATAGAAACAGCTTTTATCCACAAGTAGTTGCTCTACTCAATAACCAAAAGTCTGTAGCCTCCTTTTGCTCTGGTATTTTATTTCATTCTTCACATGTTTAAATTATAATGTTTTATTTTTAATTATCTACTGTATATTGTGTTGTTACTTGCGAGCAAAGCACCAAGGCAAATTCCTTGTATGTATACATATTTGGGTAATATAATTTATTCAATTCAATTCTTTCTTTAACAAGTTCAGGTAATTTAGATTTTCTCTGTCCAAACTGGTCATTTCTGCTGTACATCATCCATCTGACCTTGCAGGCCAGGGTTGGCGGAAATGCCCCCACTGTTCCATTGTTGTTTCCTCTTTCTCTCTCTCTCTAAATGATCTCGTTAACCCATAAACCAGATGGTTTCATCAGCACCTGATCCCCATACAACCCTGACATCAGCCTATATGCTATAAATCCAGGCTTCCAGCACCTGCAGTTTGTCGGTGTTCTCTTGCCCCATCTTCTGTGCTTGGCTGGATGTTTTTTGGATGTCATTAGTTAATGATCCCTGGAAGTTTCTAGGTGGCACTCTCTAACCCGACCCTATCATATCTACTGTTTTATCATGTGAAAAACAAAAGTACCATTCAATCTGAGTGGGAATAATTTGATTAAATAAACGACCCTTCAATTCTGTTAGTCAGTATTTTTGCAAGGATTTTGAGATCATTGTTTTGAGATCATTGAGTCGTAGCTTCATCCATTTGGACATGGACATGCGTATGACTTTATATATTAGTTAGAAGGTATGGATGAAACCTTTTTCCTAATTCTGTTGGTTCACAGCACCCCAAACTGCAGTCGTATCCCTTCCAAGAATTATAATAAAACAAAACTTAGTTATCATTTATCGTCCACTTTTCCAATGTTGTCAAGCTTTTGATTGTCCTTAAACGCATGCCTGTAATATTTTTAAGGCAAGTTCCAGGAATTATCACATCACTTGATACATGCTGACTAGGGTATAATGTCTCTTAGAGTTATGGAAACTAGTGTACATTCCCTGAGCAAAAAAAAAAGCACAAAGTGTTGGAATGTCTTAGCGGGTCAGGCAGCATCTCTGGAGATCATAGATAGGCGACGTCTCAAGTTGGGACCCTTTATTGGATTGATTTTAGTAGGGGGTGAGAAAGTTGGATGATAGGTGAAGGCAGAACAAAGCCAGGAAAGAGATAGGTGGATACAGGTGAGAGGGTTGATTAACAGATGGGTGGATAAAGGCTAGAGATGAACAGGACACAAAAGGCTGTGAGATTAGGAGCGAAAGACGTTAACTGTGAGGCAGAGGACGGGATGTAGCTAGAAGGGAACCTGTTGGTTAGGATAGACACTCTGGGAATCACATTTTAGTTTAGTTTTAGTTTGAGAGATACAGCGTGGAAACAGGCCCTTCGGCCCACCGAGTCCGCGCCGACCAGTGATCCACGCATATTAACACTATCCTACACAGATGAGGGACAATTTACATTGATACCCAGCCAATTAACCTTCAAACCTGTACGCTTTTGGAGTATGGGACGAAACCAAAGATCTTGGAGAAAACCCACACAGGTCATGGGGAGAACGTACAAACTCTGTACAGATAAGCCCCGTGGTCGGAATCGAACCTGGGTCTCCGGAGCTGTATGCGTTGTAAGGCAGCAACTCTACTGCTGCGCCACCGTGTTGCTCCGTGCGCTCGCTTACGCTAGTGTGTAAAACGTTTATTCTCACAATGAATAAAATGTTGTTACTGTTGTACCTGCCCGAGCAGAGTTGGGTTAGGGTGAGAAAGTGTTAAGCTGAGGCAGAATGCTGTTCGCCCGGCTTCTGTGCACCCATTGTATTAATGTGGAGACAGGAAGCTGGCCATCCTTCCGTCTAACTGGCTGCTTTGTTTTTGTTCTGGAACAGCAAGTGAAAATCTCGCAGTATTGAATTTCAATGACGGTCTTAATTGCAAAGCACCCACACGTGGTTACAGATGAGCAAATTCACTGCAACTAGGTGCTAATTTAAAATCATTTCAGATATATTCTTGAAGTGCAAAGGTTTTGAATTATGCAGGGTATCATGTTATTTACTATTCTAAATAATTGGTCAGAAATAATCAATTGTAGAATAGCTTCTGTGGAATAATGTAAAAAGTAAATGTCACTCCTAGATTCAGCAAGCATTAAATGGGGCATTGTGGTTTGATCGTTTCTTGAAAATCCGGTTTGGAGAACTAGCTGTGTGCGAAACCTTCTTGAGGTTTTCCGTCTGGTATTCCTCCCACTCACTGCTCTCCTTGTGGGGCTGAGTAAATATTGAGACTGGCAGCACCCCCATTGATTGTCACCCCAATATTTGGTGACGAAAGATCATCACCCTGAACGGTTGGGTCTAGTTCCTTCCTCACAGATGCTGCATGACCTGCAGTGTGTTCCCAGCACTTTGTGCTTCGCTTTAGATGTTTGAAACACATTTGCATTTACAAAGGAAGGGACTAGTTTGATGTTATGATGGGCACATGTGCTGAGGTACAGTTAAAAACTTTGTTTCGCACTCTATCCAAACAGATCAGATATCCATACATAGATACAAACTAAAGTACAATTGATAGAGCAAAGAGGAAGGTACAGAGTGCAGGATATGGACCTTAGCAATGTCCTGATAATTTGGATGTTGAATTGATAAAAAATAATTAACTTCTTTATATTTGATTTTTACGTTTGGAGATTTTGTAAATTTAAAAATCTCCAAAAGGTCACTTGGTTGAATAGTCAGTAATACACAGATACAGGCTGATAGGTAGCAGCAAACATTCACCCAGATAAGTG
The DNA here is from genome assembly GCA_038087875.1 of Malacoraja senta. Classification (NCBI taxonomy): domain Eukaryota; kingdom Metazoa; phylum Chordata; class Chondrichthyes; order Rajiformes; family Rajidae; genus Malacoraja; species Malacoraja senta. The sequence continues at coordinate 15,620,149 of CM075989.1, forward strand.
CCTAGGCAGGAGCGCATCCCAACCAAGAGGGAGTCTAACCACGTATTCTTGACATTCAAGGGCATGATTTTGCTGACACCCCCCCACCATCAAACTCCGAGGTGATATCCTTAATCCAAACCGTATCTGAACCCAGGCACATGAATACCGTGTGTCGGAAGGATCTTGCAGATGCTTGTTTAACCGAAGATAGACAAAAAAAGCTGGAGTAACTCAGCGGGTCAGACAGCATCTCTGGAGAAAGGAAGAGGTGATGTTTTGGGTCAAGACCCTTCTTCAGACTGCAGCAGTAGCTCAGAGGCTGGGAACCCTTAAGATGACATCAGCGCCTCTACTTCCTGAGAAGATTACGGAGAGTCGGTTTGTCAAGGAGGACTCTCTCTAACTTCTACAGGTGCACAGTAGAGAGCATGCTGACCGGTTGCATCGTGGCTTGGTTCGGCAACTTGAGTGCCCTGGAGAGGAAAAGACTACAAAAAGTAGTAAACACTGCCCAGTCCATCATCGGCTCTGACCTCCCTTCCATCGAGGGGATCTACCACAGTCGCTGCCTCAAAAAGGCTGGCAGCATCATCAAGGACCCACACCATCCTGGCCACACACTCATCTCCCTACTACCTTCAGGTAGAAGGTACAGGAGCCTGAAGACTGCAACGACCAGGTTCAGGAACAGCTACTTCCCCACAGCCATCAGGCTATTAAACCTGGCTCGGACATAACACTGAACTTTATTAGCCAATACTGTTATTTGCACTTTATCAGTATATTGACCATTGTGTATATATTTATAGAATGCCTTGTAGTAAATGCCTACTATGTTCTATTGTGCTCAAGCAAAGCAAGAATTTCATTGTCCTACCAGGGACACATGACAATAAACTCACTTGACTTGACTTGCCTCCTGATTCTCCACAGCTTTATGTGAGGAGGGTTTTGGGAAACTCTCCACTTGCCTGCATAAGTGAAACATTTAAGCCTGAAGCAATCTGTTTAGTGACAACCTAAACTATCCCTTCCACCCGTTGCCAGTATACTGGTTGTATTGTGTGTCATCTTCAAACTCTCTTGCATTTACTTGCCAGTCTATGAAAACAGCACTTCTAAAACTTGTGCCCACCAGGACAAAGGCACCGGGCGCTTCGGATCATTTGTGAAATAACACAGTGTCCTGATGGAAAAATATCAGTTTCTTCATCACCGCTGGGTCTAGAGACCTTGGATCTTTGGTCTAAAGCAGCCCCTTGAATTCCTCACCAGGAAAGATGTCCAACTTCCCAAGGGCAGCTCGGGTTGGGCAGACTATGCTGGCATTGCTAGTGACTTCCATGTCCTATTTTTAAAAAAGAAATAAAATCACATTGAATGCTGGCTCGAAGGGGCGAATGACCTACTCCTGCACCTATTGTCTAAAATGTTTTCTTCCCCAAAAAATCTGGGATTGTTTTCAAATTTTGCATTGCCCTACAACTTAATTTAGTCTCATTGACCAAGGTCACATAAATAACGTGTTGTTATTTCCCCCTTCTGTGTTATCCCAGGATTGGTTTGGATTTTGTCTTCTCTTCCCTCTCTTCATTGTGGAATCTCAACATGGCAGAGAAGTGATGGGTTGCTTTACATTCTGTTCAGATTTCCAATGAACAAATAAAGGTTGGATTCTTGTATGTGTTGTTGATGAGGAGTAATTGCTGGGGATCGAGGAGCTGTTGAATGGAGCTTGTTGTGCTGGATGATCAGTGCAAATAAAGTTCCACAGAAGGCTTGTCATGTTACTGCCATCTATTGACTGCGACTGGGATTTCTCCATGGGAACAAATTTTTGTTTCTCCATCAGGGACCGAACCTGTTTGTATTCTCCACTGTTGTTGCTATTGCTACTCAGTGTCTATTACCAGAGGATCTTCAGAGGGATTGAGGCTTGTGTTCTTGGCATTTCCATTTGCGCCTAAACTAAAAGAAGCACAAAGTTCAGCGTTGGAATCATTAGACAGTTTTAATATGATATAAAAAAATAAAATATTTCTACTCTGCTCAAATAATTTGAATTCTCAACCCGAAAAGTCACCCATTCTTTCTCTCCAGAGATGCTGCCTCTCCCGCTGAGTTACTCCAGCTTTCTGTGTCTATCTTCGGTTTATTTGCAGTTCCTTCCTACACAGAAATATTTAATTTTTTGATATATTGCTTAAGATTTCCATTGAGTATGGAATTCATTTTACACTTTATACATTTATTTGTGCTGTGTTATGTTTCCATGTTCAAATCCCCCTTCAGAGACTTGAGCCCAGCAGTCCAGCAGCAGTGAGCGAGTGAGTGCTGCAGTGTTGCAGGTGACTTCCTCTGGATATGATGTTGAACTGAGGGGCTCACCTACTCTCTAAAGTGATAATGAAAGATTCCTGTTTCCACGAAAAAGAGAGTGTTGTCCACTGTTTATCCTGAATCAGTCTTCCTACAAGGATTCAATTATGAGAGCTTACTGTGTGAAATTGGCAACAATGTCACCCAAAGCACAATTGAAACTGCCCTGCAAAAGCCCTTCATTATTTCTGAAACACTTTGGGACTTTCTGAAAGGGATGCACAGGCACTACTCAAACGCAAGTCATTCACTTTCTTTAAGTATGTTGGAAGGTGTCACCTGTGGAATAAACAGGCACAATGTTGAATAGTTCTTGAACTGTCTAATGTTGTCAGAAGTAGGGAACATTGGCTGCAAAAGTACTGGGGGCAGATGAGAATTGTTCTGGTAGGGAGCTGGCACAGACCTGATGGGCCAAACGGCGGCCTTCTGTGCTTTACCCATTCTATGACTGTGATTTTGCTGCCAATACGAGGTTGCACACATTTCATCCTGCCGAGCTGAGCTAAATTACCATTTACTTGTTTCACAGCGTCATTTGAGTAAAATGTGTAGACCAGGACACAGGTGCCATCCGATCTTTTAACGTGTCCTTATGACCTTGGTTAGATGCCTCATTGAAAGATGCTACTTCTGGCAATGTAGCACCCATTACGTTTTGCACAGAGATCTTGTGCGATTTTCACTGGCATTAAAAAAAAATCTTACTCTCGTCATTTTTAAATGTTGGCATATATTTATGTCATCATAGTCATCAAAATAAATGAAGGTAAAATAATCTACTCTTAATCCATAAAAATGGCACCATTGTCATAGAACTCCAACGAGAGAGGAGGTGGTTTAATTGCACGTTCGGTAGTAACCTGCTGATTCTGTCTGGCGTGTTTTGGGGCAGATACGGCACATGCGGGAGGAGTTGGAGGAGCATCACCATCAGCAAGATGAAGCACTTCTGAAGAACCAGCAGCTGAAGCAGAGCATCAATGAGCTGGAGCACGACCTTGAAAGCAAAAAGCATTGTGTAGATGATCGAGTGCGGCAGGTCAAGCAAATGGAGGTGAACACAGGCTTGTGAACGAGTTTACTTTATCTTAACATTTTGCCTTAACTTCCAGATCTGGGAAAAGCTGAAAGTATCACAGGATCACACCTGATCATGTGGCTACTTTTAATCTAAACCACACAACCAAGGGTTTCATTGACCTTTCAAATAAAGAAATGGACCTTTCAAATAAATCTTAAAGGGGTGACTCAATATTTTTGGATTGTTTTCTAATTTTTTCCCCTTCTCTTTACTTTTTCTTCTTTTGATGACAAGCCATTTAACCCATCTGCTATAAAGTTGCCCCATCTGTTGATAGAAGGATAACGCATGTGATAGAAGGATAAGGCAGTGAAGAAAGCGAATGGTATGTTAGCTTTCATAGCAAAAGGATTTGAGTATAGGAGCAGGGAGGTTCTACTGCAGTTGTACAGGGTCTTGGTGAGACCACACCTGGAGTATTGCGTACAGTTTTGGTCTCCAAATCTGAGGAAGGACATTATTGCCATAGAGGGAGTGCAGAGAAGGTTCACCAGACTGATTCCTGGGATGTCAGGACTGTCTTATGAAGAAAGACTGGATAGACTTGGTTTATACTCTCTAGAATTTAGGAGATTGAGAGGGGATCTTATAGAAACTTACAAAATTCTTAAGGGGTTGGACAGGCTAGATGCAGGAAGATTGCTCCCGATGTTGGGGAAGTCCAGGACAAGGGGTCACAGCTTAAGGATAAGGGGGAAATCCTTTAAAACCGAGATGAGAAGAACTTTTTTCACACAGAGAGTGGTGAATCTCTGGAACTCTCTGCCACAGAGGGTAGTCGAGGCCAGTTCATTGGCTATATTTAAGAGGGAGCTAGATGTGGCCCTTGTGGCTAAAGGGATCAGAGGGTGTGGAGAGAAGGCAGGTACGGGATACTGAGTTGGATGATCAGCCATGATCATATTGAATGGCGGTGCAGGCTCGAAGGGCTGAATGGCCTACTCCTGCACCTAATTTCTATGTTTCTATGTTTCTATGTACAAGTATTGACATTGAAATCCTGAAATACTGATGATGATCAAACATTAATTTGTTTTAACCTTCTAAAAATATATCAAAAATGAAATTAGTTAGGAATGTTAATATAATGTAGGATGTTATTGGAATAAAATCATTACTTTTTCAGTAGAATGTTATGTGAAAGGATTTTGGTAACACCTTTTGCATATTTTTGGAAAGTAAATGCACTCTAATGCATTATTTGTTCAATTTGTTGCAAAGACTTTTCAATCTACTGGATTTGAACACATGTAGTGGAAGTGGCTGAGAGCTTCAAGTGCCTTGGCATTAATATTACCAGTGCTTTGTCGTGGAGCGACCACATTAATGTGACAGACAAGTAGGCACACTAACACCTCTACTTCATGAGGAGACTGAGGAGATGTGGCATGTTTCCAATGACTCTTACAAACGTTTACTGAAGCACCATAGAGAACATACTGTCGGGTTGATCACAGCTTGGTTTGGGATCCGCTCTGCCCAAGACCGCAGGAAATTGCTGAGAGTAGTAGATGTAGCCTAGTCCATCACATAGACCATTGACTCCATCTACACTTCATGCTGCTTTGGGAAAGTAATCAGCATATTCAAAGATTTGTCCCTCCCTGGTCATTCCTCCTCCTCCCTAGTCCTGTCCAGCAGTATTCACCTCTACCCCATTGTGGGCATGGGACCTTTCAAAGCTACTGAGAACTCTGTTCTGCACTCTGTATCCTCCCCTTTGATCCATCTATGGTAAGTTTAGGTTTATTATTGTCACAGTACTGAGGTACAGTGAAAAGCTTTGTTTTGCATGCTAGCCAAACAGATCAGATAATACTATATATAAATAAAATCACTTCAAATTCAAATACAATACTTAGAGCAAAGGGCAAAGAAATTTACCTTGTAGCATACCAGTTGCATAGACAAAATCCAATGTCCACAATGAGGTAGAGGCGAATTGGACTGTACCCTAGCTTATGTAAGGACTGTTCAGAAGCCTGATAACAGAGGGGAACAAGCTGTTCCTGAGTCTGGAGGTGTATGCTTTCAGGCTTCTGTATCTTCTGCCAGTCAGGAGCAGGGAGAAGGAATGACCTGGGTGGGACAAGTCTTTTATTATGCTGACTGCTTTTCCGAGGCAGCGTGAAATGTAGATGGAGGCAATAAGTGGGAAGTCAGGTCTTTATGATGGACTAGCCTACTTTTAAAACTCACTGCAATTTCTTGCAGTCTGAGGCAAAATTGTTCACAAACCAAGCTGTGATGCAGCCTGACAGTATGCGTTCTATGGTGCATCTTGTACTTGAGTTTGATGATTATATTTATATATATGGTATTAACTGATCTGATGGATAGCATGTAAAGCAAAGCTTTTCACTGTCTCTCAGTACATGTGACAACAATTAACCTAAACCTAAGAACCAATATTGAAACATAATGCGTCACTTGTATATAATAGTCCGAGGCTGCTTTATGGGAAAAGTGGTTGCTATTTCCATGTTTCATTCCACTTCAACCTGATTTATGTTTGCAGGATAAACTGGCAGATTTGGAGATGGAGTTTGATGAGGAGAGAAATAATTCAGACCTTCTGACAGAACGCATGAATAGAGACCGAGAGCAGGTAACTAAGCCAGTTGAGATAATAGATTGAACGTGTTGCAATTGATTAGCGATGGAAATGGCTGTCTTGTCTATGGTATAAGAATCTGCCTCATAAAGCTGCCGCTAAAAGGGCAGACAATATAAATAAGTTGACAAAGTAACTGATAAGATTCCAGGCATTAATATCGTCTAAGTCAGTATTGATTTTCCTCCCCCTGTGAACAACATGGAACAACCGGCTGTTGTATTATTCAGGTGCATTGTGTTTGGAATAATGTGTTGACGTGACCATAAAAATACATTGGTTGGGTTGGCTGATATATTCCACACCAGGCGATGACAATGGGTAAGTTGTTCAATAAATATTTCTTGACTAACGTGCTGTAAAGTTGCAGATCTGCAGCTGATTGCCTCACTCGTAAATATACACGTCAACACATACAATGTCTGATAAGTTTGCTTATTGATTTTGTGAACTGCCACAAGATTCATTAGCTCTATTCCTCTCCAAAAAAAACGTGTGGAAAAAATTGAAAGGTGCCCATTAAAACATTCCTGTGAATCCAGAGGTTTCTTGGCAATTCAGTTGGATCGTCTTGACCCATTCCCTACGACCAGCTTCCTGCCTTGCTCCACAGCCCTCAATAGCAGAGTGGCAGCTTTAAGACGAATTATTATGCTGCAATATGAGAAGATAAAATGTGCTCTATTCTCAGCTTGCTCATTGTGTGTGATACCATTGTGGCACGCAGCATAATTGGGGGGTACAGTACAGGTCGCAGTCACCTTGAACTTTACTTTTATTTGCAGCAAAGTAAAATAGTTTGAACTGCAAAGTGAAATTGCTCAGATTTAGATTCAATAGCCATTAAATGATATGTTGAATCATATATCACTTTCGCCTTTACCAAGCTAACTTGGTTTGAGTTTTAAGTCCTTCGATAATAATAGGTTATATGTGTGCTTAAATAAAGATGGTGCAACCAGTATGAATGGTGAAGGCAATAATTGTCATTAACACCGTATCGGTTTCAGTTTGGACAGGCTACCAGTGATGTAACATAGTTAAGCGGGGAACACTCAGCTCTGTTACTGATCACCAGCGATCTCCATTTTCACCAAATACTCTTGTGTGTAAAGTTTCAACACACTAGGTCTTACAGCCAAAAGTTCTATCCATATCCACCCATCTAATCTGGTTTAAGACTGAATCAATGCTTAGCCCACAACATTAAAGGATTATTGTTCCTGCATAATATTGTTTTGAAATATTATATTTCAAAGGGAAAACAATTTCTTCATTCGTATGGAATGATCAAGCAGGCTGGGACGTTTAATATATCTAAACAGTGAAGCCAGCATCTCTCCAGCTGATTTCATGCCTCATTTAAGAGCTGCTTATTTCCCTTGATTAGTTGCCAAATCATAGACTAAACCATTCACGAGCTACAGAATTTTACATAGTGTTTCTGTCATTTGATCTTCTGGCATGTAATTAAAGGAGTCCTTTTAACCTCCAGCGCAAATAGGTTTTGAATCGGGGGATTATGGAAAGGGGTTTTATTCCTCCTGACTTTGCATGTTGAGAGATTTGAATTTCTTGCTCCATAAAATTAATCCCTTTAAAATTGGATTGTACTTAATTTCCATTAGTTCGTAAAATGAAGATTATGTTGCATCTTGGCTTGTGTGGAGATTCTTATTTGACTTGCCTTTGACTTGACGTGTTTTTTCCTGATATGTACGTCTGTTCAAAGCAACTACTTGTTCATTTTTGATATTCATAATCTGGTTGCATATTGAATGATATAATTAGAAGGTTCAACATTTCCTTGTTATGCCAATGTTTTTTGCTTTTTAATGCACCGAGTGGGTGTGCATGATTTATTTTTGACTGGAAAACATCTCGGTAAATTGTTTGAAAATGGAAGTTTTGTCTTCATTGGAAAGTAGAAGTGAGTTCAAGGTTGGCAATGTGTTTTGATATGCAAATGTGTTAATGAAAGGGTTTGATAATGAAAGGGTTTGATGTTCCACTAGTACTCACTTAGCGATTTTTACCTTCAGCATATTACCCAGCAGTCAGAACATGTTAAAAACTAGATTAATATAATGCATGGAATTTATCAGGGATGGTATGACATTATAAATGTCATAACTCTTTAGGCCAAAGAGTTTTATGTACCACATAAGCTTCATCTCACTTTTCAGAAATGCACCATGCAAGTGATAGCAAAACTTGCATTCTGCATTGTCAAAGATATAAGCTTATAATAAATGAGTTGTTAATTAGACCCCTACATACAGTACCTACTGATGTAAATGCAAATTAACCTATTGCATTATTCAGTGAATTGTGTAGTTTTCCACCAAAATCAGATTAAAAGTGGTCATTATGTTTTCACTGTTTGTGGCATTCTTCGTTGCACACGCAATAACAGCTATTATATGGCAAATGGAATTAGTTGGCTAAAAACACTCGGGCCACTGTGAGGTTCAAAAAAGATGTTTTGTAAATGCATAGTTTTTCTTATTTTGGATCGTAGATTAGTTTCTGTAAGCAGCTTAATCCGTTTTATAAATAACTTTATTAGAGAATAAATGTGTTTGACAGTTCGGTGTGTTAATGTAGCGTTTTGTGTAACTGACAGCGACCATCACTAAAATGATGGGAGTTGAACATATTCAGCTGAATCTTGGACATCTAGAATCTTGGACATCCTCTTGGACTCATCGAGCTCATGGTCATGACATGAGAAGCATGAGATAGGACACGGGCTCAGGCTTAGCATCTTTGCTGGAGCTTGTCAAAGTAAATATGGTGAGCCTCAGTCAGAACTCATCCCATGCTCTGTCTGTTTAAGAAAGACTTTGATTTATCCAGCACATTTCACAGCCGTCACAGTTCTTTGTAACCAACAGCATGCTTTCCTGTTGTCTGATCACTTTTATAAGGAACATGGCAGATTAATTCCATAGCAGAGTCCCACAAAGGGAGTTCAGGGTTCTGGTGGTATTGACACAAACTATAGGAATTTGCCATTGTCACCCTGTGAAGAGGCAGAGACTTTGGGACTTTTGCGCAAGACTGGTACATCTTCTATGGAGATCCCATACATCCTCAAAGGCATCCATCTCCAATGATGTTAATGAAAATCACTTGAGCTGATTTGTATTTAGAGTAATCCTCTATGACATACCCTGAAAATGTTTTCTGAAGTCTCACTAGATCTTCATGGACAACTTTCATTAAGGTCAACAGCTAGTGCCACTGATGGGAAGTTTTGGAGTGATCTATTCAGGGTGGATATTATCTAGTGTAAGAGCAGGTAAACTGTGTCGCATTACCGTAAGAAAAGCCACATGGTTGGCAACCGACACCACACTAGAATGTTGGGTTGACAGAGCCATTATCAGTTGTGAGTGTGAAGTAAGTACTTTAGAGATAGAGTGTGGAAATAGGCCCTTCGACCCACTGAGTCGGCGCCGACGAGTGATCATCCCGTAAACTAGCACTATCCTACGCACTCGTGACAATTTACAATTTTACCAAAGCCAATTACCCTACAAACCTACAGGTATACATCTCTGGAGTGTGGAAGGAAACTGGAGAAAACCCACGCGGTCACAGGGAGAACGTAACAAACTCCATAGAGACAGCATCCAGAGTCAGAATTGAACATAGGTCTCTGGCGCTGTAAGACTGAAACTCTACCACTGTGCTGCCCCTCGACTTTGTCAATGTGACTATTATTTCTGTATGTGTCCTGAGGGTTAGTGTAGAAGGCAGAGAAGAAGAAAGCGCAGTGCTGACAGTACAGTATCAACAACTGAACCTTCCTGCTGGTTGGGAAAATGAGCTGATGAACATGTCAACTATGACCCTTCAAACCTTCCAGAATGCGACCTACATTCTTACCAGAGATTCATAGACATTCACTCCAACCATTATGGAGCACTGCTGAAACCTCTTAGCTGAAGGAAGTGATGGGAGATGAGCGTGTATTTTTATCAAATGATTGTTGTTTTAGCTGATACATTGATTGTTTAATCTAAGGGCTCTCTCCCAAGAAAATCTTTAGTTATCATTGGCAAAAGGAAGTTTTTGAACCAGCCTTTGTAGTTCATATAAATATGATTATTTACCCAAATCATATTTAGAACATGTATAACAGTAATGGTTGCCATATTACACTGAATGTATTCCACTTTATTTTTCAAGAGAAAAATATATTTTGTCTCAGTTTAGCTTATTGTCATGCGGTACGGTGAAAAGCTTTTGGTGCATGCTAACCATTCAGCAGAAAGACAATACATGATTACAATCAAGCCATTCACAGTGTACAGGTACATGATAAAGGAAATAACGTTTAGTGCAAGATAAAGCCAGTAAAGTCTGACCAAATTGGACTTTTGGGTAAATTGGGCTTTATGCCACAGTCTTCAGATGGGAATAATCAACAAATGTTCCAGCATTTGAATAGTTTAGTTACTTCAGCTGTTGTGTGGGTGCTGGATAAAGTAAGATTCTGTTGTGATAACCTTGAACTCCACCAATTGCCAAATTGGTTTTGAAGCTTTGAACAGTCAGGGTTCAGGCATTGAAGAGTTGCCGATGCCTGGGTTTTCTCCAAAAACACTTGGATTTATTTAAAAGTTGTCCAACCAATAGTTGCAGTTGCAAATAAGTATGCTTTGAAGATCTTTGCATTTGTGAAATTACAGTTTGCAAGATAAATAGAGTGAAGGATAAATGGAATAATTTTGAGAGCTGCAAAATTGTAATCTACAATTCCTGGCACACAGTTGCTGGTAAATTGATGACCTCTATGTTGGAAAGGATCAAGTTCCCTAGTTTTTTTGACCCAATATAATCATGGTGCTTTTTTAATTGGTGAGACTGAGTTCTAATGGTTAAAAGTATAATCAAAAGAATATTATTGGTACAAGATTATAAAGTATACAGATGCACAAAATATACGGTACCATGCTGACTTGGAAACCTCTCACCATTCCATTGTCACTGGAGTTAAATCTCGGAGTTCCGAGCCTGGGAGCAGAGAGGGAGCACCCTAACTGCACAGTCTGTGGCTGTTCAAGAAAGTGATTCCCCACTACAGCACCTAGACCGGCTGATAAATACTGGCCTTGGTAACAACTCCCACATCTCAGAAATGTAAAGAGACAAACGAATTAGCACTGAATGGTTTAATGCTAAATCCATAGACCTGTCAAGAACACATCAAGATTAATATCATATAAAAAAATATATTGATAAAATGTTCTTTCATTTCCGTGATTCAGTTTGAAGTGCTTCAGTGAATTACTATTGAAGAGTGTTTGCTGTTATTTTGGAGGCAGAATCAGGACTCAAGCTGCACATGAGGTCACAAAAACACTAAAATTCTCCACAACATTAAATGATGATCTAGAATGCATGACAGATGTTTTTCTGGTTTCCTGACTCCATGCCATTTTGTTAAGTAGGATTTATTTCCTTTTAAAGTTTGCCCAAGTGATGTTTTCAGCCAGATGTGTCTGAGCTTCATATCTAGTGAAGCAAAGCTTGTAGAAAAATGCTTTTGGTGAGGATGAAGTCACCGGTGAATGTGGTTATTCAGTCCAGTTCACAGCACAGTAGTCCCATTACCAATAAAATGGTGTAGTTTTCATTTTAAGTCACGGATGCTGAGAAAGTCTTTCTCCCTCAGCAGGGCTACATACTATGCACCACAGCTCCTGTCGCTCTTTCTCCAATTCATAGCATTCCCCTGCTGTGTTGTTACCTTCCCCTTCCCACCATATTCCAGTCACTGCCACTGAGTTCTAATCTCAAAGATAGCCCCTTTCCAATTTCGAGAGCTGGGGGGGAGGGGGGGGGGGATCCTTCGGTCTCCTCCCCTCCCCCCCCAAACAGCATCTTGTAACCAACCCAGTGTTGCGCAGTACAAGGGAGATCCTCCACTGCACTCCTGTGTTCTTGTTGCTGTGTGGAGGCAGGGGTGTTACCACAGCAATGGTAGAACAGAGGGAAGATGAGCATGTCCTGCTCCTGCCCACTGCTGGGTCCCCACCTGGTAACTGTGCACCTGCTACACAGACACCAGGTGTTGGAGGCAGCTCAGTGCGAGGGTGGAAATGAAGCCCCCTTCATCTGGATACGAAACAAACCAGGCAAAGCTAATAATGTTTAAACTTGTTCCGTTGTGATGGTTTGGGTCCCTGCAGCATTTATTGGCACTGATTATATGGAGTCAGAGCAGAATAAATACAGTAAACGCAAAGGAGAGCTAATCACTTTATGCAAGAAAGGAAGTAAATTCTGGCATTCAAATCTTAACAGTTGACCTGACCTTCAAAGTGTGGAATGCATTCTGTTCTTGCTACATGAAGTGGTTCCAATCCACGCTGCCTAATGCTTTCATCTGTAGTTTGTTTTCTTTATATTTTGAATTTAAAAGAATAAGAGCGTACACATGGCGTGTAGTTTTTATCAAATGTTTCAATTTTGGATAAATGTGCCCCTTGGGTGCTTGGGTTGTTGAAAAAAATACAAGGTGCCGGATGACTCTGGATGACATGATAGCTGCCAATTCAGGTCAGGACCCTACTCCCAACTGAAGGATTATGACCCTACACGTTGCCTATCCATGTCCTTAAGAAATGTTGCCTGACCTGCTGAGTTACTCCAGCTACTTGCGTTTGTTTTTGTAAACCACCATCTACCATTCCTTGTGTCTTGGATTGCTGAATTGTTAATAATTGATTATTATTCTGGTGTAGCATGTTGATTCTGGTGTAGCATGATGTGATTTGAGTACTAAATATTTACCTCAGTGGTACGAATGATTTATGTTTTAAGCTGTACTATAACAAGAAATGGCTTACGATGGAAGCTCTTTTAAAGTTGTAATTGAGCTGGATTGCTGAGAAATTCAATGATATCATAGCTCCACCGTTGCACAGCTGCAAATTAATTTTGGATGAGACACGATTGTGAAATTTTCCACTTGCTTTGTGTTGCTCTGGAAATTCAACCAGTGGTCAGTCAGTCACCCTCGCAATGCTGGTGACGGGAGGATATCATTCTACACACATCTCCCTTTGGAGCTTTGCTGAGGAGTGTAGTCTATGCTGCCTGGGATTGCCTGTTAGTGGGCACTCTGGACCATGTCATGCAGGCAAGGTCATCCTTGGTCATATCTCCACTACACCTTCCCCTCACCTGCTCAGATTTCCATTCTTCCCTGGCCTCTCACCCCATCCCTGGACTGCACTGCACCACGCTTCCCAAACTTTCCCCTCTTACCATTCCTCCCTACACCGCCCTGGCTGGTTTCTCAGCCATCTTGTGTAGAAAGGAACATGCTGGCACATATCGAAGAAAGACACTAAGTACTGGAGTAACTAACTGCACATGCTGGTATATTCAGTTACGCTAGCATGTTGTATCTTACCTTCTCAGCTATCATTTCCCCCACTGCCAAAGACTAGTCCAGAGGGCTATCCACTCAGACAAGAGAACAGATCAGATCAGACTTGTAGCCACTTGTCTACTGATTCCAGCTGTGGACAGCAACATTGGATGACACATCTTCGAATGTGGACATCATCTGTGAATGTCCATCTCATCAATCAGTTCCACCCAATGCTCAGCTGCTGGTGAGGCTCACAGTAGGTAGCAGTGACTGAATTCTGGGCACTAGGCATTGATTAAAACTTCACATGTCACTTCAAAAACAAGGAACAAAATAACACGTTCAGAGGTCACATTGTGAATGGAGCCTGGTAGATCCAATCCCAGGGATATTTCAATGATGCTCATCCATGTTACACTATTCCTCCAACTAACTTGTGAGTGTTTAACTCGTTGTGGGTACCTTAAACTAGTTCATGGATGAACTACAAACGTGCCAACGTACACGAACTGTTCTTGAAATGCGCCTGTTTCTCGTCAGCTATGGAAAGGCAGCTGAGTAGCACTGAGGTGTACTGTCTGACCCACAGGTCTGGGCTCTGTTTTTGCCCCTTCATTTCTCAGCTTTGAGGAGCTGCCTTAACATTGAGCCATTTAAAAAAAATCATTTTACAGTGTGCATCAATGAAAAAATGCATTGGTATTCTTCACATTTTGCTCCATGGCAGCAGTAGCTGGAGGGTCACAGTCATGGGTCTAAACCTAAACAATGCTTGGCCCATGACTTTTCAGACTGTTAAAAATATAAACTGCAATGAAATGGAGTTAATTTTTCCCCTCCATGCTAGTTTAATTGGCCTTCCCACAGTGAGAAGTGTTTGAGCGTTTTATTTTAGTTCAAATAAAATCACTTTACTACTTTTCTGATGAAATCCAGCCTGGCTTTTCAAATGAACTGCTATGTGTTGGTGTGAATCTTCATAATGCGTTAATGCTCATTGTCTTGCACTCTAGGCTTCAGTGCACGTTGCATATTGTATATCCCAACTTGTTTACATTGTTGTAGTGTCTTTTGGTTTGACCTGAACACTCGAGCTGTTCTGCAACATCCAGCTTACTTTGTACAGTTGTTGGTAAAGCAGAAAATGCTCAGCAGGTCGGACAGTTTAGCACAACTATGTGTGCAGGTTTGATCTCTTAATTTGAGGAAGGACATCCTTACTATTGAGGCAGTGCAGCGTAGGTTCACAAGGGTTAATCCCTGGGATGGCGGGACTGTCATATGAGGAAAGATTGGAAAGACTGGGCTTGCATTCACTGGAATTTAGAAGGATGAGAGGGAATCTTATAGAAACGTATAACATTATAAAAGGACTGGACAAGCTGGATGCAGGAAAAATGTTCCTTCCGTTAACAAACGGCAGGGAAAGTGGAAAATGACAGGCAGGTGGAGAGAACGGGGAGTGATTTGGGGGGGGGGGAGGGGAGATGGTCTTTTACCTGTGATAGGGGAAAAGACAGGTGAGTGACTAACCAAAGTGGTGGTGAATCTGGGTGGATGGACACTGGTGAACAACTATATATATTGTGATGTAGTTGAGGATTAAAGTGGAGTCTGGTTCATCTTAATTGGTGAAGGGGGGGGGGGGGGGCAGGGGTTTATGGCTGGAAACCACAGCACAAATGGATCTGATTCACACTCTGGACTCCAAAAAGTCCTGATTACTTGCGGTACATTTCTTGATCTATCAAAGATGATAATTTGTTCCAGACGGCAATCAGAAGGAAATTAGTTGCCATATTACAGTAAATCATCACAATAACGGATCTCTTTAGAGTGGATTTTGGTTATAGTGGATCAAGGCTCCAGTAGGACCCCCCTCCCTCCCCTCCACCCCTACTTCCCCACTTCCGCCAGGTATCCAACGACCTGGCACCAGGTGACGTGCTACTGGTTGCGGGAGTGGAGAGAGCCAGTAGCATGAGGGCAGAGTGATCACCAGACCTGTCTCTGGGACACTGCGTGTGGGGCCGGGAGCTCTGTGGCAGCTTGGCCTGTGAATTCCCACTCACCTAACCCTCCCCCAACACCGTGTTTCTTCCCTCCCTTTACCCCCCTCATTCGGTTACAGTGGACAATCGGCAATAACGGACGCCATCCTCTTCCCCTACCCAGTGGCCCGTTATTACGAGGGTTTACTCTATTAATAAAATTAACTATTCCACTAAATATTACAAAGTAAAGGGTGAAATTCAACACAATGAAAAGCAATTCGGCAGTGTGTAATATTAAAGCAAGAAAACATAGCATCAACTTGCAGATAACCACTTTGATTTGAACTAAATTTGTGAGTCAAGAGTTATTTTAAATGCAGTTAAATTATAATTAAAGTTAAAAAATGTGTTTGAATAATTAGTCCATGGTTAGAGATCCTTGGAACAATTACAGCCTGCCCACATTGTGCTTGCTTTCCAATTGGTCTGAATGTTTAAGACCAACCCCAACATTAGAGTTCACAAAGTCTTTTAGCATCCGATGTGAGCGACTCAAGGCTGTTGAAAGTGGAAACAAACATGTCTATTCTTTGAATCTTAAATAAAGTTTGAATGCAGTTTGATATGTTTCATTTGTCTTATCTGCTGATTGCAGATTCGTGAAATTCCATTGAAGCAGTTACAGTGTACTTGATCACTTTGTACAAAGCAGGAAGGTCACAAGGCAATTCCAGCGAGACAATTCTGGCAAACTCTCAAAGTGCTTACACTGACTGCAAAAAGCCCTTTCCTGTGAACAGAACCATGCATAAAAGCCATTGTCATTAATCTTCAAATGTGAAGTACAACAAAAACGGAAGGGACCCGGGAACATTGAGAGAACTCTTTTTATACATTTATAATTCCAGGCAAGCTTTGTAAAAAGAAATTCCATTCCGGACACAAGTACAATTTTGTATCAACCTCAGGATAAATACAACTGTGTTCATTTGTACCAGATGTTAATCCCTTCTAAAATCAACTTCCTGTCCTTTCACTTCCAATATTTTAATTCATACTGATGAATTGTGAATGTTTTACAAGCTGTTTCATATTATCCCTAATACTAAACAACATTCTATTAGATTTTCACCCCATCATTCCCATTGACCAATAGTCAAGGTCGAAGGTGGACAAAAAATCTTGAGAAACTCAGCGGGTGAGGCAGCATCTATGAAGCAAAGGTATAGGCGACGTTTCGGGTCGAGACCCTTCAGACGTCTCGCCCCGAAACGTCGCCTATTCCTTCGCTCCATAGATGCTGCCTCACCCGCTGAGTTTCTCAAGCTTTTTTGTCCACCTTCGATTTTTCCAGCATCTGCAGTTCTTTCTTTAACAATAGTCAAGGTCGAGTGTTTCTTCTTCATTTGCTTCATTGGTCTGATGGTAATATGAACATTTTATCATGGTGCGTTAATCCTGGAATATATACAGGGTGTTCCTTTAATCAAAGAATCTCAGTCAACAGGTCCATAGCCTGAAGTAGTTGCTGAAGTAATCCAAGTGCTCGTCTGTATCATACGTATAAATGCTGACAGCTGCCCAGCTTCAACCACTCTTGCAGGCAGAATGTTCCAGAAACCTCCCACTCTCTGGGTGAAGAAGGTCTCCTTTATGTCCTCTTGTATCTCTTTCCCACTGTACCCTAAATCTGGTCTCATCTATTGATGATATGGGGATAACTTTCCTAAGGTCTATCCAGCTATGGCCCATAATTTTATATACTTCAATTATGCCTCGTTACTCCAGGGAGAAAACCCCTAGCTTCTTCAGACTCTCCTTGTAACTGAACTGTTTCATCCCAGGTAACATTCTGGTGAATCTGTTCTGCATCCTTTCTAGCACCATCAATGCTTCCTGCACCTTGGTGACCAGATCTGCACAGCTGAGATCTGACCATGGTTTTATAAACAGAGAGTTACCTTGTATTCAGTGCCCTGACTAATGTAAGCCTGTATCCCATATGCCTGACTAATGAAAGCCCATATCACACATGCCTTACTAACCATAGTATCCACCTGTACCAGCCACCTTCAAAAGTCCAAGGTACCTCTGTTCATCAACATTCCCTACAACCCTGCCGTTCATGGTGCGTCCCAGCCTCATTAGAGCTCCCAATATACATCGCATCACATTTGTCTGCATTAAACTCCATCTCCCATTTTTCAGCCCATTTGTGCAGTGCATTGATACAGACCACCTGATACAGACTACCCGCTGTGCTATCAATAACTCCACCAGTCATTGTGTCATCCGCAAAAAGCAAACTGACTGAATGTCCGGGCCATTCTTACTGATCACAACATCCATATCCAAGTCATTCATGTATATTAACAGCCAGGGTCCCAGCACTGATATTTGTGGGACACATCATCAAAGACATTCATTTGCAAAAGCACCCTTCTACCATCGCCCTCTAACTCTTATTGTGAAGCCAATTTTGAATTCAGTTTGGTAAGTTGCTAAGGATCACATTGCCCCTAACCTTTCAACCAGTCTCCTATGTGGGACTGTGTTAGAGGCTTTAATAAAGACCATGTAAATCAGGGACAAGGAAGTACAGATGCTGGTTAATAAACAAAAGGACACAAAATGCTGGAGTAACTCAGCAGGTCAGGCAACATCTCTGGAGAACATGGATAGGTGACATTTTGGGTCGAGACCCTTCTTCAGACTGAAAAAATGTCTTGACGCAAAGTGTCACCCATCCCTGTTCTCCCGAGATGCGGCCTGACCAGCTGAGTCACTCCTGTACTTTGAGAGCTTCCATGTAAATTGCACCTTCTTCAATACACTCTGTTCCCTCTTCAAAAAATTCACTCGATTGGTCAGCCGTGTTCTCCCCTGGTCAAAGCCATCTGATTAGTCCCTGTCTTTCCGAAGCGACCATTAATCCTGTCTCTCACAATTTATCCAGCATCTTCCCTACCACTGATGTTTGGCACACAGGTCGATAGTTATCAGTTTTTATTTCCCAAAGAAAATCCCCTGTGCTTGCTTACGTGGCTTTGGTCTGCAGCTTTGCTGTCTGAAGCAGCGTATGATTGCACTTCAGATTGAATTGAAATTCACATCACAACAACGAGTGAAGTGGTGAAGATCAATAAGGGAGAGATATGTCAAACTGAATCGCTTGCTAAAATGTAACTGAATAGAAAGTGATAAGGACAAAAGTGCTGAATAATGAAAGTAGCATGCTTCATTAGAATGGGGTAAACAATGAGATTAAATATTAGAATTTTGACAAGTCTTGTCCAACCCCATAATGGATTATTTTAGTGACCTTGGTTAAGCTCGAATGCTGTATAAAATAGTGTCATGTTATTTTTTCTTGTCATACCTGAAAGAGCAGTTAAAGCCTTGTTCATTTGTTTACTACATTTGGCTTTATATTAAATGTTTTTGTGCAATGCAGTATATTGTTTACTGTGTGTGTCAACTAAATTGAATCTAATAAAATTTGCTAACTTGAAGGAAATAATTTAAAAATAAAATAAATTCCACGATAAGCAGGATGGATCACGAGGGTTTCTTGTGTTTGTGGGATCTGTGAGGCTGGAGATTCGATTCCACTGTCGATATTCCAGAGCTGCACCTGAGCTCAGAGATTTTACCACTTTATTGTAGCCTTAAATGTTTTTGTTATTTTGTTATTTTGCTCTATTAAATTCACGCACAATTTAAAGTTATGGATTATTTAAAATGTGTATATAGTGAAATAGTTTATCTTAAGAAAGAGACTACTCGTGCTGATATTTGGCCATTGCAGCCTCCGCAATATCCTTCACATTCACTGGAAGTTCCAAACCAAAGTCTGCCACCCCCCCCCCCCCCTTGTGTTCAAGAAGGAACTGCAGATGCAGGAAAAATCGAAGGTAGACAAAAGTGTTGGAGAAACTCAGCGGGTGCAGCTGCATCTAAGGAGCGAAGGAAATAGGCAACCTTTTGGGCCGAAATGTTGCCTGTTTCCTTCGCTCCGTAGATGCTGCCGCACCCGCTGAGTTTCTCCAGCACTTTCATTTACTGAGGACTTACTCTCAGGGCTGGATGACTGAATCTGTCCGTTTGCCGTGAAGTTTCCCAGTTTTGTTGGCTTTCTCCAGCATCATTCTGGGGGCTCTCCTCTTCGATCCTGTGTCTGGTGAGATAACTTGAAGGGAGATCAGAGGAAGTCTGTACCAAACATAAGCAATGGTATTCGACATGCGAGGAATGAATTCCCAATCTTCCAATCTACCTTGTTACCGTCCTAGCATTTTTTTAAATCTTCACTTTCTCTGTCGTTGAAACACTATATTCTGCATTCTTTTTGTTTCCTCTTTTGCACTACCTGTTGTACTCGTGTACGGTATGATTTGTCTGGCTAGTGCATAAAACAATGATTTTTACTCTATCTCGGTACATGTGAAAACAATCATGAACCAAAACCAATACAAGATGACCTGATTCTGTAAATATTTTGTGATTCAGTCACAAGCTTGTTAAAGATATACAATGTTTACTGCTTGTCGCTAATATATTGTTGACTGCGACATAAAATATGTGATGTCATTGTTTTTGATGATTGCAGAGACTGTGGAGAGAGTGATGAAAACCAGCATTTTAGCATTAAAATTACTGTTTTCCCACACATTGTAGTTAAAGGTAAACTAATTTTGCCTTAAGATGAAAGCTGCAGCCAACTAAAAAAACTGGGTCTTGCCCCACCAGCTGCAGTATCCTCCAGTAGTTCTCTGACTTCATACCTGATCTTTAAGGTTGAGACTCAGCAGTGATTACCCGAGAACCATTACAATGGGGCTACCGGACCCACCTCTCCATTTTCAGTTTTCAGTAGCTTGCTGAATTTAAGCATTCATCACAAAGTATACCTCCTTGGAGCACTAAGCTAGTTTCAGTGACTTAGTTCTGTCATAGTTGATGAAAATTTAAAAAAAAACAGCTGAGGATGCCGGAAATGTGAAATAAAAACAGAAAGTACTGGAAACGCACCACAGGTCTGGCAGCATCTGCGGGAAGAGAAACAGCTAACATTTCTGATATGGGATTCTGGACCCGAAACCGTCACTGTTTCTTCTTCCACAGGTACCGCCTGACCAGCTGTGTGTTTCCACCGCTTTCTGTTTTTATTCCCACCCCAGCTGTGCTTGGTGTAGATAAAGATATGCCATATCTGCGTAGAGCAGATATGGCATATGACAGTGGCGCTGTGTAGAAACTAGTAGAGCTTCTGCCTTGCACTCCAGTGAGCCCACTTCAATCCTTCAGGCTTGGCATGTTTTCCCTGTGACTTCGACTAACACATCCCAAAGATATATGCACGTTAGTTGGCTCAGTGGCCACAGTTACATTACCCCTAGTGTTTGCTTTGAGGCCTGATGGGAATGTGTAAGAATAGGTTACAGGAATTATTAGTGGGGACATGATAGCTAGCATAGACTTGATGGGCCAAATAGTCTCCTTCTGCTCCATGAAAATATCAGGAGCTTTGTCGGTCTCTATGTATTTCGATATTGGCAAAGTTACCAGTTTTTGATATTGGGATACAAACGAGTATAAACCATCCATTGAAATAGTGACTTTAAATTCCAAATTTGAATAGGCCATGAGCAGGAAAGGCTTGAAGGACTGGGTGGCTTCTTCCCCCTCTTGTTCCTTGTGTTCCCCTATTTCTTACCAAGTAGGCTGCAGTGGGAATGATGTGTGAGTTTAGTATAATTGATATTTGAAATACTTGGGTTAGTCTGGGGTACTGGATGTCACAGATAATGTTCTTTGCTATAAAGCTGAAAGTTCTAGGTTTACCATATGTTCTTAGCACTTGGAGATTTAGTTTAGAGATATACAGTGGAAACCGGCCCTTCGACCCACCAAGTCCATGCCGACCACCCATACACTGGGGACAATTTACAGAAGCCAATTCAGGGCTCTCGCTTAACTTTTTTTCTCTGTTGCCAGCCGGGCAACCTTGGCAGTTTTTTAGGTTGCCAAATGACAGTTTAGGTGGTCATTTAAGATGGCTTGCATGACGCGTGCGATAATGTGCTTGGACGAAGTGCGTAGTTTCCAGTCGGAATTATACTCAATGAAGCAGTCACATATTATTTCTGCTTTAAATAAAGTCACAAACTAAACATATTCACCAATCAAGACATGATATATCCCACAATGACATGCAGCAAAATTATAAGACAGTATCTCAACTCTTTTTACACATTGCAATTAATGCAATTTCTATTAGTTCTTTCCACTTCCAAACAAAAATGTGGTTGGATTATTCCAGCGTATGATCAACCTGTGTCAATAAATCCTGTATCATGGTAACATATATGCGTACGTATAGTTATGAATGTTGCTCATTAAATAACTACAGTACTGATACTCCATATTAAGAGCATTGATTTGCCGTTAAAATGAATTCTGTAATAACGTGTCAATGGTAGCAGTGATAATCGAACACTGCGGTTTTAATGTTTCACGTGTTCACAATTTAATTAATCCATCTTTATGGATTAAAACAAATAATAACATTGGGAATTTAAACACATTTGATTGCATTCCGTTATCAAGCATAGTCAATGTTCGCTCTGAAGACATTTCCAGCACAATAGGGTCAGGGAGGTGGGTGTGTGTGAATCAGTGCGGGGTGGATAGATGGCGGGGGTGGGGGGGGGGGGGTTAGAAGGCAGTCGGTGCAAAATGGATGGATTGAGGCAGGTGAATTAGTACGTGTTGGTTGGAGTAGGTAAAATTGTGAGGGGAAGCACAGGGGATGTCAGTGGTGTTGAATGGGGGGGGTTCAGTATGGGATGGATGGGGGTAGACAAAAGTGCTGGAGAAACTCAGCCGGTGAGGCAGCATCTATGGAGCGAAGGAAATAGGCAACGTTTCGGGTCGAGACCCTTATTCAGACTGTTCCCCCCATTCTTCTTGAATGGGAGGATCAGTACAGGATGGATGGGGGGGGGAAGATCAGCGCAGGATGATTGGGGGGGGGTCAGTACAGTGTGGATCGGAGGGTCTGTGCAGGATGAATGGGGATCACTACAGGATGAATGAGGGGTAAAATGGAGGGTAGGTCAGTACGGGATGAATGCGTGGATTAGTACAGGATGGATGGGGGATCAGTACAGGATGGATGGAGGAGAAGTGCAGGATGGATGGGAAAGGGGTAAGTACAGGGTGAATTGGGGAACCAGTGTAGAATGGATGGGGGGGGGGGGTGGCAGGAGAATCAATGCAAGGTGGATAGGGTGATCAGCGCAGGATGAATGGATGGATGGGGGGTAGATGGGGAGGGGAGCACTGGGGATGTCAGTGAGGACTGAATAGACGCGGGAATGGGGATCAGTGCGGGATGGAGTGGAGGGGTCCCAGGATAAGGGGGGTGCGTACAAGAGAGAGAGGGGGGGGGCGAGGTGGGGAGGAAGGAAGGTCAGCGCTCCTCAGACAACATCGCCCCGCTGCTTTGGCCGTTGGGAACTCCTCGCCACCGCCTCCCTCCTCCGCCAGCCAACAGCAAGGTGCGGGGCTGGGCGGTGCAGCTCAGAGATCCTATAGCTATAAGATCTTTGGTGCAGCTGCTTCAGACGAGTCGGAGCAATTGACGGGCTTCGCACAGCGGCAGCAGCGGCCGTGACAGCGGCTCCATCTCCTCCTCCTCCCGCCCCCCGCCCGCCCTGATAAGGGCCTCTGCTTGCAAACCCGTTAACGGCGATAACCGCTTTCAAAACAAACCCTCCCTCCCGCACGCCGAGGCCTCCCCCTCCCTCCCTCCCTCCCTCGGCGTGCGGGAGGGAGGGTTTGTTTCGAAAGCGGTTATCGCCGTTAGCGGGTTTGCAAGCAGAGGCCCTTATCAGGGCGGGCGGGGGCGGGAGGAGGTGAAGCTGGAGCTGCTATCGCAGCCGCTGCTGCCGCTGTTCAGGGCCCGTCATTCGCTCCGACCCTTCCTCACCCCGCACCTAGTATCTTTGCCCCGCACAGCCGTCACCGCCGATACAAAACGTCACGTTCCTTTTCTCCAGAGATGCTGCCTGACCCGCGGAGTTACTCCAGTTTTTTGTGCCTATCTTCGGTACAAACCAGTATCTGGTTGCCAAGCCGGGTAAAATGACTCGGTGTTTAGGTTGCCCGGCGGCGCTTTGAGTAGTCAATGGCACCCGGGCAACTGCTAATTTCGAGCCCTGCAATTAACCTACAAACCTGCACGTCTTTGGAATGTGGGAGGAAACCGGAGCACCCGGAGAAAACCCACGTGGTCACTGAGAAAACGTACAAACTCCATATAGACAGCACCCATAGTCTGGATCAAACCCGGGTTTCTGGCATTGTAAAGTAGCAACTTGATCGCTGTGCCCATGTGAGACTGTGTTGTAGCAACCAACCAATCAGTATATCGTTTTCACTTTTTGACCACTATGATTAGCAATGTGATATATTGGCTGCCATTGCAATTGATTATTTGTAAATAATCACTAAAATAGTGACAAATTTAAAAAACATAAAAGATCAATAATATTAATATTTAATTTACATCAAATAACATGAATAAGATATTTGCTTCTGATGAAATTTAAAAAAAAAACGTTATCATGAAGACAATTCTTGAGCAATTAAATAGTGAAATGGATTGTGGTATTTTTGAGCAGTTATAACATTATACCCTTTGCTCTACAGATTGGAATGAATTCTGAAGATGTTTCGGTGGGAGCTGTCCCTGACTATTTTTCTCTTTCTTTGACAGATTGAGCAGATGCGAAATGAGCTGTTCCAGGAAAGAGCTGCAAGACAAGATCTGGAGTGTGACAAGATTTCACTAGAGAGACAGGTACCTTATAGGAAGTAGATCAGACTTCATGTAGTGCAGTACTGATGTCCAGTAATGCAGCCATGAATTAGTAAAACCACAAACACAAATAGTAATGCACACCACGTTTCCAACAAAAATTGGCGTCAAAAGTTCTGAGGTATGAGGAAAGGCCCCGGCCCGAAACGTCACCTATTCCTTTCTCCAGGGATGCTCCCTGACCCACTGAATAGCTCCAGCATTTTGTGTCTGTTTTTAAAGCTGCTGACTCTTTCAGATTGTTACATCAATGTACTTTGTCCTGAATACCATGGGTCATTGGGCCGAGTTAAAGATTCGACATCTATGGAAGCTGTTGAGGAGTTGCTCCAATTGCAATGGGTCTTTCTGTTCATGGACAGCTTTGTCATGAGATTGAGGTCATAAGGAATAGGAGTAAAATAAGGCCATTTGGCCCATCAAGTCTGCTTCGCCATTCAATCATGGCTGATCTATCTCTTCCTTCTAACCCCATTCTCCTGCCTAAACACCTGTGTTGACCTCTGACCTGTACTAATCCAGAATCTATCTCTCCCTTAAAAATATCCACTGACTTGGCCTCACAGCCTTCTGTGACAAAGAATTCCACAGATTCACCAACCTCTGACTAAAGAGATTTCACCTAAAAGAACGTCCTTTAATTCTGGGGGCTATGACCTCTAGTTCTAGACTCTCCCACTAATGGAAACATCCTCTCCACATCCACTCTTTCCACGCCTTTCTCTATTCTGTATGTTTCAATTAGGTCCCCCTCATTCTTCTAAACTCCAGCGGAATACAGGCCCAGTGCCGACAAACGCTCATCATAGGTTAACCTACTCATTCCTGGGATCATTCTTGTAAACCTCCTTTGGACCCTCTCCAGAGCCAGCACATCTTTCCGCAGATTTGGTGTCCAAAATTGCTCACAATATTCCAAATGCGGCCTTACCAGTGCCTGATAAAGCTTCAACATTACATCCCTGTTTTTCTATACAAGCCCTCTTGAAATAAATGCTGGCATTGAGTTTGCTTTCTTTTGCTTGTTTTGTTTATTTAATTATAAAGAAGGCACATCAATCTTTGTGGCTATCTTATAGATAGTGATAAACTTGACCAAATTGTTGACTTTGATATGTCAATCTGTGCAGAACCTACTGTATACTGGTGCTATGCATATTCCACCTGCCTGTTAATATCATGTTCTGGTAACAACCACAAGGATAGAATATCACATGTTGGGATTGCTAATTGTTTTATTTGTCAACTGAAAGAAATGAACGGTTACAATGTTTGGTATTATTGGACAAAGATACCTCAATATCTTACAAAAAACGTGTTGGGGTGCATGCTGTTAAAATAGCTTCCAAAGAATATCCAAATTTGTTCAAATTTTGTTTAACATTGCAGCAGGCCAGTTATGCTAATTAGTGTTACTGATTTTAAAAAAAGAGACAAGATAGGCAACTCAAACTTGAAATGTGTAATTCAACAAGTGATCTGATATATTTAATTTTCATGCAGTAAATTAAGTTGAAGTGGTTAACATTAAAATGCAGTTCTTTCCAAACTTGAAACACAAGTTACAAGTTAGTAATTACTAGATGAGCGAAGACAATGTATTCAGTTCCAGAAGTGAGTGTTTGCCAACAATTTTGATTAAAATAACATTTAATCACAGCACAAAGATCTAAGGAGCAGAATTGCACATCTGGAAGGTTCTCAGAAACAGAATAAGGAAGGGATTGTTACTCAGCTCGAAGCACGGATTCAGGAGCTGGGAGAACGTCTGGAAGATGAAGAAAGGTAGGAGGTGACTTTCCGTAAAAACAGAATCAATTTGACTTTATCATCCACCTTGCAAATAAGCATGTTGCTTTAATAAAATAAGGTGTTTCGTAAACTGATCTTGAGGATCGGATTATTTAATTTAATTAGGTTGAGAAATAGATAGATCAGCATTGGCTCTAGCAACAAATTTGCAGCATAGATGTTGAGCATGAAAATATAATGAATATATCTTGAATATTAACTGACTGAATATTAATAGTAAGTGATATGACAATTTAACACTAAATTCTCTCTCCACAGAGGATATCTGATCTTTTTAATTCCAGCACGCTCTTTTATTTTAGATTCCCAGCAACTGCTGGGTTTTATATTCCAACATTTCTCTTCCCCACTCGACTGCCTCCAGTCTTCTTCCCCATTTATCTTCCTGCAGATAGATCATCTGGGAGTGAGCATGCATCCCCCCTCTAATCAGGCACCAAAAAGCAATTGTGTCACCTGCTCTCAACCATTGTTGTCTCTTTCCTGCCCCTCCAGTTCCAAGGGGCAGAAAAGAGACAATTATGGTGAAGAGTAGGTGACATAATTGCTTTTGGTGCCTTCCAAGTTCTGATGAAGGGTCATGGAGATGATCCATTAATTCTCTCTCTCCCTCCCTCTCGGCACGGAATTTGTACATCGCTTGGTGCCATCATAATTTTCAGTTTCCTCACGGATTTCTAGCATCTGCAGTCTTTTTTGTCTATTTTTTCTTTTTGATTACTTCCTGGCAATAAAAAAGGGGTAAAATTCCACCACTTAATTGTGAAATCTGAACTGTCTCTCCTGCATTAAGAAATTATGGAACAAAGAGTAGAACAGTAAGAAAACTTTAATTTGGGAGCTGACTTTACTGAATTGTTTGAAATAATGTAAACTTTGCGATGTGGATTTTGTGTTACCCGTGTTAAGAAACATAAGCTACGGTGACGGGAGGTTTGTGTTGGATTGCACTGATAAGGTCCTGCAGCCGCACCCACACAGCTCCGCACCTGTGCTGAGTTTGTGCAGTGCTGTTACACCCCCCACCCCCGACAAACTGCTGGGGTTGTCACGGCAACCCTTACCTAAGCCACATGTGGAAATGGCTGGAAAAAGTTGAATAATTTTTGGAAGTTATTGAAAGAAATGTAATACAATGAATGATTTAAAAACATTCAAAACTGCAGTTAGTTTAAACATGAATATGCATCACTTTTAGAAAAAAAATAATCTTAGGTTACCTTTAAATGATAAAATGACCCTGGACATCGCCTATCCATGTTCTTCAGG
Organism: Malacoraja senta; assembly: GCA_038087875.1. Taxonomy (NCBI): domain Eukaryota; kingdom Metazoa; phylum Chordata; class Chondrichthyes; order Rajiformes; family Rajidae; genus Malacoraja; species Malacoraja senta. The sequence continues at coordinate 15,647,560 of CM075989.1, forward strand.
AATGCTGTCTAACTCACCATGTCCCTGTTAAGGGCCTGTCCCACTTTCCCGAGTTACTCACGAATTCTCCCGAGTTTTCCACTTGATTCAAACTCGGAGAATTACGGTTAAAGCCAGCCGTAGGTACTCGGGGCTATTTTTTTTTACTCGTGTACATTTTTCAACATGCTGAAAAAACGTCCCGACTTACCTGATGCCCTTATTACCTACGGATGGCATAACGAGCCGCTACGATATATCTACGGCCTCCTACGGACTCCTACGGACTCGCTACGGACATTCTCCGAGTTTGAATCAAGGGGAAAGCTCGGGAGAATTCGTGAGTAACTCGGGAAAGTGGGACAGGGGCTTAACTCACTGAGTTACGCAAACACTTTGTGTAAAGGACACCATCTGCAGTTCCTCGTTTCTATCTCTAAATGATGTTTGGTGAATGCCTTGGAACAAATGGGACACAGGAGATGCAACACTTGTGGCTGGTGGTAGTGGAGGGTCCAGATGTGAAGTGCATCCAAGCTCAGTGACTCCTGTGGTGAGTCCATGGACAGAGGTGGGGGTCAAAACACATTGCCTCATGCACAGCAGCTGGCCAGCGGTTTCTGCAGACCCGGCAGCAAACCAGCTCCTGTGCAGAGCAGTAATCCAGTAATCCATCTCCTTTGCAGAGCTCCATGGTGTAGAGTTTCCTTAAAATGAAAGACTCCAGTGTACAACCAAACTTCACACTTTGCTCTCACAATAGATTGTTGTGGCCTAATTCAGCTCATGAAAGAAGGGGTTAACTTGATACTGTCAATCCAAAGATGATATTTATTAAATTGAGTTTGGAAAATACTTTAGTTAGGAATTTCACCCAGTTGGTCCGATTTGAACCCAAGTTTCAGGTGAATATAGTGCTTGCCCCATGGCACTGTCAAGTAGGGTTGCCAACTTTCTCACTCGCAAATAAAGGACAAAATGTCAAAATAAGGAACAAGTTCCCGACGGCAATTCGTTGACCGACTCGGCCGTGGCTGGGTGAATGATGAGTTGGCCCGGGTGCTGGACTGCACACAAAGCCCAGCCGATGGGCCAGCTGAGGAGTTTTGGCCCGGGTCGCGTGCAAAGTCCGGCACCCCATCCAACTCATGAACCGATGATCAGCCATGAGAAGGAGGGATGGTGGTGTCGGCGGTAAGCTAAGGTTCGAAGGTCGGGCAGCTGGCCAGGCCTCCGACCGACGGGGCCATGGGCGAGGCGCTGCTGCTGCACTCCATGGGCTGCACTACGTCGGGACGGGTGAGGCGGGGCCTGACGCGGCGCTCCGATCCGACAGTCCCCTTGACCTGAGTAATAGCAGTCAAATACCGGACAAGGGTGGTTCCATATGGGACAAACCAATTTAGCCCAATATACGGGACAGTTGTCAACCCTACTGCCAAGTGTCCTGGCTCCTTCGATGTATTGTCATGCCCATGTATGTTGCCTGCACTCTCCCTAACACTGCCTATCCTTTTGGGTTTGTTTTGTTCCATCAATACTGTATTGTTGTAGAACAGCCAATGTCTCTTCGAATGACAGAGCAAGTTTACTGGGTGGAAAACCCTGGGCTTTGATTTTTTGTTAATAGGGATTCATTGAGTGACACAACATGGAAACAGGCCTTTAACCGACTTGTCCACGCTGGCAAAGATGCCCCATCTAAGCTAGTCCTATGTGGCTGTGTTTGGCCCATGTCCCCTCTAAACCATTCCCATCCATTTTGTATGCGTTTAAACAAAAAGCAGAGTTTTGTTCCTTGTAAATGTGCTTTAATAGTTATTTTTCTAATGAGCGAAAAGCTGAATCAACACAGTCATAGCACGTGCAAGTAGGTCCACAATAACCAAGGAGATTTAGCAAACTCGGAAGTGCTTGCTCCCAATGGGGAAGCTAATGCTGAGCCGATGAATAGATTTGACCGTGAATGTAATGACAACACTGCAAAGGGAAATGAAGTAACATACAGCTAAAAGTGGCACATAGAGATTGGATCTGGACTAAAATATAATCACCAGCTGCACACATAAAGAAACCAATTTGTGCAGATGGATTTGTTCTGATTAAATAAGGTCCAGTTTAATGGATGGCATTCATACCTGCAGCAAATTGCTTAATTCAGAAAAAATGCAATAAAACCAGGAATAACAATATATCTGTGTCAGCAAAAGTACATTGCTGTAGCTATATTTAAATCCTTAGGAAACTTGTACAGTGAGCTGAGATTAAACTGTTACAACTTCAGCATTTGCTTGCATTGCTTCTGCAATGATTTATTTTACCATTAATACACAGCTTTGGCTAACTACAGATATTAATTCCTATGTGGTGTTGGCTGATGTAATTCCATTGAATAAGCAAGAGGATCAAAATGCTCCTATTATTCTCCTATTACCACTATTACCTCCCTCTCCGACTAAGTTTTAAGTTACCTGATTTTAGAGCTCGCTGCACAGTTCAGCCAAATTTTCACTGACAGCATTCAAGAATTGAGTTAGAACATAAAGGTGCTTTTTAAATACTGCCAGGCATTGCCGATATTGCGAATCAATGTACAAATTGCAACAGAACACGATTGAAAGGTTAAAAATCTAATATGTAATGATGACTCTGAAATCTTCCTGTTATGGGCACTTAGAATGTCTTTTGTCAAATCTTTTTCAGAGAGAGATCGAGTCTGCAACTGAACAATCGCAAACTTGAAAGAAAGGCCAAGGAGTTAATGCTGCAAATAGATGATGAACGCCTCCATCTGACGGACCAAAAGGATCAGGTACGAGGCATAAAATAGAGAGACAGTGTTTTATGGCATCAGTTAGGGTCCCTGGAGGGTGGGAGGCCTAACTCTTTCAGTTACCACGGTAACTCCACGATTCTATGCAGGCCTAGTTTGAAGCAACTCGTGTGGAATCACTATGAAAGCTGATAACTAACTATAGCCGACTGTAAATAGGGAATGTTTAAAAATACATACACCTGCATTTAGCCAAAAGAAACTGCAATTGAAGGAAATCGGAAATTAAAACAAAAAATGCTGGAAATTTGGTACTGATGGCTCTCATTGACCTGGAATGCTGCCCAACCAGCCAAGTATTGGTGATATTTTTAAATAAAATCATTTGATGAATGGGTAGGCGTGAAGCTGGATGAGCCTTATTTAAACTAATCTTAGCCACATATTAATGAAACACAATTCAATCACATTTAAATGTTTCTCTCTGGCGTAAGAAATGTGCTGTTTGTCATTAACCTTGCAACTTTCTAGTTGAATCTACGATTAAAAGCATTAAAAAGACAAGTGGATGAAGCAGAAGAAGAAATAGACCGCCTGGAAAATGGAAAAAAAGATACAGAGAGAGTTGGAAGAACAAGCAGAAGCCAATGAAGAACTCCAAGGACAAATGAATTCATTAAAGAAAGATTTCAGGTAGGTTGTTGTCTGTTTCCAAAATGCAGCTGAGGTGCGTCTTACAAGTATTGTAAAATAATTGTTCTGTGATTATATTTAAGTTAAGACTACAATGTAGGTCTCCATTATGCTGGAAATCTGAAACACAAATTGCTGGAAACTCCGCAAGTCAGGCAGCATCTGTAGAAAGAGAAGCAGACTTCACGCTTTGGGCCTTACCTAGCTCCTTTGTCAGAATTGGGAAAGTGAGAAAATTAGTTAGTTATCTGCTGCAGAAAAGCAGGCGGAGGATCGGGTAGAACGAAGGGAATACAGTATTTTTAACAGTGTGAGACCAAACTGGTTAAGGTGCCACTGTTGTTTCTTGCTAAGAACAGGGCTGCGGACATGGGAAAGGTGCCTGCAGGAGGTATGTTCTTTGGGTAATCCAGAGCTGCACTCAAGAGGCTGGCAGTCAGTGTCACGGAGGTCTCTATATTGGGATTTGGCAGTTTCCAGCTGTCCGCAGTTTATAGATGTCTGTGATGAAGACTGAGGCAATGCTCTCCTTGAGTATGGAGTTTCAGTGACCTCCTTCATACATTGTTAAGGTCTGTTGTGAGATGTAGCACAGATCATCAGCCGTCTGGAGAGATCATTGGCTGGAGAACTGTGGCCCTGACCTACATGGATCAAGCAGTCAAGACATATGTGAGGTTAGATTCGAGGCCATAGATCTCATCGAAGGCAAAGAATGCTGCTTGTAGCCCAGTTTCAGAAGAGACCAAATGGGTGTAAGGAGAGGTGTTCAACTCTATCACCTTTTCCTTTGAAGATGGCCATGATCTTAACGTAATTATGGACATTTGCAGCTTAAAATGCCTTTGCTCACTGGTCAAGGTGGCTTAAATCAATTTGTTATTAGCAATTAATGTTAATAGAACAAGATTTTTACAACTTATATTTCACTAAAATCTCATGGGTAAAATATATTTCTTTGTTTCATACTTCTCACTGGTTCATTTCTTTGGTTCACTGTTTAAAATAAAACCCGCATACTTCAGTGGTGGCAATTAATTGTTATTTTAACCATTTTATTTACAGACGAAAAAATTCGTCAAAGGTTTCATCCTCACTTCTAAACGATTATGAAAATGATTACAGTACAGATGAAGACAGTATCTATGACACAGATTTTAAACCATCAAGGGAAGGTGATTTGTAGGATCTCATCTAACCTGATGCTAAACAAAGTGACAAAGAGGGGAATTTAATAGGTTAATTAATATATCTTTCAAGAAATGACAATTAACTGTACCAGATGCTACATGTTTCTAAGTTTTAGTAACGAATCTCTCAATGATACTATTTGTCATGTGAAAGTATCTTTCAATACCTTTCTGTTGCCTCACCTGTAACGTACTGGGTTTGTGTATTTGGAGCCATTTGAAGAATTAACAGAACGCCATATTTTCCTGCTCATTCATTTTGAAGAGAATTTAAAATCTATTTTTAAAATAAATTAGCAATTAGATTTCAATGTGTGTGCAGGTTGTAAATACATTTAAACTACAAATATTTCTTTCCTTTAAGTTAAACTGTTACAGTGCCAACAATACCTACGGTTTCTTGGCCAAATTTTGCGTTCCATGTCATTTAGAGAAAACAATCACTTTTAATGTGCCTTTGATCATTTTCATCTCTGCTTTTGTCCACAGCTCATAATACAGCCATGCCACCATCACCGATACCCCTACATCCCATGAATTTCAGCTTCCCTTCAGTCCCTTCTCCACAGCCTCAGGTTATTGCCACCTGTTCTATAACCCCAGCATCAACAGACCCTCCACCCCAGTCCTCTGGGGATTATTTTACCCTTCACCAAGTAGCCAGCCCGGTCAAATGAAACTGGCTTCTATGAAGGTGCATGTCACGAGTCACAATTGGGTAGCAACAAACTATCTGTGGAGGAACTCAGCGGATTCGAGCAGCATCTATGGGTGGAAAGGAATGGTCGATGTGTCGGGTTGAGACCTTGCATTAGGACTCGCATGTCGCAGGATTTCGACCCGAAGCGTTGACCACTCCTTCCTTCCCCACAGATGCTGCCCGACCCACTGAGATCCTCCAGCAGATTACTTGTTGCTCCAGATTCCCGCATCTGCAGTCTCTTGTCTTCAAAATGTTGCGGCGTCAGTAGAAACCTACCTGTCTGAGTGTGCTGGCTACAACTCCTTCACCTCTCTGCCCTCTGTACCTCAGACATCCCATCAACTCCAACAAGCTGGTGCTTTTGCTTCTGATCCAGATGTAATACTTGTAGGGTTTCTTTTGGTTTGTTACACTGGAGAGGAAAAATGGACATGTGCAGTATGTAAACCTCTTTCTAACACTTCCTATACTGCTAGCAATGTTTAGAACTCTCCCTTGTAGAATTCCCTTCCCCAGTCTTCCTTCCAGTCGCAGCCCCCTATTTCCTAGTGTGTTGGACTATTGGACAATCTCCATGTTGAATATCTGACAGCTGTGCCTGGATTAGCTGGCCACTCTTCTCAGGGTCCCATCAGTCTGCCTGGGAAATGGCTCTATTTTTGTATCCATGAGAGCTGGAGGAAGTGTAAAACCTCTGGCTTCCAGCCTTTCCACCGCTTGCTCTCCATCTCCTTCATTATCAGGGTCATACTATCATGGGTCCACATTTGAGGGATAAGGATGCGACCCCTTTAGTGTTTAATCATGCTCCAGAATGTCATGTGGAGGGGAAAAGAATTTAGACAAAATGTAACCGGAAGTCCAAGTGGTAAAGAATTTGATGGCGTCTTCATTTCTCTTCCATGTGTAATTAAATTAATCTCAATCAAAAGTAAGAAGAAATTTGCATTTATTTTCAACAAGTGTTTTACTAGCGAGGAACACTTAAATTCTGCCTCTACCATTGAATGTTTCTTTATATTA
>CM075989.1:15654120-15746475 GCA_038087875.1 Malacoraja senta
GCAGTTAATTAATGCACTGAAAATGATTCTCACAAAATCTAAGCACGTTAATCGGTGTCTTGTGCATCATCTATGACTAATATTTTAATGATTTGAAAATGATTATTGAAGAAATCCACAATGTTTGTTTCATTATATCGAGGTACATGCGCTGTTGTGTTTTTGTTTTAAATAAATTGTATGCCTTTGGTATCAATGCCCTGAAAGAATAAATTTATATTTCAGGTAGACAAAAATGCTGGAGAAACTCAGCGGGTGCAGCAGCATCTATGGAGCGAAGGAAATAGGCAACGTTTCGGCCCGAAACGTTGCCTATTTCCTTCGCTCCATAGATGCTGCTGCACCCGCTGGGTTTCTCCAGCATTTTTGTCTACCTTCGATTTTCCAGCATCTGCAGTTCCTTCTTAAAAACGTATATTTCAGTGTCTTCTCAAAGGCTCCCAAACATTGGCGTTAATCACGACTTACCACAGCGATTAGAGCTGCGAAATGATTAGTTAGTGGGTTGGTCTTGCTGATAGTGTACAGTCATTACTCTAACGCTGTGTCCGTGAGTTTCACTTGAACTTGCACAACTGGGTCATAAAACTCCGCAGTGCAGGTCCTCAGCAATGTCGATTGGAAACATTTCAACCCTCTAGTCTAACCAAGCAACCACCAGTAATTTTCTCTATGTTTGGGATGACAATTGAGGGACATGCTTTAAAATTTCCGATGTCAGAATTTCTGACAAAGAATGCTTGTTTAGATGAGGAGTTTGCACTCTCCATCTGATCAAGAGCGTGAGCAGGTGGTCTGTTTCTTGGGCTCTCTGGGTCTGGGATAGCCATGTCTCAAAGTGCTGCCATTTTACTCCGGGCTGCTTCCTTTTTTTACTCTGGAGAAGACGATGAATGGAGGCTGTACTTTTTCAAAGATGACCACCCTCGCTAGACACGGTGGCCACTCAAATTACACCTCCAGTTCGTGCATAGGTTTGATACTGAAAGCCATCCATCGTCTTCTGTGCTGTACCTCAGCAAGGATGTCAGTAGAGGGGAGGGGGAAGATGTTTACAAATAGAGAGTTACTATCTTACACAGTGTGTATCGATGGGCCTGTGGTGGTATAAATGTTGTATTAATGTGCCCCTCCATTTGTCATGGCATCTGCTGCACAGAGACAGGCCCTTCTGCCCACTCTGTACGGACTGTCCAACTCCCATTTACACTAAACCTACACTAATCTCATTTTATTCTCCTCGCGTCCCATTAATGCCCGAGATTCTACCCCTCGTCTACATACTGGGGGCGATTTACAGCAGCCAAATAACCGACCAGCTGGCTCATCTTTGGAATGTGAGAGGAAACTGGAGAACCCGGAGGAAACTCAACTGGTCACGGGAAGAGCGAGCAGACTCCGCACAGACAGCACCAGAGGAGAGAATCAAGCCCGAGTCACTGGAGCTGAAAGGCAGCAACTCTACTGCGCCACTGTGCTGTATTTTTCGTAGCCCTCTAGTCAGTAGCAGTATACTAATTTCTACTCATTTTTAATCTCTTAATTGGCAAACTCTGCCTCCTGAATATTTATTTTATTCTGCTATGCGATCAGTATTAAAAACGTGAAGGCAAAGCGTCTGTAGCTGCTCCGTGGAACGCTCCTTCCCTGAGTGCTGCAAAGATCATTCTCTGTACTAACCCTGCAGAACTGCGCTGATGATAATAAGCAGCCAAAAACATTCAAGCCTAATGAATAGATGAGGTTTTGTTTGGAGTCTGTGGACAAGGTGAAACCTGGAGCTTTGCCAGAGTATCTGTTTGAAGTTTGCTGGCTCCTGTTTGTAGGCAAGCACAGATGTACACTTGAGTGGGTTTGGTGAGTGACATTGAGATGCCTGAGACTGTAAGCTGCTAACAGGACAGCAGACACAGCCTTCTCCACAGAGGAGATTGTGCTGAAAAATTGGGTCATCACATCCTCCACATGGGCAAGGGAAAAAGAACTAATCAATCACCAACCTCAGGTGAATTGTCCTGTCATTTACAACATGTGGACAGCAAGCACAGATAGAGCAGTGGCAAGGTCCTGCTTGAATCAATATCCGAGTCCCTCTGCTCTCTGCATTAAAGTGGCAGCGTAATAACGGCATCAAGTCATAGTAGCTGGTGGGACTAAATCATTTTTTATTTAAAGTACATAAAAAATATACTATTGTTAAATCAATGTATTCTATGTACTGTGGCAACATTCTTTATGGTGACGTTTAAAAAAAAATTGGAATACAAATTAATCAGAAATGATTTCTTGACACGTGCCAGCGGGAAAGAACAAACGTTTTGCAAGATTGAGGATATTGAGCTGAGTGAAGGGCAGAGTTAATAACATGTTAGTCTAAAAACTTCAATATAACTGAAGTAAAGTTGATTGTCCAAAACACATGAAGATGTGTGGGAGGTTCTGCATGATATAAGCGAGCACTAGATGGAGAGGGGGAGTTAAAGAGGTTTTAGACTTGTAATGTGTTTCTTTGCTGTCTAATGATCGGGGGAGGGGGGGGGGGGGGGGGGGGTCAGTGACATGGGACCGTTGGCTTAACACCATCTCCACCTGAGTGGGAGAAGGTATTGAGAGAAAGGCAGAGCCAGGAAGTTAAAGTATGGCTCGGGACATTGCTGAAGGGAAGGCTATTGCATCTTGGATGGGAAACTGAATCGTTTTAGTTTATTGTCACGTGTACCGAGGGACAAGTGAAAAGATTTTATGCAATCCAGTCAAAGAAACGACGATACCTGGATACAAAGCTGTCCACAGTGCACAGATAAAGGATAAAAGTTATAACATTTAGTGCAGGATATAACAATGAAGTCCAATAAAGTCCAAATAAAGATTGTTTAAAGGTCTCCAGTGAGGTTGATGGGAGGTCAGGGCTGAACTTTAGCTAATTAGAGGACCTTTCAGTTGGCTGATAACAACTGGGAAGAAACTGTTCCTGAATCGGGACCAAAATTGGTTTGAGTTAAAAGGAGATTGGGATCTATGGAGTGAACAAGTAAATGTACACAACTGGCAAAACATCTCCGTAACGATGGCGCAGTGGTAGAGCTTCTACCTTACAGCGCCAGAGACCCGAGATTGATCCTGGTGCTTGTCTGTATGGAATTTGTACGTTCTCCCCGTGACCTGCGTGGATTTTCTCTGGGATCTTCGGTCTTCACCCACACTCCAAAGACATACAGGTTTGTAGGTTAATTGGCTTGGCATAAATGTAAATTGTCCCTAGTGTGTGTAGGATAGTGTTAGTGTGCGGGGATCGCTGGTCGGTGCGGACTCGGTGGGCCAAAGGGCCTGTGTCTGCGCTGTTTCTCTTAACTAAACTAAACTAAATGCTGGCAAGTGGGATTCGTATAGATAAACACCAGTCGATGTAGCAATCCATGGTGTAGTGGTCCAGTTTTCATGAATATTTTAACAATAAATAATCTCATCAATAAATGAATGATGGTTCTGTAATTCCACATTTCCACAAAGTTAGCACACAAAATCCGAAACAAAACCAGGTACCTGAAGCTGTGAGGGGGTAACTCTATCAACAGCACCACCCTCACATGTGAGCAAACAGCCGTGTATTAGCACTGCCCCACCCAATGGAATCAGGCCAACAGAATGTGTAAGAGAGAATTACCTGCAGTCGTAGCTGATTTATTATTGTCACGTGTACTGAGATATAGTGGCAATATTTGTTTGCGTTGCTATCCAGTCAAATTATACTATACATGAGTGCAATCAAACAGGTAGTTCAAAGAGAAAATACCAGAGTGCAGACAACAGTGTCACAGCTGCAGAGAAACTGCAAGAAAAAAAAGTACAATGTCAATAGTGAGGTAGGTTGGGAGATCAGGACCACAACCTAACTTATGAGAGGAGAGTTCAGTAGTTTGATAACAGCAGGAATATGCTGAGAGAATGGAGTGGCTGGGCATGTATACTCTGGAATTTAGGATGAGAGGGGATCTTATTGAAACATGTACGATTATGGAGGGTTTGGACACACTAGAGGCAGGAAACATGTTCCCGATGTTGGGGGAGTCCAGAACCACGGGCCACAGTTTAAGAGGTAAGCCATTTAGAACGGAGACGAGAAAACACTTTTTCTCACAGAGAGTTGTGAGTCTGTGGAATTCTAGGCCTCAGAGGGCGGTGGAGGCCGGTTCTCTGGATACTTTCAAGAGAGAGCTAGATAGGGCTCTTAAAGATAGCGGAGTCAGGGGATATGGGGAGAAGGCAGGAACAGGGTACTGATTGGGGATGATCAGCTATGATCACATTGAATGGCGGTGTTGGCTCGAAGGGCCGAATGGCCTACTCCGGCACCTATTATCTATTGTCTATTGAAAGAAGCTGTTCCATAATCTGGTGGTACTTGCTTTCAAGCTTTTGTGTCTTTTAAGTCCCTGGAAAATGTGTGCTGTTTCCCATCTCTCAGGAGGTGTGTGTCAATAAAGAAGGCAGTGATGAATAAAGTAACTGTGCCTTCAGTCTGCCAGAGTAACCTCTGGTCCATTAACGTTGAGGCTGTTTACAGATCAACACCTCAGATCTGGCAAAAAAGAAACTCATGGACTTGGGGCGGCACAGTGGCGCAGCAGGTAGAGCTGCTGCCACATGTTGCCAGAGACCCAGGTTCAATCCTGACCTGTACATTCTCCCTGTAACAGTGTGTTTTCCTCCCACATCTCAAATTTGTGCGGGTTTGTAGGTTAATTAGTCTCTGTAAAATTGCTCCCAGCGTATAGGGTACGGATGAAAAAGTGGGATAGCACAGATCTAGCGTGAAAGGATGATCAATGGATAGCGTGGACTTCCCACCAAGTGGCCTGTTTCCCTGTTGTGTCTCTAAAATAATTCAACAACAGTGGTACTGTCTCTTGTGCTTCTGAGAACTGGATTACCTGCAGGCATCTCAAGGCAATGGAAAAGTATCAGCAATCCTCTCTCTGTATAAACCTCCCATACTCTGGGAGGATAAGCAAACCTGTGTCCGCGTCTTCTCCCAAGCCCAATGTTCCCAACACTGAAGCCCAGGTTAATTTGCTACATTGCGCAGGTCACTTTGTTTACCATGTTGCCACCGACTCCCAGGAACCTCTGGCCCATGACTGCTCAACGTGGAGAAGGGGCATTAAACCTTTTATTGGGAACCCGAGGTTATTGTTTGGGAACACACAGAAGCCCAGTGTAAATGGCTAAAGGGGACATCAACATCGCCAACTACTGATCAGCTGCCTTCTTAGACGTCTGTGGAGGAGTCTATAATTCCCACACTGGCCACAGATCCTACAGAACCAGAGTGAACGCAAGTCATCCATCCCAAGAAACTGTCCAAGTACAAGACTCATTTCATAATCACATTCTGATTCGCCTTCCTATTGTGTGGCCCGTGGTTTCTATCAGTAGCGCCGATAACTTGCAGTAATCTTGTGTCAGTTCAGCAGCAAGATGATCCCCATAATGGCATCTGTTGCTAAAGGATCAGATATTTGAATGCAGTTTGAATGCAGAATGCAGGGAGCAGGTGGATAGACTTGGATTGTTCCCTCTAGAACATTGGAGGCTACAGGGAGACCTGATAAATGTATATAAAATGATGACAGCTATAGATAGGGTAGACATTCAGAACCTTTTACATAGGATGGAAAAAAATCAAATACTAGAGGGCATGACTTAAAGGTGAGGTGAGGGCCTGGAATGTGTTGCCAAGGATGGTGGTTGAGGCAGATACAACAGTATGATAGTGGCATTAAAGACACTTTTGGACAGGCATATGGATATGCAGGAAAAATTGAGGAATATGGATTATGTGCAGGCAGATCAGGGTTGGTCTTGGTTTAATGTTTGGCACAGACATTGTGGGCTGAAGGGCCTGTCCTTGCACTGTATTCTTCTATGGTCTATTAATCTCACATCCTCACACTGATGTTCCTTCAAAGGTCACCTAATCCAACAAAGAATGTAGTTTTAGTCTGCCCCATTACGGGTTGAAATATTTTATATTCATACATACCTATACAATTATATATACATACCTTAAAATTAATCAGCATGTGGAATCAGAAACACCTTTATGTGCTTGAAAGACTTTACCCTCATTAAACAGGAAATGTAAAAAAAATTCAAAATATTTCTGCAGCGATACTAAATAAAGAAGCTACACAAACACTTTGGGCATTTACACGTCAAATACAGGTTTAGTTTAGTTCATTATTGTCATGTGTACGGTATAGTGAAAAGCTTTTGTTTGTGAGGCTACCATGGTACTGGTGGAATCTTCAGACTTGGGGCCTGAGGAAAAGGGAATTGGTTGCTGAATAGTGCCCTGTTTATATATCTTGAGTCCCTAGTCTTCCCCAGCATTGCTGCCTTGGGCAATGTAACAGGACCCCACTACTCCCGGAGTTAAGCTGCATGTAGTGGTAGGAATGGGCAGATGAAGGGAGGAACACGGTCACTGTGGAATGGACTTATTGCCATCAGCCCCACAACCCCTCATCTCCCTCCTCCCACAACCCCCACAACCCCACACCCCACCTCCCACAACCCCATTACCACAACCCCTCATCCCCCACCTCCCACACCCCCACACCACCACACCCCACCACAACCCCTCGTCCCCCACCTTCCACAACCCCCATACCACACCCCCCACAACCCCTCATCTCCCTCCTCCCACAACCCCCACAACCCCACACCCCACCTCCCACAACCCCCATACCACATCCCCTCGTCCCTCACCTCCCACACCCCACGGTGGTATGTGTTGAATCTGAATGTCAGTGGATTAGATAATAAAATACTGAACGATTCTTACATTCTATTTTTAACAGCTGAAAATATGTGGACCTGCAAGTCTTCTGGCAGTTTCTATTACGTTGGTTCTGGACCAACAGAGAGTACAATAATTATAAATTGTCAGCACACGAACTTTGCTTATTCATTGCAGCCACAGTTACTCCAAACCAGCTGGTTAAACCTGATAACCTTGAAACAACATCAGAAATTAAAGTTAATTTATTTTCTCCCTTTCCCAGTTTTGAAGAAGAATCTGGGATGTGAAATGTTTACTCTTGTTTCTCTTTCTCTCTCCACAGACGCTGCCTGTTTCTGACATTTATTTTCTTTATTCCACCATTTCCAATGCAGACAGCATGGCAGTATCCCACTTACACGATCAACCAGCACAAAAACTCTTTTCATTGACTTATAATTGACTTACAGCCAAAGTCTACATACACAAGGAGACACAAGAGACCACAGATGATGGAACCTCGAGCAAAAAAACCAAACTGCCGGGGAAAATCAGTGGGTCAGGCAGCATCTGAGATTGGAAATGGAAATGACATTTCAGACCATGACCCTTCTTCAGACATGTGGAGTAGAGGGGAGATAGCTGGTAGAAAGAGGCGAGGGGAAGGGGTGGGAAAAGAGGTGGCAAGTCAGGAAGAGTTAATTGGCAGATGAGAGAAGGGTGGAGATAGAAAGACGCTGGAGGCGGAGAAGGCAAAAGGGTGCAGGTGTTGGACCCTAGATCAGGAAGGAATGTAGGGAGTGAAATGTAGAACGAGAGAGAGGGAGAGTGGATGGAATTGAACCTACCCTGCCCACAAAAACCTTGCGTTCCACTCTCACAGCCTCGTCACCCAGTTATTTTTCCCTCCTCCACCCACTCATCTCCTATCCCTCTCTACTCCATTTTCCTTCCCCTCTCCCCCCACCTATCCACCATCCCTCCCTCTGGTTTTACATTTCACTCCACACTCGCCTTCCTCGTCAGTTTCTACAATCTAAACCCTTTTGTCTTCTCCACCTCCAGCCTTGGTTAGTGTCTCCACCTTCTCCCATCCTCCTGACTCAATCCTCCCCTGGATACACCTGTCACTTGCCAGATATTCACCCACCTCTTTCCATCAGATATCTCCTCTCAACTTCATCAGACTGAAGGATCCTGACCCAAACATTATCTGTCCACTTCTCTCCACAGATGCTGCCTGATCTGTTGTGTTCCACTAGCACTTTATTTTCTGCTCTGTGTATACAGGCCTGTACCATGTAAATGTTTGCTGTAGTTTAAAATCATATGTGCAAATCATATGACAAGATTATTCACATTCTCCTCTGTCTGCACCCATTCCTTCCTCTGGCTTCACAATTTGCAACTCTTCATTCAGTCACACAGCAATCTCTGGCCTTTATTCCAACCATGCGGCTATCAACCCCGCCTCTGTCCCACCCCCTCGCCTATGTCCACCTATTGCCTTCCACACTTTGTCCTGCCCCTGCCTCTTCTTTTCCCAGCTTTCTCTACCACCTCCATCCAACCAACAATCAGTCTGAAAAAGGTCCCAACCCGAAACATCAACTATCCATGTTCTCCAGAGATGCTGCCTGACCCATCGAGTTACTCCGGCATTTTGTGTCCATCTTTGGAATAAACCAGCAGCTGCTGTTCCTTTTGCCTACCACTGACTAACCAAGGCCAAGTAGGGTATCTCCCTCCTGAAGCAGAAACAACGCTCTGAATGGTCTCTCAAGCAGAGCAGTGGAAGCAACAAGCCTGCAATATTTACAGTCCATTTGGACGAGTCGCTCTTGGGAGATGGAATGAGGGACCTTTGAAATCGTGTGATCTTAGTTGTATTTGGCCATGGATGGATGGGACCTTTAGCATGTTGCTTTGCTTGCATTTGGTTCTCATTTGTGGGATTTTAGTGTATCCGTTTCTTCACCAGTTCGTTATTTGGTCGGGCCCATTGCTAGGATGGGAGTGACGCTGACAATATCTTTCGCCCTCTGAAATCGAAGGTCGTCTGAATGTCCTGCAAGAGTTGGCACCTGTATAAGCGGCAGCCTGACCTGACCCACTGTGGTTCGGCTGTGCAGCCGTTGCTGCTGTAATGTGGCCACAGCTGATAAACTGTACAGTGTTTTTGCCAAGACCACGTCATGGCAATGTGAGCAGGTTTGGTCTCCCCACCTCCAGAAGGATACTTTTATCTTGAAGCCGGTGCACTGTAGATGCACCGGACTGATTCCTGGGATGAAAGTATCGTTTTGTGAAGAAAGGACTGAGTAAAAGGTTTTCTGCAGAGTAAGAAAGCGGGAGGTGTTGCCATTGAGATCTGCAAGCTTCCGAGGGAGTTGATGAGGTAAATACTGTTAGGTCATTTCCATTAACTGCAGTTAGGAGAGATGGGAGAAGGGGCAAGTCTCTCAAGTTTGGAGGAGAGCTTCCTTTGTGCACAGGATTGAAATCTATTGAGTTTCTTACTTGGGGCGTTGAAGGCTGCTCAGTCACTTGACGTGTTTATGGCTCGGAATCTTGGACTCAGAGGATGTGGTGATTAGGTAGGAATGTTGATAAGACACAATGGCAGAGTAGATGTGACCAAATCTGCCTGTGTTTCTGAACCACTTGGTGATTTTTGAGTTTACCTCAAGTTGAAGGTCAACATTATAGAACATCACAAGCAGAATTTCCATAAACGTGCAACTGAGGTTTATATGGTCAGATCTAGGTTGTTAATCTGCAATGCAAATTCCCTTGTAG
Source organism: Malacoraja senta (assembly GCA_038087875.1). Taxonomy (NCBI): domain Eukaryota; kingdom Metazoa; phylum Chordata; class Chondrichthyes; order Rajiformes; family Rajidae; genus Malacoraja; species Malacoraja senta. Next base: position 15,663,704 of record CM075989.1, read on the forward strand.
CTACCATAGTTACATCATGGCATGAAAGCTCAGTGTTAAAACTTTAAATCACCACATCCTCTGAGTCCAAGATTTCGAGCCATAAACACGTCCAGTGACTGAGCAGCCTTCAACGCCCCAAGTAAAAAACTCAATAGATTTCAATCCTGTGCGCAAAGGAAGCTCTCCCCCACTTCAAAAAGCAAACTGGTGGAGAAACTGAGCAGGTCAGGCAGCATCTGCGGAAGGAAATGGACAGATGACAATTCGGGTTGGGTCCCTTCTTCAGGCTGCTCTGGAATGCTGCTGTGGGCTCAGATAGTGAGTGCAATGTGGAACACAGTCTCCTGGAACTGGTACATCTCAGCTTTAAATCTCTTGGATATGCTGAACTGTCTGATCAAAGCCAGGGGATACCGGAGACTTTAAGATCGATATAGAGAGCAATCCAAAAGTGAAAAGGGAAAGAATAAGAACAGCTTAGGAATTGGAAGAAGGAAAATCAGGATGCAATACTGCTGGTGAACAGAAGCAGGAATAGAGAGAGGGTGTTAAAGGCAACAAGATGGAGACTTTCTGTTGAATTTGTGCAAATACATCATGTACTTGTGTTTGCTGTAATTCTAAGTTAATACATGTTTGCTTTAAGGTTTAAATAAACTCACTGCATGCAGTATGTTCAAAGCAGAGAATTATGTGAATGCAAGCAAGTGTTATTGAGAAGGATTCCAGACCAAAGGTGTATGAGACCAACATTGAAGGTGGTTTGGTTCCAGTAGCAAGCATTTCAGAGGTGGGAGTTTGTAGTGAAGGGGTTTAGAGATGAGAGCACTAAGAAAATTAAGAAAATTATTTCATCTTTATTTAATTAAATGTATAAATATTTATGTCCACAATTAATAACTGGTAATTTCATGAGTTTATTTCTGTATAAAGGGTAAGCAGAGCAGCATTTACCTGTGAGTGGAGGTGGTGGAAGCTGATATGATAACAAGATTGAAAAGACATTTAGACAGGCACATGAACAGCAGGGAATTGAGGGCTAAGGACCAAATGCAGCCATCATGTTAAGATTAGTTAAGTATGCATCATGTTTGGCACAGATATGATGGGTCGATGGGCTTGTTCCTGTGCTTCAAGGGATATGGGGAGAAGTCAGGAACGGGGTACTGATTGTGGATGATCAGCCATGATCACAGTGAATGGTGGTGCTGGCTCAAAGGGCTGAATGGCCTACCCCTGCACCTATTGTCTATTGTCTGTTGTTCTAACTGAAGTGATTAAGTGGCCTGTCATTTCTTGCAGCCTCTTCACAATGGCTTTGGTTCATCTTCCACTCCCAAAGGCACAGTGTATGGTGTGGTGCAACGGGCTGACACAGATAAAGCGGAGGTGGTTGTGTACGAATGGTCGGTTAACCAGCTGAAAGAGGAAATGAAATACATCAAGGAGGTAGGTGATGGTTGATGATATCTCTGGGTTGGTTTTTTCTGGTCCATGGGCTCTGTTTGTTCAAAGTTTAAAATGAAGATGGTTTCACAGCCCGGGACTCAGAGACAACTTCCCATCAGGTTTCAGTGAAGAGTTGCCTGACAGCAGGTGGCTTCAGCTGGGGGTAAACCGGCGGCTGAGATCTTCCTCCCAGTGGAGGGAAATGGACAGGCAGCGCCAGGTGAGGATCATTCATCAGTCTGAAGGAGGATCCTGACCCAAAACATCATCTTGTCTGAATTCCCCCAGCACTTTGCTTTTAGCATAAAAACAGCAGAGGGATTTCAAATTGACTTCTTAAATGTTGAAGTCCTTTTGAACATTGGTTTGGTCAAGATGTATCCACATGCACCCTTGCAGTCAGACCCAGCCTGTGGTCCTGAGAGGAGTCTGAGGAGGAAAAAAGAAGTCTTGCGGAAAAAGTGCAAGACTGTGTCGAACCTGTAGGATGTCCCAGACACTCCTTGTTCACCACAGTGTGGCAACTTGCTGTGCACAAAGAGATTGATACTTCTCTACACAACGACTACCAGCTTTGCATCGGGTAAAGGGCCTGTCCCACTTTCACGACCTAATTCACGACCTCTGCCGAGTTTGCCCTTGACTCTTACTCGCAGCATGGTCGTCATGAGGTCGTAGGTAGGTCGTGATGCTAGTCGTAGGTACTCGTGGCATCAAGTAGGTCGGGGTGTTTTTCTAGCCTGGTGAAAAATGTCCGCGAGTAAAAAAGGTTGTGAATTAGGTCGCGAAAGTGGGACAGGCCCTTAATTCTACACACATCAAACCACGGGGTTGGCGGGCCAGAAAAGTTGTTTGCAACAAGGGACTGACATACAGATAAAAAACTAAAGCTGGCATTTTAAGAAGGAATTGAACCTTGCTGTAAAAAGAAAGAAAAAATTGCAGTTGCCTCAACTTGGTTGGCACACAGCAATATTGAAAAGGACTTTAACATTTAAGAAATCAATTTAAAATTCTCTCGCTGTTATACTAAAAGCAAACTGCTGGAGGAACTCAGCAAATCAGGAGGCATCTATGGAGGGAAATGGACAGACAATGTTTCCAGTCAGGACCTTTCTCCAGCTTGATAAATGGTCCAGACCTGAAACGTCATCTGTCCATTCCCCCCTTTGATGCTGCCTGACCCGCTGAGTTCCTCCAGCAGTTAGGTTCTCCAGACCCCAGAACTTGCAATCTCTTCTGTCTCTACTGTTCTTGTTGTTGAATAACAATGCAATTCGGTACACAGTGATGAGATGGAGGGGCTGCTGGTGTGAGATATATCCCACACTGACAACCTCCACACCGTGTGCACTTCAGTGCCAGTCCCAATGCCTGTTTTCTGGGTCCAATGGAGGTAAAAAAAAAGGGTTGGTAAAGACAGTGTAAGAGCTGGTCTGGATGAGCCCAAGATCAGAATCATCGAGGTTGGAGAGGCAGAGAGAACAATTTAATTCTAGTTCCATGATCCACATGTCCCTGGCCATAGAATCATGGCTAAGATTTATCTGCAAGTTATCCTGCGGCAACAGCTTCGTCCGCTGGACTGGAGGGCGGCAGCTTCGACTACCCCGGGACGCGGAGATTGAACCGGCCCGTTCGCGGAGCACGGTTGGGCCGCGGGACTTACTTACCATCACCCGGTGGGGGTCACAATATCGGAGGCCTGGATCGCCTTCGCGCAGAGGGAGAACAAGGAGGGAAGAGACAAAGACTTAAGGTTTTTGCCTTCCATCACAGTGAGGAGGTGTCCGGTGAACTCACTGTGGTGGATGTTAAATTTGTGTTTATTGTGTGTTTTGTTACTTTATTATATGTATGACTGCAAGGCAACGAAATTTCGTTCAGACCGAAAGGTCTGAATGACAATAAAGTTTCCATGATCCATGATTCCTTTAGAAAAAGGTGAGAGAAATTCTCTGCCTTAAAGCCGGTTGTTGAAGAGAAGGTGTCCCCGTGTTGACGGACGTGTTGTCTGTTTATCAGGTGCGGCAGTCACTGGAACAAGTCAGAAAGCAAATGTTTGGCGAGTTCAATGGGATGAAGGAGAAAATGCAGCAGATGACAGATGAAATGAAGGTGAGTGGAGACAACTACACGGCCTCTGCCTGCGGTTATGTCATCTCCAACAGATACAACCAATCGTGCAGCTCTTCCCCACCTGGAATCATAGCTCTGGGCCTGCTCCCCGAGGCAAGCTTTAGCCTTTGTGAATGGATCAGCACTTCACATGATTTCACAAGCAACCAAGTCAGGAAGAATGTTTAACAGGCAAACTTTTCACTCCCTTAGTCAATGTCTAGTCTGAAGAAGGGTCCCGACCCGAAACGGCACCTATCCGCGTTCTCCAGTTATGCTGCCTGACCCGCAGAGTCAATCCAGCACTTTTTTGTTTGTTTGTTTGTATCCAGCATCTGCAGTTCCTTGTATCTCTCGCCAATGTGTAATGCTTTGATTCACTTCCCAATCCCAGGAAAACCCAGGTTGGGTTCTCCTCCAGGAGTTTTTCCTACACTTGGGCAGCTGACAGGGTTCCCCAGCAATCAAGAACAAAGTGCAGAGTTACAGTGCACACTCGTGATCTCCCTCAAGTTAAGGGTTCACATCTCTACCTCCACCCACTGAAAGCCCTCAATGTTCACTCCTGCCTACCTGCCCGCACTTGGCTCAAGACATTTCCATAAATTCTGTTGCAAAACTGCCTTAAAACTTCAATTTAAAAAACCCCAGATGATTTTATATCCAAAGTAGCTGGCAATAATACTGATTGGGGATGATCAGCCATGACCATATTGAATGGCAGTGCTGGCTCAAAGGGTCAAATGGCCTACTCCTGCACCTATTGTCTATTGTCTATTGAGTCTTCATTTACAGTGGCTTGCAAAAGTATTCATACCCCTGAACTTTTCCACATTTTGTCACGTTACAACCACAAACGTGAATGTATTTTATTGGGATTTTATGTGATAGACCAACACAAAGTGGCGCACAATTGTGAAGTGGAAGGAAAATGATACATGGTTTTCAAATTTTTTTACAAATAAAAAACTGAAAAGTGTCGCGTGCAAAAGTATTCAGCCCCCTTTACTCTGATACCCCTAAATAAAATACTTTTGCACGCGACACTTTTCAGTTTTTTATTTGTAAAAAAATTTGAAGACCATGTATAATTTTCCTTCCACTTCACAATTATGCGCCACTTTGTGTTGGTCTATCACATAAAATCCCAATAAAATACATTTACGTTTGTGGTTGTAACGTGACAAAATGTGGAAAAGTTCAAGGGGTATGAATACTTTTGCAAGCCACTGTACATTGTTCCAATTTTGTTATGGGTGTGTTTAATGACATGTTTTAAATGTTTGAGAAGAATGTCGAGAAGAAAATATGAAGTTATTTCATGGATGTTAAAAGAAAGGCGGGCACATGTTTGTGACATTTTTTGTGAGGGTGAAACATTTGTTGTGCACTTTCCTTCAGTCAGAATTTGCAATCTGGGACAAAGTGTCTCAGCAAATATCAGCAAAACATAATGTTCCGGTTTGTCCTGGTATACAAGAAGGGCATCATAGTTGAAGATTTAAGAAATACTGGCTCCTTGTAAAGCAGCTTCCATGCCATTAAAAGTACAAACAATAGCTAATTCCATAATATCTTCATTTGATTCATTCTTTGAGTCAAGATAATCAAGAATGTTTCATTGTCAACAGAACAATGACATTCTTCCAACAGCAGCTTAAAAGGCATGTGAACACAATGCAAACAGATAATATATATTAGACAAACATTCAAAAAATTTAATAATCCCAATAGTAGTGCAAAAAGCCCAAAGTCCTCAGTGCAACCAAAGACTGTCCATAGTTGAAAGTTGAGGTTACTGTTATGTGTTCAAGAGCTTGATGGTTGTTGGGAAGAAGCCATTCTTGAACTTGAACAATAAATGTCCTTTGTCCTTTGTCCTTTGGTGGTCATGGTGTTAAATGGCCATCACTGGCAAAACCAACTTATTGCTCATCTCTAACTTCCCTCAGTAAAATTATAGATGTCTTAAAGCTCTATTTTTATATTCTATCTATATTTGTAAGGTGGAGATTGACAGATTCTCGATTAGTACGGGTGTCAGGGGTTATGAGGAGAAGGCAGGAGAATGGGGTTGAGAGGGAAAGATAGATCAGTCATGATTGATTGGCGGAGTAGACTTGATCGGCTGAATGGCCTAATCCTGCTCCTATAACTTATGAACTCTATAGTGCTTCTGGTGAAGGTACAGTCACAGCACAGCTGGGGAGGGATTCTCCGGATTTGGAATTGGTGAGCATGAAGAGTGGTGAACAGCAAGTCAGAATAGTGTGTACCTTAGTTTATACCTTGGAGGGTGCCATGCAGTGGATGGTGTTCCCATTTGCCTTAAACTCAACGGTAGAGGTTCTAAGTTTAGGAGGTGTTGATAGCGTAGCCTAGGTGTGCAACTGCAGACTATTTTGCAGATGGTACTCGCTGCACCCATCGTGTAGTGGGAAACAGATGTCGGGGCTGGCTGGGGAATTTTCATAAACCTGTTTTTCAACTACATTGACTAGCAGTCTGCAACGGTCCTCAGTTGTATGGAGACAATGTGCCATCTGCTGGTGGTGATGGGTATTTCTGCCTCTTCATTTCAGCAATGGACTGTGTTAAAGTGGAGGCAAAGAAGGAAACATTAGAGCAGCTGGAATATCAAATACCACTATCCAGTTATCGGGAATTTAAATTCCAATTAAATAAATTCTGAATATAAATCTAAGGTAGACACAAAATGCTGGAGTAACTCAGCGGGACAGGCAGCATCTCTGGAGGGAAGGAATTGGTGACGTTTTGGGTCGAGACCCTTCTTCAGTTGCCTTTACCAGTCTGTTGCTGTTATTGGTGGAAACCTTGCCTGTACCTAAGTAACTCTAACCCTCCGTTCTCAAGAAGACAGATGCCATCACCTAAACAAGGGACGGGTAATAAATGGAATCACTGTCCCCGCTCTCCAAATCCTGTGAATTAATAACAACTGTATGGTTAATGAGCGAGAAACAAACCGCTGGAGTAACTCGGCAGCAAGAAGGATCACGTTCTCAAACCTCAACTGTCCACTTCCCTCCACGGATGCTACCTGACCCGCTGAGTTCCTCCAACAATTTTTTTTTTTAGCTCAAGATTCCAGCATCTGCAGGCTCTTGTGCCTCCAACATGGTTAATCACTTTCTTCAGGCTTTTTAGTGCAGAGTTGTACGACAGAGATAGGACACCGAGATGGGGCCATTCAGCCCCTTTTGCCTACTCTCCCACTCAGTGAGATCATGGATAATCTTCTATCTCAGCACCACTTTCTGAAATAACCACATATCTATATAATATAATATATAATATAATAATATATATATTATAATATTAAAACTCTGTGTGTGTGTGTGTGTGTGTGTCTGCTTGACTTGTGCCAGCCAGCCCCTTTGATACCGCGCTACGCCAACACCGCACGCAGAAACGCCGAGATTTTTTCCATTTCGGTAGAGATTTCATTTTTCTTTACGATTAGCCACTCCTGATTACATGTCGTCGTATTTATGTACACATTTTAAAATAAAATCCATCACCCCCCCCCCCCCCACACTCACTAATTTTGTCTCCTCCTGCTGGTCAGCCACCATAACGGCTGCTGTCGACCGCCTCTGCTCCGAAAACAACGCCATCTTTTTTTCGCTAGCGATTTTCACCCCGGTGCATGAATCACGTTCGGACTCTAAAATCCCGGGTTCTGAAGCACGTTCAGTGTCCAGGGGTCTGAAGCACGTTCTGAATTTTCACCCCGGGGTCTGAAACATGTTCTGGGTTTTTTTCACTAATGATTTTCACCCCGGGGTCTGAAGCACGTTCGGGATCTCACACCCCGGGGTCTTAAGCACGTTCGGTGTCCAGACCCAACGGGTCTGCACTTGGTCTAGTTACCTTTAATATCCACACATCTCAATTCTTGTCTTGAATATACTCCATGACTTGCCCTCGGGTGAAGAATTCTAAAGATCAACTGCATCCAAGGTGGAGAAATTTCTTTTCATCTCCCCCTGACTGGCTGATCCCTTATTTTGAGTCTCCTGCCTCAGGTTTGAGACACCGGAGACTGTCTAACATATTTATCCGTGAATGTCATGGAGTTACCTAGATACAGGCCCTCTGGCCCACACACTCCCTGCTCACTAGCATTGTGACTGCACACTGTTGCCACCCTAATATCCCGTTGATTTCCAGCACCGTCTCCGACTACATTTTATTTCTGTTTGCTTTGTTGTTACCTTCTCCTGGCTAAAAATGATCTATTCTATATTTTCCTTGCTCTCCATTTCCTTTATCCTGCTTTCACACCTTACACTTCATTATCCATGTATCTCCCTCTCACCTGATATCAGTCTGAAGAAGGTTCTCGACCCGAAACACCACCCGTTCCTTCACTCCAGAGATGCTGCCTGTCCCGCTGAGTTACTCCAGCTTTTTGTGTCTATCTCCGATTTAAACCAGCATCTGCAGTTCCTTCCCACACTCCTCAACATTGTGATTAATGGGAGGTGGCTCTTTGATTGTGGCAGCAAATCCATAGTGCGCACCCTGGTAGAACAAAGTGCCAAGGCGCAAAACCACAGGATTTGACCAATATTGTTTTCATTCATAAGCAGACTAAATGACATGTACCCTCCATCTCTTGGAGTTGGACTACACCAGGTATTGCACTGGTCCCTGCCTGCTGGAACCAGGGTGCACCATTACTGGTGCTACTCCAACGTTGTATTGCTGTTCCCTCACTGTAACTGGGTCAATGTCCAGGAACTCCCTTTGAAAGCAGGATGGTAGTAGATGCCCCCTCGCCTTCCCAAAGGGGTTAGTCCGGGACAGTGCGAGTCGGTCTCAGCAGGGTTTGTCCATGCCAGAGATGAATAAAAATGAAAATCAGCATGGGGATTTTTGAGCCAGGCCGGAATTCTCCCCACGGTAGTCGGGGACAGTTAGATCTTTCAAGACAGGGAAGAAGAGATTTTCAAATGAGGGAACAGCTAGCCAGTGCGGGTAAGTGGATAAAGTTGCGGAGCTGCTGTAGTCGAAGCTCAGAGTCGGGCTGAAGGTCCCACTGCACCAGAAATGTCTGTAGATTTAGCATCATCCTAGAAGGGTAGTCAGTGTAAATTGTCCCTGGCGTGGAGCTGAGTAGAAGAATGTGAGTGTGAGTGTGTGTGTGTGTGTATGTGGGTGGGGGGATGGAGGGAAGAGGAGAGGGAAGAGGGGAAGGGAAGGGGGTCAGCACAAAATAAAATGGGATGAGTATAAAGTGAGGGCTTGGTGGTGGGCATGGACTCATTGGGCTGAAGGGACTGTTTCCCTGCTGTATTACACTGTCCAATATAATCAGATGGAGAGGTGGAACAGCTCCCCAGTCGAGAAGCTGCTCCTCATTTATACGTTCGTATGATTCAGTTCCTCAGATGCGGGGATTGGGGCTGCAGATGCAGGAAGTATTGGATTGCTGGCCAGTCAGTGGGGACGCTGATCTCCACAACTACCAGCCGGGCCAAGAGCCTGCAGGCACAGCGCCGATTGGCCCCAGCTGTGTTCCCTGCCCCGCTGCACATTTCCAGCTGTTCCCACAGCTGCCTGGTCTTCCTGGTCGAACCCCTTCCTGGCCAATAACGTTTCAACATTGGAATCCCCCAAACCACCAGGGAATCAACATACTTTGATAAAACATTTTCACATTCAGGTCCAGGAAAACGTGTCGAATCCCCCGGTAGGACACGGTTGGCTGGAGGCACAAGAGACGCAGATGCTGAAATGCATGGTCTTGACCCGAATTGTTCACCATCTCTCTTCCTCCATGCATGCTGCTTGACCCGTTGAGTTCTTCCAGCAAAGATAGACACAAATTGGTGCAGTAACTCAGCCGGACAGGCATCATCTCTGGAGAGAAGGAATGGGTGACGTTTCGGGTCAGGACCCTTCTTCAGACCAGCATCTGCAGTTCCTTCCAGCGCACGAGTTCTTCCAGCAGTTTGTTTTCTGTTTTGCCGTATTTATGACGGAGCGTGACTGTTCATTTCTTGTGTTTCAGGCATCGGACACGCGGCAAACAAACCTGAAGAAGGATGTGGAAAGCAACTCCTCGGCCCTGGGTCAGTACAAGCAGATGAACAACTCCCTGACTGCCATGACGTTAGACCTGCAGGTACAAACTCATCGCTCACTCTGCTTGCAGCTGCTGACGGGCTGGGGAGGGCTACCACTACCAGTTTGTTCCAGACACACCGAGGACGGTTCACAAAATGGAGGCAGGAAGCAGGGTGGTTCATCAGAAATGGTGGCCTGTAGAAATATACTTGAGAAGCTGCCCAAACACTTATTTGGAAATCTAAGCAGCTCCCTATGAATACACCACAAACCATCTGGTGATATGAGTATAGGAATAAGGTAGAACAGTGCGGAGTGGATGGAGTGGGGGTTCTTTAAATAATAGTTGTAAGGCAAAGCAACAGGCCTTTTGGCCCAACACACTTCTGCTGACCATCATGTCTATGCTAGTCCCGCTTGCCAGCGTTAATTCCATGTTCCTTTACCCCCCTGCCTTATTGCCTGTCTAGATGCCTCATAAATGTCACCGTTTCTGCCTCCACCACCACCTTTGGCAGTTCATTCCGGATACCGACTACCCTTTGAATGAAAAATGTACCCCTCAGATCCCCTTTAAACCTTTGTCCCTCTCACCTTAACCAAGGCCCTCTCATATCAGACACTTTACCATGGAAACGTTGGCTATTGTCACATTGTTAGCAGAAATCAGAAAAGGTGTCAGAAGTTATGGGGAGAAGGCAGGAGAATGGAGTTAGGAGGGAGAAATAGATCAGCCATGGTTGAATGGCGGAGTAGACATGATGGGCCGAATGGCCTAATTCTCCTCCTATTCCCTGTGACCTTATGAAATCTGCAGCTTCAACTTTCAATGGATTGACTTTGTCGCACAACTGCCATTCCCATGATCAGGAACCTGGTGACATCCAGTGATGGATTCAGTACCTGTGTCAGGAGCAGAGGTGACCTTCTGGGTCAGGAGCCTGTGCTGTGGGATGCATAAGGAGGAGAATGCCTGGATGCTTTATCATTCAGCATCATCCCCACATTACTGCACAAAACATAATGAATGATCAAAGTTAGCAGCTGAACAAAACAAATTGTACATGCTTGAAACAATTGTTCCAGAATGGATGGTTAACATTTAGTTCAGTTTAGAGATTTAACATGGAAACAAGCCCTTCGACCCCCCAAGTCCACGCCGACTATCAACCACATGTTCACACCACTTTCACATCCATTCCCATCACACTTGGGGCAATTTACAGATGCCATTTAACCTACAAACCTGGTCTTTGGGATGTGGGAGGAAACTGGAACACGCCAAGGAAACCCACGCAGTCACAGTGAGAACATACAAACGCCACACAGACAGCCATCAAGATCAGGATCGAACCCGGTTCTCTGGCGCTGTGTGAGGCAGTGGCTTTACCAGCTGTGCTGCCCCAATTTGCTGCCAATACTTGCAACGGGCCAGGATTTGTAACCAGATGCTTTGTTTTTATCAGCGGACCCTCTTGGATTCAGCAGTAGATGCCAACAAGAGGCAGGAGAAAATGAGAGAGGTCCGAAAGTCGTATCAACAGTCACAGGAGCAAATAAAGGAGAAGGATCATCAGATACAGAGCGCACAGATGGAGAACCAGATCCTGAAACTTAAGGTAAAGAGCACAGTGAGAGTTGTCAAAGTGGTCTCCGTGTGTGGAAACATAAAACAAGGAAATGGTTCTTCTGGGTACAGCAAGTGGGGGCACCACACAACATTTTACTGAATGTGTAGGAAGGAACTGCAGATGCTGTTTTTTCAGCTTTTATAGTGATCGTTAAGTTTTTAAATGCAATTTTTAAGTATTTAAAGTATGAGGTAATACTTTTGTTCTTGGCTTCTTGTGCTGCCATCTCTGAGAATTGTTGATGTGATTGGCTGTTCAGCCACACTACTGACATCTCTATTGTAAGAAGCTGGACATCACTTTGAAAGATGCCTGATGGCAAACAAGGCCTGGAAAATATGTACTCCATTTCAGGGAGATGGCTAGATCTTTGTAGGCAGGTTTCAATGAGGTTCAGGCCAGTGACAACTTTATCACCGTCTTCTGGTCTTTAACTATTGCAGGAATTAATGGGATCCTGGCTAGGTTCCCCATTTGAGACAGCAAAACTCTTTGACAGAGGTGTGGCATAATGACAGAGTGGTTTACTAAGGCAGGTGGGATTTGTGAATAGAGGACCAGAGTACAAAATCAGAATTGTTGCATTGAACTTGTACCAAACTCTAGTTAGACCACACCTGAGTATCAGATGAAACCTGGTATTCGCATTTTGGGATTAATGAGATGTTCCAGAATGGATGGTTAACGCTTAGTTTAGTTTAGAGATTTAGCAAAGGATTTCAGCTGCTCGAGGGATTAGATGGAGAAACTGGCTTCTGAGGCAGAAATATAGAAGAATTGAGACAGGAGATCAGATGGGGTATAAAGGGGAAATGGTTCCCATTAGTAGATGGTCCAAAGACCAGGGGAGAATTATTCAAAATTCTGTGTTAAAGGGAGAAGGAGGATGTGGCAACAAGTTTTAAGTGTAGCATAGAACTGTACAGAAGACAGACACAGAGTACTGGAGTAACTCAGCGGGTCAGGCAGCATGTCTGGAGAAAAAGATGTCCTGTGTTTAAGAAGGAACTGCAAATCGAAGGTAGACAAAATGCTGGAGAAACTCAGCGGGTGCAGCAGCATCTATGGACCGAAGGAAATAGGCAACGTTTCGGGCCGAAACCCAAAGATGTCCTGACCCGCTGAGTTACTCCAGTACTTTATGTCTACCTTCGATATAAACCAGCATCTGCAGTTCCTTTCTACAAACGGAACAGCATATGGCAGGTTAAACTTAGCTCCTCTGCCTGGCAATTGATCCATACCCTACATTCCATGCATATTCATGTGTCTATCTACATGTATCTAAAATGTCACTATTGTATCTGGTGTTCTGGGCACCTGGCAAACTGCCCTGCACATTTCTTTTTTATATATCTCCCTCTAACTTTAAAGCTATTCCCACTAGTTTTTGACTGTGTACCCTATGTATGCCTCTCATAACTTTATACGCTTCCATCAGGTCTTCCCTCAGCTGCTGATGCTCCAAGGAAAACAATCTTTTTTACCCAGATTCTAGTCTGGAATTCATTGGAATCAAAATGTACCTTGAAAAGGGAATTGGACGGGGACGAGAGGGAACAGTTTGAAGCCCAATGGGGAATGAGACTGGGAACTGGCATAAACTCAATGGGCCGAATGGCCATCCCTTTCTGTGCCACAACTTTCTATGCTTCTATGATCTAAGCTGGGCAAGGAAATGTACCCCTCCCTCCCTCCCCTCTGAGGGACTTTGTGCGAGACAGAGCCAGTACCTTCAGGGCAGGAGTGAAGGAAAAAAATTGCAAATAAATCACTCGCATAAACTGCTCATAACAAACAATTGGAATGATCGGCATGTCAGCTGCTGTTAATACAACGGACTGATCCTTAAACAATGTGCAGCTGGCTGATACACAATGAGCTGCCAACTCTTTAGTTTTATGTATCCGAGGGTCAGACTCCCACTTTTCCTAAGGATCCAAAGTTGATCAGGTTTCTAGTCAGCCGCAAGCAGCAGGCTGGCTCTGCAGTGTGTCGAGGGTCAGATCAGTCCCCTGCCTGACACAAGGGCATGCTGCCTTTTACACCCAAAACCTCTACAGAAACAAGGCGGCAATCTTGAAGGTGCTGAGGATCTGGTTCGGGGGGGCTGAGGCGTGTAACAAGAATTGGCTGGAGCGGATAGTCAAGGTGGGGAAGAAGCTGGAGCTGTGGAAGCAACGCTCCCTCTCCATAACCGGAAAAAATTTGGTCATCAGGTGTGAGGTGCTCTCGGGGCTGCTGTACTTGGTGCAAGTGTGGCCTGTCCCTCCCTCCTACGCCACAGGGATCTCCCGGGCCGTCTTCCAGTTCATCTGGGGGTCGAGGATAGACCGGGTGCGACGGGCCACAATGTACAAGTCAGCAGACAACGGGGGTAAAAGCGTGCCCAACGTCACCCTCACCCTGATGGCCACCTTTGTGTGTGGCTGCATCAGGCGGCATGTAGAACCAAGGCACGTGGGCACCAAGTGTCACTACCTGCTGAGGTTCTACCTGTCCCCGGTGTTGCGAAGGATGGGCCTGGCGCAGATGCCACGCAATGTGTCAGTCAGCTGGACATTGCCGCCTCATCTGTCGTCTGTGGAAAGGTTCTTCCGGACCAACACCTTTGACCACATGTCCATTGGGCAGTGGTCAGCACGGAATGTCCTGCAGGCAATGCAGGGAAAGGACTCGATGGATCCGGTGGCGTGGTTCCCAGAGCAGACTGCCCAGCTTGTCTGGCAAAATGCCTCATCGCCAGAACTCACCAACAAGCACCAAGACCTAGCTTGGCTGGCGGTGAGGGGAGCCCTCCCAGTCAGATCCTTCCTGCACCGTCGGAACCTCACTACCAGCGCACGCTGCCCTCGGGACGGCTGCTATGGCGAGGAGACGGTTGCCCACCTCTTTGCAGAGTGTGGATTTGCAAAAAGAGTCTGGAGAAGTATGCAAGGGTCCCTGGAATGCTTTATCCCGAACAGCTCCGTCACAGAGGACTCTGTGATTTACGGACTGTTCCCAGGGACACATTCAGAGACTGACATCGAGTGCTGCTGGAGGGTCATCAACTGATGCTCTTTGGTCTGCCCGAGCGTTGTTCACCACCCAGCAGAGCGAGATGTCCGTCAGGGAATGTTGCCGACTGGCCCGCTGCAGACTGCAGGAGTACGTGCTGAGGGACGCACTGAAGCTTGGTGCAGCCAACGCCAAGGCTCGGTGGGGGAGGGCCACAGTCTAGGGTCCTTCCGCTGCTGGACATGGGGGGCACAGTATGGTGGAGACGCCCCTCAAAATAAGGGAAGGTATCCCATGTCAGGGGGCCACATGAGTGTCACGGGTGGGGGACGGATCTGTGGAATTGGAAAAATGTATTAACTGCATTGAACAGTTTGTATAGCCTCCGAAAATGTCAGATGAATGTTTCGCACGGTTCACGTATTGTATATATTTATTACTTGAATAAAGTCTATTTTGAAATTAAAAAAAATATTAAAAAAGGCGGCAGTATCACCTCAGCCCAGTCCGGCCAGTTTTATCACATTAAACCTGACTACCTTCAGGCTATTAACAGAGGTTCTGATAAATTGGATCTATTTTTTCCCCAACAATATTTCACACAACACGGTATGTAGATACTGTAGCTCCAGTGATCTTGACCTCTGGTGTTGTCTGTGTGGAGTTTGCACGTTCTCTCCTTGACTGTGCGGGCTTCCCCTGGATGCTTTGGTTCCCTCCCACATACCAAAGATTTGCTGGTTGTAAGGTCAAGTAGGCACTGCAAATTACGCTTGGTTGTGTGGGTGAGTGAAAGAGTCTGGGATGGTGGAGGTTGCTTTATTTGTGTGGAGAATGAGGGTAGGAATTGTAGGAATGCTCCACCTCTCTGACCTAATAAATATCAGTAATATGTTGCATCGTATGGGTATTTTGTAACTTTTCTCCAGTATCACCATTAAGTAATCCTTCTATTTCACCAGCTTTGGGATCAACTGAGATTTGGAAAGAATTAATGTAATTCCACGAGGAAATACCATGACAAATTCACGGAGATACAAGCGAGTTTACCTGTGCGGTGTTACATTGCACCAAGGCATAATAAACCTTGACTCTCGTAGTTTCTGATATTTAAAACAATTGCTCACATGAATAATAATGATGTGTTTAAAATAAACATACCCATTTTTCAGTGTGTTTGGTTTGAAATTTACATTAATGCCGTAATCTGACATAGTTGCCATTTGAACCATTAATGTTAACGCAACTCTACACAGAGTTTGAGATTACTGTACTTTCCTTGTTCACCAAAACATGTTAATAAAAACACAATTTAAAACGCTGAAGTTAATATTTATGTTTAAGGTACAGTCAGGAATGTGGTGGGTATATGGAACGAGTTGCCACACAAGGTCGTTGAAGCAGGTACTACAACAGCAAAAGACACTTGGACAAGTACATGGATAGGAAACATTTAGAGGGATATGGACCAAATGCAGGCAAATGGGACTAGCCTAGATGGGGCATCTTGGTCAACATGGATGCGTTGGGCCGAAGGGCCTGATTCCATGTTGTTTGACTCTCTACCGTGCCATATTTTGGAGTAATTTTCCATCATCTGAGGATGGGCGATAGACACAAAATGCTGGAGTAACACAGCGGGACAGGCAGCATCTCTCAAGAGAAGGAATGGGTGACGTTTCGGGTCGAGACCCTTGATATAATCTGAGGAATGGCACTGGGTTGTAAACATCAAGGTTTCCTTGAATGTGCTTGACCTGATGTCATGAGTCTATGTGGCCCCTGGACTTGGTGTGGAGGATTTCTAGATTTATCTACTCCCGACTGCATGCCACCACCTTTTATGAGATTGTCTTCCAAAAGGACAGGAAAGGCAATGGAAAGCTGATAGAGGAGTCAGTTTACATGTCACATTGCCTGAAAGGAACATAAGTGTTTTCGGGTCCTAATCCACATGTAAAAACAAACACCCTCTTTCTGTGCTTGCCCTGGAGGTGTGAACGGTAGCTATGTGTTGTTTGGCTGGCAGCTGTTACCTCTCTGTGGACCAGCAACACCTCGACGAGCTGCCTCCCTGCGGCAGAAGGGCTGCTAATGGCAACCTTAATGAACTATGAAATAATCATTATTGAACATTGTCCAATCAACTTTATGAAGCAAAACACCTCCATAACCATTTTGATTAGGTTGGAGAATTTGAAGGTACCGCAAAGCTGATATATTCCATCTGATTACAGCAGGCATTCCATTGGATTGGGCCTGTGTGTTCAATAACAATCTAGGCACTGCCATTCTCACATACATTGTGCATTCCACATAAAGGAGCAGGAGGAGGCCATTCGGCTCATTGAGTGTGTTCCACCGTTGAGTAAGATCATAAACAACTTGTGATAATTCCATGTACCCATTATTGCACCTTTTCCCTTGATGATGTTGTTGAACAAAAATATATTAATCACCTGGTCAGCTGACCAATCAGCCAACAAAATATCAACTGACATTTGTTGTTAACTTCTTTACTCCGTGCGTGGAAGCTCTTTCCGCTGGATCTAATCCTAAAACACTGCCTCCTGCTCCTAACAGAATATTTTCTTTCACTTGACATTTGCGTACAGGCCTAAAGACACACAGCACTGAAACAGGCCCTTCGGTAAAACTTGCCCATGCGGACCTGGGCTAGTTCCATTTGGCTGCATTTGGCCCATATCCTTCTAAATCTTGTCTAACCATGCATATGTCCAAATGTCTTTTAAATGTTGTACCCTCCCCTACTACTTCCACGTGGTAGCTCGTTCCATATACCCATCACCCTCTTGTGTGAAAAAGTTGTTCCTCTTGTTCCTTTTAAATCTTTTCCTTCTCACCTTAAACCTATGTCCTCAAGCTTTGCACTCTCCTACCCTGGGAAAAAGACTGTAACCATTTATTTTGAATTAGCTGAACCTTTTTCAGTGCAGCCGTTTAGGTAATTCACAGTGGGTCTCTCTCAAGAAATAGGTCATCGTAGATGCTTAGAGTCAAACTAATAAATAGTTCTAGGGATCCCATCATTGTTTCTAAAAGCACCAGAACACACATGTGTAAGATCTGCACTTAAATAAACCTCTGTATGTGGTAACCCAACAAATCTTTCAACCAAATGTGTGTTCTGGTGCTTTTAGAAACAACGATGGCTTCCCTAGAACGACTTAGTAGTTGGACTCTAAGCAGATACTGTTACCTGTATCTTGAGAGAGACCCACTGTGAATAACCTAAACGGCTGCACTGAATACACAATGTACTTATTCAAGGCCGGCATAGAAGTTGAATTATTCAAACAGCAATACAAACTGGGTCCGCTTCATTGCACGGGCTTGTACGTTTATCTTAAAGAATAGACCCATTGTATCTTCTTTCTTTAAGCTTCTTTAATTATTTCTGCTGCCGTGCACAGCTTTACCTGACGCTGCTTTAAAAAATGACACAAGATTCATATGGAGAACATGGATAAGTAACGTTTCTGGTCGAGACCCTTCTTCAGACTTGGGGTCAAGTTTGAATGCTGGGTCTGAAGAAGGGTCTCGACCCGAAAAGTCACCTATCCATGTTCTCCAGAGATGCTGCCTGACCTGCTGAGTTACTGCAGCACTTTGTATCCTTTTGTGTATACCAGCATTATGGCAGTTCCTTGTTTCGACAGGATTTATATATTTATTTTCAAAATCTAGAAGCAATTCCTTATTTATTAAGCATTTTATTTCTTGTCACTGTATTACAGATAGAATCTTCTCAGGAAGCCAACGCCAGTGCAATGCGAGACATGACCAGGAAGCTTTACAGCCAATATGAAAATAAACTGCAAGAAGCTGAGCGGAAGCACCAAACAGAAAAGGAGGCTCTGCAGGTCAGCTCAGGTTTCACTGTTCCCGTTCCCAGTGGGTGTCAGCAAGTACCAGGCACGGAAATCGCTATCAAAATATGGAGGGGACCGGGGGACAGGGGGGACACAATTTTTGGTGGCCGCGCGCACATGCGCACATGCGCACACTCACACACACATGCGCGCGAGGCTTCGGATGCTCAATCCAGCGCTAAATGCAGCTCAACTCTGCCTGTCTCGCCGGGTTAACCTACAGCCCTGCCTGGACTGACGGGACACCTGCGCTGCTTTTCCGCGCTGGCCATATTTCCCGCAAGTCCAGGAAGGGCTGTAGGTTCACCTGGCGGGACAGGCAGAGTGAGCTGGGTTTTGCGCTGCTTCTCTGCGCTAGCTGTAGGCCTGGGGGTACAGCTCCCGTCTGACTCCCGACCTCTCCGGCCACCCGTTGGTGGGGGGGGCATTCGGGGCAGCGCCGGAGACCCGGCAGGATCAATCCTGGCTGCGGATCAGGCGCAGGTCTGTGCCACGTCTCCCTCCTCCAATCGCCGCACTCTATCCTCAGTCCCACCCCCCTCACTCCTCTAATCATCGCGCTGAATCATCATGTCCCGCCCCCACTGCCTGCTGACCGACATCTCTCTCGTCCAATCGGCGCCCTCGATCAGCAGTCCCACCCCCAGTCTCGCGGAAAGCGGAGATTTCACCGGGTTTTAAAATCCGGATTACAAAAACTTGGGGGGGATGTCCCCCACCTCTCAAAACAGAGGGGGGACGTATCCCCCCCGCCCCCCCCAGGTTTTCCGCCCCTGCAAGTACCACATGCGGATCCTGACTGGAGGTTACGCTCCACCTTTGTTAGTTCTCCCTCTCCCTCGGAACAATAATCATGAAGTTATCCAGGGGAGGTTTATCAATGACCCACTTTTATTCTGCAATTCTACCCCCCCCCCCATCTCAATGTGACTGCCATCCATTCCTGGATTGGTGACATTGAATGAGACACAATTTGAGAATCTGCTCATCGTGCCTGTTGACAATGGGAGGTCATTTTAACCCACGTTTGGTTGAACCTGCCCTCCAGGAGACAGGAACCAGGGGCTGTTGCATTTTGGAAACTCTGTGCTGAATGGGTGAAAGTTGGAAGGAAGGAGGATAAGAATGGGAAAATTAAAATGGTTCTGAACTTGCAATTAACCGCTGTTTGTAAGTGGACATTTTGCGTTACAGAAATGTAAAACGATTCTATTTAACATTCTGATGCAAAGTGCCAGCTTGTCACGGCACATTCAGTTCGTTAAATACAAAACTCTAAACTAGGAAATCAGGGGAGGAATTTGATGCAGATAAATTCAGCACAATCTGACATCACTGATAAAATTGCCTTTACATCAGGAGAGCAGAGTGAGGTGCTCAGGGACTGAGTGCAGGTTCTGTGTCTCTTTGTGTTAACCTCAAAACAGTTCTGCGGTTTTGTGGTTTAATCTGGAAATTATGGGATACAAGTCATGGTATTTTTTTTTTTCGAAGGCACGAATAAACCAGGCGCTCCAAGAACTGAAGGAAGCCAACCAGAAGATCCTGGCAGTAGAGCAAAAAATAGCAGAAAGGGACCAGAGGATTCAGGAGTTGGACCATTTCATCGCTCGAATGACGGAGGTACTGCAAACTTACTTTACATTCCTTTACGCTACTCTACTTTGGTCATTGTGAAGAATGGATGGCTGATTGCCGCCCAATTCTTTGGCCTATACTGGTACTGGCTTAAGAGACGGCTCAAGCTGACATAAAGTATTGCCTTGATGATCTGCTTTAAACCCCAGGGCGGGATACTGCACCCTTCATCCATTTCCAATGGTAACTCCTGGTACTTGAGTGTGAGATTGTCAAATGTCAACTCTTCAGATGTGCAAAAATATATCTCGAAAATTGGCCATTTTAGGGCACCTTAAATGGGTTTACAATGGTGTGAGTGTGAACAAGTGTGTCCATTTGTGTGTAAAGACAGAGGCATGGACACTTGTCTCACAGAGAACAAAAAAACCCAGACTGTTTGCTGCTTTCAATTTTATTTTGCATGTATTTTTCTGTCGACATTGTGTGTGCAGTTTCCAATCGCAACACAATAGGATTCATGCACATATCAACACATTGCAGCTTCTGTGGATGAAATGCCCACGATGTCCTAATGGAGCTCCTCTCTGCTGCAATCACAATAGAAAATGCAGTGAGAGGGACTTCATTACTGCAACAACAGAAGTAAACCACATCGAAAGCCATTGACCATAAAGTCATTTCCAGATTTGGAAACTCTCCACCAAAACCCGCACAAAGATCTGATTGCGGAAGCTCAGATCTATGATCACATCAGGAATGCCCAGCATCCCTGCAGGATCTCCTCTGGTCTGGAGATTCACTTTGAAACTGCTGCTCTACACAATATATGAAGATGCCTCCTCACTTTGTCATTTGTTTATTTATGATACAAAGTGAGGCCATTCAGCCCATTGGGTCTATACTGGCTTCCATATCATGGCTGACAGCTGGAAGTGAAATTCAATGACAATGACGACAATCAATTCAAACTCCAGGAAAAAAAAGACGACGCACTCTAACTGATATTCATGACCTCCCCACCAGACTCATCATCTGTCTAGCTGCTATCTCTCTCCATTCACCCCCTCAACCACTACCAATGCTACACACCTCCTGCCCATCTGTAGTTCTCAGATTGACCTCGGCCACCATTTCCCAATCCACAAAATCATTGTGGAAGCAAGTCATGCTTAATCCCAAGGTCCTATCTATGAAGAATTTTTCAGTAGACACAAACTTTGTTGCAATCTCATCCGTCTCACCCAAAAAGGCACCACAGTGTTAAACAGTGTTGAGACTAAAGATATCTGATTTATTTTGAAATGTTCCCATTTTCATTAAGACCTCAATTGTATTTTGAAAGTTCCATTGGTAGCCATACTAAGGACATCTTAATCTGAAAAAATAGCCAGCAGGGTGTAAGAATCTGTAGTGCACTCATTTGACTTTCATTGAGGAACCAGCTTCTCCAAGTTACACTGAGGAGGTGAGAGCTTCTGTACCACCAGGCCCTTTGAACTTCCCTACTGCTTACTCCAAGGCAGGGGATAGTTTACTGATTGGCCAATGTTCTCTGCTCCACTCAACCCAGGAGCTCCTTCCATCTAGATTGGGATGTAAACAAGACCATGAGTTTAAAAGAGCCCATGCCTCCTGTTGGAGACGGGATAAAGGGTGTGAGAGGCTGGGAGTTCTGATACATGCTCAGGACCAAACCTCTCACCTGAAGCTTGCTCCTTGTGGACAAAGTTTGTATATCAAATAAATTGACTCATTGGGACAAAAGAGTGTTCACAGTGTGTTGGTTTACAGCCAGCACGTCTATGACTCCAGCAGATTAGGAAGGAAACTAAGCTCTCTACATCCAAAGGCAAGAGAATCGGTACCTATTTATCTGTTGATATGCTGAAATAAGACAAAAACCCCAACATTTAAATGTAGATCAGCTATATATTTTGGAAAACTACATAACAATCTGCCTGATCAAAAATGTGGCAATGTTCAGTGTGATTTGAAGATTGTTGATTCAATTTGGATGAAATAGCTTCCTTGCTCTGACCAGTGTCTGGGCTCTTGTTACAGGAACGTCACCTCTTGCAGCTGAGGTTACAGGAACACGAGGAGCAACAGCAGCAGCTCAGACAGAGAGATGAAACAGACGCACGAAGCAATGAGAGGTGCAGATAAATCAAATCCAGCACTGCATTGTTCACAGATGTGCAATGGATTCTCATACCTCAATTAGATTTGTTCTTCTTTTGCAAGGAAGACTACTTATTTACAATCTTAATTATCTCAACAAGTTGGTATTAATCAATTCCCAATACGTTACTATAAACCTCTCTCCCTCCTGGCAAGGTCCCTGACGTGCAGTAACATTTCTGAACAATATTTATAATGCTGGAACTTCCAGATAACACTTACCTCATTTTTTTAATAGTTAAATAATGTTGTAAAGAATAATGAAGGGAATGGCTCTGATTGGCCACAGGGTTGCTTCGATAAAATACGTTTGCTCCTAAGTGATGGATTTGAATTCTCTCTGCTGCCCCATTATAACCCGCATTATAAAGTTCCTTATTATGGCCTTGAGCTATTCCACACAGCTCACAACCAATAAATACTTTTGAGTGGAGTCACTCTTTTTGAGGGGGCAATTGAGACAGGAAAAATGCACCTAACAGGATCCCAGAACTAGGAATGTTGCACAGGTTTAGTTCCAGTTTAGTTTGGAGTTGCAGTATGGAAACAGGCCCTTCGGCCCACCGAATCCACGCCAACCAACATTCACTCACACACTAGTTCTGTTCTACACATTCAGTACAATTTACAGATGCCAATTAACCTACAAACCTGCACGACTTTGGAATGTGTGAAGAAACCGGAGCTCCCAGAGAAAACCCATGCAGTAACGCGAAAATGTACAAACTCTGTACAGGCAGCACATGTAGTCAGGATGGAACCTGGGTCTCTGGCGCTGTAAGGCAGCAACTTTACACTGCTTTGCCTAATTAATTTATTTGTGGTTATGTTCGTGCACATCTTGGCCAGACCAGGATATAATGCCATCCAAATGTCTCCTTCCACTTCAGCAAATAGATTAGATTGGGGTTGAGATGGGAATGGGATGAATAGGATTTATAGTGGGGAAGAGACATTATTGTGAGTGATTCTGTGCATTTTCTAACTGATAAAACTGGCAGTAATTTAGCTGCCACTTAGAGACAAGGTGAGATGTGGAAAGAATGTGGGAAAGTTTCAATGAAGTACAGCAGAGATTCATGAGCCTTCTGGTTAGATGGGCTGGTGTTAACCTCTAGAGTTAAAGCGTGTACCACTCCCTGTGACACACATAAATACAAAACATAAAGAATTCGAGATGATGGCAGAGAGCGTTTGAACCACAGAAGGAAAGAAGATGAAATTATGGCTGTAGAATAAAGCATTTTAATTTAGATAGTTCAAACACGATTGTAGTGGGCATCAGAAAGTTAGATGGAATCTGATCTCTTTATCTGGAAGTGTATTTCTGCCCGAAGTAGAACAAACCATTTTTAAAGGATAGAAATTTCTCTCTTCTTCCCTTCCTCCATCCCTTCTCTCCTTTCTCCCCTCGCTTCTTCCCTTTCTCTCTCTCTCTCTTTCTCCCCTTCTTTCTGCCATCGTCTTTATTTCTCTTCTTTCTTTTTGTCACTCTCCTCTTTTCTCTCTTTCCTTTTTTCTTTGTCCCTCTTTGGGACCAGTTTCTATCCCTCCCTGGGAAACAAACCCCTCCGAGGAATACTAACTCCTTCAAGGAGATTGGAGACCCTCTGGGCCTCTTGCACCTTGCTCCAATTATTTAATTGGAATTTCGCCTATTGACTTTGGCAATCGCTAATCAATCATTTTGCATTTCACGAGGCACTTCAGTAATGGGGAGGAATGTGGGGGCAGAGCAGGGGCAAGCTCGCCAGCTAGCAGATTTATGGTCTTGTGGAAACCTCTGCATTATTTGACACAGTTTCTGTTAACTCTCGGTGGTGTCAGGTCCCAGAGAGCGGAGGAGAAAGCTGCCAGTCTGCGGGAAAGAATCCAACACCTGGACAACATGGTACACTGTCAACAGAAGAAAGTCAAAAACATGATTGAAGAGGTGGGGAAAAGACAACTGTTCATCAGTTTGAAGCATCACTGCATTGCATATATATTTTTTTTAAACTCTCATTAATGTTACATAATATGCATTAATAATATTTGCATCCATGCGCTTTGGAAACAGTTCAAACCTCAGCTAAATTCTTTGAACCCATTACCAAATTATTTCCATTTTGTGCATATGAGAAGCATTGTAGAGGGGTTAGTCCATGCTGATTTTGACATGAATGGTGTTGATAGGGTCTGCAAAGGGCTGAGAGCAAATCTCATTTATTAAACATGTTGGAATTGAAGGTTATTATTACATCTACTTAAAGACTGGCTTCTGTGCTGCTTGCCTGAAAACAGACAATTCATCTTCTTATCGCTTCAATCCATGCCTTGTGAATGGTTTTAACAGGACAGTTTTTTTTAAAAACATTACCAGACCGCTGCTTTTTGCCATTATGAATCAAAACGAGAGCTGTTATCCTGGGAGCTGAGCAGAGAAGATCTGGCCAGCAGGAGGAGCCGTGCTTCTGCACTTTAATGTTCCTTTCTGAATATAAACCAAAGTGTGTTTGTGGTCATTCCATTTCTCACAAGGATTCAGTGCTGAAAGCCACTTGTTGCCATGCTTGTTTATTCATGCGATACCATATGTTCTGACCTTAAGTGCACTGAAGAAGGTAATGTTGAGCAACCAAATTGAGGCACTGCGTTCCCTCTGCGCAGTGTACTCCCACAGTGCTGATAAGTAGAGAGATTCGGGATTTTGGCCCGGGTACAATGAGACAAAGGTGGTACATTTCCAGTTCAGAATGGTGTGTGAGATTGAGGCAGGCCCTGCTTGTGCTGATTCCCTGTTTCTGCTCTCCTTTTCCTTCTTGGTGGGAGCTATCATGGTTTTGGGAAGAGCCATCAAATTTTTAGTGCAGGGTGGTAAAGGGTGAAAGGAATGCATGTTTAAGCTGGTGGATGCAGTGCCTCTCAAGTGTTGATATGGAAAACCTGGATTTACCTTTCAGCCCATGCTTGATTATTGTCAGTCTTTCTGCCGCTGGCTGTGCATTGTCTTACAGCAATTGCAAGCATCACTCGCCCTGAGCAGTGATCAGCCAACATCCTACTTTATAATAATTTATCAGTGAGGTAGCCGGGAATGTTTGTGGCTGAGGCTCTAGTTGATACACCCAGAAAAATCAGGGCTAAATAAGAGAAAGCGACATGATGTGAAACTCTTGAGCAATTGCAGATCACAGTTGGTAATAATACTGTTAATCTCAATGCTCTATTAAGACTAACATTTCTGCAGTAACATTGTTCTTTTTTGTTCATGAACTCCACAGATTGAAATTCTTAAGAGTAAAATCCAACACAAAGATGCAATTATTGAGAGCATGGTGGATAGGATTTCTTTCTTGGAAGCTGAGGTAAGGTCTTAATGTTCACATACAATTAATTCAAGAACATATTCTCTTTTTATTGACACCTGTACTACATCACCTTCCCACAGTCAAATGGAAATTGAGACATTTCTTCAACATTATTTTTTTTTAATTGCCACTCACTGTGCCTTCAAGTCACCCCCACCAATCAGAGAATATTTTTAACTAACTGGTCTTCAAAGAATGTTCTCCTTCAATTAGTAAATTGGTCTTTCTTCTAGATCACTTACAATAGTGTCCCAAAATATAATGTTTAATTCCAATCTCTTCTGGGAATTGGGGTAAGGATAGGAATCTCAAATGGGCTCCTTGAATTAAATATTCAAGTATCCCTAGAATGTGTAGGATAGTGTTAGTGTGTGAGGATCGCTGGTCAGTGTGGACTAGGTGGGCCGAAGGGCCTGTTTCCATGCTGTATCTCTAAACTAAACTACACTCAACTAAAAGTAACAGAGGTCAGGGTTGAACCCAAGTCGCTGGACTATCGGGCAGCAGCTCCAACAGCTGCACCACCTCCTATTAGTGATCATACTATTCCAATATCCAAGTAGATTTTATACATCATTAAATCTTAGTATCATCATTAATAGGAATAGGCATAAAGTACAGTAGAAAAGTTTAAGCAGAAATTAATCAGTAATGTTAAATTCCATTAACAATATTCAAAGTAGGATCAGTACTGCAGGGTTATACATTATATAATGTAATATTGTAAAATAATATTGGAATACCAGCAGACATCCTACAGCATCAATTAAAGATAAAACTGAAATGAATACCTAACTAAAGGGCCAGCCATCAAACACCGTCTTTTTAATACAAAGTGTTCATTTATTGATTTCACCACTCAATTGTGCACATCCTTAATTCACATGTAAAGTGTCCCCACCAAAGAAATGTCTGTTGTTTTCATGATGTATTACTTGTGTATTTGATTTCTAGAATAAAGAACTACAAGACAAATTGGACTACATGTTGTCACTGGATCAACGGAGAACGGTGGAGACCAGGGAACAAGCTGTGTCTTGTGATATTCCCATCAGGTAACCAATGACACTTCCAGCTCCACTTTCTCATCAATTTTGAAATCGGCAGAAAGCAACGCTACGGCGGAAGTTAAAAATTAACATCTGAGCACCTTGCCCAACGTTGGCTATGCAGGTTCTGGATGGGTTGCGATTCAGGTTTGGTGTGAGCAGGGTGAGAAAGGACAGCTTCATGTATCTTAAGGTGAATGTGGGCCTGTGATACCCACACCAAAACCCCCTTAAACACCTGTGTAATAAGGAACTGCAGATGCTGGTTTACACCAAAGATAGGCAAAATGCTGGAGTAACTCAGCAGGACAGGCAGCATCTCTGGTTAAAGAAGGAATTCAGACAGGTCTGAAGAAGGGTCTCGACCCGAAACGTCAGCCATTCCTTCTATCCAGAGATGTTGCCTGTCCTGCTGAGTTACTCCAGCATTTTGTGTCTATCTTCCCTTAAACATCTGTCGTTATCAATAGTGCCTGCTGAATTACTTCCCCCTACTTTTAGAAGGAATGGAAGATATGGCACTTACATGGTTCATTCAGAATGTTCTAAAGCACTCTTCAGCAAATGAAGTATAACTATTGTTTCAGTGGAGGGAATGCTGCAGCCAGAATGTGCTTGGCAAATCCCTGCACGCAGCTGATATTCTGTTGGTGAGGGCATCACTGCCCCTCCTTGGAATAGTGTCCAGGAATATTTTAATCAACCTGTTCAACACCTCATTTGACAACAGAGCACACCAGTCATGTTGCACTGAAGAATCAGTCTAGATTTTTGTGTTCAAATCTCAGGACTGAGTTTAAGCACAACAGTGAGAACTTTGCACACTAATATGCAAAAAGCTGGTAAAATTATTTAAAATGCAAAGCACATTTTGAAACATAAGTAGAATATTGTGCAGACATATGAAAGATAACCTCAGATCATGTGCCTGAGCTGGCTCTTTGAAATGACCATCCACTAATCAAACTCCTGTTGTTTCCTTAACATCTGGCAGCTTTTTATCTCTTCAATTATATAACTAATTTCAATTCACTTTTAAAGTTATGATCTTCTTTCCCCCATCCATCCACACATTGTTTTCCAAATCAGAATAATTTATTGTGTAGAATCATAGTTATTCATCCCCCAAAACAGGCCCTTAGGCCCAACTTGTCCATCATGACCAAGATGTCTCCTTGAGCTACTCCATTTTCTTGCATTTGGCCCACTTCCCTCTAAAACTTTTCTATCCATGAACCTGTTAAATTTTTTAAAAACTTGTAATTGTACCCACCTTTACCACTTCTTTAGGTAGCTCATGAACCAATAATTGTTTTTTACACATTCTTCAGTTGCTTTGCTAACCATCGAGAATTTCTTTCTCCTCGGATTAAACCTCCTGCCACTGAAAACAGCTTCTTCGATAAAAATGCTTCATAATTCTCAATTTCCAGTCAATCTGCCATCACTTTTCTCTGCTCTGAGGAGAATAGTAGCTTCTCCACATAATCCACGTCCCTTTCTCCCCCATTTTACTATTCTACTAAATCTCTTTGGTAGCCTCTCCTCCCCTTGAACTCGCTGATGTGCAGGACTACACACAGTTCACTAACTGCAGCATAACCGGGGGCTTCTGAGAAATTAACAGAACCTTCTTGTCACTCTACACCTGTGAAGAAAACAAGTTAATTGCACAGAATGGGCTAAAAAAGGCTGCAAGCATAAAATGCTAACAGGAGGGAGGCAACCAAGGAGAGAACGTGGAAATCAGCCAATCAATAATATATATTTTTGTAGTAAAGCAGCAGAGATCTGGTAAAAAATCTCACTGGCAGGTTCTGAACTTCTTGCCTGCAGCTTGGAGACAATGCTTGCATTATTTGGGCTTTCTCTATGCAAGGTGCTTTGTTTACACTTGGCATTCTCATGGCACTCCTATGGGTTGTGATTTTACAGAGTGTCTACATGGCAGAAACCTGGGGTTTTGGCTTTAGTTTAGTTTATTATTGTCATGTGTACAGAGGTACAGTGAAAAGATGTTTGTTTTTGCGTGCTATCGAGTCAAAGACTATACATGAATACAATCAAGCCATCCGCAGTGCACAGATAAAGGGTGCAACATTTTGTGCAGGATCTATAATAAAGGCCACTAATGTGCTGCAGTCTGGTATTGAACCTCTTTTTCCGAACAGATTCAGAGGGCATTCATTGGAAAATGGCAGGCACCTTCTGTAAGGAGGCAAGCCTATCTCTGATGACCTGGCTGCCATTTTAACCTCTGCTTAAAGCAGGGTACGACTGTGGTTCTCCAGCATGGTGAAGAGATAGGGATGAGCGGATAAGTCCCAAGCTGTTACGTTTTTAAAAACGTTTATTTTTTACTTTCCTTTTGAAACATGGATCAATAGTAGTTCTCTTCTGGACCCTTTTAGAAACCACACCCATTCAATTGTGAGACTTTCCTTCACCACCCTCCTAAACAAGGTTAACCAACCTGACCTGCTGAGCAATTTTACTCCCTCACTCCCTCCACCAGCCAGCTGCTCCTTCTGATCAGTTTTGTGTAGTTATTGCCCAAGAGCTTGCAGGTTAGGCCTGAGTTTGGCTGTCACACCCTGAATCACACCCCCAGTTAAGGCTATGCTTCTTTCTCTCAAACATTTGTGTGTGGATGAAAGCTGACAAATTTAACCTTTGCAATTTGTTACTAACAGGATTCAGCCAGTGAAAAACAACCTAAAAGCATCCACGCCGTACATGAGGCTGATGGAGTTGAGTCAACAGAGACAGATACCCTGACCGACTTGCTCTTTTAACAATACCTGCGGTCAGCTGAATGCGTGGGACTATAAAACAGAGGCATTGCTTCGGCTAGTTTGCCAAGAGCTAGTGCTGCTCAGAAATCACAGTATTTGGCATGAAGGTGATTCTTTATTCCAAAAGTGCAATATCATTTAAAATGAAGGATAATATTTCTCTCCATCAATCCACACACACCAGGCATTTTGTATTGTGTGTGAGATCAGCAAAAAGCAATATGCAATATTTATTATCAATATTTTTTATTACAACATTTGTGCATTTATTTTGGTTCAGGAACTAAAGCTAACTATTTTTTATCTAAGGTGATATGTAAATGCAGGAAAACAATTCTTAAAGGGGTTTTACAGAATTATTCTTGACAGTTAAATGCTGTTTTTGTATTGACAAAGTATGTCAGTTATTGTTTTATATGCTACTGCCAAATGATTAATGTTACAATTGAATGTGATGCCACTGCAGTTCTGATCCATATATATCTGTATAACTCACTATTAATTATGAAGTTAACTTATGTTTTACATAGTACCATGGAGTGCACAGCTGCTAGAGCTGCTGCCTTACAGTGCCAGAGACCCAATTTGATCCTGGAGTTTGTCTGGAGTTTAAACGTTCTCCCTATAACAGTGTGGGTTTTCTCTTGTGCTCCAGTTTCCTCCCATATCCCAAAGAGGTGCGGGTTTATAGGTTAATTGGCCTCTGTAAATTGCCCCTAGTGTAGAGAGAATGGATGCAAAAGTGGAATAATATAGAACTTGTGTGAATGGGAGATTGATAGATCACAGTGGGCCGAAGGGCCTGTTTCCATGCTGTATATTTCAATCAATCAAAAAAAGCTTAATGAAATCTTACAGAAGGGAATTTGACAGAGATTGGCTATGTTACCTCCAAGTGGGACTCGATGGGCAATATTCCACAAGGATTAAGAAAGTAGGCAGTCCATTTAATAAAGGAATGAGTGGAATTTTTTTCTCGCTGAGGGTTGTGAGTCTTTGGAACTCTCTTCCCCAAATGCCAGTAGAAGCAGAGTCATTGAATACTTTTGATAAGCAAAAGGTGGTTTTCTGGCAGAAGGCAGGAATATTAGGTTGAGAATATAGTCAGAAATCATTATTATATTAAATGGCAGAACAGGTTCAATGGGCCGAGTGGCCTACTCCTGAGTTGTTTAAAATGAAGCTCAAACACGTGACCTCCTACCACTGAAAGATCCAAGCTGTCTGAGGGATAAAAGGTTTGATTGGTTTTAAAAATAATAGTAAAAAGAGAAAATAGATGGGTGCATTGCTGTGAGACAAGACTAACTTCAAATTCATCACTGTGGAAGAAACTTGGTTAAGTCACTGTGACATCAGTTAGGCTAAATGTGAAACAAATTGGTCATATTGCTTCTTTAGTGGTTTAACATCAGGATGATAGAGAAGTATAAAGGTGCATCTAAACAAAGAAATGGAAATTAAATCTAACTCTGATTCAACGATACAGTTAACAGATCCTGTCAGTTTAATCATAATAATGTTTGAAATAAAATTATTAATGTAGGCTTCTGTTTACAGCCATTTTAACAGTGAAATATTTATTTACGTAATTCCAATGAAACAACGTGAAAAGTGTTCATGTGGGATTTTTTAAAACGTTTTAGCTTCGAGTGTATAATAATGTTGCTGAAGGTGGACAAAAATGCTGGAGAAACTCAGCGGGTGAGGCAGCATCTATGGAGCGAAGGAAATTGGCAATGTTTCGGGTCGAGACCCTTCTTCAGACATGTTGCTAATGTAACTTTACACAGAAAGTCAGAAATCTTCGGGCTCTGCTATTGAGATGAAAGCAGCGAAGATGCCATAAAATAGAAGTGAGTGAACAGCTGAAATCTGGTTTAAATTAAAATCCAATGTGGCTTGGGGCAGAATGAATGAAAACAGAAGCAGTTTAAGGAACCTCTCCTGAGGTAAACGGTGGGGTCCAGTCTGGCCATTTATTGGGTCACGTGGGGTTTAACTGTGTCCCATGCTGACCTACCATTTAGCATTATCCTAAAAAAGCCGCAGCTTATTTGAGTTTAAAAGCACATTACCTTTATTTGTTTGATCAAAGGAAAGGATTTGCATTTGTTTAGTTCTTTCACAAACTGATAACCTCCAAATGCATTCTACAATCAATGCAGTGATTCCTGTAATACAAAATTATTCACAATCAAGACAAAGATCCCACAAAATTTAAAACCAGCTAACCTGTTCATTTTAGTGATATAGGTTGACAGGTAAGCGTCTCTCAATCTTTAAAAGCCCAGCCAAGATGATCTTGAAAGTACAGCCAAGATGGAAGACGAGGCATTGGCTTAAGAGTGATGGAGAGGCAAAGTGCAGATGCAGAAAATCTGAAATAAAATCTACATGCTAGAAATACTCAGCAGATCAGACAGCTCCTATGGAGAGAGAAAACATATCTCAGGTCATTGATCTTTCATGAGGACTAGGTCAAGTTAAAAAACAAACAGATTTTAAGGTGCAAAGGAAGAGAAGGTTCTGCAAGCACAGAGAAAATGTTTCGAATGGGGGCAGCCCAAGGGAGATTGAATGACACAAATGGTGGTGCTGGCTGATAGAGGGTGGTGATGGCTTGTGATCTATCTGGGGACGTGTAAATGGAGGGTGAGAAATGAGGACAGAGGGGAAAAAATGCTGGAGCTGTGAGATTATGGAAATCTATAGATGTTGGAGATACTCAGCAGGCCGGGCAGGATATGTGGAGAGAGAAACATAGATTTAACATCATGAGTTGATGACTGGCCAATTCGGATACAATTTGGAAAAACTGGCTATCTGAAATTGTTGAATTAATGTTGAGTCTTGGCTAATCAAGTCTTAGAGTGCAGCAGTCCCTTTAGTTCTATTATGCACTGAACTGTAGACTTGGTTTATGTATTCATGTTCTGGGGCTTGAACTATAACTGACTCAGGGAGGAGAGTGCTACCAATAAGCCAAGACTAGCAATTCACTGATTAAAAGCCAATGGAGAGGAATTCAGGGGAACTGTTGTCCTGTTCCTAGTGCTGAAAGTGATCAGCTTCGAGAACTGCCTGAGAAAGTGCTCAAAGCAGACACACTCACAACATTTAAGAAGCACCTGGATGAACATTGGACTCATCCAGGCACAATCGGCTACGGACCAATTGCTGGGTAGTTGTTGGTTGGCATGGACATGGTGGGCCGAAGATCATGTTTCAGTGCTGTATGACGTTATAATCCAGTCAAATGGACTCCATTGGTGCATCAATGTGATCACAGACGAGCATTACAAAAAATCTTTGAGCATAATTATTGAAAAGTAGACTCTGTTACATATAACATTCAAATGGAACATCAACAGTCAGAATTGCTCAAAGAAGATATTTCCCATTTCTGGTTTAGCCAGAGGGGTTTCTGCATGTAAACCATAGCTGATCCCTTTTATATGAGCGTGGCATCACACTTGGAAGAAATTGGACCCTGTGCGTGTTATTCCAGCTTGCTTACTGACGTCACGTTGCATGCTTCACTGCTCATATTGTAAATTCTACAGCTGTAGAGCTGGTAATGAAAATAAGGAAATCTTTCCACCCTTCACTTTGTTACTGTTAGTAAGAACAGGTGGGCTAACTGTTAACGAATGCTGGAAATCTCAACACATTTAGATGTGTGTAGGCATCCATTTCATAGATGCAGAAACTTCCCACCAAATTCCTGATGCATTTGCACTAATTAGGCAGAGAGAGCAGGTGCACATTGAAAATTCCCACCAAACTGCTATTAAATCTGTACTAATCACCAGTTGGAGTGAGGAGAGATTCATTCAAAGCAGCAGGAGTTGGCCACAATTTTCTTGTGAATTTACTAACTTGTTTTTGGGCTCATTTTTTCTCCTACAAGGTAACCATCCAAATCATATGGGTACATATTAACAGTCAGCAATCATTATTGCTTGTTTTGTGATGATCACCTCACTTATAAATTCAAATATACTGGGTTCAATAGAAAGAGTTCAATGAAAAGATTTATAACCATTCTTTAAATATCTAGAATTTGTAAATATCTGTATCCAACAGCTTGTAAATGTCTATAAAAACCAAAGATACAACCTGATTAATAAAAAGCAACTGGAATTTTATAATTTCATTAACAATGTTTTACTTTTCATGGTTTCTAATATCAAAATGTTGTTTTGACATTTTAAATATAAATGAAGATTTAATCTAACACCTCCTCATATGGTTGTCATTTTTTCCCCCAACATGAAATAAACAATCGAAGACGTCAACTTATATGTCACAACAATTTCTTCAGTTTTTCCAAAACTTTTCTCCATTGGACCATTATTTTCAGCTACATTTTCAGAATGTCAAGAGGCTGCAGATTTGTGGTCCCTCTTCTATTCTTCATTGAGTAGAAATCAGCCCAAAGACCGACAAAGGTTGTAAAAAAAAAAGAAATATCCTTTAAATTTGGCTAAAAATCTTTTCAATCACCGGTTCTGTGCCTGACATTCATCCCCGACAGTGGTGTATTTACCAACATCTTTCCTTGTCTGATGATCTAAATTGTGTCCTTGGGTAAAATTACTACCGACAGATGTTACATTTCTATTCTCTCCAGTCTAAATTATTTCAGGAATCATGTTTCACATTAAAACAGTAATTAGCATTGTGATTTTAGGATGCAGAAATCGCATGCGTCCTATTGGTATGCAAAATGAGGTCTTGGGCTGAGATTAATACTTGACGGATGAGAAAGACTGATTTTAGCCAAATGGCAACTTTATTCTCACAGGTAAGTTTTAAATCCAACATTTTCAACGCAACTCTAAAATAATAAGCATTTTAGCTTGGGGAAATTGAATGCTGGCTGGATATTAAATTAGATTTCAACTTCAAAATTATTGTACATTGTCAGCAATAATTGGAAAACTTTAATCTCCTCTTCAAAAACAGAACAGTTATGGGCCTGTCCCACTTAGGCGTTTTTTCAGGCGACTGCCACATCGTAGCAGGTCGCTGAAAAAACGGCCACTGGAACGGCGACTGTCAGAGTGGAACACACACACACACACATAGACACATCGCTTCCTTCACCAGCCAGTTATGCAGGCGGGGGACAGGGCAAGCAGGGGGAGCGCTGCCTGAGTGAAATTCACACGGTGCAAAGTCAATGTGATACAGACACACACCACGATGAACAGGAAGGTTGGCGCTGTAATTAAGACGGTGAAAGCACAGAGTACGGGAAGGGTCACTTAAGTCCTTTAAAAAATGGGGGGGGGGGGGAGAAAGGGGAGACGGGGTGGGGAGAAGGAGTGGAGACAACTTTTAATAGGCCAGAGATACACAGCTGTGAAGCTCAGTGGACATTAACATTACCGGTCGGTTACCCTTGGTTTTGAAAACTACTGTTCACATTTTTTTTCCCCAATGAGCCAATGAAATTCACCGGTCAGCACCGGCGACCACCTACGACCTCCTGGCGACCCACCACCCACTACCACTGCACCGACGGTACGAGAATTCTCGCTGCTCTCCATGGCGGTTTCATTCTGGTCGTCAACATGTTGAAAAATAAGCAGCGATCGGAATGAAGCCGCGACTCGTTCCCAGAATGCGGGA
This sequence comes from Malacoraja senta, assembly GCA_038087875.1. Classification (NCBI taxonomy): domain Eukaryota; kingdom Metazoa; phylum Chordata; class Chondrichthyes; order Rajiformes; family Rajidae; genus Malacoraja; species Malacoraja senta. The sequence goes on from CM075989.1 coordinate 15,698,469, forward strand.
AGTACTCACGACCATGAAGGCGACTCCCCGGCAACCACCCGCGAACTTGTGGCGACCATGTGGCGACCGCATAGTCTCCTGTAGTCGCCTAAAAAGTCGCCTAAGTGGGACAGGCCCATTACAGAACATTTTTAGAAAAGTTCTAGATAGTTATGTTTTAGAAAATTAGTTAGTCTTATATAAAGCTTGGGTTGCTAGTACACTTTTCATGCTTATCTTGCGTCTTGAAACGTTAAGATAGCTGAATAATGACAGGCTTTTCAGGGGAAAACAAGGAACACAATGTTTGGAGGAACTGTCACAATGTTAGTGCTGAAGTGAGATTTGGATTGGTCAATTAAATCAAAAGTGTTTACTTTTCATATGTATTGGGAACAGAACAATGAAATTCTCATTTGCTGCAGTTTTACAGGCTCATTAACAACATAACAAATAAATCTCCAATAATCGATAATATAATAAATTGATAATCAATAATATTAGGTAACCAGACCCAGAGTGCAAAATAGTAAGATTAAACGAGAATTTACCAGTTTGAAGTTTGATCTGTATTTTATGAGGAGTTACGATGAGAGATTACGTGAAGAACCCGTCCAGCACGCATGCGCGACATACTTCAAAGCAGCGGTGTGGAATCACAGGAAACACATTAATTGAAATAAACATAGTAAAGAAAAGGAGAACTAAGATACCAGTTGATTTCTATAATTGAGGGTGGGAGCGGAGGGCACGTAATCCCTCATCGTAACTCCTCATAAAATACAGATCAAACTTCAAACTGGTAAGTTCTCGTTTAATCTTTTACTTCGGAGTCACGTGAGTGACTACGTGAAGATTTTAAAGCTCTGTGATTTCAAACCGTGTAACAATTCATACTTCACTCGCTGCCGAAGTCATTCAAGGGAGGAAGTATGTTATCGTAATCAACCATGAATCTGTTTGTAAAATAATAATGGTATTTATTAAACAATAACAAAAGAAAAATGCTCCCCCGGGCTTAAATTATATATTTGCAGATTCTAAAACTCTTTCTGCAAATAATACAGGTTCTGCTAGTGGCTTATTGTAGAACATTTGGAACGTTTTCTCCATGGACCACCCCGCTGTAGCCAGGATGTGGTCCAGTGGCACGTCCATCCTTTTAGCCGCCGATGTGGATGCTGCCCTGGTGGAGTGAGATGACCATGTCAGTATCTACTCCAGCAGCTCTAAGTACCTGCTTGAGCCATCTTGAGATAGTTTGGCTCGACACCCGACCATGAGGTTTCTTGTGGCTGACCCATAAGGCTTTTTCTCTCCCTCGGGAATTTCTTGTTGTGTTGATGTAAGTGAATAAGTGAGTCATGACACATAACCGTGGGTCAGGTGGGTATGCCCGGAAATCCATAACTAGGCCTAAAGTTCCTGGCCTGCTCTGCTTTACCAGCTCCTGAATGGTGAATGAGACACGGTCTGGTGTTATAACCATGTTGTCCAGTCGCAGTAAGTGGAGGGACTGGACTCTTTGTGCTGAGACTAGTGCCATCAGCATGACCGTTTTCAGGGTTAGCTGTTCCAGGGTGAGAGACCTGGCTGGTGACCATCCCCTTAGCTATGTCAGGACCACACTGACATCCCAGATTTGGGTGTACCTAGGTCTAGGGGGGTTGGAGTTGAATATACCTCTCATGAGTTTGATCACCAGCAGGTGAGACCCTATGGCCTGTTGTCCTGGTGCCTGTTTTAAGTAGGCTGACAGAGCACTTCTGGCAGTATTGATGGCGCTGTAGCTCAGTCCTTCATTATGGTGAAGGCCGGCCAGGAACTCCAGTACATTGGTTATGGTTGTAGATGAGTATGTTGTCCCAGTATTCGAGCAGTATCTTTCCCACTTCCTGATGCTCGATAGGTATTGTTTCCTGGTGGACATACGGTGGGATGCTGTCATCATGTTGATGGTCCTGTCAGACAATCCCAGGCCCAGCAGTAGTCTTTTCATAATCTGCAACCCAGTAGGTTAATTTTGTCATGGCATGGATGACTTATGCCTGATACCGGGTGAGTCAATAGGTCTGGGCTACTGGGAAAGGTCATAGGAGTTTCGATGACCATGTCGAGGACCACTGGGAACCAAGGCTGTGTAGGCCAGTCGGGTACTATCAAAATACCTGAAGCAGAGTCCATCTGTATTTTGCGTAGTACCCTACTGATGGCAGAAGGGGGGAAAGGCATAAAAGATATAGTTTCCCCAGTTCAGCGCGAATGCGTCTATCGCTGCTGCCTCAGGGTCTGGTTCCCAAGCGACATACATTGGTACCTGGTGATTTAGTCTGGATGCAAAGAGATCGATATCTGGTGTGCCATATTGCTTTGTAATTTTAGCAAAAGCTTTAGGATTTAACATCCATTCGGTGTTATCATTGAATTTGCGTGACCTGGTGCCTGCCACTGTATTTAGCTTACCTGGTAGGTAAGTTGCTGATAGCCAAATATGTCTATCGACACACCATTGCCAGATTATGTTGACCAAATTGTCACATGATATCGATTTTATTCCGCCCATATGGTTAATATAGGCCACCACCATGATATTATCAATCTGTAAACGAACATGCAAATGGTGCATATTCGTAGAATATGCTTTAAAACATAAAACGCATCCAACATTTCCAAATAATTTATGCCCAGTGTTTGTAGTAAAGATGATTCTAGGTTAGTCCATCTACCACCTGTGCTGGATATGGTATTAGTTGCTCCCCAGCCTCGAGCACTGGCATCTGTTTGTATAGTTAACGTTGGGTTATTGATGATGATAGGGCTGGAACTATTCCAAATGTGCTCTATCCACCATTGTAACTCTGATGTTGCTTCAATGGGTAATTTCATGGTTCGGTCAAAGTGACCTGCATGTCGTTTTAACGCCTGTACTTTTGCCCTTTGTAGGTTTTGATAGTGCAGAGGTCCAAATTGTGTGGCTGGAAATGCTGCTACCATTTTGCCAATTACTCTTGCCGCTTGTCGGATGGTTGGTCGATCGCTAACCATTAAATTGTAACACGTCTGTGCCAATTCTGCTGCTTTATCTTTTGGCAATGTTACAGACATGTGGACTGAGTTAATTGTGAATCCCAGATAGTCCATAGTTGTGGATGGCGTCAACTTAGATTTATCTGGATGTAAGACAAATCCCAGGGTTTCAAACAATTGTTTGGTAGCTAATACAGCTGATTTAGCCAATTCCATGGTTTTGCCTACTATTAGAATATCATCAAGATATGCCATGACAATATGTCTGTTTTCTTAATGTTTCCAAGGCTGGTTTTAATATCTTGGTAAATAGTCTTGGGGCTGATATTAACCCATTAGGCAATGCTTTAAACTGCCATAGTTGCCCCATCCAGGTAAATTTCAGGTATCTGCGATGATCCTTTTGAATGGGTACTGAATAGTAGGCATCTTTTAAATCGATGCTTGCCATAAAGTATCCTTTGGAAATCAGTTGTTTGGCAGTTACAAATGTTTCCATTTTGAAATGTATATACTTAACAAAGGTATTTAGTGAGGTTAAGTCAATGATGATGCGACATCCACCATCTTTTTTGTTTTTGGTAAATATATTTGAGACAAATTCCAAAGGTTAATGTTTGGATTTCTCAATGATATCCTTTGTAAGTAACCTCACCAGTTCTGCTTGATCCTCTAGTTTTTCTTTGACTGAGAGGGTAAAGACCCTTTGGGGTGCATGCTGAACTGGTGGCATATTATCTTGAATGAACTCTATTTTGTATCCACGAATACTGTTATGTATATAACTATCATTCGTGATAGACCTCCATGCTTCCATGAACAGGTGTAATCTCCCCCCTGTTAGTACAGTTCCCCCACGTTTTATATGCTTGTAGCAACCAGACCCACCTACCTCCATAGTTATGGGAGTGTTCCTTTCTTCGGTTTCTTCATCCGTCGTTGTGCTGCTGGATGTACTGCTGGTTGGGGGTGGCGCATTTTCCATGGGGTCCGCTCTGGGCCCTGGCCTAAAAAAGGCTTTCGGGGATGGTATGCGGACCCCGAGCTTTCACCAGTCCCATGAGTTTGACGTCGACTGGTGGACGCGGTGGGGTACTGCCGTCTGGGTTGTGTGGGTCTGCTTGTTCCGGGGCCTGCCCTCATGAGGCCGAATGCTTTGGATTCTTCCTCCAGGTCTTTTACTTGTTTTGACAAGTCCTTACCAAATAGCAGGATCTGTGGCTCTGAGGCCGGTGTTTTGCACAGTCCTACAAATTTGGGATTGAGGGCAGGTCTTATTATCTCCTTGCGGAGGTTGTTTATTTCATATTGGGTGTTACACAGCAGAGCCAGAGTGTCACAGCTTAAGGATAAGGGGGAAATCCTTTAAGACCGAGATGAGGAAAAACTTTTTCACACAGAGAGTGGTGAATCTCTGGAACTCTCTGCCACAGAGGGTAGTTGACGCCAGTTCATTGGCTATATTTAAGAGGGAGTTAGATGTGGCCCTTGTGGCTAAAGGGATCAGGGGGTATGGAGAGAAGGCAGGTACGGGATACTGAGTTGGATGATCAGCCATGATCATATTGAATGGCGGTGCAGGCTCGAAGGGCCGAATGGCCTACTCCTGCACCTATTTTCTATGTATCTATGTATGTCTTGCTGGTTGGTGGTCATGTCCACCCCATCCACGGAACGAGCATAGGATGTTATCCCTGACGTCAGGAGCTTGAGGATACGCTGCAATTTTAGTTCCTGGTTTCGGATACTCTACCCAACGTACCCCCAGATTTGGCTGTTGACGGCCGGTACGTTGAGCGAAATGCAGTTCTCCGGAGGCGAGTAGAGTTCTTGTGCCTCATTGACTACCTGTTCTTGTAGGGGTTTGAAGGACAGGTAGTCAATGCTGGCCGCCAGTTTTGGCTGCAACGGCCGCCCTGCTCGTGGTGTAGCCACGTAGCGATTCACCACACCCAGCAGCTCTTCCTGGTCCTGTACCCCATGCGTACTACCGACATCTTCGGCCAGTGACCCCTGTTCCTGACCAGCCCAGCCCTGGTCGCCAAAGATGCCCTCGGCTGAGGAGGAAGCGATGGGCAGTGCATTGTAAGGCTCTGGTACGGGAGTACCTGAATTCCCTTGGCGAGACTGCTCCAGCTCCCAAAGCAAGTCTCGCTGGAGCATTTGCTCCATGAGCCTTTCCATGCGGCTCAGGCGGCTACCTCTGCCGCTCTCAGGCGGAGAGTCTTTCTCGTCGGAGTTATCAGAGATTACCGGCCGGTCAGTTTTCCGTTTTGATTTGCCTCCAGTCCGCTGCTGTTGGTCAGGCTGCGTTAGCGGTACTGGGCTCGGCTCGGTATCAATGATTGTGGACCGCAGCTTGTGCGGTCCAGGTGCCGCCTCTCGCCCCCCACTGATGGAACACTCCTGTTCTGTTGGAGTCGAACGGGGGGCGGTCTTTTTCTCTTGTCGTGCTTTGCTCATTTTCCAGCTTCTCGATCTGGAGTTCACAAAGCAGAGCAAAGCTTCCCAATTACGACCTCAGAGTAAGTACTTACTGATGGTCCGCTTTTTAAGCTTGTAGCGGGAGCGCCTGTACTCCCGTTCGTCGCTGTTGCACTGCGTGAACGCTCATGTCGCACATGCGTGCTGGACGGGTTCTTCTTGTAGTCACTCACGTGACTCCGAAGTAAAATCAAAATACGCAGAGCAACCAAAAACATTGTTGTTGAGGTAGGGTTGTGTAGTGTGGTTCAAGAACCTGATGAATGCTGGGAAGAAGCTGTTCTTGAACCTGGATGTTACACTTCTCAGGCTCCTGTCCCTTCTTCCCATATGGTAGCAGCAAGATAAGAGCATAGCCAGGATGATATTGATATTGACCACCTTTTTGAGGCAGCACCTCCTGTATACCCCTTTGATACCCATCATGGACTGGGCAATGCCTACCACTCTATGCAGCTGCCTTCCTGGCCATTCAGACGATGTGGTAAAGAAGGGGAGGTACTATTGCCTTTGGTTGGTGTTTGAAAGCTGGTCATAGTATAGAATTGTGCTTTATTATGTTCAAAAGTAAGCACCATCATAAAGGGCAGAGCACGCATTCCTGAGCAGGCTAACGGATCAGTCCCCACGTGGGCTACCACCATTACAAACCAGCAAAGTGGTTTGATAGTTGAAATGGAAAAGCTGTTAGTGATTTGGCTTGAAAACCGTATTCAATGCCAAATTCCTGTTGGCCTGATGATTATTCAAGAAATATCAGAGGCTGTACAAAGATTTGATGAAAATATATGGTAATGGAAGTGAAGAATCTATTGCAAATAGGGATGGTTTAACAGATTTTATGTTGTGGCCCTTGGTAACTAACTTCAGCCTGAGATTAATAGGGATGGTGCCAGTGGGTTGCTTGAATCTCATGCTGAAGACCTTGTGGGACGGGAAAAACAGCAGTTCTTAGAGGAAACAGAATGAGAAGCTGAAACCTCAGAACTTGAAAACTACTACAAAAGGATTGGGTGTTTAAGAAAGAACTGCAGATGCTGGAAAATCGAAGGTAGACAAAAAAGCTGGTGAACTCAGCGGGTGATGCAGCATCTATGGAGCGAAGGAAATAGGCAATGTTTCGGGCCGAAACCCTTCTTCAGACTGATGTGAGGGTGGAGGGGGGGGGGGGGTGGGGGCTGGAAGAAGAAAGGAAGAGGAGGAGCCAGTGGGCTGAGGGAGAGCTGAGAAGGGGAGGAGAAAGTAAGGTCGACCTGAAATTAGAGAAGTCAATGTTCATACCGCTGGGGTGCAAACTGCCCAAGTGCAATATGAGGTGCTGCTCTTCCAATTTACGGTGGTCCTCACTCTGGCCATGGAGGAGGCCGAGGACAGAAAGTTCGGATTCAGAATGGGAGGGGGAGTTGAAGTGCTGAGCCACCGGGAGACCAGGTTGGTTATTGTGAACCGAGCGGAGGTGTTCAGCGAAGCGATCGCCAAGCCTACGCTTGGTCTCACCGATGTAGAGCAGCTGACATCTGGAGCAGCGGATGCAATAGATCAGGTTGGAGGAGGTGCAGGTGAACCTCTGCCACACCTGGAAAGACTGCTTGGGTCCTTGAATGGAGTCAAGGGTGGAGGTAAAGCGACAAGTGTAGCATTTCTTGCGGTTGCAAGGGAAAGTGCCCGGAGAGGGGGTGGTTCGCGAGGGAAGGGACAAATTGACCAGGGAGTTACGGAGGGAACGGTCTCTGCGGAAAGCAGACAGGGGAGGAGATGGGAAGATGTGGCAAGTGGTGGGGTCATGTTGGAGGTAGTGAAAATGACGGAGGATGTGACAGCTGGTAGGGTGGAAGGTGAGGACAAGGGGGATTCTGCCCTTGTTACGAGTGGGGGGATGGGGAGTGAAAGTAGAGTCATGGGGTATAGAAGAGAACTTGGTGAGAGCCTCATCTATGGTGGAAGAGGGGAACCCCCGTTCCCTGAAGAATGAGGACATCTCTGATCCAAAAGGATTGGGAACAGCTTTGATGAAATTTTAAGAAAATTTGGCAAAGCTGGATAAGCAAGAACCTATCTTAGCTGGATATAGAAGGTTTATAGGGGTGTTAATGAGAATATTCGAAGCTGCAAAGAAATTTTAGAAAAAGCAACAGTTCAATCCTTGCTTGATATGTTTTTCTTTAAAAGTTTGCAAGGAAAACAGAGCCTGTTGCCTCCGTCTCAGTCGCATCTTTAAAACTTGGTGCATTTACCTCAGTGGTGTGGAGAGGTGGTTACCCTAACATGATTTGTGTGTGCATGTACATATTTTCTTACTTATGACTGTGATTAGTAGGGGTGTCAGAGGTTATGGGGAGAAGGCAGGAGAATGGGGTTAAGAAGGAAAGATAGATCAGCCATGATTGAATGGCAGAGTAGACTTGATAGCCGAATGGCATAATTCTGCTCCTATCACTTATGAACCAAATTGACTGATGACGTCTGAAAAGATGGAACCCATATGCAAGGTTAACAATATTGCCACAGGACAATCACTTTTTTCTGTCATTGGGCTGAGGGGTGATCAGCCAGGGTGTCAACTCCTTGGCTTGTTTATTGACGAGTTAGGAACTACATATCCGTAGAATTCAGTTGAGGGCTTGGCTGGAAAGGCACCGTGGTCAAATTGCCCAATTACCCTTATGATCTGGAAACATTAATGTGCAATTCCAGAATAGTGTTGGTCCTTATAAGGATGCATTTCAAATGAGGTGGAGAAACTTGGATGGGAAATGAATGTTATCTGTTTGCAAATATTTGTTTTCAGTTCACTCCCTTCCTCTGTGGACTAATTAGCAGGACTATATTGGACAGACACAGGGTTTCTGTTCATGTCTTGTACGAGCCAAGGCAATGAAATTGGTGACAGTTTTCTCACACCATCAAATCTCCACTAAGTTATTTTATCCATCCTCACCCTCTTTCCCTCCCAATCTTTAATTTTCCTCTTTTTATGCAAGTTAATGACAACAACAAAAAAATCACATTCTATTTACCCGATCTGGCAACAAAATACTTCAAGCATTCTTTTTAATTCAAACTAGACTTAGACCAATCTCACACGGCAGGCCTGGTCCCCCAACGCAATATTCCACCACTCACGCATAGCCCCCAACTGCGCAGGCATGGCTGACGGGTTCCCGTTGTGACGCCCCTGATCCCCCCTCCTCCCCTCACTTCGCCCCTTGCCCTTCCCCCCACGCACTCACTCCATCGCCTTTCAACACCCCCCCCCATTTATTAAAGCTTAAAATGTGAATAACTCTTAAAATATGGCCTACCCGTCGCTGCCTACCCCTGCTTATCCCTGCCGTGGCCTACCGCTGACGTAGCGGGTGTGTGGCGGGGGGGCGTGGGGTGGGAGGGTTGTGGCAGGGTGTGGGGTGGGGGTGTGGGGGGAGGGGGGTGTGGGGGAGGGGAGTTGTGGGGGTAGTGGGGGTGTGGGAGTGGGGGCTCAGCGGCTCCTGGCCCTGGCTCCGACCGCATTTACCGGCTCCAGGACCCGGCTCCGGTTCTCACTCAGCGGCTCCCGGTCCTGGCTGCATTCAGTAGCTCCCGGCTCTGGCTGCACTGAACGGTTCCCGGCGCATCGTGGTGGTCGCCGCCACATCCCGCGAGCATAGTCCCCGCCCGCGAACACAGCCCCCGCCCACACTCTGCTCACTCCGCTCCTTCAGCTTTATTCTTGCCGCCAGTGATTGACAGCGGGTGCCAGAAGGGGCGTCGCCGTCCCGGCGAATGACAGGAGAGAAGACCAATAACTTTTGTAATATTTCACTGATCAGAACATAACTTGATGCACTTGCAGCACAGGAGAATGGCGAGTAAGGTGGCGAAAAATCGTAGCGCTATCCGGTACCGGTTTTGCGCAAATTAAAAAACAATGCAAACCGGAAGAGGATGAGAGGTTTAGTTAAGTATAGATAGATAGATGGTTGCTTGTTCTCATCTGACCGTTGGAAACAATCTATTCCATGTATCTTCCAAACTATGTTATGGACCTGCACTGCCACCTTCAATGGGTCTCTGGACATATACTGCAAGGCTCCTCTTATCTTCAATATGGGTGTTGGGTGTTTATTTTATTGTTGTGTGTCCTAGCCTTATTAGTACTAAATGCATCATTTCACATTTATCTGGATTGAACGGGGTGACGCCTGTTTGGTGGTGAGTATTTGCCCAAAGAGTCGTACCTTTTTCTGGTCGCCGCTGGATTTTCAACATATTGAAAATTTTCAGCAACCTGCTGTGACTATGATGGGTGCCGGCAAGTCCCTGAAAAAAATCGCGTAAGTGGGACAGGCCCTTTTAGTGGATTTCTGCTACCACTATTAGGGTGAAATGTCATATGTGAAAGAGCTGGATGAATTACTAGCTATTCATCCGGGAGAACATTGTCCTTTATTCCTTGGATATTGAAGGCGGCTACTTGACTCAACATGTGGAGTGTTTTAGATGGCACTGCTTTTAATATGTTCTTCATCACTCAGGAAGGTAAAGTGAACTCTGAGGAGATTAGGAGTTTTAAAGTTTTATCACCTTTTATGTATTATCGGCGATGGGATTGGAAAAGATCAACTGCCACATTAATGCTTTCCCTCCACATTAGTTAAAGGTTGTATGGTGAGTGGTGAATCCATCTGTTTAGCTTTCCACAAAATGTTGTCACCACACAAAACCTTAAATAAATGCTGCTGACATTAAGCAATGCCACAATGTCATCTCGGACAAGCTCATGTTTTCAGACAGACTCATGGAAATTTGCTCTGGAGATAATATCATCATTGCAACTGAGCCCTTACATCTGTCAACCATCAGGAAAGAATTACAAATATTCGAATGAAGATAAAAAGCATATTGAAAACATAATGATCATGCTGGTAGCTAGATATAACCACCATACATGACAAATATAATGATGACAAACACCAGAGTACCTTTACTAATTCAAAACAGTGCTGTTCAACATCAATCTAAAATCTTCAATAACAATTTATTGTCATTTAATATCAGATGTATGCATCTAAAATGAGTTTATTTAAACCGACTTCTTGTACAAAATATGCCAACTTCTGCTACTCAGTTTACAAAAGAAAAACGTGTAATTCCTAAGTGTGTACGGACAAATGAGGCTGAATGACATTCCCAAACTATGATGTCATGACCAGAATGTAAGTGTAGGCTCAGGGAGATGATTTAAAAAGGTGATTTCCAAATATGTTTTGCTGATCTTGATTCTGGATGGAAGATTAGTTTGTCGTTGAATATGGATGTTTCATGTAATCACTGAGCACAGAAAGGGACCATTTGGCCCATCGCATCTTACAGACCGTTGTAGGAAGGAACTGCAGATGCTGGTTTAAACTGAAGATAGACATAAAATGTTGGAGTAACTCAGCGGGACAGGCAGCATCTCTGGATAGAAGGAATGGATGACGTTTCATGTCGAGACCCTTCTTCAACCCTTCTTTCTCAACCTGCTATAAACCTTTAACCTCTTGTATTTTTCTGGTGACTGTAGCTAAAGCTAGTTTATGAATACTCAATAAATCAACGCATTAGCGTTTATTAATTTCTGTTTTTCTTAATCTCTCAAATTCTCACCAGAAGGAAATCTTGCCCATCGTTTGCCTTAGGTCTGTCCGTTCCATCCACATTTCTTGGTTAAGTTCAATCACCAATCATTTGATTAACTGTACTTCCCCCTTAATGTCACTTGCAAAGCTTGGACACATGTCTAGTTTATCCAAGTCAAAGATCCAGCATTTACAATCAGGGCTGTTTGCAATAGGGGAAGAGGGGGAGGGGTGGGATATAAGTTAATGGATGAGAGGAAAGGAACTGGGTGATGGGGTGGGGGTAGGGTTGCTGACATTGGAGAATAAAGTTCAATGTTCATGCTATTGAGTTGTAGGCTACCCAAGCAAAATATGAGCTTCCTCTTTGCCCTCTTTCCATTCTACCCATCATCTCTCCCTCTGGTTCCCCACCTTCCTTATCAAATTATCAGATTTACTGCACATTTTTGTCTTCTCCACTTATCACCTCCAGCCTCAGTTTCTATCTCTATCCTTCACTCCCCATCTATCAACCCCTTCTCTCTCCCCTCCACTCCAACAGTCTGAAGGATCCTTTCCTGAAAGGTTACCTGTCCATTTCTGTCTCAGATGCTGCCTGACCCGCTGAATTCCTCCAGCAGTTTGCTTTATACTTCCCGTCGTCTCTCACAGATGTTCCCTTCCACGTAAATAAATAAGGAAGCTGTCTCTGCAGCACACTGGGTCAGGCACAGGATGTTCAATAGGATTCCCGCTGCAAGTGTTGCTGCAACGTATAGGGTGTCCAACGTTGAAGAGAAGACACAAGAGACTGCAGACGCTAGCATATGATTCTTCGTGGGTCAGGCAGCATCTGTGGAGATAAACCGATGATGCAGTGTCTTGACCTGATATGTCAGCCATCCCTTTGCCTACACAGATGCTACCTAACTCGGAGTTCTTACAATAGTTTGATTTTTTTGTGTGTCTACCCGATCTATTCCTCTCATGATTTTGTACCTCTATGAGATCACTCCTCATCCTCCTGTGCTCTAATGTGTGTTGTTGTATGGAAGCAGTGATTCCATTTACTTTTTGACTATATAAATGTTTGCAGTGATTTGTTCACTAATACTCAAAAATACTTTCATCTGATAAAGTCTGCAGACTAAGATTATTTGAGTTACAGCTCCGGATCAAACTCTTCCACGCTCTCATCACTCAGCATGTTGTTCAGAACCTCTTAATCAGGTATCATGAGCAAATTGTGATAATTTGCCATTATCTTCTCTTCCAAATCACTGACTTACAATGTGGATAACATCAACATCTGCAAAACTGCAGCAGTCACTTCTTGTCACACTGAGGATGCTCTTAGTGTGACCTTCTGATACAATCTGCTGTCAATCTGCTTGAATAACTGCCATTTCTACTTAGCCCGTCTGTTTTCTAGAGGTATGCCTCATGTGTGTCTTTGCAACAATTCCTTTGTAAATTGTTTCAGGTTCCTCAAACATAGGCTTTGTTATGCCATTTAAAAAAAAGAAGTCCTTAATCTTGCACCCATCGCAAAAGTCTGTTAATCAACCTAAAATATGCGAAACAATCTTTTTCTATCCAATATTTTGGTGTATCTGCAATTCCAAATCCATCCATTTTTGTAAGTGTTCTTGTTTGTGCACTAACCCTTAGTACATCCTACTTAGGATGACACATCTCATGTTGTCAAAAAACAAATTAAGGGAGTGGAAATAAATTCAAAATTATATATATGGAAAACTTATTAAATTCAAGTATAACATTGCTCCTTGAAGCAATATGTGTTCCAGTCCCATTAACATTTTTTGGAACTTGCTAACTCGCTTGTTGTTTTCTTGCCCTGTCTAGCTCAGCGGATGTCCATTTTTCTAAGTGAAGGAAGGGTCCCTTTGCCTTCTAGCCTTCCCTCTGCACTGAAAGGGCAAAGATCAGGTAGGTGCATGGGAGTAGCAACTGAGGATCAGCATGAGTAATTCTGAGGCAATCTGTCAATTGTTATTGGCTTTAAACGTTCCTCCTGACTTGTCAGAAAATGAACTTCCACTTCCTGAACGCCACTGGGGTGAACAATAATATATGGATTTTGTTTTTAAGTGCCTCTGAAAGAACCCAAACTGCCTTCAATCTTAATTTAATCTGGTCTGAATATCAGAAGGAATGAACACAATCTCCCTTCTGCCATACATTTCCACCATTCTCACACTCCACAAACCTTTTTTGACACGTTTGTGATTTGCATGATCCTGAATTTGCTATTTATCAAGTTAACGCAACTTAATGTTCATCAACTGACATCAATTATAAATATACTGACTCCCACAGCTATCTAGACTACACTTCTTTCCATCCTGCCTCCTGCAAAACCTCTATCCCCTACTCCCAATTCCTCCATCTATGTCGCATCTGCGCCCAAGATAATAAGGTGTTCCATAGCAGGACATCCGAGATGTCCTAATTCTTTAGGGAATGGGGGTTCCCCACTTCCATCATAGATGAGGCCGTCGCACGAGTCTCCTCGGTATCCCACAGCTCCGCTTTTGCTTTTGCTCCCCCTTCCTCCAGTCGCATCGGTAGAGTCCCCCTAGTCCTCAACTTTCACCCCATCAGCTGTTGCATATAGCACATAATCCCCCAACATTTTCGCCACCTCCAATGGGCTCCCACCACTAGCCTCATCTTCCCATATCCAACCCTTTCCGTTTTCCACAGAGACCGTTTCATCCGCAACTCCCTGGTTAACTCATCCCGTCCCACTCAAACCACCCCTTTCCCAGGTACTTTCCCCTGTAACCGCAGGAGATGTAACACCTGTCCCTATACCTCCTCTCTTGACGCCATTCAAGGACCTCGACAGCCCTTTCAGGTGAGGCAGACGTTCACTTGCACCTTCATCTACTGTATCAGCTATTCCAGGTGTGGACTCCTACATATCAACAAGACCAAGTGCAGACAGCGATCTTTTCGCTGAACTCCGCTCAGTCTGCCTTGGCCTATGCGATCTCCCGGGTGCCTGGAGGGGTTAACTCCCCCTACAGTTCCCATACTGACCTTGGGAAGAAGGAATGGGTGACGTTTCAGGTCGTGACACTTCTTCACACCTGGAGTAGTCTGAAGAAGGGTCTCGACCCGAAACGTCACTCATTCCTTCCCTCCAGAGATGCTGCCTGTCCTGCTGAGTTACTCCAGCTTTTTGTGTCTATCTTTGGTTTAAACCAGCATCTGCAGTTCCTTCCTACCCATACTGACCTTCCTGTCCTGGGTCTCCTCCACTGTGAGGTCAAATGCAAATTGTAGAAACAGCACCTCATATTTCGCTTGGGCAGCTTGTATGAATATTAATTTCTCTAGCTTCAAGTAAGTAACTCTCTCTCTCTGCTTTCCCTCTCTCTCCCCTTCCTCGTTCTCTGACCAGTCTGAATATCCCCCTGATTAAATTTAATCTCTGTTGTTAATCTTCGTTGTCAACATCTCCTAGCTAAAACAAACTGATCTATCCTAGTGTTTTCCTTGAACTACTTCTTCATCTTTGATGTCTCGTTTTCACACCTTACACTTACTTATCTCTGTCTCCTTCTCCCTCCCGATTCTCAGTCTGAAGAAGATTCTAATTCTGAAGTCGACCCTTCTCTCCAGAGATGCTGCTGCCTGTCCCCGCTGAGTTACTCCAGCATTTTGTGTCTTGTCTTCGGTGTAAACCAGCATCTGCAGTTTCCGACACAGCGGGCGGGGACAATAAAGTTGGTTGTGTTGAAGCCGTCCACTTCCGCTGCCATGGCGGGCCGCTGTTGGCGGGCGGCGGGTCCGGGTTAATGTGGTTCTCGGGGTAACATGTCAGGCGGGTCCAGCGATCGGCAGGGGACCGTGGGGGATTTGGACAAGAAGCCCAAGGGGGAGCTGGTGGAGCTGCTGAGGCGGCAGCTCAAACTCAAAGCCAATACGTGAGTGGAGCCGGGGCTGGAGGGGAGGCCAGTGGCGGGGAGCGGGGAGAGGATGGAGCCCCGACCCGGGCAGGAGGCAGCCCCGACCCGGGCAGTAGGCAGCCCCGACCCGGGCAGGAGGCAGCCCCGACCCGGGCAGGAGGCAGCCCCGACCCGGGCAGGAGGCAGCCTCGACCCGGGCAGGAGGCAGCCCCGACCCGGGCAGGAGGCAGCCAGACCCGGGCAGGAGGCAGCCAGACCCGGGCAGGAGGCAGCCTCGACCCGGGCAGGAGGCAGCCCCGACCCGGGCAGGAGGCAGCCCCGACCCGGGCAGGAGGCAGCCCCGACCCGGGCAGGAGGCAGCCTCGACCCGGGCAGGAGGCAGCCCCGACCCGGGCAGGAGGCAGCCCCGACCCGGGCAGGAGGCAGCCAGACCCGGGCAGGAGGCAGCCAGACCCGGGCAGGAGGCAGCCCCGACCCGGGCAGTAGGCAGCCCCGACCCGGGCATGAGGCAGCCCCGACCCGGGCAGGAGGCAGCCCCGACCCGGGCAGGAGGCAGCCAGACCCGCTGAGCCCCTCCCGCGCTTTGTATTGTTGAAACAAACGCTAAATCTAGGAGAATAGAATGACCCTACATTAAATAAAACGTAGTCTAGTGGCTTCCTGTGGACCTGCAATGGATTTTCTTTATGCTCCTTCAAAAATTAGAGCATATTTTTTCCTGCCACGCATATTAATCATATGTCCATAAATGATGGGAGCAGAATTAGGCCGTTCGGCCCATCAGTTCTACTCCGCCATTCGATAATGGCTGATCTACGTTTCCCTCTTAGCCCCATTCGCCTGCCTTCGCCCCGTAACCCCTGACACCCATATCTCCTCTCAAGCCACATGTGTTCAAGAATGGAGGAGGTTGAATGTTACTAAGTTGACATCAGTGCAAAACCTCATACCATTTAATTCGAAAGCCTGAAGGATGATTCAGTTAACCTAGGGGACAAGGGAGGGAGGGGAGGGGTAAGATGGAAAGAGATTAATCTTGGGGAGGATGGAGTCAAAAAAATGAATTAATCCTAGGGCATGGAGATGTATGTCTTAACACCTGCTGCAGCCTGAAGGCATTGGCTGCAGTTTTAACGGGGCCTTTTTATCTGCCTCCATCCTCCTGGTTCCATGTGGCATGTAGAGCTTAAGAAAAATATCAGTATTCATATTTTGAAGTTCAGTCTTAGTTTTAAACTAGATCAAGTGCAGACCCGTTGGGTCTGCTCCCCGAACGCTCCCGTTCCCTACCCGTAAACATTGTGGGCCGTAGGGCTTGTTCCTGTACTGTGTTGTTCTGCGTACGTACTCTCTAAATATGTATTCGGTTCCTTAGCAATAGGTTAGTAATCAAACTATTTAATTTTCTTTAAGGAAATTTATTCAGAGCATGCCAGACAAGGGTAAACGAATCAATGAGTTCATACAAAAACTTGACGCTGCAATTGCTCGCCATGAAGAAGTGGAACGAACAGCAGAACTGCTTTCAGCAATTAAACTGGAGTTTCAGGTGAACCAGGTGGAGATGACTTTCGACAAGGAAGAGGACCTTACAAATGAGGTTGCCACTTCAACTCTAACAGCACGACAGGTTTGGAATGAAACTGAGAAAGATCAGTATGTTTTGTCAAAGATTAATGTTCAAAGTGGTGTTAAGAATGAGAATTCTGAAGAATGCATTGAAAATCAAAAATCAAATCCTGTGAGAGGAGCCGTATTAGAAAAGGAGCAAGCAACTTTAGCAATTCAAAGCTCTAAGGTTTCTACGAAAAGTGAGAACTCTCTTGATTCTCTGATGGACCACCAGAGTACTGTGGATATAAAGCAGGAAGGAAACAATCATCTCGATCTGCATAATGCCACAAATGTTATGGACAGAGATTTTGACGAAACAACTGAGTTGCTCACTGATAGATTTGCCAAAGTCTCCCTCACTGAAAATGAGCACAGAAAAGTACCTAAGAAAATCCACGAGGAACCAACTTTGATCAGCGATGTGAAGTTCACTGACAATCCCTTTCGGACTCTGCACCAAGTGAAGAAAAATCCTCATTATGTTGATGTACTTCAGCACAGAGCTATGAATCCACTGGTGAAAAAAGCACAATTCAAAACAAACCAGTAAGTTGCATCAGGGGTTAGACAAGCTCCATGTGGGCACTTTTGACTGAATTTAAGCATTGTTAGTTCTTAGAAGCTTAATCCATTTTTTTTGTTTAA
The DNA here is from genome assembly GCA_038087875.1 of Malacoraja senta. Taxonomy (NCBI): domain Eukaryota; kingdom Metazoa; phylum Chordata; class Chondrichthyes; order Rajiformes; family Rajidae; genus Malacoraja; species Malacoraja senta. The sequence continues at coordinate 15,715,735 of CM075989.1, forward strand.
TCCTGTAATTTCAAAATGTTATATATAAACAGTTATGCTGTTACATTGCCTATCACAGGAATGTTGAGATAAGGGTCTATAGAAGTGCCAGCTGACATTGCAGGCATTCGGAAAAAGATTTTTACAGGCAATGCACGTCCTCTCTGCTATCTGTCGATGTGAAGGAGAGTATCGTTATGCATTATTAGGGTAGGAGCATCAGTACTGAATAACTTAATTGGACTCGTTGGGCAGTCCCTTCGTTTGAAGATCATTCCTGAGCCTGGTCTGATGGTTGGGCTACTCTAGAAGCTCCATTGGAGGCGATTTCTTGTCAATGGCCTGCAGACACCTTTCTCTTCAAATGTCTGATATTGTGTTGCTGCCCTCCTTCTAAGTGCTAACCAGGTTTGAAGATTGGAAGTTACCAAATAAGTGACCTACTGGTTGGGTAACCCAATGAAAGTACGTTTGCTGTCTTGAAGTTTTAAAATCATCAGAAATGTTTCCAGTTGTATTCTTTAGTTACATTTCCATAGTTTTGTTTACCACTGTCTCAATGTATAGATATTGATCCTATTTTTGCTGCACCAAATCTATGAGTAGGAAAGGAAAGGTTAACTAGTACAGTTTACTTAACCATGTAGAACAGCATAATATATCGCAATGTTATGACATATGATAACAATGAAAGGCTTCAGTGGAATTCATTTTATTAGTTCCCTCTTGTGTTGAGGAGGCTACTGAGCTCCTATGAAGTATCCTGCTATTATGCAGCTCTGGAAAAGTGATCTGTAAATGTTGTATGACTGAGTTATACATTTGATAGTTTTTTTCATGAGTTAGATGGTCTTTCAGTGTGAATATGCATTTTGTTTTGCATCAGCCCAATATCTGGATCTGCTGGTTCATCTCCAGACCATTCACCTGGCAGATCTGAGCTGAAACGTTCTCCTGCAGAACGTAGACTGAGAGACCGGAAGCACCTTGATGATATCACAGCTGCTAGATTGCCCCCACTTTACCACTCTCCTGTTCAACTACTGTCCTTTGAAGAATCTGCAGAATTACAAATCTCACAAAAGCAAAAATATGAGGTAAGTAATGGCCAGAATCCACAATCAATATGTGAAATATTTAAATTAATAACTTTCAAATTGGTTGTGCAAAGTTATAATTTACTTTTGTTTTGAATATTGGTTTTGTATCCTTTATCTTGTAATCACAGAATTTAAACTATTGATTCTGAACTGTTTAAATATCATGTGTACTTGAAAATAAAAATGTAATGTGATCTACATTAGAGATACACGGGCTAGGATAGATGTTAATTTTGCTTCTGAAAATGCAGAGCACTCCACCTCACTTGGGACTGAGTAATGAAAATCTGCATTTATTTTTCATCATTTAATTGATAAAGGGAACAGCAAATTTACTCTTTGATATATTACTTAATCTGGGTTCATGGAAATTAAATGCCTTTAGTAATTCAAATTTAATTTCAGTTTGCAATTGGTGCTATTTTGAGAATGGACATCTGTGAACTCTTTTTAGTTTCATAATCTAAGACTCAATATTGTAACAGAACTTGACAACTGCAGTGTTTATACCAACTTCTATTTACTGGTGTTCGATGAGATTATGTTTTTGGCGTATAAATATTTCTTAATGTTACATGAAGCGCATCCGTTGAGTAACATGTAATTGAAATAAGCTGTGTGATGCCTTCTGCTTTGACCTTCAAATTAATACAACTATTCCCTTTTACAGTCGACACAGGCCAAGCAAGCTGCAGAGAAACTATCACAGAGAATGAACATTAAAATGGTGACATTCGATCTGCAACATGAAGGTGTTACAGCATATCCAGGATTTAGAGATCATGGAGACAGCAGTTCCTCAGAAGATGATTTAATTTGACAGTAAGAAAGGTTGTGCATTAGTTGTGATAACAGAGACAGGAATATTATTTCCTTTGGGAAGATGACATCTCAATGCAAATGCTCATATTGTAGCATTAATAATTTTTAATATAATAAAAGGTTTTATATCCATCTTTACTGATGCAAGATCTGACTATTTATTTAATATTTTAATTAAACTTAACTAGTAGTATTGAGAAATTTTAAGCCAAGTGAAAGGTCAATAAATATCGATTTGCTTAAGATTAATGCAACGGAAAATTGAAATTGTGTTCAATTTGCACCAATGTGGTCTTATTTGCTTCTTCAAAAATGGTGCATTATGCATATTGATCCAAGCAGATGTTTCTTTGTCTAAAGTATTTTTATTTTTGGCTGCAGGGTAGAGTTATAGTTAGAATGTCTGCTTTTATTGTTTGAACTGTTTTAGTGCTTAATTGAAAATTCTGTGAAGGAAGATACATTTGTGATAACTATTTCTATCACTGAACATTGGTACTAAATTTTGTTGCAAGAATTATTTAACAGAAATATTTGTAAGAAGTGCAAAGTAAATGATTACTGATCTCTGATGACTTGACTGATAATCTTCTGTTTATTTTACTCCATTTTTGGTGACGTAGCTTTAATTGGCCTAACTGCCACAAAGAATCGTGGAATTTTAAGCATTGATAATAGACAATAGGTGCAGGAGTAGGCCATTCAGCCCTTCGAACCAGCACCGTCATTCACTGTGATCATGGATGATCATGCACAATCAGCACCCTGTTCCTGCCTTCTCTCCATTTCCCTATCTTTAAGAACTCTATCTAACTCTCTCTTAAAAGCATCCAGAGAATTGGCCTCCACTGCCTTCTGAGGCAGAGAATTCCACAGATTCACAACCCTCTGGGTGAAAAAGTTTTTCCTCATCTCCGTTCTAAATGGCCTACCCCTCATTCTTAAATTTGCTTATGTTCAGAGCATAAGTGTCCACAAATATTTGTGTTGATTTTAACAATATTGTGCAGGAAGCAGCATATCATTCCTTACAAAAAAAACTGGTACAAACCCACTGTGTGTTAATTGCCATTGATAGTTTCCATTTAATTTTTTATTTGTACAATTCTCATAATTTGCACCAAACTAGCAATGTAGAAACAATCCAGTAATCTTTTCAGTTCATGTGTCTGCAAGAATATGAAGGAGGGAGATTTGATCATCTTCTTTGTTTAAGAAGGAACTGCAGATGCTGGAAAATCGAAGGTAGACAAAAATGCTGGAGAAACTCAGCGGGTGAGGCAGCATCTATGGAGCGAAGGAAATAGGCGACGTTTCGGGTCGATACCATTCTTTGTACTGTTGCCTGAAGCTGCTACATTGATATTACTTCATGAGTCACCTGATGTACTTTATTGTGAATGAACAATGCTGAAATGTATGTACAGTCAGGAGATTAGTGGGAAAGGAATATGATCCTTGCACTTTCTTATTCTGCCTATCTGAATTGAGGCCTTAAATTTTTTGTACTTTAAACTCTCATGTTCATGAATTGGTCTGAATATGCTGAGTAGCGCTCAGCAGCTCCGGCCCTTTGTGTTCAGATGTTTTAATCTTGCAGAGTTTAGAACCAAATTAATTTAAGACAGCACCTCTGAGAGTGGAGGAACCACCTACAAATAGGAGATGGGTCATTTCTCTAATCAGTGATGGATTTGAACTGTTTCCACCAAAGTTGTGCATTTTTGCAATATTGTCAGTGCATCATTCACCTCAGAAGAAACTTTGTACTTGAATTTTGCTGGAGGGATGGGCAGTACATTATATTCAAGCTATGGTCCAATGTCACATTATGTACTATTCAGTTCACTAACTGTTCAGTGTTCTTACATAGAAGGTCCTGTTTGTGTATTTGTATTATATTTAAAATGTATTTTGCTCAGTGTTCAAGGTTACAACTGTTCCAGTTGCCATTGTTAATTTTTATCTTTTCCTTTCTCAAGATCATTTTGTGCATACATTTTCCCTTTCTGTGCCATAAACTGTGAGCCCGACCATTGTAAATGAAATAGTTTAACATGTTGCATTGGATGAGATTGACCCAAACTATTGGCTCCAAAGTTATTTTCATCAAGAACATTAGTACAGGTAGTTTTGCTATAATTCACATTTCTAGAATGCTAATTTGATATAAAATGAGTGATAAATGAGGGAACTCTATTTGTATTACGTAATCTGAATTGGTTATAACTCAAATTTGATTGGGAACTAGAGAACCACTTAGATTAGATTAGTTTAGATTAGATTTTATTACTTGTCATTTGAACCTCAGAGAGGCTCAAACGAAACTCCGTTTCCACAGCCATACAAACAAAACAATTCCTACAAGACACACAAACAATTCAATTTACAGAAAAACATCCATCACAGTGAATCTCCTCCTCACTGTGATGGAAGGCAACGTCTTTTCTCTCCCCTGCACCATTTCTCTCCCGATGTTGGAGCCCCAGGCGGGCGATGGTAAGTCCCACGGCCATTTAAAGCCGCGCCGGGCGGTGTACGGCCCCGCTGCAGTTAACATACACTTAAAATTACTTTGGAAATTGACAAGCGGGTAAAAACTTTTGCAAACTAAAATGTTTCCATGTTGCCTCTCTGCAGTAATCGGACACTTGTCTCTTCAGAACACAGCTGCTAGTGTCATTAAGAAAAAGCAATTGAAATTGTCAAGCAATCCCTTGTATTGACACTTGCGCCAATAATCTGTATTAAACAAAGTAACATACAACTTTTAGTATTTTTAGCTTGCATAACAAAACTAAAAATAGCTATTAAATAGTCATTTATTTTTGAAAATTCTGCAGGAAAAATAAGTTGGTTATTGTGACCTGAAACTCTATCCCCTTTCCCCCTTGACACAGTTTTTACAACACAATTTCCTATAACTTGAGATTTCTTAGGAATGCAACTATCACAATGCAGCAGAACTTTTTTTATAGTACTCAAATTGTGAAACAGAATACCTTCAAACATTAAGGCTAACTAAATTTTTGTTTTAATCATTTAATCATTACTTTGGTGTAAAGTGTGTCAAAATAGATAAATATAAGTTTAATACTGCATCCGTTGTTGAATGTTTTTCTTTTGCCCATCTAAATTTGTCGTATATGATACATTTGGACACGGCTGCAGAATAAGAATATCTTCTGAAAATATTAGATTAAATTAGTGTTGCAAGAGATATCGGATATATGGAACTGCTGGAGGAACTCTTGGCCGAGTAACATCTGTTGGAGGAAAAGCAATAGTGGATGTTTTGAGTCGTCAACCTGCATCAGGACTGAGAGTGGAGAGAGAAGATAGTCGGTATAAAGAGCAGAGGGGGGGGGGGATGAGACTGGCTAAGTGGCGGATCGAGATGGGATGAAGAATGATGAGCCGAAGAACTAGGTTCAAGTGAATTTGAGAGAATGGAAGTTAGTAGAGAAGATGATAAATTTGACAAGTTCACTATGATATACATTATTTCATATACTTTTCCATATAAAATATATTCATCCTAAAACGTGAGTAGCAAATCAAAAACATTGCAGATGTTGGAAATGTTGAAATAGAAATAGCTGCAGACTCAGCAAGTCCGGCAGCATCAGTGGATAGAGAAACTGAGTTAACGTTTTAGGTTGGACTCTTCATCAGGATTAAGTTTTCCAGCATTTTCTGTTTTTATTTCCTTCTAACTAGTGCTTTCTTCACCATTTGAGTTGTCTAAAACCCACTGATTGCTTAGAAACCGATAAAGAAAAAGAATTCCAGAATTGAGAAAATGAGGTGCAAGATGTTTTTTTGTTTTTTTAATTTGCTTATCTGACATTATCCTTGAAATGGAGACTCGGGTTCTTAAAGAAGAATGAAAAGAAGAAACAATTCAAATCCACTTGGGCTTCACTGTGGGACACAATGGCCAACCTTTAATGTATTTTGTAAGGCTAAGTGAGAAAGCAATGCCTTTATCAACCCTTGCACTTGGTTGCTTGTAGTCTGAGATTTCTGAAGACCGTTCTCAAAAGTTTCTCAATGCTTCAATGTAAAATTTACAAAGCTGGGAATGGAGCAGAGATTGAACGATGTGACTATTAGTGGAGCAGCAGCTACAATTTCTGAATTGTTGCAGTTTGGAAGAATGTTTGTTGTAACAAAAAAAAACATTGGGTATTGGAGCCAAGTATAAATGAGAGCACCCAGTGTGGTTGACTTATTCAGGCCAATATTCAACACATGGATGATGCTAAAATTCATAAGTCAAATAATACTTGGTGCTGTTAGCATAGTTTTATTACCTTCCAGTTTGCAAAATTGAACAATATCAAATTATTTCATGTTTAAACCGGTGTAAAAACAGAAAATCTTTTTTTTTTAAGGTGGTGTTATTTGAGTTATCAGTCAATAATCTGCATTGGATATTGTATTCCAGACTAAACCATACAGGGCAAAGTGCATCAGGATATCTGGAATGTTGATTCACTGCAGGATGCAAACCTTTTCTTCCTGTTTGCATGCGCCAAGATTCCTAGGGAAAGTTTAGTGCAGAATTAACTATGGGAGATATTCCTGATGCAATAATAGGACTTGGTTTTGATATTTAAAAAAATATATATTATTATGCTTGCTTGATGATGCAGTGTGTGGAATAAAATCGATATCTTGTTTTGCACATCTTACTCTCTTTATTTTATCGTAACTTCCATTAAATTTTAAGTACAAGGCAAATTAATACCTCTCAATAAATATATCAAGACGAGTGAAGAAGCAGAATAATGATATAATAAACATTTTAAAGTGGTATTTGATAAAGTGTAAAGCATCAAAAGTAAATGGTTGATTAAGAACTATAGTATGCATTGGATGTATGTGTGAACCTCTGCAAGGTACAAAAAATAACACATTTGTTTTCATATGTGCAGTAATATTTATAAACTTTATATCTTTGGTACAATTCAATAAAGGAGAGATCAATCCACACTGACAACTAGAGGATTTTGCTTTCTTGAATCATGAATGTATTTCATTTCTTTAGATTTTATTTTCGTTGTGAAGGCCACTTGCCTTTGCTTAAAATACCTTAACGATGTTTCATACAGCTGTGAAAAGATACAGCCGTTTTACAATGAAATAGAGAGCTTCATAATGTCAAAGAAGTGTTTGAGCAGCTGGATGCATGGTGACTTGATTTCATGTAACTGGCCATGTGGTTGGTTAAAAGTGAACGTTTGAGTCCTGTAGGACCTCTTAGGATTTGCATTATCCATGGAAACATTGCCAAAAAGAGAGGTTTGTTTTGTTGTCAGTAATTGGTAACATAAAACATTGAGTGTAAATTACTTGTTTGAAGTCATAGTTATACACACCCAGACCCGTGCAAATTTATCCTCTGAATTTCATTGACATTATAACACATGTGGTCACTCTACTGTGAGAACATTACTGTTTGTGTGGAGAAAGGAACTGCAGATGCTGGTATAAACTAAAGATGAGACACAAAGTGCTGGAGTAACTCAGTGGGTCAGGCGACATCTCTGGAAAAAAAGGATGGGTGACGTTTTCGGCCGGGACCCTTCTTCAGAAGAGAGGTAAGCCAGGAGGGAATGGAAGTTCTCATGCCGCAGTAGTTCCCTGCCTTTCATGTGCCATATATTGGTTATCAGAAAAGTTTTCACATGAGACAGACTGACTGATATCTCTGGGGAAGAGTTCACCAATAAATTAAACTTTACAAGTTTGCAACGATTTGGAAGTTTGAGACAGAGCTATTGGAAAAGCTACATGGTTTTCCTATCCTTCACTGTAACCCATCAGCATGCTCTGCAGCTGCATCCTACTTTCCGCATGTGATCTTGTCAACTGCCCTTTGTAATCCTAACAATTGCGTCTGCATATTTAAAATCTAGACCCCTATCTATAAAGGACAAATACCATTTGTCACCTTCATTTGCTGCACCTACATGTCAGCTTTCTCTGTTACGTGCACTGAATCCACTTGTACTCTACTCGTTTGCAGTTTGTCCATTTTAAATTGCAGCATATCTTTTGAATTGTCTGACAGAAATGCATGACTTCACACTTTCCTACATATTCCATTTGCTATGCTTTAGCCCAATCACCTATCAGTAGCTGCTGCAGAGTCCCAAGATCCCCTTGCATCTATCTACATGTCATCAGGACTCTTTCGGGCTCTCGGTAAGTTTTGGAAAATAAAATTCAACCAATTACTCTTTTTTTCTGCAGCCGCCTTGTGTAAAATCCTTGGATCCAGGCCATTTAGAACCTTGTGACTTTTATGCCATTAGTCTCATTGGTTTTTACAATACTTTGTCTCTCATGCTCAGAATTGCTCCAAGTTCTTCCCTCCTATTGAAATTAGTCCATCTGTTTGAGATATTTGTAGTCTCGTCCATGGTGCAAAGTATTGGTTTAAATTATCTATCATTAATACCCCAGTCTCACTCTGAAGGGGATGGTCCTCCCATCGTTTTATACATCCAATAGAAACTCTGATGTTAATATTACTAGCCAGTTTACTCTCTCAATCAAGTGTCTTCCTCGTTATTAGGTTTACCCAAACTAATTTCCAACTCCTACATCTAGGATCTGCATTCCCCTCCGCCACTGGATCCTTGACTTCCTGATCTATAGACCACAATCTGAGGATAGGCGATAAAACATCCTCCACGATAATTCTCAAGACCGGTGCCCCGCAAGGATGCATTCTTAGTCCCTTACAACGTTCTCCATACACTCACAACTGTGTGGCCAAAATTCTGCTCTAATTCTATTTTTAAGTTTACAGATGACACTGCTGTACTGGGCTGGATTTCAAATAATGATGTGATGTAATGCAGGAAGAAAATACAGAGCATAGTAACACGATGTCAAGACAACTTTTCCCTCGATGTCAGCAGGATGAAGGAGCCAGTTATGGATTTCAGAAGCGAGGTGGAGTGCACACCTCAATCAGCATCAATGGTTCTGAGATGGAGATGGTCAGGGGCTTCACGTACCTTGGCATAAATATCATCGACAATTTTCTCTGGACCAACCACAAGAAACCTCTATTTCCTCAGAATACCAAGAATGTTCAGCATGCCTCCAACAACCTTTATGGGCCTGTCCCACTTACGCGATTTTTTTCGGCAACTTGCCGGCACCCGTCATAGTCGCAGCAGGTCTCCAAAAATTTTCAACATGTTGAAAATCCTGCAGCGACCAGAACAAGGTACGACTCTTCGGGCGACTACTCACGACCATAGAAGCGTCACCCTGCGACATGTCGCCAGGGTGTTGCCTGTATGGTCTTGAGTAGTCTCCTCAGTTACCCAAAGAGTCGTAGCGTCTTTCTGGTCGCTGCTGAATTTTCAACATGTTGAAAATTTACGGCGACCTATGACGGGTGCCGGCAGTCGCCGAAAAAGTCGCATAAGTGGGACAGGCCTATTACCGACTTCTACAGTTGCACAGTAGAAAGCATCTGTACACAGTAGATGCATCGCAGCTTGGTTTGGCAACAGTTCTGCCCAAGACCACAAGATGTTGCAGAGTGTTGTGGATATAGCGCAGTTCATCCCACAGACCAGCTTGCCCTTCATTTACCCTTTTCACAGCCTTGGGAAAGCAGCCAGCCTAGTCAAGGACCTTTTTCACCCTTGTCATTTTCTCTGTTCTCGCCTCATCCATTAGGCAAATTATACAAATAGGTTGAAAGTATGTGCCACCAGACTGGGGAACAATTTCTCCCCCATTGCTTTCAGACTACTGAACAGTCCTCCCATTAGCTAGGTTGTAGCCCTGATCTTACAATGAACGTCATTGCAGACCTTGGACTTTCCCCTCTGTAACTGCAATGCCTATGCTGTAATATTGTATCCTGCGCTACCTGTTGTACTGATTATTCCCAAGTATAGTATGATTTGACTGGATGGCACGCAAACAAAACTTTTCACTGTATCTTGGTACACATAACAATAATAAACCAATACCGATTTTAGTCCTCAACTGCTGGTTCCTGAAAAAACTCTTGTGTATGCTTTTAGTTTTTAATTTAATATTTTCTTTGTCCTCTTTTATTAACCACAGATGGTTCCTCTTTCCTAATTGGGATATTCTGAATGGGATAACTTTCTGCTGAGTGTTTTGAAGTAGCTGTTCAAATACCTGCCACTGCCCATCCACTGACTTTTCCTTTACCTAATTCCCAAATCCCGACAGCTCTTCCCTCATATTACGTAATTGCCCTTATTTATGTTGAGGACACTTGATTTGGACCCAAGGTGTTTATCTCAAACTGTACCTGGAATTCCACCACATTGTGATCACTATTGCTAAGGGTTCCTTAATTGCAAGAACTCTTATTAATCATATCTCCTTACACGTGACCAAATCTGGGTGCAAAATTCCTCTTCTAAGATATTCTTGTCATTTTGATTAGTGCAATTGGAGATATATGATCAGAGGGGAAAGAAAAAAGGGAAAGATTAATTGGTGGAGTAGACTTGATGAGCCGAATAGCCTAATTCTACTCCTATCACTTATGACCTTATGAAGCAGATGACAGGTATGAGCAACTACATTCAGACGAATTGTTTGAGGAAAATAGGAATGAAGAGTACATAGAGAGGAAACTGGGAGGCCAAAAAGAGGTCATGAATTTTCCCTGCAGGTAAGGTAAAGAAAAATCATAAATCATTCTATAAGATTATTAGGAGCAAGAGGATAGGCAGGAAAAGAGTGGGTACTCTTAAGGACCAAAGGGGTAATCTGTGTGTGGAGCTGGTGACGTGGGCAAGGCCCTAAGTGAATACTGCTAGTCTGTCGTGACCAATGAGAACAGCATGGAGGATAGAGAGTTCATGGAGGCGTATGTTGATTGCACGATGCAGTTATTAAGCAGCTGGAAGAGTAGGATATCTTAATACATCAGGGTTGATAAATCATGTAGGAAGGAACTGCAGATGCTGGTTTGCACCAAAGACAGCATCTCTGGAGAGAAGTAATGGGTAATGTTTAGGGTTGAGACCCTTCAGTGAGAGTCAGGAGAGGGAGACAGAGATCACCTCACCCTTTCACATGTCTATGTCTCCCTCTCACCTAACTCTCAATCTGAAGAAGGGTCTCGATCCGAAACGTCACCCATTCCTTCTCTCTCAGGGTTGATAAACCCTCAGCACCAGGTAAGATCTATTTCAGAATGCTATGGGAAACAAGGGAAGCGATTTTTGTGGCCCTGTAAGAGATTTCCACATCTTTGTTAGCCATAGGTGAGATTCCGGAAGAATGGAGGATAGATAATGATGTTCCTTTATTTGAAGCACAGCAAGGACAACCCAGAAAGTCGTGAGTCAGTGATAGGGAAATTATTTGAGAAAATTCCAAGGAACTGGATTTATTTTGTCCTGGAAAGACAGACTGATTAGGAAGAGTCAGCATGGTTTTGTGTGGGGGAAATTCTGTCTCTAACCGAGGAAGTTGATGAAGGCAAGGTGGTAGACATTGTCAATGTGGACTTTCGAAAGTCATTTGTTGAGGTCCTGCCTGGTAGGCAGGTCCAGAAGGTTAAACGGCATGGGATCTAAGACGACCTGGTGGACTGTAATAACTATTAAATCTAGCTCCTTTATTTATATTAAACTATTAAATTTAGCTCCTATAATACAGTATTTAACTATTAAATCTAGCTCCTTTATTCTAGAAAAGGTACCATGCAGGTACCTTTGCTAGAAGTACTGCAGCATCTCCCAAAGGTCAGGGATCAGCAACTGTTACTGGGCTTGGTAGCAAAGCACCAATCTCATAAATAAAATTAAAAAAATAGAAAATAGGAGAAATTTGAAGGAGCCAAGAATAAGCTGAGATGAGATGCTACTCCCTCTCTAGACCCTGGAAATATGTTGTATGGTCAACTGGATTCAATTAAAAGGTGGTCACTTGTGGGTTCTGTTTAATCGAACTTTGCTGTAACAGAAGGTGCAATTACATCCACAATTATCTAAACAATAAATTGCAAATGTCTGTGAAGGATCCTATAAAAGTCGGGTGCGTTTATTTTGTTGAAATGCAATGCAATGGAGCTGAATCTGTCCTTTGCTCACTTAACTTGCTCCCATGTACTGTTATTTTGGCAGGGAGCTAGTACGACAAATTTATTTCTAACTGGACTAGTAATGAATAAGTGCTTTGTAAATGCACAAAAATAATGAAGATAGGAAGTTGAAATTGGACCCAGCTAAGCAATGTCTAATTTGGGAAAGATTAGGTTTAGCATGAAAATAATATCATACTCTTTTAATAGGATTAAAATTAAATATATAGGTTCAAAGTGCTTGTGCTAAGACATTTAATGATTTTTTTTTGTGGCTGGTTGAAAGAATCTCTCTGGATGTTGTCACTGTGGGTCTCGAAGCACAATGCCCAGATGTCTCCAAAACGACTCCCACACAGTTTCAATGTAATTTATTGAAAGGTTATCAAAGACCATCACTCTCGATCTTTCTTCAAGAATATTTGGGTTTCTTTTGAACTTTTGCTTTGTTTCAAATGCCATTTTGTTTCCTGTAATCAAATTGCTACATTTCAAAATGCTTTAACTCTTCTATTGCTTATTTTAAACTGCATCTTTCAGCAATGGTGGCATTATTCTCAATGGCAACTTAAATTATAATCGTGGAAGATGTGAATTGTAATTACCATTTGGAATTAAAATCACGTGGTGAACGAGAGAGCCAAAGCAATTAACTAAAATTAACATGCATTTTCAAACTTTTCTCAGCCTCTTTATAATTTAACATGTTTGATGACGAAATACTGATATCTACCTTAGTAAATCACAGTCCTGTTCTTATCTAACAGCTTTGAAGTGGAAATGCTGTAATCACCCTCAGGTTTCTTTAACTTGTGATTTAATAACAATTACATCCATCAGCAGCAGAACAGTGTGAGACATCAGCAGTTGTGAGCAGCTCTGAGTATTCCACATCAATGGAACAATGCCAAATATCACACAGCGATGGAAGAGTGCCAACTATCACACTGTAATGGAACAATTCTGAATTATGCACTGCAAGGGAGCAGAGCAAAGTATCATACAATAATGGATCAGTGCCATATGTCATTCAGGAGTGGAACAGAGCCAAGTATCTCAGCAAGAAATAATGCTTAGTTTTACCTAGTTATTTCATCAAATGCGCTACGAATTAGCATCTGCTTATTGCTGCTGAGGTCCTGTCCTGCTGGCCACGTGGCTCCAGACCTGGTTACAGCCATGTACAAAGATGTGCTCTGAAAACGATGTCAGTTCTTGAAGCTAAGACATAATTTGACCAAATGTGGCAGTAAGGTACCTGATTAAAACTGCATTAATTAGGATTATATTGCTGCAGTTGTACTTAAAATGATGGACGATGCTTTCAGTTGTTGGAGCCCAATCATCTTGACACAAGGATATTGATTTCCTGAAGGTAGTTTCCTGTAAGTATCCATTATTGGTCACCCCCTAGAAGTATACTCACTAATGATTGAATGGTGTGTCTTTTTTTTGGTTGAAAATGTTTTGTCACATTTTCTGTAAAATAACTGTCCCTTTTTGTTTAGCTCTGATCTCCTTGAATTTCAACATTTTCTTTTCAAAACTGTAGCCATCAGCTCTACCACGTTGCCGAGGTCTCAACGATAAGCAAGCAGTTTCCCACGCTGGAAATGTTTTTCTAGCAGTGGCTTGATTCTTTCTATGGCCTTTATATTTCTGATTTTTTTTTGACCCACTACTCCCACTTCGTTCCTCTTCAAGTGTCAGTATAGCACTTCCTTCAGCCGAGGGAAAAAAATAAAATGAGCCTCAAACTTTTGCCTAAAAGAAGTGCTAATGGCCAGAACGATAGAGCTTTTCCATTGACATTTATCCTGATCATTTAATTTATCGAACATAAAATGGTATAACACAAGAATAGGACTTTCGGACAATGTCGAACATGATGTCAAGACCAATCTTTATCTGCCTGTATTTAATCCATATCCCTCCAATACCTGCATATCCATGTGCCTTTCCAAAAGTCTCTTAAATTCTAATTTTTGGAAGCTTTGCAGAATTCATCACTGATCCTGGTTTTCTGCATGCAATATTTGTAACTCAGGAGTAGCTTCCAGCATCCGGTCTTAGTTTTCAGATATTATTTAATTCCATCGCCCTTCCATACAACGTGGTGCAATGCTACTAACTTCAGGATGACACAACCAACTCTTGAAAGGGGTGAATGGCTGATAAATAGTGAATTAGAAAGCCAAAGTCTGTTACTGATAATCATAGCGTTTAGATGTGTGTGATTTGGGAATTTTGATGGCCGTATTCCAAAATGACATCTGGGAAGAGAACCATCGGCCGCCCCCAGCTACGTTACAAGGATGTCTGCAAGAGAGATATGAAGGCGCTCGACATCGATGTGGTGTCCTGGGAGAGCCCTGAAGCTGACCGCACGAGGTGGAGAGGTACCCTGAACCAACATCTCAAAACGGGGGAAGAGAACCTGATGAACGCAGCGGCAGACAAGCGGGCACGCAGAAAGGAGCGCAGCAACTTTAACAGACCAGAGACCACACACAAATGTGACCTTTGCTACTGAGACTCACTCCCGCATTGGTCTCTTCAGCCACAAGCGACGCTGCTCCAGCCGAGGTTCGGAACAAGCAGCTAACAACTAGGATGCATCACCCATGGTCAGTCATGACCGAGGGGGGCCTACATTCGATTTGGGAATACAATTCAACTGACGCTCTTCTCAGTCATAAAGTCAGGAAACCCAACCCAATTCTCAATTCAAAAGTGATGAGCAACCATTTTAATTACATGTTCAGAAAATTAGTGTTCAGCCAAATATTATGATGCTCCAGGTCAGTTGCAAGTGCCTTAATTTACTTTAATGTAACCAGTATTTTGTGCAGGGGGGGGGGGGGGGCGGCTATCTTCTTCCTGCCTACCTGATGCATCATTCACATGGTTTCTGAAAAGTGGAGTACTTAAATGTACCATGATCAAAAGGTTGGCTGGTCCCAACTGAGTGTGGGATTCTATAGTTAGCCCTGTATTAAGGTGCCCTCCCATTCTTCATTCTCTGATTTGGATTCCCAAGTCTTTGCTTCACAGAGATGGAATGGTTAATAGCATCAGCTATCTACATGTATCTGGAGAAATTCAAACATTGTTATTTTTGGAGCCGTTACAAGAATGTAACTGAGCCAGACTAGGAGTGATTTAAAAAAAAAAATCACCACCCAGTAAGGAAAAGACTGATGACAACCAGTTTGTGTTGAAACCTTTGTCTGATTGCTGATCTTTTGTCCAATCTCGAATTTCTGAAGTCTAAAAATCAACTAAAATATGTTTTACTTCATTTTGAGTGCTCTTGATTCCTGAGAAAAAAACTTTTTGGAAGGTTTTATGTCAGAAGTTCAAAATTTCAACTTACTATTCACAAGGTGGTGGAAATCTCTGCAAAGCAGCTCAGTCACATCCTGAGAGCCTGGCCATGTCTATGCCTTTTGTATTTATATCTGTAGTTAGCAGAAACATGTAAAGCTTCTTTTATCCCTAATAAGTATCAGTTAGGTATTCCTCTTGCATGTTAATATGTTTTAATAAAGTACAGTTTTAATGTTACTTTTAGTTTCTGTAAACTGTTTTGCAGCAATTCATGAGTTCTTGGGTTGGATGCTGTTATATATTGATTGAAAGACATTGGTGCTTAGGCGGACCTGGCTGTCCTTGTCTATGAATCACAAAACATTAATTCAGTGATACATTTATTTATATTTCACGGGAATTATAGACCAGTTAGCCTTACATCGGTAGTATGGAAGATGCTGGAGTTGATTATTAAAGATGTTATAGCAGCGCATTTGGAAAGCAGTGACAGGATCAGTCAAAGTCAGTATGGATTTATGAAGGGGAATTCATGCTTGACTAATCTTTGGAAATTTTTGAGGATGTAACAAGTAGAATGGATAAGGGAGAGCCAGTGGATGTGGTGTATTTGGACTTTAAAAAAGCCTTTGACAGGGTCCGACCTAAGAGATTAGTGTGCAAAGTTAGAGCACCTGGTATTGGGGTAGGGTATTGACATGGATAGAGAACTGGTTGCAGACAGGAAGCAAAGAGTAGGAATTAACGGGTCCTTTTCGGAATGACAGGCAGTGGCTAGTGGGGTGCCGCAAGGCTCGGTGCTGGGACCCCAGTTGTTTACAATATATATTAACGATTTAGACGAGGGAATTAAATGTAACGTCTCTAAGTTTGCGGATGACACAAAGCTGGGTGGCAGTGTGAGCTGTGAGGAGGATGCTATGAGGCTGCATGGTGACTTGGATAGTTGGGCTGAGTGGGCAGAAGTATGGCAGATGCAGTAGAATGTGGATAATATGTGAAGTCATCCACTTTGGTGGCAAGAACAGGAAGGCAGATTATCTGAATGGTGTCAGATTAGGAGAAGGGGAGGTGCAACAAGACCTAGGTGTGCTTGTACATCAGTCACTGAAGTAAGCATGCAGGTACAGCAGGTAGTGAAGAAAGCCTTCATTGCGAGAGGATTTGAGTTTAGGAGCGAGGATGTCCAACTGCAGTTGTACAGGGCCCTGGTGAGACTGCATCTGGAGTATTGTGTGCAATTTTGGTCTCCTAATTTGAGGAAGGACATTATTGCTATTGAGGGAGTGCAGCGTAGGTTCATCAGGTTAATTTCCGGGATGGCGGGACTGACGTATGATGAAAGAATAGGTTGACTAAGCTTGTATTTGCTGGAATTTAGAAGGATGAGAGGGTATCTTATAGAAACATATAAAATTCTTAGAGGATTGAACAGGGTAGATGCAGGAAAATATTCCCGATGTTGGGTGACTCCAGAAACAGAGGTCACAGTTTAAGAATAAGGAGTAGGCCATTTAGGACTGAGATGCGGAAATTTTATTTCACCCATGTGAATCTGTGGAATTCTCTGCCAAAGAAGGCAGTGGAGTCCAATTCACTGGATGTTTTCAAGAGAGATATTTAGCTCTTAGGGCTAAGGGAATCAAGGGATATGGAGGAAAAGCCGGAACGGGGAACTGATTTTGGATGATCTGCCATGATCATATTGAATGGCGGTGCTGGCTCGAAGGGCCGAATGGCCTGCTCCTGCACCTATTTTCTATGTTTCTAATGGATCCTGAGGGGCCTCAACAGTGTGATGTCAGTCCCAGGGTTTCATTTGCAGACAGTGTTGGTTTAGCAGCCTATTAGGAAGGCAACTGGTACATTTGGCCTTCGTTGTGAAAATATTTGAGTACAGGAGAAATTATATACTGTAAACATGGAGCATAGAACAGTACCACACAGAACAGGCCATTCAGCCCACGATGTCTGCGCTGAACCTGATACCAAGTAAAGCTAATCTCAGCGTGCATGTGATTCAGAATCCGCAATTCCCTACACATAAATGTCCTTATCTAAAACACCCTTAAACACCACAATCATACCTGCTTTTACCACCACCTCCGGCAGCACGTTTCAGAAGCCCACTACTCTCTATTTGAGGAAAAAAACTACAGCTTGCCCAAGTTTAAATCTTTAAACCCTTTTGACCTTAAGGTGCTTTGACATTTACTGTATACTCTGGGGGAAAATGCTGACTGTTTCCCCTACCTATGTCTATATAGAATATCTATTGTATAGAAGCCTGGTAAGACTGCATCTAAAATATTTTGTACATGTTTAGCCTCCCTATTGAAGGATATACTTGCCTTCGAGGGAGTGCAGTGAAGGTTCATCTTTTAAGAAGGGCTGCAAATAAAACCTTGGGAACTGTAGACCAGTAAGCCTAACATCTGTGGTAGGAAAGTTACTGAAGAGGATTCTCAGGGATTAGATATACATACATTTGGAAAAACAGGGGTTGATTGGGGATTGTCAGCATGGTTTGTGAATGGGAGATCATGTCTTAGGAATTTGAGATTTTTGAAGAAGAAACCAAGAACGTTAATGAGGGCAGGACAATAACATCATCTATATGGACTTCAGCAAGGCCTTTGATAAGGTTCTGCATGTCTGGAAGGTTTGATTGCATGGGATCCAGGGAGAGCTAGCCGATGGATACAAAATTGGCTTTGTGGTAGGAAGCAGAGGGTGGTGGATGAACGTTGTTTTTTGGACTGAAGCCCTGTAACTAGTGGTGTGCCTCAGGGGATCGGTGCTGGGCTCATTGCTGCCTGTCATATACATTCAATTTGGATGAGAAGGTACCAGGCATGATCAGTAAGTTTGCAGATGACACCAAAATAGTTGGTGTTGCAGCCAATGAAGATGATTATCAAGAATTGCAGGGGGATCTTGATAAGTTGAACAAGTGGGCTGAGGAATGGCAAATGGAGTTTCATTCAAAAGTGTGAGGTGTTGCATTATGGATAGTCACAACCTTCACAGTGAATTATAGTTATGGGAGAAGGCAGGAGAATGTGGTTAGGAGGGAGAGATCAGCCATGATTGAATGGTGGAGTAGACTTGATGGGCCGAATGGCCTAATTATACTCCTATCCCTTATGACCTTATGAATAGTAATGCCCTGGTGAATGCTGCAGAGCAGAAGGATCTAGGACTACATGTACATTGTTCTCTGCAAGTGGTGTTGTGTTTAGAAAGCTTTTACTATACAGATCTTCACCAGTCAGGGAATGAGTATAGAAGTTGGAACATTATGTTACAGTTGTACAAGATATTGGTGAGCCCACACTTGGGGTATTGTGTTCAGTTTTAGTCACCCTGCTTAGGAAGGATGACATTAAGCTGGAAAGAGCGCAGAGAAGAATTCTGGGATTCCAAGATTCATAGTACTGAGCGATAGGGGGAGGTTGGGCAGGATAGGACTTCATTCCTTGCGGCATTGGAGACTGAGGGCTGGACCTATAGAGGTGCACAAAATCCTGAGGGGAATAGGTAGGCTGAATGTACAGTCTTTTCCCCAGGGTAGGGGGATCAAGAACTAGAGAGCACAGATTTAAAGTGAGAGGGGAAAGATTTAATAGGGCAACTTTTTCACCTAGAAGGGAGTTGCTATATGGAGCAAGCAGCTGGAAGAGGTGGCTGAAGCGGGTACCAAAGAACAGGCTGACCCTGGTCTCTGGCAAACAGCTGGTGTCAACTTTGGAGCCTGGTTTGTACTTGTGTCTGTGCAAACCCCAACGCTGCTGATAATTGCTATGAGCTGTTGTTTCTATCTCTACGTTGACTCTATCCTCATTACTCCCATTATGACTGTTAGTCTAATTGACTGTTAGTTCTTTGCTCATATTTTTACATACATCTTGGTCCATAATATTTAATTGCCAAACTTGTCGTGTCTGCAATCGTTTTACTCTTAAACCTTTTGGAATTGTTTCTGTGTTTTTAGAATACCTAGTCATGAGCAGTACTTGTGAGGAGAAACATTAATTACTTAATATTTATACGCCTCCAGAGGTTTCCAGAGGTGGCCAAATTGAATCCAACTCTGTCCTTTTGACGTTACCACCCAGTGTCTGAACATTTTCTCTCACCCCAACACACAATGTGCGACCAGAACAATGGTGTGGATGTCATCGAACCAAGTCTCTGAGCGATGAATGCTTCGTCCAAGTTTACATATTTCTGCATTGAACAATAGTAATGAAAATAATAGATATGCAGTGTTATGAGGCTACAGACAGTTTGGAAGCATCTCCTGATAAAAACAGATTATAATATATAAGCACGCAAAGCCCAAACACAAAGTTTATGAATTAAAATGTCAGTGACATTTTGTAGAGATTGAGGCGGGAGTGTGAGTGTGTTGGGAAGTTCAGGCACACTGATGAACTGGACAAGTCATCTCCCACAAGTGTCAGGAATGAACTTTTCCTGACAGGAAGTGAAAGTGAATACAAGTGGATGGACCAGCGCCCTGCAGTAATCCTTGGTCATGAAAGGAATATCCTTGCATTAGTTTCTGAGTGAAGTTTCTGTGAGGAGGACCAGTCTGGCTCTAATACCTTTAGCACCATCCAACCAGACTACTGCCCTCCAAAGATCGTCTGGCAGTGGCAGCTCCCTCTCTTCTTTCACAAATATTTGTGACTTCTTGTGAACAACCGCACAGAACTGTGACTAATGAGATGAACTGTACCTGTTCCCGTACCTCCCAGTTCTGACGGCCCATTAAAAATTGCAATTTGACATTTTATAAAAACTAATATGTTTGCAAAAGAAACCAGAGATCAGGCTTGGATTAAGCTGAGATGATATATCAGGAAGTCTATTCCCTGCTTTTCAATCTTTGGAGTAGGATAGGACAGGTTTGGAAGGATATAGGCAAACACAAGCAGGTGGGAGTAGTGTAGATGGGACATGTGGGTGGTGTGGGCAAGTTGGGCCGAAGGGTCTGTTTCCATGCTGTATCACTCTATGACTTCTCTGATTTTGTATTTTACACCTCCACTGATTGGCTAATTATTCATGAGTCAATAGACAGCCTGTCACAGAGGCTGTTCCAGGTGTATCTACTGATCGGTGTCCACTGAAATATTTCATGCATCTTATTTTCCATAATGCTGCTGGCCTTGAGGTCAGGTCGGGGGAGTTCCCCCCGCCACGGGTACCATGTAATCCCGTGCTACCTGCTCCATGGTCGGATAGTCGGCAACTAAACCGTCTCCCCCACCTGGTTTGCCAGGTGAGAAGGGGGCTGTGGACACCCGGCAAGACCAAAACAGGATCAAAGGGCGTATGTGCTCCTAGCGAGCCAACGGCCATCCACACTTCAGTGGAAGTTGTGATCACTGTCGTACGTAGCATTGTAAGGCACCGTGCCCGTTGATGTTTTCAATGATGATGATTGAGATCAAACAGTCGCTGATCGTTAGCTGACCAGAGTTGCTCTCATTTCAACAGAACTTCAGAACACTGCATGGACAGAAGGAACATAACTCCAAATAACTTGGCTGAGCCAGTTCCCTTCATGAGAATTGGTAAAATGGTATTGGTTTATTTATTATCACGTGTACAGTGGAAAACTGTGATTGCGTGCTATCCAGTCAAATCATAGTATACATGAGTACAATCAAGCCAAACACAAGCACAACTGGTAGTGAAAAGAGACAAATAGATGTCGTAGATCGACAATGATGTAGGTTAGGAGATAGTTACTACACCCTTAGCATATGGGAAACCATTCAGTAGTCTGATAACATTGGGATCCGGGATCTTGCCTGGAAGGAGAAGTGTTTTTAAAGAACAACAAGCTTTCAGTGCAGAAAATCATTTATGGACCGATTGACGGCTCCCTGCCGATGCCTTGTAGTCTCGCCATGTTGCTTTCTAAACATATTCCGATGGAACATCAGCATCTCCCACCTGTGAACATCGAGCCCTGCAGCACGGAACTGATCTCAGCCGATTACACCCTCAATGCAGATGGTTGACGGTTCAAGTCCCACTCAGAGACTTGAGCAAAGAATCCAGGGGCAATACTGAGGGAGAACTGCTCTCTCAATGATGCCAACTCTCAGGTGGGACTTAACCGAGATCGTGCTCTCTTGTGTGGATATGAAAGATTTCTATGACACCATCCGATACGGAGTCTCCCTGGGGACGTGACAGTTTTTATACCGCGGCCATCATCACTAAAACTGGTTGTTGTTGCATTGTTTGTGAGATTTCAGTGCTTGCAAGTTGGCTAATGCAATTCCATTATTATACCAGTAACTTCAAGAAAAGTACCGTATTGGTTATAAAATGCTTAGAGTTGTTCTATAATTATGACACAAATTATGTAAATTCAATTATTTTTCTTCTTGGTTGGAACAGGCTAGGATTTTTGTGTAGACTCTGGCATGCTGGGAGAGCTCCTGCTATTGTTGAGGAAATAGTTAGAATCCACCTTCTAACCAGAGCAGAGCTTGATCAATGAAGCAGGCAATAGCTACACTTGACTGCATTTCTTGACCGTAAACAAGATTTTTCACTTTGTCCTTGTTGCGATGATTCAAGCAGATATTTCACTTTGGTGGATCTTACATTGAGCTTGTTTTCATCCTAGGAGAAAGGATGGAATAGGTCAGGGTGGAGAACACTTTTGGTTATGAAGCCGGAACCATTGAGCTCATCAGGAGGCTGTTCTCAACAAAGTACTGGCAGAGGGCCCATGTCCCCCTCACCAAAGCCCTGCATCACAACTTCCCTCTCAATGACCTACCAGCTCCACCTTATTGCCACTTACCTACCTACACCACAGATAATTTACCTTTAGCCAATGAACCTACTAGAAACTTTGGGACATAGAAGAAGGAAATCAGAGAACTTTGACAAATAAACAGACGGTCACGGAGAACAGGCAAACTCCACACAGGCAGCAGGATTGACAAGGTTGCTGAAGCTGGCAGTGACTCTCTGTGCCTCTTGTGTCTGGAACACTAACAGCAGTGTGTGCAAATACCACAAATCCCTTGAGTCCTGTGTAAAATTCTACAGATTTAACTCAATGGAATTAATTTCATGCTGAATACCGCATCTTTCTTTCAGGCTCTGTGCATTGGAACTTTGACATTTGGTTCTCCAAGAGCATTTGTGATGGTGTTTAAGGCCCACACACACACATAGGCTGCGATGGGATTGGTCTGCCACAGACCATGGAGGTAGCTGAACCGCACCTCCTCATATTTGAAGGCTTCTTCCCGATGGAAAGGACTGGCCATATTAAAAATGAAAGAATGATATTTGGCGGCTTCTGTCAGCAGTAAAATATCAACCATTGTGAAGCACTGAACACTGTCCCTCACCCAGAAACATGCATCTGCACATAGTTTGGGGGGCGCTGGGTTACAATGAACCTGTTCATCTCTGGACCTCAAACACCAACAAAATGCCCCCTCTTCATTCCAGCAGGTGGCAATATAACTTAATCTATTGCCTTAAGGTATTTTCATAAGTGTCAATAAATAGAGGCAATTTAGAGATTTGACTTTAACTGCAGAATATCGAGTCAAGCAGCTACAGCTGGGTTGCATAAAAGCTGCATAAATGAAACACGACAGGGTACTGGTGGTTTTGTGACCAGAGTACTTAAGGAAGTAGCCGCAGAAATAGTGGATGCATTAGTGATAATTTTTCAAAACTCTTTAGATTCTGGAGTAGTTCCTGAGGACTGGTGGGTAGCAACGTAACCCCACTTTTTAAAAAGGGAGGGAGAGAGAAAACGGGGAATTACAGACCAGTTAGTCTAACATCGGCGTGGGGAAAATTCTGGAGTCAGTTATTAAAGATGGGATAGCAGCACATTTGGAAAGTGGTGAGTTCATTGGACAAAGTCAGCATGGATTTATGAAAGGTAAATCATGTCTGACGAATCTTATAGAATTTTTCGAGGATGTAACTAGTAGAGTGGATAAGGGAGAACCAGTGGATGTGTTATATCTGGACTTTCAGAAGGCTTTCGACAAGGTCCCACATAAGAGATTAGCATACAAACTAAAGCACATGGTATTGGGGTTCAGTATTGATGTGGATAGAGAACTGGCTGGCAGACAGGAAGCAAAGAGTAGGAGTAAACGGGTCCTTTTCAGAATGGCAGGCAGTGACTAGTGGGGTACCGCAAGGCTCAGTGCTGGGACCCCGGCTATTTACAATATATATTAATGGTCTGGATGAGGGAATTGAATGCAACATCTCCAAGTTGCGGATGACACGAAGCTGGGGGGCAGTGTTAGCTGTGAGGAGGATGCTAGGAGGCTGCAAGGTGACTTGGATAGGTTAGGTGAGTGGGCAAAGGCATGACAGATGCAGTATAATGTGGATAAATGTTCACTTTGGTGGCAAAAACAGGAAAGTAGACTATTATCTGAATGGTGGCCGATTAGGAAAAGGGGAGATGCAACGAGACCTGGGTGCCATGGTACACCATTCATTGAAAGTAGGAATGCAGGTGCAGCAGGCAGTGAAGAAAGCAAATGGTATGTTAGCATTCATAGCAAAAGGATTTGAGTATAAGAGCAGGGAGGTTCTACTGCAGTTGTACAGATCTTGGTGAGACCACACCTGGAGTATTGCGTACAGTTTTGGTCTCTTAATCTGAGGAAAGACATTCTTGCATAGAGGGAGTACAGAGAAGGTTCACCTGACTGATTCCTGGGATGGCAGGACTTTCATATGAGGAAAGACTGGATAGACTCGGCTTGTACACGTTGGAATTCAAGAGACTGAGGGGGGATCTTATAGAAACTTACAAAATTCTTAAGGGTTGGACAGGCTAGATGCAGGAAGATTATTTCCCGATGTTGGGGAAGTCCAGAACTAGGGGTCACAGTTTAAGGATAAGAGGGAAGACTTTTAGGACCGAGATGAGGAAATCATTTTTTACACAGAGAGTGGTGAATCTGTGGAATTCTCTGCCACAGAAGGTAGTTGAGGCCAGTTCATTGGCTATATTTAAGAGGGAGTTAGATGTGGCCCTTGTGGCTAAAGGGATCAGGGGGTATGGAGAGAAGGCAGGGATGGGATACTGAGTTGGATGATCAGCCATGATCATATCAAATGGTGGTGCAGGCTCGAAGGGCCGAATGGCCTACTCCTGCACCTATTTTCTATGTTTCTATGTTTCTATGAGTGAAAGAAGCTAGTTATAAAGCTACACAAAGTGCTGGAGTAACTCAGCCACTATTTGTGTCATTTTTGTAACCCAGCACCTGCAGTTCCTTGTCTCTAGTTGTAAAGCTGTTTTCAAGGTAATAAAAATTGCCTTAATGGTGAATTGGTGAACAAGATCCTGAAGACAAGTTTTGGGGGGAGAGATTTGGGATTCTGTGAAAGATGAACACAGTTAGAAACTCTGCTGATATAATTTGTATCTACGTTTACTGGGCACACCGGCAGCAATCAGAAGTTAAAAGCCCAATCCTCTTGACTCTGACAATTTCCAGAGTTCTATCCCCACCTCTCTTCATCGAGGAGGATGACAGAGGATAGTGAGATTGGCGTGGAATAAGCTAATATGTTAGAGCATGTTGAGGCCAAGGAGGAGGAGATGTTAGGTAGACAAAAATGCCGGAGAAACTCAGCGGGGGCAGCAGCATCTATGGGGCGAAGGAAATAGATACATAGATACATAGAAAATAGGTGCAGGAGTAGGCCATTCGGCCCTTTGAGCCTGCACCGCCATTCAATATGATCATGGCTGATCATCCAACTCAGTATCCCGTACCTGCCTTCTCTCCATACCCGCTGATCCCCTTAGCCACAAGGGCCACATCTAACTCCCTCTTAAATATAGCCAATGAACTGGCCTCAACTACCCTCTGTGGCAGAGAGTTCCAGAGATTCACCACTCTCTGTGTGAAAAAGTTTTTCCTCATCTCGGTCTTAAAGGATTTCCCCCTTAACCTTAAGCTGTGACCCCTTGTCCTGGACTTCCCCAACATCGGAACAATCTTCCTGCATCTAGCCTGTCAACCCATAAGAATTTGTACGTTTCTATAAGATCCCCTCTCAATCTCCTAAATTCTAGCGAGTATAAGCCAAGTCTATCCAGTCTTTCTTCATATGAAAGTCCTGACATCCCAGGAATCAGTCTGGTGAACCTTCTCTGCACTCCTCTATGGCTATAATGTCCTTCCTCAGATTTGGAGACCAAAACTGTACGCAATACTCCAGGTGTGGTCTCACCAAGACCCTGTACAACTGCAGTAGAACCTCCCTGCTCCTATACTCAAATCATTTTGCTATGAAAGCTAACATACCATTCGCTTTCTTCACTGCCTGCTGCATCTGCATGCCCACTTTCAATGACTGGTGTACCATGACACCCAGGTCTCGCTGCATCTCCCCATTTCCTAATCGGCCAAATAGGCAATGTTTGGGGCCGAAACCCTTCTTCAGACTGATGGGGGGGGGGGGGGGGGGGGGGGGGGGAGAAGGAGGAGAAGATGTTGTTGGGTCTATTGAAGTGTTGAGGAGGCAAGAAAGGAGATTGCTGGGGCCTTGATGGAAATTCTTTGTTCCCTCTCTAGTCACAGGAAAGGTCCCAGAGCACTGGGATGTTGTTCCTTTGTTTAAGCATGGCTTTAAGGACAATCCAGTTGATTATAGGGTGGTGAGCTTACATCAGTAGTTAGGAAGACTTTGGAGGTGATTTTTTAAAGAGAGGATTTACATGCATTTGGTGAAGCATTGGCTTATTTGGGACAGCCAGCAAGGTTTTGTATGAGGTGGATCATGTCTTACAAACTTGATTGAGTTTTATGAGGAGGTGACAAAGATGATAGATAAGGATAGGGTAGTGTATATTGTCTACATGGACTTTAGTGAGGCTTTTAACAAGGTCCGCCTTTCAAGCTGATCTTTCTGAATGACTAGGCATTTACCATTGTCAATTGAAAGCAAGAGGCAATTTGCAAAGTTGATTCCCGCCCCCATCCCCCAATTCTACTCCTTCCTGCAAAACTGATAATATCTATTTGATCCAGTTGGCTGACGTAAGGCCATCTTCCTCTGGGTTCCTTCACAAAGAAAGATCCGCCCCAAATTGCCGTTTGTCTGTTTACCTCCTCAGATGCTGCCAGGTCACTGTGTTCCTCCAGCAGCTTGTTTTTTGCTGAAGGTTTCAGCGTCTAAAGTCTCTTATGTCTTCATTATAATCAAACTTGCAATTCTAGCTACAGCCACTGGATGGTGACCAAGAAAGGGTTAGGCGATATTTTGGGTTGGATCTCTTCTTGGATAAGCTTGGACTGGTTCCCCTTATTCTAGTTATTTTGAGTGAAGGCACATTGTATCTGCTAGTTCTGGCAGACTTTCCTTTTGGATGCAAAATGCACTCAAAGTTGCACTAATTTGGAAAATGTGAGGTTTAAGTTCCCCTTAAGCCCAATTAGTAATATCAGGAAGATAAAATTGCGTAAACACTGGTTTGAAATGGAAGTCTGTTAAAAACTGGCATTAAATTCCCCTTGACGTATTTTAAGAATGTGATGTCTTATTAAGAAAGTTAGAAATGACATAGTAATCCCAAAGAAATAATCCCAAAGCATGAGTGAGATTGTTCGATCTTTTGCCACGAGCAACTTGGTTTAAATAACTAAAGCATACAGAATCATGCTTTAGTTGTGCACAACAATCATTGATTCCATAAGATTTAAAGTTTTAAAAATATGCTTACTAGTACCTTTGACAGTAATAAAATGCTGCTTGCATCTGATGAGTGACCTCAGTTTGCTGAGACTTGTGAATCTAATCTGAGATAGGACACAAATTGCTTGAGTAACTCAGCGGGTCAGGCAGCATCTCTGGAGAAAGGGTTAGGCGATATTTTGGGTTGGATCTCCTTCTTCAGACCCTTTGTATAAACCAACATGTGCAGTTCTTTCTTATTACAAATTTGAATCTAATCTGAGGCTGTGGTCAGTTTTCCAGGCAGAATTGACTTTCAGGGTAAATAATGTGAAACCCAAATTTAACTGTTGAAAAGCAGGAGAAACTGTTCCTAAACAATGAGGCCTGGTGTAGATGTTACTGGTCTGAGGGAGAACTGATTACTAACTGTTTACTAACAATGGAAGCTAATACTTTTGAGCTCCAGTCAAATGCTGGGTTAACCTAATCCAGTAGCATTGAATGTTGGTACCTGTTACAATATGAGAAGTAGAAGTGGGACTCGGCTCCTCATACTCCTCCCGCCCCACTCCCATCCCCTCGCCATTGAATAAGATCACGGTTAACCCTTCATCACTCCCACCTCCTCTGATCCACTTAGTGAACAAATATCTAAACCCAGCCTCGACCACAGTCATGCACTGACGATAATAGGCTGATGTAGGGGTGTCCAAAGAAGTTGAGAAATTTCTCCTTGCCTCGATCCTGAAAGGCCAAATTCTTATTCTGAGGTAACGTGTCCCAGTTTTTGACTCACCAGACACACAGAAAGGTGCTCATCATCCATTCAGTCAAACCCTGTCACAGTCACAAATGTTTCATTTCTTTACCAATTCACCATCCATTCAATCAAACTCTGACAGAATCTTGTCTGTTTCACTGTGATCACTTTTGTTTCTCCTAGACCCATCTTACTCCACATGCCTTCATTGGAGCCACACAATCTCCACTCCCAATATCCCTTATACTGTATGTGCACTCAGTCCAGACCATGCTGGCAACTTCTAGGTAAGTGTTTTTCTTCTTGCAAATGGAGACCAAGTCCCCATCTGTGGAGCTCTCACCAAAGATCTGTAATTACAGCCAAGATTAATCTTGTTCATCCTCTTTCAACAATGACACTCTTTGTCTTTCTGTTGTTCCTGCTTGTTAATTTCCAGCATTTCATGAAACAAGATTTCTCTACATATATTTACTAGTATTTTACCGCCATAAAAAATATTATTCCTGCATTTTCCCCACATTACACTCCCCTGTCTGTTCTCTTGTCTCTCCCTTAATCGGACTTTATCCTTTAATTGTCAGTAAACATGGTTGTGTTATCCTCCATCTTTCCATCTAAGTCATTGATATAAGTTGTAAACTAATCCCTGTGGCATTCCAATAACTAATATTTTGCCAATCTTATTTTCTTTTCTTTGGCCAATTTCCTGCTTGTGCTGATATTTTGCACTTGCCCAACAGATTAGCCTTTATTATATGTAACAAATTTATTTCTGGTTGCAACTTATCAAATGCCTTTTGGAAAAACAGATATACTACATCTACTAACCCCCTCTTATCCACCCTCCTTGTTAATGCCTCAAATAAAATAATTGTCAGGTATGATTCTTTTCTCATGAAAACATGTTGCCTCTGCCCAATCATGTCATGACTTTTTATTTTAATTGCTGCATTATCATGTGTTTAATAATAAATTCCAGCATAATCTATTCCAGTGTTGCCAGGTTCATTCATCTAGATTTGTTCTGCTTTCCTCCTCCCACCTGTCTTGAACAGGGCGGTGGATCTTTTTATCTGCTCGGACATATCCATGATTTTGTACATTTTGGGAGATCATCGTTAATGTGTTCACTTTCTCTGCAGCCACCTCTTTATGAAGTCTGAGGTGCACACTAATAGCCTCAGGGATTTGCAGCTGTCAGTCCTCTTTATTTCCCCAGTACCGTCTACTAACATTAGTTATTTAACCAGCATGAATATGAGGAAGGACCCCAACTTGAATCGTCACCTATCCATGTCTTCAAGAGATTCTGTCTGACCCGCTGAGTTACTCCAGCACTTTGCGTTTTACTCTACATCTACAGTTCCTTGTGTTTCTTAGTTATTTTAAGATGGCCGTGGTCATTAATCTGTTGGTTCCTCACTTCTTGCTGTGGTCACACTCATCCGTCTTTATGGCTCCACCTCTGACTGACTGATGTGAGGAATCTGGATGATTAATTCTTCCTATATACCCCACGGGGACTTTCACAGTTTCTTTCACAAGCAACTTATTAACATTAGTCGGTCCAACACTTTGTACCCTTCCCCAGTTGTCCTTGAGCTGAGTATTTTTCTTGGACAGTTCATTTGTAGGTCAACTGCAGACGCGTGAGCCTTAACTTACTTCCTAAAGGACGTGGATGAACCAGGAAAGATTTTCCACCACTCTATTGTTTTTATGATCATTATTGCTGATCGAAGATTTTATCTCCAGTTTGACTTACTTCACTAACTCTAAATTCCTCTGGTTTTGTGCTGGAATTTGAGTTTACCTCTCAAAAAAACATTCATAAGTTCATACGTTATAGGAGCAGAAGTAGGCCATTTGGCGCATCAAGTCTATTCCACCATTCAATCATGGCTGATCTGTCTTTCTCTCTCATCCCCATTCTCCTGCCTTCATCCCATAACCCCTGGCACCCTTACTAATCAAGAATCTGGCAATCTGCGCCTTAAAAATACCCAACGACTTAACCTCCATAGCCGGCTGTGTCAATGAATTCCATAGATTCACCACCTTCGGACTAAAGAAATTACTCCTCATCTCCTTTCTGAAGGTATGTCCTTTTATTCTGAGGCTATGGCCTCTAGTCCTAGCCTCTCCCAGAAGTGGAAACATCCTCTCCACATCCACTCTATCCAGGCCTTTGGCATATTCAGTAAATTGGATTATATCAATAATTTAACCGTAGTGCAATGTACTCTTAGCAGAATAGTAGAAGGAGTGGCACAGTCTGTTCGTGCTGTGTATTAAAATGGATGCAGTAGTTTCAATTAAACTTGCCATTGAATACAAGCTCTTTGTTAAAAAAAGAAAAAAATTGCAAGCTTTAATTTATATGGGTAAAGTTTACTTGACTAACACATGGAGAGTGTGGACTATGTCATAAGGAAAGGTTGGACTGGCCAGGCTTGGCTCCATGCGGTTGAGAAGTATGAGAGATGCCTTACCTGAAGAATCTTGACAGGGTGGGTGTGTAGTGGATCTCTCCTGTTATGGGGAATCTAGAACTATTTAAAGAGAAGGGTTGCCTATTTATGATGACATGATTTTTTTTGGTCTCAGAAGGTTGTCTGAGAGTCTTTGGAATTCCCTTCCTCAAAGAGCATTGGAAACAGAATATTATAATATCTTTCAGGTAGTGGTAGGTCAAGACTTGATAGGCAAGAGGGTGAAAAATTACTCAGTTACAATCAGATACCCACAATCTTATTAAAGAGCTACTGGGCTGAGTAACTCCTATTTTGTATGTTTGTAGGCATATAAATGCACTATGATGTCCCACGTAAACCCAGTTGTGGACAATTTATATTGGGTTTTAGTTTTGGTTCTCGGTCATTATGTCAAGTCAAGGGAGTCGAGTCAAGATAGTTTAATTG
>CM075989.1:15746675-15820286 GCA_038087875.1 Malacoraja senta
TGTTTTCACGATGGCATTTAACGTACACAGCCCAGTGTGTGTGAAATTACCTATAATAGCTGATTTGAGCTGCTCAGGTTGGTTGGGCTCAGACACTCCTTTCCCCAGTCTGGTGTGTGATTGCCCGTGCATTTCATAAACAAGTAATAGTGGCAAATATCCAGCTATAGTAATGAGTTATGAACAAGATTGATTGAACTGATTGAAAGATACAGCACGAAACAGGTCATTCGACCCATCGAGTCCACGCCAACCATCAATCATCAGTTCACGCTAGTTCCATGTTATCCCACTTTTGCATCCACTCCATGCACACTAGCGGCAATTTTACAGAGGCCAATTAATCTACAAACCTGCACGTCTTTTGGATGTGGGAGGAAACCGGAGCACAGAAAGGAAACCTTAACAGGGAGAACATATAAACACAACACAGACAGCACCCGAAGTCAAGATCGAATCCGGATTTCTGTTACTGTGAGGCAGCTGCTCTACCAGCTGAGCTGCTGGGCCGACCTATAACTCTACACATTCCACCCCAAACATGTGGAACCTTCCACTGACTTACGACTGTGCATTTTGCTTGCAACAGCAACAACCTCCTTACATAGTAGTTTCAACATAGAAAGTTCCCATGGGATGGATATCAATGTTGCGGCTGAGCCACATGACGTGGATGATAGAAAGACAGACACAAAGTGCTGACATAACTCAGCGGGTCAGGCAGCATCTCTGGAGAAAAAGGATGGGTGGCATTTTGTGTCGGAAAGTAGGGTCCTGACCCGAAACTTGATCCGCTGAGTTACGCCTGCACTTTGTGTCTACCTTTGATATATACCGGCATCTGCAGTTCTTTATTTCTACATGGATGATAGCAAGGTTGGTCAAAAAGATAGGTTCAGAGAGATTCCTTCAAAGCTGAAAGAGGGCTCATCTGGTTGAGAACTTCGGGAAGCGAATCCCAGTGATTGGTTCCTTTGTAGCCGAAGGAATGAGCAGGTGCCCAGTGAAGTGATTTAATTCAGGGACGTGGGGAGAGGTCAGGTTTAGAGGAGCATGAGTATCTAC
Organism: Malacoraja senta; assembly: GCA_038087875.1. Lineage (NCBI taxonomy): Eukaryota > Metazoa > Chordata > Chondrichthyes > Rajiformes > Rajidae > Malacoraja > Malacoraja senta. The sequence goes on from CM075989.1 coordinate 15,747,741, forward strand.
GACAGATGGCGCAATGGGCTAAGTGTTCGGCTGGCAACCGGAAGGTAGCCGGTTCGAATCCCGCTTGGAGTGCATACTGTCGTTGTGTCCTTGGGCAAGACACTTCACCCACCTTTGCCTGTGTGTGAATGTGTGTGATTGTGTGTGAGTGATTGGTGGTGGTCGGAGGGGCTGTAGGCGCAAATTAGCAGCCACGCTTCCGTCAGTCTGCCCCAGGGCAGCTGTGGCTACAGAAGTAGCTCACCACCACCGAGTGTGACTGAGGAATGAATGAATAATGCGATGTAAAGCGCCTTGGGTATTAGAAAGGCGCTATATAAATCCAATCCATTATTATTATTATTATTATTATCTCAGAGATGGTGAAATGGATCACTAGCCCCATCAGTTGAACTGCCCCAAGTCTCATCTCTTTCTCTCCATGCCAGTTCCCCGGCACCCTCAATCCCCCCCCTCCCCCCCCCTCCCCCCCCCCCCCCTCCCCCCCCGATCTTTCAAAAATGTGTTCACCTCCACTTTAAGTACCTGAAGGAACTAACGTTCACAAGTCCCCACGTCGGAGAATCCCAGAGGTTCACCACCCTCTGCGAGAAATAACTCCCGCGCGCCTCAGTTTTAGATGAACGCTCCCCAAACTTGTTAAAAAATGTACCTGAGCAGAGAGAATTGTTCACAAAGATCAGCTGTGGGTGGGGTCAGCAACATATCAAGAAGTCACTGGGAATAGGGTTGGCAGAGCCGAAACGGACCTTGTAGAGACACGAGGAGTGTTAGGAGAGAAACTGGAGGAAAATGTGGGTTTGTGGGGGCATTAAAGGTGGGGCAGAGGGACAAGGGCTCAACATCAGTGACAAGGCAGGAGAGGGAGGTAAGCGAAGAGGGAGGGTGCAGGCAAGTTGTTTGCAGCAGGGAAAATAAATATGGGGTCAAATATTCCTGGAATAGAGAGCAGCTTTGCCGGGCAAGAGCATGTTAGTGTGACCTAGCCAGATCGGAGAGGGAATAGCTAAAGCAGTCGGTCCCCAGGGCTTTTAATAGGAACGTGGTGTGACTCAAAGAGCAGCTGAGCCTCGTGTGTGGATGAATCATGTCAAAGAGCCCCTGGACTGTTTAGAAACACCCACATTCATCTCCTGACCCTTCCAGGCCTGTGACACGGGCTGTGGGGGCGGATGATGGAAGGCTGGTGGACAGATGGGGCCAAGAGGAAAGAACAATCCGTTGCCATTCCCACTCCTGCTGCTGTCCACCAACGCCTGCCAGAATGTGTGCAGCTCTGGTCATTATCCTTTACGTCAGCCAGCGTGGTTGCACTGAAAGGCCAAGGGGCCAGTTCATTTCTCTGCTCAGACCTCATCATTGTCGTCATCTATGCTCTGGAGCTGTGGTGCAGCTTCAAGTCTGGCCCACTTCCAATGCCCCTGTTGCTGTACATTGCAATGGGGATTAACAGGGTGGTTGGGTCAACTGGAAGTGGTCAGTGTCCAAGCTGAAGACAAGATGCTGCTACTCTGTCAGTGACTCCACTAAAAAATCTAATGCCCTGGGAAATTTGGACGATTTAATGAATGATCCTGTCAGATGTCCGCAAATTAGTAGCTCAAGACCGAGAAATATGTGTTGGAGTTTGCCCATGGAATGGTACAAACTAATTTGGTGACCAGGATACGTTTAGAATGGAGATGAGGAGGAATTACTTTAGCCAGAGGGTGATGGATCTGTGTAATTCATTGCCACAGACGGCTGTGGAGGCCAAGTCTTTTGACTTTAGAGATACCAGTCATTGGGTATTTTTAAAGTGGTGGTTAATAGGTTCTTGATTAGTAAGGGTGTTAAAGGTTACAGGGAGAAGGCAGGAGAAAGGGGTTGAAACAGGGAAAATAGATCAGCCACGATCGAATGGTGGAGCAGACTCAATGGAACAAATGGTCTAATTCTGCTCCTCTGTCTTATGACCCTATGATGCAGCCTCAGTGCAGTACAGAGTGGAAAACTAGTGCAGCTGCTGGAACTGCCCAACACCGACCCCACCAACCAATGCAGCAAAGCCACAAGTGCCTGTGCAGGTTAAACATCAGTCTCCACCATGCAATATTGTTCAGTTTGCACTAATTTCAGACCCACAGGTTGGTCACAGCAAAGTTCTTAATGGATCCCATTGTACCAGGAGGCAGGTCAGGAGTGGACTTTGTGTGAGGCAGCTGTGGCTAACTGGCTGCTCATCATTTAGCCTTGGTCAACAGAGAAGTGGCAATGTACTGAAGGACTGTCAGTAGCCATGACACCAGATGCCAGCTTGTTTGGGGGAAGTGGTGTCAATATGAAGGAATGAATAGAACTCACAAATGTAGGCAAGTGGAAGAGGTGTTTGACCATGGGAGTGAAGGAGTAGGAGCATCTGCCTGAAACAGGGACGTGCGGTCAGGGGAGGCAGGGGAGGCTCTGCCTCCCCTGTCATACTCCCAATGAAAATAGCTGTTTAGAAAAGTAAAGAAAAATAATAATAAAATAAAATAAATATAAAGATTTTTCCACTGATCTGTGTTATAAATGTCATTTCTATATGAATCCAATCATTTTTTATAGTAAAAATTGCCAAATTTGCGCAGCTCTGCTGCAAATACAGGAAGAGATGAGAGGTGGGGCAGCGACGAGCTGAGCCTCCCCTCTGATTGCACAACCCCTCAGAAACTGCATGGAGCGCGGACAATAAGCGTGCGCCTGTTACTATCTCCCTGTATGTCACCAATGTAATGTTTGTAGATCCCTTCATTACATGTCCTCACCTTCCATAGTCCAGGTAACTTATTTCACGTATAAATATATTAAATTTAGGCTCGCTGATCTCTTCATAAAACTGCAATGAAAAAGCAGCAGGGGAGGCAGCGATCACGTCTGCCTCACTGAGGGGGCGTTTCTTGAGCCCAGTGGAAGGAGAGGGAGCGTCAATTATGTAGGCTCACATAATTGGCGCTGCCTCGCTCTCCCTCCACGTTAGCTAGCTTCAGCAGCGGCGGCGCAGCACTGGATTCCACCACGTGCGGCGCTGAGTGGTTGGTTGATTCGTTGATTTGTAATGACCGATTCGGAGGCTCTGGGCCGCTGAGAGCTCCCAATTGGGCGCCACGCTGGAGTAATCTACTCTCAGCTCGGGACCCCGGCATCCACTCCCGCCGCCGGCCCTCTCCCTCCCTTCTCTCCTTCCCTTCCCTCCCTCCCTTCCCTTCTTCCCTCCCTTCTTTCTCTCCTTCCCTCCCTCCCTTCTCTCCTTCCTCCCTTCTCTCCCTCCCTCCAATCCTTCTCTCCTTTCCTCCCAGACACATCAAGCACAGACAACTAACACACACACAACTAACACACACACACAACTAAGTTAAGATGGGGTAGAAGCCAGTGCCTCCCCAGCCATTGACCTCACCGCATGTCACTGGCCTGAACAGGAATGTACAGAACCTACCTTTGGTTTTCCTGGCTAACTCTGGATGAGTTTCACTTCCTCTGGTGGATCTACCATCCTTCCTTACGTATAAGCTTCTGTCACACATCTACTTTAAGTCACTCTGTGATAGTCATGTGGATTTTAAATTTCACCATGAACTTTAGCAGTTGGCTTATCGCTGGGGTGTAAAGAAGCCTTTATGGTTTCTACACTCATTTCCCAAATTTAAAAATATTAAACAATTGACAGGCAAATTGTGAAATCAACGTAATTCCCGAAACTCTGAAGGTTGAGAGTCACCAACTGTGTGGGTGAAAAACAATTTGAGAACTTTATTGATTCATAATCATTACTTGTCATAGACAAGTGGAAGCCCTGGACTGATGGAAGGCAAGGCCACTCAGTCCACTGCATCTGCTAGCTCCTTGTTAAAGATATATCCAACATCACAGCACATCTCTCCCATCAAGGCGAGGGATATAAAGCCTGAACCTGACTGAGTTCAGTCGTAAAGACAGTAAGAACCTTTCACCCAGGGTGGACATGTCAAGGACTGGAAAGCATAGCTTTAAGGTGAGATGGAGTAAAGTTTAAAGGATATTTATGAGTCTTGATCTACTAACCTCTTGGGCACGTTTTTTTACATAGAGGATGATGGGTGCATGAAACGCTTGGCCAGGGGTGGTGGTGGAGGCCGATACGAAGTGGAATTTATGAGGCTTGTAGACAAGCACATGGATATAGATACATAGATACATAGAAAATAGGTGCAGGAGTAGGCCATTCGGCCCTTCGAGCCTGCACCGCCATTCAATATGATCATGGCTGATCATCCAACTCAGTATCCCGTACCTGCCTTCTCTCCATACCCCCTGATCCCTTTAGCCACATATGCAGGTAATGGGGTGATATGGATCACCTGCAGGCAGAGGAGATTAGTTTATCTTGGCATCATCTTCACCATTGTGGGCCTGTTCCTGCACTGTACTGTTCTAGGATGTATGTTCTGTAATGTGCGACCATTGGTATTTAATGGGTCAGTGATTAGTTAAAAATGAAAGCCAATAGTAGAGAGTTCAAAGATGAGTGTGTAAAATTAAGATGTGTGGTATCGGGACAGTGAATAGGCATCGATTGAAAACTGGCTGACACCAAGGAAGCAGTCGGAATAAACTTGCGCTAAGATGGCGGATGTGCAGGAGTGGGCGCCGTTTGTATGGCAGCCTGCCTGCAGTCCGTCGTCTAACTTTTTTATTGTCTGAAACATTTTTTTTTTATTGGAGTCTATTCTTTCTATGTGGGGGGGGAACTGTTTTAACCCCAGTCCTACCTGGTCGGAGATGCGGTTTTCCTCCTAATCGCGTCTCCGATCTCCCCATGCGGCCTTCCATCGGGCTGGAGCGGCGTTCCTGCCGGGGACCACAGCTTCGGCGGCACAGTGCTGGGACACCAACGGGGAGCGGGCGATGCCTTGCCGGGTCGCCGCTCCGGAGTGCTGTGGCCGCCGACCACCAACATCGGGCAGCCGCGGTCTGTGGTTTGAGGGCATCCCGCCGCGGGCGGGCGACGCTGGATCAGGAACACCGCGGAGTCGAAGCTCCAACCGGCGCGGCCTGAAGTCCGCGGGCGTCGCAGTCTCCGGGGAAGGAGCGGCCGCTTCAGACATTTTCAAGCTGCTGAGGACTTTTCCACCCGATGCGGGTGGGCAGACAACATCGGGCTGCCGTTACGGCGACTGGCTGCAGTGGCCTCAGACTGGCCCCGACCTCGGGTGGACTAGGAGGAGGAGGAGGACTGGACATTTTAGTGCCTTCCCTCACAGTGGAGAGTGTAGATTCTACTGTGGGGGGATGTTCGTGTTTGTGTAAAATCTCTTATAGTGTGTTGTCATTTTTTCTATCTCTTTTTATTATTTGTATGGTTAGTTAACTGTAAAGCACTTTGGCTTTTGATTTAATTCAATTGGAAAATGTGCTATATAAATAAACTTATTATTATTATTATTAAACAAGTCCTCTTTGGGGTGGGAAATGGTGTTGTACAGCAGGGTTCAATGTTTAGACCGCAGCCATTCACAACGAACATCAATGGCTTTGATTTTTTGACAGTAACATGACACCGAGTGAGAAGGTTACAAAGGGGCTTCAGGGCGACTTAGACAGACTGAGTGACTGGCCCAAAGCATGGAGATGCAGCATATTATGCATAAATATGTAGTTATCCTCTTCAGTAAGAGAAACAAAGAGGCAATGTACTATTTAGTATGTCTGAACAAGAGCCTCGACCCAGAACATCGCCTATCCATGTTCTCCTGAGAAGCTGCTTGATTTGTTGAGTTACTCCAGCACTCTGCGCCTTTTGTAAACCAGCATCTGTAGTGTCTTGTTCCTACATTTTATTGCTCCACTGCAAAATCTCCTCAAAGAGTCTACTTTGAATAAGTTCTCCTCCTCTTTCTAACGGTTCTGTGAGACTCTCTCTCACTGTTCACCTTGAGTCTGAAGAAGGGTTCCGAACAGAAACATCGCCTATGCACGCTATCCTGAGATGCTGCCTGACCCGCTGAGACTCCAATACTCGGTGTCTCCTCTTTCTGCTTAAATTCTTTTAGGAAATGTTAATTTGCAAAGAGACTTGGCTGTTCTTACAGATCAAACACTGACAGTAACCATAAACAAAAATCCCTGAAGAACTCAGCCAGTGAAGCAGCATCTGTGGAGAGAAAAACCCGTCAATGTTTCTGGTCAACGACCCTTCCTCAGAACTGAGAGACATTGACGTTTCTCTTTCCCTGGATGCTGGCCGAGTTCTTCCACTACTATTGTTGTTTCAGATCCCAGCCTCTGTTGTTTTATTTGTTTTACAGTGAAACCAAACATGCGGGTACAGCAAGCAGTTAAGAAGGCAAATTATATGTGCCCTTCGTAATAAAAGTAGTTTGTCTTGCTGCAATTCTATGGATGCTGGTGAGACTCCACTTGAAGTGGAAGTGAGTAGTTTTGGTCCTTTTACCCAAGAAAGGTTATGTTTGCCAGAGAGGAAGTGCATCTTATTAATACTTACAAAATTCCAACAGAGCTAGACAGACTGAATTTGGGTGACAAGAATAAAGGTTTACACTTTTAAGTCATATAGGGCAAGATATTTCAGAATGAGATGAGAAATGGCTTTGTGTTTAGATTGGTGAATCCCTGGAATTCACTGCTGCAGAAGGTTGTGGAGGCCAAGTCACAGAATATATTTTAAAATGAGTTGGATTTATTGCTGCACACATCAGGCATCGAAGGATACGGAGAACAAATAGAAATTAAACTGTTGAGAGAGAAATAGAGTCATATATAGCATGGAAAGATGCCCCATGCCAACCAAGATACCCAATCTAAGCCAGTCCCATTTGCCTGCATTTGGCCCATATCTCTCTGAACCTTCCATATCCATGTATCTGTCTCAATGTCGTTATTTGTAATTGATGGTGTTGTAATTGTAATTGTTAATTTAATTGATGTTGTGGCCATGATTGTATTGAACGATGAAGAGGCTTGAAGTTCTGAACAGCTTGCTACTGCTGTCTACTGTTTCCATGTTTAATAGACTCAATCTTTATGGAATCCAAATTGTTTAGAAAAGACATTCCTCTTTCACTATAGAACAGCTCATATTTTGAAATTGTTCCTCCCAGTTGTTCTATGTTGCAAACAATGACTTTGTGAAATAGTAGAGACTCTCCTGAGGTGTTTACACAACATGCTCAATGCTCAACATACTTGTTAAAACAACGAGTTGCTATATAATATAAATAAAAGTGAAGATGGAAAGCGTCTGTTATCTGCCTTTTCAATGGTTGGTAATCTGAGTTCAGATAAAAAAATACTGGGCCTTTGGATATATCATCCGCTGTATAAACAGCACAATGCCTACTGTTCGTGCCAATGGAATCTGTGTTGACTTAATGTTCTCTTTAGAATCGATGCTGCATAAACACAGGAAGGGAAAAGAATGGAATTTAACCCCTGGGCTGGAAAGGAAGTATCCTACTCTCCACAATCCGTGCTGAGAGAGTTACCTGACTCCTTGCATTTATATATCGCCTGTTATGAATGAAGTGAGTATTAATGATGCACCGATACGTTGTGTAGGTAACATGGAGTCATGGTTTCTATATGGTCATCTCTTAGGGTTTGGGCAAGGCCAATATTTATCACCCAACCCTAATTGGCCTTGAGAAGTTATGCTGAACAATTAAACCATGGACATTCTTCTAGTGAAGTTTCTTCCACAACCTTGTTCGAGAAGGTGTTCAAGATTTAGACCCGGCCAGTGAGATATTCTCAAGTTAGGAAGGGGGATTGACTTGAGGGGAATCTGCAGAAATGGTTAGGAAGGAACTGCAGATGTTGGTTTAAACCGAAGATAGACACAAATGCTGATATCATGTCGGAAGAAGGGTCACGATCCGAAACGTCACCCATTCCTTCTCTCCAGAGATGCTACCTGTCCCGCTGAGTTACTCCAGCATTTTGTGTCTATCTGCTGATAATGGTTAATCTTTTGCGTAACGCACAAGCTTTGTTGTAGATATCACAGGTCTGGGAGGTGGTGTCGGAGTATCCCAGGTGAGTAGCTGCTGTGTGTTGTGTAGATGGTGCATATTGTAACCACGGAGGGCACCAGTGTTTAGGGCGGATGGTGGACTGCAAATTAAATGGGCTACTTTGCTCTCTATGGTCTTGAGCTTCTTAAATATTGTTGGATCTGCACTCATCCAGGCATGTGGGAGGCATTAAAACACACAATGCTGGAGTAACTCAGCGGGACAGGCAGCATCTCTGGATAGAAGGAATAGGTGATGTTTTGGGTCGAGCCCCTTCGTCTGAAGAAGAGTCTCGACCTGAAATGTCACCCATTCCTTCTATCCAGAGATGCTGCCTGTTCCTTTGAGTTGCTCCAGCATTTTGTGTCTATCTTCGGAGTAAATCAGCATCTGCAGTTCCTTGCTATGCATTAAAACACACCACTGCCTTGTGCTTTGTAGATGGTGGACAGTATTTGGAGTGTTAGACAGTGAATTACCCAGTCTCTGAGTTGTGTGGCCAGTTCAATGGAGTTTGTGGTCAATGGTAACAAGAACTCTGTGATGGTGATTCCATTGAATGTCATGTGGAGGTGAGTCTTTGCCTGGCACTATCAGCGCAAATGTGAACCCGACAGGACATGGGCTGGGGCATCGAACATTGGCTGGTCCATCTCAACTCCTTCCTCAGATCCCCCTGTCACAGAAGCCAATTTGATTCAATCCAAAAATTGGCTGGAATCGCTGGAGACAGCAAAGGCCTTGGAATTAGACAGCACCGCAGCTGAGGGGCCTCCAGTCTACTGCTCCAGAACCAGCTGTGCCTCAAGCCAAGTTGCTCCATTATGGTTACAACTCCGGCATTGATCCAACAATGTCCAGGAATGTACTGGTTACAAAATGCTGGATAAATCCAATCCAATGAATCACCCCCAATCAGCCCAGTGCCAAACCTCACAGAGGGGGAAGTCCCATCAACGGGGCTGACACTCAGCGATAACTCACTCACTAATGGCCAATTTGGGTGCAGAGCATGTTTCCATATATGGCAATATGATAATGTGGACAATCTCATTTGGTGCCGTTGGTTGAGAGGGAAACACTGGCCAGAAGGTGAGGAACAACTCCTCTGCTCTTCTTTAGAACACAGCATTCAGGATAGACCAGGGTTTGATTCAGTCGCTCATACAGAAAGCTGGCACACCTGACTCTGCGGCAATCCCAGGCGAATTGTCTTCAACAAAGAGAATTGCCAGCTTAGGTTTTGTGCACAAGCCTCGCGAGTAGCTCTTGAAGTTGAACTTGGAGACGCAACTGTAGGAATCTTGTGTAAAACACAAGGTGCTAGTGGAACTCAGTGGTCAGGCAACGTCTGTGAAGGAAATGGACGGATGACGTTTCGGATCGGGACCCTGCTTTAGATCCGAAACATCATCTGTCCATTTCCTCCACTGATGTTGCCTGACCCGCTGAGTTCCTCCAGCACTTTGTCATCAACTTGCACTTGACTGGCTCAGGGGTGAGAGTGCTGGCTCCAATTCTTTCTCCAACTTTTATCACATCTGGCCAAAAAAATAGACGGTTCCATGGGGCTTGGTTGATTATTCGCGGAGTAGAAGGTCACTAAAAATGCTGGAGAGGATGGTGGAAGAAGAGTCGCTGACACATGAGCACTTGAATTGTCTCAGCCTAGAGAGCTACGTGCTGGTAGACGTGATGTGATGGGCCGAATGGTCTGTTCCCGTGCTCTCTGACTCGATGTAATCCCTTTTCCTGAATAAATCTAAATGTTCCCTTATCTCACATGGGATGTTTGCTGAATCATCTAATGAATACAGCTGGCTACACAATTCAGTGTTAGATTGTGTCAGCGGTAACAATTTAATTTCTAAATCATGACATTCTGAAGCTAACTTCAACTCCAAGACAATTTCAAACCAGACAGACAGCTGCAGAGCCCGAAATACCATTTTACAGACAATAAACCAAACTCTTAGTTTATTCCTTTTGCATTTTTAGGTTTAAATTCAAAATCTATTCATCCTACACTGGCGAATATCCCTCCATTAATAAAAATTAACTGTTTCTTCAGATTAAAAAAAAGCAGACTTGCATTTCAACTGCAGCTTTCACAACCCTTTGTGTAAACTCTTGAGTCCATTTCAGTCAGTGAAGTGTAGTTCAGTCAAGTTGCTTGTTATTGGAGGGATGTCCAATGTCCACGATAGCAACGTATTAATGGCGAGAATAGAATGAAAATAGAGTGACTTCACTCCCAAACCCCCACAATCTTCTTCCAAACTTCCTTTACAGCAACCTGGGCAATGAGGACCTCGCTCCGGCACCTTGCCCGCAAACAATGTTTCCAACATTGCCTCAGTCCTACAAGGTGGGATGCTAAACTTTCTTCTCAGAGCCCTGATGCTGGCCTTAAACCCACCATTTATCTGACTGAGGCAAGAGTGTGTCTAACCATGATACAGCTGGCAAAGAACTTGTTGGTGATATCTTCACACTTCTGATTTATTATGTGGAAAAGTTTGAAGCATCCCTCAGAGTTATGACTAGCTATTGTGAATTGCTGATCTGATTTCCCCTGTGAGATCTCCACCGTTGATTCCAATCCAGTTGATTTTAATCAGCTCAAAGGTTTTCCATTTGACAGTCAAAGTGAGTGCCGCACAGCACAGGCCATTCAGCCCTCTGCATCTCATTGACTGTAATGTTGACAACTAAACTACTCCAATTCTTCACCTTGCAACCCCATTAACTTCCTCCCCTCAATCTCCACACACACTCACTCACACTCACTGACTCACACACGCTCAGTCATTCACACACACACTCAATCACTCACTCGCTCACACAGATACCCACACAGACGCGCACACTCACACTAACACGCACACAGATGCGCATACACTCTCACTCACTCGCTCACTTGCGCACATAGACACACACAGACGCAGACACACACACAGACGCAGACACACACACACACACACACACACACACACACACACACACACACACACACACACACACACACACACACACACACACACACACACACATACACACATACATACATACATACACACATACATACATACATACATACATACATACATACATACATACATACATACATACATACATACATACATACATATATATATATATATATATCTCTGGCCACCCACCTACTCCAGAAGAAATTTACGGTTGTCAATTAACCTACCAGCAGGCACCTCTTTGGACATGAGAGGATCCCTGTCCTTCGGCTGCAACAGACCCTGCACCGTTTTGCATTAGTGTGCACTAAAGCACACACAATGAAATTTAGGATCCATTATAGTCTGCAGCAGAGGATGAATGGAGATCTAACGAGAAACTAATATGTTTCTGGCAAAATGTACAGAGGTAGGTCTGGTTCATTATGTGTAAGAAAAGCAGACACAGTTGACTAAATTATACCAATCTACGGGCTCAATGAGCCAAAGGCTTTCCTTTCCTTTTGTTCAACTACAAAAGTTTTTTATTCCCTCTTTTCAATACACCTCCCGTGTTTCTCACCGTTCTCAATATTCCTGTAATTAAACGAGTTTAACTTCCCTTTGCTCTGTTCTATTCTTGCAGAACAGCAAGAGAAAATCAACTAATCTCATCGTACCGTGGCATGAAACAGGCGAGCCGATCAAAGTAATAGGCATGTTCTCTTGGAGTGGAGCACTGTTAATCTGTTGCAGTTACATCTGTTCGTAATCCAATCATGAAAAGGAAAAAAATGAAGGAAGGCCATTTCTAGCCATGCCACCGTCCCCTGCGCACATTATTCTAATTTGTGCATTTTTCTGTGCAGTTTAAACAAGCTATTTTTCTGCTGATTGTTATTCAGTCAGGCTCCAGAGGTTTCTTAGATTTCAGTGACTCTGTCAACCATTTTGCAGAACAATGCAACCATTTTTAGTTCTACTGGAAGGACAGGATTGTCGTTATTTTGGCTGGATTCTTGTTGTTAAGGTATTGCTCTGGACTGAACGAGGAGGGCTTGCTTTTTCCAGCTATTCTGAATCTTGGCTCCACTCACAAGCTTGCTTGAGCTTCCTGAGTTACGAGGTTTCTATTACAACCTCAAAGGTTTACAGTACAAAAAATGTTGGATCAGAGGGCAGGTACATTACGACGGATGAGGAAAGTCACGAGGTGGGGAGAACCTGTTACCACCCTCATCCTGCCCGTCCTGCACTCACCAGGACGAGAGGAACACTTTAACTTCCACTGTCTACGGCTGGGATGGAGTGGTGACTAAAAGAGGCAAATACTGATTCCAGCTGCCGCAGTGTTTAGTTTCTGAGTGAAAGTAGTCTAATTCCGACACCTGCAAGCTAGTCTGTCAGCCTGATTCCGTCAGAAGGAGTGAGACGTGGAGTTTAAAATGTTGAGAGATGTTGATTTTGCAGACGATGGGACGTAGGGTTGGGGATGAGGCAGGAGGCAGAGTTAGTCAGTGATTGCGGGCTGGTCTGGCTGATGTCCATGGGTTGAGGTGGCAGTACTGTACTCTCTCAGCTAGTGTTGGTCGCTTGTGGGTTCAAGCCCCAGCTCAGCAACGCACAACTTTAGGTTGGAGCTTCAGTGCAGTATTGAGCAAGTGCAATGGTGCTGCCATTTGGATGTGTTGTTACCCTGAGGCCCTGTTGCCTTCACCAGGCTAGATGTCCTATTGCACAGGTTGGAAGAAGAGTGTTGCTTATCCCTCGTGTCCAGACCAATACATATTCTGCAGTCAGCATCGATTAAAAAACAAGATTGTGATCTCACTTTGTCATTGAAGCTGGGTGAGTGTGAATTGGTCACGTGCTATCTCACCTGAACAGTGACTGTACTGAACAGTGAGTGTCTGGAGAAGGGTCTCAACCCTATTCCTTTTCTCCAGAAATGCTGCCTGACTCCAGCATTTTGTGCCTATCTTAACTGTACTTCAAAACCTGCTTCATTGCTGGCTATAAAGAGTATTCGGAGATTAATGATTATGAAAGGCACTAAGTAAATGCAGTTCCTTTCTTTTCATGCAATTTAATTTACAAGAGCACAGTAATAATCTATCAAATCCATTTTAACCTGTATAATAAAGTATGTCACAGAAGCCTGTTTGCATCAATGCCCATTACATTGAATTGAACTCGATAATATTTTCAAAGATAGACAAAAAGTGCTGGAGTAACTCAGCAGGTTGGGCAGCATCTTTGGAGAAAAAGGATAGGTGATGTTTAGGGTCGGGACCCTTCTTCAGATAATATTTCCTTTTGGTAATGTTTCTACAGTTAACCGTTTACATTTATATTTTCCTTCACCCAGGATAGGTCCTCAGAGCAAGGTTCCGGGGGCGAGTGTGCTGGGGGAGCAAGCAGAGGGAAGGGGGGGTGGCGGTGGTGGTGGGGGGGGGGGGGGGGGGTGAGGGACAGCAGTGCATGAAGACACCACATCCTCTCCACTCCACTTGGTCAACTCTGTGTCCGCAGGCATCCCGCTGAAGTTCACTCTGTGAATAAAGCAATGCCATTTGCAGTGCGGAGCCTCTTTCATTCACTATTCAAGAATAGATTCACATTGATGCCATGTCTGAGAGCAGTCCACGTGTAATGAATTATTCTGAAGTGCAGGAATCAAAGTTTCCCACTGTGAGGGAAGGCACCAAAGTTCAGTCATCCTCCTCTTTGTTGTAGAGAGGTTGGAATACAAAGATGAGTCAACTGGGCAGGCACACGTACATTCATTGTAGATAGGGTAGACAGTCAGAACCTTTATCCCAGCATGGAAATGTCAAAGACGAGAGGACTATAAGGTCAGAGGGGGGTAAGTTTAAAGTAGATGAGTGGGGCAAGTTCTTTACACAAGAGTATTGGGTGGCTGGGACGCGCTGTCGGTGGTGGTGGAAGCAGATATGATCGTCATTTTTAAGAGGCTTTTAGACAGAAAGATCCCGACCCAAAACATCATCTGCCCATGTTCTCCAGAAATGCTGTCTGACCTGCCGATAGTTCCAGCACTTTGTGTCCTATTGATTTTTATGTTCCTATCTATTTCCTTCTTTGCTGAACAATGTTTTTAAAGAAATGGAAAATAATTTTATTTTGAAATTGAACTCAAGACTTGGATGCAATATTCACTTAATATTCCTGTATTAATTTGCCATTGCAAAGTATAAGGAGCAGAGATAATTCACCAGAGAGAGAGAGACAGAGAGAGCTGTGGATTCCTTGGGTCAGGTTTCCTTTAACAACCGAGTGGTTCCTGTAATTGGCCAATGTAACTGGAGTCCACGGCTGATAATTCACAGAGAAATGGTTCATGCCTTTACACTTTCATTTATTCACGCTTGACACCGCTGTGAACAACTGGGATGGATATCTCTTTTATCTTGTTTCTAAGGAACATCCCTGCTGGTGATCCCAGCATCCCACAGCACTGTCCTGAGCTCACTTTCTCCATGTTCAACCTCAAGGGTCAATGCTGTTTTTGATGTGGACATGGGTATCTCCAGTATAGTGTAGAACTGGAAAGAGCGCGTTTTCAATTCTTAGTGCTACACATGCTTGTGTCTGGCTCTCTCTAAACGGCCACATCTCCCTGGACAGTGGCTGCAATTCTCTACGACTGACTTCAATGAAACAAAATCCCAGTAGAAGGCTGTGGGTAGGAAGCTGAGAACAAATGCAAATGGCTTGACGCGTTGTTTGCAGCTGTGTTTTTTGCACCATTTTATCCAGCATGTAAAACAAAATGAGTGAGGTGCAAGGGCCGAGAATGTTGAAGTTCAAATTAACATGTCTTTCATTTGGCAGACCTCTGGGGGACTTGAAGTGGAAAGTTTACCCAGTGGCACTGTGAAGCTGCTGTGAGCAACACAGACACACTTGGATTATCACCTTGTTATCTTCACAGTTACTTAAGAAAGCAAATGGCCTGGACTGATATGCGAGCACTGGGACTGAAAAGGACTTTGCGACTGGTATTTGTCAACTGTACAAATTTACAAGCAAAGGTGTGTGCGTTTAACAGAGAAACCTACCATGGCTGTTGAGAAGCAGCCACAACAGCAGACTGCATATTGTGAAATCAGGGGTTCTCCTTTAGATTGGTTTCCAAAGACATTGACCAACATCTGAGGGCAAACATTTAATTCAATCTCTGAAACGTGCCGATTTTTTAAACGTGTTCAAGCAACAGGCCCTGTATAAAATAATCCATTGTAGGTGTGAACGAGGTAGATGTCTTGCTGCAGGAGGTTGAGGTGCAGTCTCCCAGTCCATTCTGCTCTTGACCCTGGCCACACTGCCTCTGGGAACAGGGCATCACCTGCAGTAAACCTGCTGTGGGCAACAATTAAAGCAAGGTCTCTGGCTTAGCCTTCTGACCCTGTTGCTGTTCCGCTATATTCCAAGGTTAACCTGCAGTTTGGAGCAAGTGAGTGGGATTGCCCGCAGAAAGTGAGGGGAGTTATTTTAAATGTCAACTGGGGTCCTTGTTCACATTGAACAGACAAGGGTCCAAACTGGGACCCCCCCCCCCCCCCCCACTATCAAATTTCCCACTCCTGTCTCAATTAAGTGGGGGATGTAACTGGCTTTCAAGTGGAGAAATATTATAGATGTTATACATAAGATCTCTGTTCTGGCCAATACCTTTGGAGTATTGATCCTGTTCCCGCTAACAATAGGACATTCCACCACCTAGGGGAGAACTTTGCCATTGATTGCCAATGCTAAATGCATCCTTGAATATCTGAGCTATTTGATCTTACCTGCACATATTTAGCTCTGTTGAAGTCAATGGAACTGAAGAATGAGAGATGGCTCTCATACTCCTGTGTGTTTAGTGTAGATGACCGCAGCTGAATGCCTTGTTTATGATATACATGCTTTCATTACATAGTTATACAATTTATTAACATTTGCCCGTATGTAACAACTATTATATTTCAGAAAATAACTAATTAGCTATTGTGCTTTAAGATGTCCTAAAGACATGATATAAATGCAAGTTCTTTCTTACTGTTTTAAGATAGGTTTTAAGGTTTATTTTCAGTCTTTTCTTATATCCTGCATTTTTCTGTTCTTAGATGTATACAAACGTAAGATCTGACGTATTTGTCGGTTGCAAAGAAAACTACTAATAATTTGCCATTAAATTAACTTCCCTAATTGTTCACTGAAATGTATGGAACTGCTTCACTAGATGTCTCCTGCTCCTGCTTTGAAACTGGTGGATCTGATTCTGCCTCAAGACGTTAGCGATGGTTCCACTGAGAGCGACTTAAGATAAAACAACAAAATCACCTTGACTTTATTATCTATGTCAATGCTGATACCTTAGTGTTTTAAGGAACGCACTGGGGTAATGAATCTAACAACAGCAAAAGAAGTGGAATCAAAAAACTGTAGACTACAGTGTGAAGAATGGTCCCGACCCAAAACAGCACCCATCCGTTATCTCCAGAGATGCTGCCTGACCCGCTGAGTTACTCCAGTACTTTGTGTCTATCATTGCAAAAGAAGCCCTGGGTTGTAACACAGTGACATATTAACAATTCCTTAATATGTAAGTGACAGGAGCTTGGGATTTCTATGCGCGGTAGTTTAGTGCAGGAAGCTCGAACTTGTGGTGTGTGATTCGGCTCCAGTCAAGATAGCTTTGCACCCTTCTGCATGGTTGTGGCAACATGCTCATTCAATGATGTGACGAGCACTGGGATATTCATGAACTGGATTTGCTGAAAAATAGCCTAAAAATGTCATGTTTTGGTATGTGAGATATAATTATTTTTTTTAAGCATCCCTAGTATTATTGCTCAGCAAACTCTGGCCTCAACGTTATTTCTGCAGATATTTCTGCTATAGCGCATGTTTCTATCACGTGAACTAGATATAACATGAGTGATGAATCAGGGAGCATTATTTGTATTACAGCAGCTGAATTGGTTACAATGCAATTTAGATGATGGACTAGAGATGGAAATTGACAAACAGAATAAAGCTGTCTTGGATTTAAACTGTACAGGGAAAATAAAATTGCTTCCATGTAACGTCCCGTGATCAGACACCATTGTCTCTTAAGTACACATCTGCTACTTTACTGCCGATGGCCATTAAAATTGACAACCAATTGTTTTTATTGACACTTCTGCAAAGAGACTCTATGAAACAATGTACCTTTAGTATTTTTCATTTGTGGTAACAAAAATAAACTAAAGACATTGAAAAGACCTTTATTTTTTGATAATTCTATGGGAAATATATCTTGAGTTTGAGTTTAGTATATTGTCACGTGTACCGAGTTACGGTGAAAAGCTTTGTTAGCCTTTCTGGCCCCTGATCTCCTTTCCCCATTGACAGAATTATCTTTATCATAGATTTTCTGTAACACTAGGTTCCTAAGGAACACAACTATCACGTTATAGCAAAACTACCTGCATACAGGGAAGATATTCCTTCAGATAAATATTTCAAAATATACTGCACTTCAGATCCCATTTGTATATTTTCCTATATATTTAGCATTCTATAAAGTGATTCAAATATGATTGCTTTTTCCTTCCTGGTTTGTTTTTCATATGAATTCTTTTATACGATCAGATGTTCAGTGAGCTCGTTGATATCATTTTGCTGCATTAAACGTAAAGTACTGCAGTTGTTGGAAATCTGAAATTGAAGATAAAATTATTGAAATGTGCAGGAAGGAAGTGCAGATGCTGGGTTAAACCAGAGATAGACACAAAAAGCTGGAGTAGCTCAGCGGGACAGGCAGCATCTCTGGAGAGAAGGGATGGGTGACGTTTCGGGTAGAGACCCTTCTTCGGACAATTATGGAAGTGAAGAGCGAGAAATACTCATTGACCTAAAAATATCATTCTTTCCGCATGCTGCATTACTTTCTGAGTATTTCTGGAAGCCGGATATTTCATTGAACTAATGGCTGGCAGCAAACAATTTGGGGAAAGAGGAATGACTCAGCATAAAGACCTAATGACTCACAATAGAGATCTTTGTGTGCATGCTTCCTCAGTAAGCCCAGTTGCTTTATTGCTGATTGGAATATACATTGATAGTTGGCTCCATTGAGATTGTTTTAGCAATCCTTGCCTCAGTGACCAGAACAGACATGGAATTTATAACCAAGGAATCTTTATAGTTAATTACTCGGGTCGAGACCCTTCTTCAGACTGCGGGTCAGTGGAAAGGGAAACAAGAGACATAGACGGTGATATAGAGAGATATACAACAAATGAATAAAAGATATGCAAAAAAGTAACGATGATAAAGGAGACATGCCATTGTTAGCCGTGGCCTAAGTGAAAACGAGTTACATACAATGAGACTCAACAAGACGACTTTGAAGCTAGTACAACAACCTGGGTGGGGAAGGGACGGAGAGAGAGGGTTGTAAGGGTTGCTTGATATTAGAGAAATCAATATTCATCCATCTACAATGTTTTGTTCTCCATATAAGCTCTTGCCACCCAGTTTACCTGCAAAACCTTCCATTCACTTTCCCTCTTGTAATTATCTAGCATATCCCAGTCTGTTCATCCCTTCCTGATAAGCAAGTCTTGGTACCATTGTTGCGTATCCTTTCTCCACTCCCTCTACATGCTTCCTGGAGCAGGACTGTGAGCAGGACTATTCACAGTGCATGTGTGTGGTCTAACAAAGCTCGGAAGGGCATGATTATCCCTTTACACGGAACAACAGGACTTGATTCTTGAGGTCTACGAGCATTAACACATTACAAATATCAAATAACACTCATTGTGCATTTGAGTTGAATTCAAAGCTGTGGTGGTCCATTCAAAAACACTTGTCCCTTGAATGAAACTTCTTTAACCTGACCCCTAGCAGTTCTGTCAGAGACGGCAGAGTCTTTGTGTTCTTGTTCTCTGTGGGGCCCAGGGCAGTGTTGTTGCTTGCGTTATGCAACATTTTCTGTTTCCTTCAATATGAGTGCAATCAACAATCATTCATGCTTTACCCTTTGATTTGATCTTTACGGGTAGCAGAGTCATAATCATGTAGGAATCAGTGAGAATGGTGAGACCAAGCCAGAGATTTCTTTGTGGGAAAACTGTCTGACTTTCAAGCTTTGTGCTTCAGTTGTAGAGTACTCTTGTGTGGGCCGGTTGGTCATTAGCCTTTGCAGTCAGGTATTGAGACACACACACGTTAGGATGTCGCCAAGTTCAGTTGTTCAATTACAGGCAGCTTTGACTATTTGCCTCAGTTCCTTTGGCCAAAGAAGGAACTAGATTTCCTCTTCTCTGCACTGAATCATTGCTGGTGACAGATTCCTGTGTGTGGTTGTCAGACAGAGCAAGCATTTGGTTTTCATTGAGATGACCCTAAATTGAATCAAGTTTTCCACTGTCAGTCCAGGTTGGGGCTGAGGGGGCTGCTGGTGTCCATACGTACAATACTCTCGTGTCCTGAAAAGAAATGGGACAAAAACCTTCACAGTTTTTCTTCTGAGTTCCTGCTTTAAGAGCTCTGGGCAAAAGCTTCAGGAGTAGAGAATGTACTGTATCATGGGACTTCCTGTAACTAAGTCCATTTTCTCGCCTGATCCCCAATATCTCTTGACACTGTTTCTTCCCTGTGGGTATCAAACTGTACAACTCCTCCCCCTTCTGTTGTGGGGTAGTCTGACTCCCCTCTCCCCCCCCCCCCACCCAAATCTTTGCACATCCCCAATCTTTTCCACTCGTCACTTTAATTTCATGTTTCATGTATCTTGTATTTTAAGACTGTCGGCAGATCAATTTCCCTCCTAGGATAAATAAAGTTCTATCGTATCATCTCGTATTGTATCGTATGGTATCGACACACCTTAATTTATATTATCAGGCTTTATAAATCAGTAATCCAGTGTACCGCTGGGCGAATGGTTTAATGTTAGGTGAAAGTGGAACCAAGGCTGATAGTTTAATGTTAGATTAGTTAAGATTAGTTTAGTTTGTCACGTGTAACGAGGTACAGTGAAAAGCCTTTGTTGCGTGCTAACAGGTCAGCGGATTACAATCGAGGTCTCCACAGTGTACAAAGGGAGTGGTCTTACATTATCATGAGTGGTCTTACTTTATCATGTTGTCTATCATGATCAAGGGAATAACGTTTAGTGCATGATAGAGTCCAGTAACGTCTGATCAAAGAGAAACCATTTGAAATAAGGCTTAGCAGAGAAGCTATAGTTATAATGTATAGCTGCACTAACCTTCTCATATACTGCGTCAGTCATTTTACTGTTATAGCTCAGAAGTGCACGAAGCCAATATTACTTGGCCTCTAGGTGTGAGGAATTGTACCGGGTCATCCAATGGCTGGTAGCCGGTTGAGAATTTGCTTTACATGCAAATTAAAATGTTTTGTTATCCCCATTATTTTATGTGGAATAGGACAAGGGACATGTCTAAAATGGATTGCCTGTAACTATTGGGGAAGTGTGTTGCTCCTGTTCGGTCGGCAACTTGCTCGAAGCGAGCAAGGCATTTGCTAATGGTTTGCTAGGGATTGGCAAATCTTCCATGCAAAATCTCTGAAGAAGGGTTTTGGCCCGAAACGTTGCCTATTTCCTTCGCTCCATAGATGCTGCCTCATCCGCTGAGTTTCTCCAGCACTTTTGTCTGCCTGTAACTATTGGCTGCTCTGCTGCTTATGACTAATTTCAACTCCAATGTCTGAGTGAGTGTTTCTAAATTCCTGAAAATATTAAAATCTTTTTAAATCGGATGTGGAGAATATTGAAAGAAGCAGGGATTAATTTGCATGAGAAACGATACACACTCACCTTGCAGTCATTTCACACCCAGGCCAGGTTCTATCACACACGGATTCATCAATGTGTGGCCAACAAGGAGATGAAAGAAGCAATCTTGCTCTTCGAGAGTGAGTGCCGTGCCTCTCACCACACTGCAGGGTACATTAAGCATTGGGTGTTACGTAGGTAAACACAGCAGGTTGTTTTTGCATAATGGAAGGTTCCACAAGCAACACAGCGATGAATGCCTTGTAACCCAGCTTCTTTGGTAGTCACATTTGAAGGAGAAAATAGCGGGCAAAACTCCAGGCATTCTCCTCCTCCTCCTCATCAGATAGTGCTGTGAGATCTTTCACAATGATCTGAAGCCAGGGAAGAACCTGGTTTAGCATTTCCCCCAAAGGAATTGGTACTGCACCTGAACATTAGTTTAGATTATGTGCATAACCATGACGTCAATCTCTTTGAATCCGTGACAAAGAGCTGTGATCAGGCAATGCACTTAAACACAAAATCTAGTCTCCCAAGATTTTCTTCAACTAATTAACTGTATGGTGGATCCAATCTCTTGACCACCTGTAGTTATCCTGATGACTAGGTCCATTGGATTGGTTCATTACATTGTTTTTAATGCGAGTTTGATGCCAACTCCCAGTGTGTTGCTCCTGTCCGGTCGGTCGGCAACTTGCTCGAAGCCAGCATGGCATTTGTTAATGTTTAAGAAGGAACTGCAGATGCTGGAAAATCGAAGGTAGACAAAAATGCTGGAGAAACTCAGTGGGTGAGGCAGCATCTATGGAGCGAAGGAAACAGGCAACGTTCCGGGCTGAAACCCGAAGGGTTTCGGCCCGAAACGTTGCCTATTTCCTTTGCTCCATACCTGGCATTTGTTAATGGTTTGCTAGGGATTGGCAAATCTGCCATGCAAAATCTCTGCACTGGGAACTGCGGCAAGCTACTGAGCCCAGTTGAAAGCAGGATGGGCCTGACTCTTGCTAACATACGTTTAGCCCCACTTCTCCGTCTGTGCCTGCTGGTTGTGGTGCCCCACTCTGCTGCATTAGTTTACAAGTATTAACGTCATTTTTTGAAGGTGGCCCAGACAATACTCCTGCTTCCAATCAGTTCTCCCAACAAAGATAAACAGTTCTTGATTGCAAGAGGTTTTTGCTCATGATGTAACGGTGCAATGCATTTTCAAGTTGTGAACAGTTTAGTATTTAACTGTTTTTGAATGTATTGCTTTAATGGCTTCAAATGGGAGTCTAAATCAACCCCTTCATCTGCACATTAACCTTGACAAAAAGTCCGATGTGGGGGGAGGAATGTGCCGCAAAGTCCTTTGATCACCTGGCAAGAGTAGGAAACATGAAGAGCAATTCCCTGCTCCTTGTAATCCTTGCAATAAGTGGAGGGACTGCTGGAATCCATTTCATGCAATTTGTAAGACATGTGGTGAGTGCCTGGGGAGGATCATTGATTGGATTTCTTTTGCTCTCTGGCAGATTCCGACTATACCACGGACCATGCCTCAATTGACATCTCTCATGACACGAAAGGAAAAGAAGGAACTTGAAAATGATTTAAATGCCACCCTGCCCTCCATAACCTCTCATTTATTTCATGTGATGAGGTTACTCGCGTCACGTGTTCCCATCCACTCCGTTTGTGGACGACTAATCGTGGATTCAAAACGCAACAAAAAGGTTGCAATGACAGATAATTATTGATGGGCCTCGCAGTTCTGTGCTTGAGTTTGGTTTATTGTCAGGTGTGAAAGCTTTTGTTGGGTGGAAAGACAATACATGATTACAATCGAGCTATTCACTGTGTACAGATATATGATAAGGGAATAACCATGAAAAACACAGTGCCAGATAAAGCCAGTAAAGTCTGATAACGAGGGTCTCCAAGTGGGTACATAGTAGCTCGGGACTGCTCTCGTGTTGTGGTAGGATGGTTCAGTTGTCTGATAACTGCTGGGAAGCAACTGTCCCTGAATCTGGAGGTGTGTGTTTTCACACTTCTGTACTTTTTGCCCGATGGGAGAGGGGAGAAGAGGGAGTGGCCGGGGTGCGACTCGTCCTTGATTATGCTGACGGACAATAGCTTTAACTTTTGCATAAAGTCCCACTCACTTTGATGCTGTGGCTCTAACAAACAGTACCACACGCTGTTAGGAAGCTGCACGTGATGGGGACATGCTGCCTCGTGTGATGCTACAGCTAGTCACAGCTGCTGCCCACCTCACCCTCTGCCCAACGCCTCTGTGAGACTCGTCAACACAGTGACATCTCAATGCTGACATTCCTGCCAGTGGGGTAGCAGAGATTAGCTTCTCTTATGTTTAAGTGGTTATCTGCAACAAAGCAATAGATTTGCAATCTGCGTCAGGCTAAGAGACAGACAGTAACTCTATCAACAACTAGAGAGCAGTCCTGAGCAACTCTCTATCTCATTGGGAGTCTGATTATCTTCATTCGGACTTTATTGAACCTTATCTTGCACAAAATGTCATTCCTTTTATCATCTATCTGTACACTGTTGATGGCTCGATTGTAATCATGTATAGCCTTTCTGCTGACTGGTTAACAAGTGAGAAAAGCTTTTCACTGCACCTCGGTATATGTGACAACAAACTAAAGTAACTAACTAACAAAAAATATCGAGGCTTTGGTTTAATTGTGGATTGGAACTTTATCTAAGTGTGATGGCAAATTAGTTCTGCAGGACACAAACACATTGTTCACACATTTTACAGCAGATCACAACAATATATAAAGTGGTTTTATTTTGTTTGCAACGTTCCCACCAAGTCACACACCATCCTGATTTGGAAAGATATTGTGTTCCTTTATTGTTCCTGGTCTGAATCCAAGAACACCAACCTAACAAGACTGGGAGGATCTTGACTAGAAGGCCTGCAGTGGTTCAAGAAGGTGATGTTTCGGGCGGTTGGAGAGGAGTAATACAAGTCAGCCTTGCCAGCAATAATAAGCTAATGACGCATCATTTATGTAGGCAGTGATAAGAAGAGGAAGTGGAATGATTACGTTCTGGAGAATAGTTTTTGGAGGAACTCGACAAATGGTCCTGGAATGTGATGCTGCTTTGGAGCAGCACTATATCCGGTTTTCCCAGTCCCTCAGTCGCCCCAATAGTAACCATTAAGGCTGCGCATTTGTTTGGTATTACCTCGTACTTTATTTGTCACATGTACTGAGGTACAGTGAAATTCATTTTTGTTTACAGTTAAGTACTAGTATCACTATAAGGGTTTCGGCCCGAAACGTTGCCTATTTCCTTCGCTCCATAGATGCTGCTGCACCCGCTGAGTTTCTCCAGCAATTTTGTCTACTATAAATAAGCACTTAGATACATAAGCATCTTCGGTAAGCATCTCAGATACTTTCCAAATCTCAGTTTGCAAGTGCGGCTTTCTTGACCTGACCATAAAGGTCTGTTGTTCTGGTGACATTACAGGGTCGATCTGGCCAAGTGTAGCCAAGTTTGCGTTGACCGAGATATGAATCCCCTGAATGGTGGAGGAAAGGCATTGACTTACTGTACCCTTGCAAGTTATTAGGTCTTTGTATGATTCATCGCCTTGATTGGCCAGATGAGCTCATGGAACAAAGGAAAACAGCGACAAGATCCAATTTCCTTCCTGAAATCCCAACATCCCACCGAGACAACATATTCCCATGTCCCAGGGCAACTTTTTGTTTAGTGATTGTGTGTGGTGTTGCCTTGTTTTCTTCATTCTGGTGGGAATGGTAAAAATGTTCATTGCTGTAAATTAATCTGGGATGTCCTGAAGTTATGATGGGGGTTAAATCTATGCTCGTTATGTCCTTTATCTTAATATTCCTGTTGTGCTATGAACATATCCCACACAAAGCAAACGATGAATTGGTGCAATGATCTTTAATATAGCACACGATTAATTTAAAGGAAAGAACATATGGGCAAGTGGATTAGTTTCAACCAATATACTCACCGGTGTTTTTCGCTGTGTAAACAGCTAGAGAGACCAGTGAGGCAACGCACTGCGGTGCCCACAGACAGCGAGGGAACCAGCTCTGTGGCCCCTCATCACAATTACCCCTCCTGTGGCTAATCATAGTTCAGCGTCGGTAAGGCACATGTTTGTGTCTTGGACAACTTCCTAGTTAAGCAACAGAAGGCAAAAAGTGCCAGAGGAAATAAGAAGTAAACATTTATAAAAACATTATACTGCCCCGCAATCTTCAAACTAGCTTTGAATCGACTGAGTTTAGTTGCATAATAAAAATGTTTAGACAATTGTGTTTATTAAGTCCTGTGCAGCTTTCAAACTCAGTTTATTGGTTGCAATATGTCTCCTTCTCTTGGTATGCCATGAAATATTCCCAATTTCTAATCAAGAAATGGCAGTCATTTTGTATCTTCTACCAGAGCTTGAGGGCAATCATTGAGATTCAGGTGCGCCTGAGAGCGTACATAAACTGTGCATGGATCATATGTTAAAGACCTACATTTATAGATCTAATGCTGCAAATGGGAAACAGTACAGTCCCGACTAATAGCATGTGTGCCGTGTGAGTGCAGCCCTGTCATCACCTGCATGCCCGAATCAGCAAACATCTGCTTCCTATTTCGTTTTATGCAAGGTGCAAGTGTTTTCCACTTGAGGTTCTTGTAATATATGCAGCTTTGTCAGAATCATTTTAGACAAACTTTTGTAAACAGACGTTTTCAGCAGGGATTCAGATATTCCGCTGAAACTGTACACTGTTATATTGTCAAAACTCTTTTCCTGAAACTTAATCCATTCGGACACATTTCACTACTGGAAAATACACCTTGTAAATGTTCCCATTAGTTAGCTTTGCACACTTTGATAAAGAGAGTTTGTTGTTCTGAGCAAGATTCTCACTCTGAGATGTCATTGAGGCTGTGAGCAATTCCTTCTCTCAGCAGAAAATCACTCCCAAACATCTGGCTCCCAGGCTACTGAATTGACTGTTCTCTCAAACATATTTTTTTTCTTTTTCCATTCATTCAAACTTTTTATTAATAATTTCCTGTTTTCCCATACTTAACTATCTGGACTGATGTGCTACTTCTACAATAAAGCTGGACATAAATGGCATTAACATTTTGGCTGCTCCCACTGTTGTCTCCACCATTTCTCAAGGTTCTTCCCTTGTCCCCTCTCTGCTTCTTACTTCTTAGCACCATCGTTCACCAGTCTCCACACATACACTCTTCGCCCCCAACTCCAGCTCACCAGTAGCTCTCTCCACCCCACCTCTCTCTTTCCTTCGGTCATGTACAGTGTGACATCCAGTGGAGACATCCAGTGGAAACAGTGGAGACAAACACCCTGTTCCTATCGCAAACTCTCAACGTAGTCTCCAACCCCATCCCTCTCCCATTGCCCATTCCAACATTGACCCATGCTGTTTGTTATAATAAAACAGGAACACTTAGCCAGTCAGGCAGCATCTGTGGAAAGAGCAACATTGATCAGAAGTCTGAAGAAGGGTCTCACCCATTCCTTCTCTCCAGAGATGCTGCCTGTCCCGAGTTACTCCAGCAATTTGTGTCATCTTGATCAGAACCTTGACTCAAAATGTTAACCCTGGTTCTCTCTCCACAGAGCCTGTTTTTTATAGCCTGCACCTCTAGCTTTAGCTCTTTATCCCCTTTGGTTTGAAGGAAGGATGTTCCATAGCACTTACTACTGCCAGAAGCAGTGGTGGTACCTGTTAGATTTATCTCAGTTATTATAAGAACCCTCATCACTGCCATGTTGATATATTGTGCCACCATTACATATTCAGAACCAGAGTGTGTAGATAATATCTGAAGAGATTTGGTGCTGAGGTTCCTATGACCTTAACTCAATCTCCCGCAGTCAAAATGGTGAAAACCAGTCCTTGAGAGCTCCACTATCGGGAACGTTCAGGCACCCAATATATAGGGCTGGTGCATCTTGGTTCCTATCACGTATCAGCTGTTGAAGTTGTTCATCTGCCCAAAGTAAAACAGCAGGCAAAAGAGAGAACCAGATGATTCAGGAGTGGGGCTGGAGGAATCCCTGGCCTGGATCACACATTGCGCATTGCATCGCAACCTTGGCCAGCTCTTTCCTCACAGCTACTCCTGCTTCACCACAGGAAGCTTCCCAGATGTGTGGCGGAAATCTCATTTGCAGATAAAGATTCCGTCAAAGTTGTGGCTCTGGAGCAGGAGCAGGTCCAGTCAGTGCGTTCTCTGGCCACCCGTCAGCATAGAGGCAAGCTTCTGTTGGCTTGAACACAGACATGTTCTCCAGTTGTATTTTCACTCTTTCCATACAGATGTTTCTCTGCTGGTCTTTATTAATATAGTTCAGCTTAAAAATCAAATCCTGAATGTATCAATCCCAAACAACCTATCAAACCCCCCCACTTATGTATCCAATTATCACTTGCTTGGCTTTCTACTGCCCCACCTCGCTTCCAGCTTTCTTCCCATCCCACCACTATCAGCCTGAAGAAGGGTCCCAATCGAAATGTCATCTATCCACGATCTCCAGAGATGCTGCTTGTCCCGCTGAGTTACTCCGGCACTTTGTGTTCTTTACACACATTCTCTATATGGACACAAGCCAATAGGGACATGTGCCAGATACCCCCTACATGTCACAGTGCACCGTGGCATCCTCCGCCCAGCACCACCCCTACCCCAACCCCTGTGCCTTCTGCACCCCAACCCCATCACTATCTCTCAGTCTGTTGATTGCATTTGAAGACTGAGTCTGGAGTATTATCTTGAATGTATGATTAGGAACTAAGATGGTTCGATCCCCAATGTTGGGAAGCTGGAAGGTAATAAAATGAAACCACAGATGCTGGTTTATACCAAAGATAGACACAAAGTGCTGGAGTAATTCAGCGGGTCAGGCAGCATCTCTGGAGAAAATGGATAGGTAATATTATGGGTTGGGACCCTTCTTCAAACCCGATCTGAAATGTCACCTATCTGTTGGAAAGATGGACCTTGCTTTCTTTGTGATTCTAATCTGTAAACCTCCTTTATATGTGTACGAGATTCTTGTTAAAGGGAACGTTAGCTGCTTTCCCCAAACTCAGGATCACTGCCAGATGACATTGACTGAAACCTGGCAGCTATCCTGGGCCTGTCGATACTGAGAAGTCTAATGAAATTACCTCATGCTACAAACTCCCTGCTTCATGTGATGGTGCTGCCGTATTTTCACACCGTTCTTTTAGGTTTGGATGGAAAATTATGTACCCAAAAGTTCGAACATTGAACAGAGGGCCTGATTTGTTCTGGCCTTTTCTCGACCCCCCCCCCCCCCCCGCAACCCCACCATCCCACCCGCCATCTCTACTTTCAATCTGAAGAAGGGTCTCGACCTGAAACGTCACCTATTCCTTTTCTCCAGAGAGGCTACTTGACCCGTTGGGAGCTACTCCAGCATTTTGTGTCTATCTTCAGTATAAATCAGCATCTGCAGTTCCTTCCTCAATAAAACAGTGCAGCACAGGAACAATGTTTGTGCCGAACATGATGCCAAGTTAAACTGATCTCATCTGCCTGTACATGATCCATATCCCGCTATTCCTTGCACTTCCATGTGCTTATCCAAAAGACTCTTCACCACCACCCCTGGCAGTGTGTTTCAGGCCCTGCACCACGCTCTGTGTAAAAAAAGAACTTGCCCTGCAAATCTCCATTAAACTTTCCCCCTCTCACCTTAGTGAGATCTAATTCCTCGTGACACATTTCTCTGCCCTGTACAAGTGTAGCTGCCACTTCAGTTGCAACAGCAGACTTCTCTCAGTCAACAGATGGAATGTTTTCACCCAGCATCCTGTTACACTGAGGGGAGGAAGCTCTGTGCAGCTGATCTGGAAAATTGTCAGGAGACCTTGTGCAGTTTGAGAGCTGGGCCTCGCTGCACAGATGCTGTGCTTCCCAACCTTGGTTGGACGTGTTCCAGGAGCTTTCTTCACACAGTATTCCCCCTACCTCAGGGCACCTGGTCAGCCCGCAGTTCCAGCGTACACCCTGATTGCCATCGACTTTAGAGCTGAAATTAGGACACAGAATGTACACACTTTTGCTAACAGCTCGAAGACTTCACTGGTGCTCCTCCTGAGAACCTGTAACTCTTGGAGGCTCCAGGACAATCCCGGCTTGTGAGATATGGAGCCAGATACATTGGCGCGGACCAACAGTGATGATAGGTGACAAATCATCCTCCACGATAATCCTCAACACTGGTGCACCACAAGGATGTGTTCTCAGCCCCCTTCTATACTCCTTACACACACTCATAACTGTGCAGCCAAATCAAACTCGATTTACAAATTTATAGACGAAAGAGCTATAGTGCACAGGATATCAAGTAATGTCGCGACAGAGTACAGGAAGGAGATTAAGACCCTCATAACCTGGTGCTAAGACAACAACCTCTCCCTCAATGTCAGCAAGACAAAGGAGATTGTGATCGAAATCAGGAAGCCTTTTTGCCTCCGAAGTAGAGATAGTTGATAGCTTCAAGTTGTTAGGAGTATATATTTGTCTTGGACCAGCCAATGGCCAAAAAAGCAGATCAATGGCTTTACTTCTTTAGAAGGCTTAGGAAGTTCAGCATGTCCCCAACAACCCTCGCCAACGTCATAGAAAGTATTTTATTGCGATGCGTCACAGCGTGGTTTGGGAACAGCTGCAACCAGGGCTGTAAGAAATTGCAGAGAGTTGTGGACGCAACCCAGTCCATCACACAAACCAACCACCCTTCCATTGACACCATCTACATTTCAAGCTGCCTCGGCGAGTTCACTCTCTGCTGTCACTCCCCCTTCTCCTTTCTCCCCTCAGGCAAGAGGTACAGATGTTTGAGCTCCCATCTATCTCATTGGAGACCCTCAGACTTTCATTGGACTTTACTGGACTTTATCTTGCAATAAATATTATTTCCCTCATCCTGTATCTGTACACTGTTCATGGCTTGAATGTAATCATGTATAGTCTTTTTGCTGACTGGATAGCATGCAATAAAAAAAGCTTTTCACTGTACCTTGTTACACGAGACAATAATAAACTAAACTACCCTCCAAGGTTCTATCTAGTTTCACAAATTTAATTAATTGCTGTTAGTTCTGTCTGCCCTTTAGTAAGGCCACCAGAGGCTTCAGAGCTCATTCAGCCTGAATTAGGATGGCACGGTGGCATAGTGGTAGAGTTGCTGCTTTACAGCGCCAGACCCAGGTTCGATCCTGACTACGGGTGCTGTCTGAACGGAGTTTGTACGTTCTCCCTGTGACCGCGTAGGTTTTCTCCGAGATTTTCGGTTCCCTCCCACACTCCAAAGACGTTGAGGTTTGTCGGTTAATTGGCTTGGTATAAATGTAAATTGTCGCTAGTGTGTGTAGGGTTGTGTTAATGTGCGGGGATCGGTGCGGACTCGGTGGGCCGAGGGGCCTGTTTCCAAGCTGTATGTCTAAACTAAACTAAACTAAACTAAACGCCCAGCCATGTTCTCCAGAAATACTACCTGACCTGCTGAGTTATTCTAGCACTTTGTGTCCTTTTGTATATTAACCAGCATCTGCAGTTCTTTGTTTCTTTACTCTTCCCAGTGTTGGGCTATGAAAGCAGTCTGCCTTCTGTGTCCCTGATTTGCTCAGTAACAGGGGCAGTACCTGAGGAAGATGTCCGTCTATTGGGCAACCTATCTGAAGTAAGAATCAACAAGTGGGACTTGCTACGGGTTTCCCCATGGGTCTGAAGCCAGGCGTACCAGTGAAAATATTCCCAGAAGACTTCCCCTTTAGCTACAGTGCAGTCCGCTTTTAATTAACGATCCATTAAAAGGGCAATTTCTTTCCGAGATTGAGCCAGAGACCAATAAACCACTCATTTCTATTTCTTTATCTTCCTTCACTCACCAAATGGCGTCAAAACACAGAAATAGAATGCGTTGAGTAATTACTGTGCTTTAGAACATTATATAATAGGTATCCCAATCTACCAAGCTTTGACAAAGGCATCCGTGTAGAAGACAAATCAAGCATGATCTAATTAGACCTAAATGAAAGGAGAATCTTGCACAACAAAAGCACAAACAGATGGAATAACTGCTGCCTTGGTTGCGTTTAAAGGGCCTGGTCATCATAAACATTCACAAAGCTATCCGAACCCGGAGATGGAGTTACAACCTTGTAACATATACTTTATGGCAGCTGTTATTATTTATAATGTATACAACCTGTGTATCTTCAAAAATAAATGTAAACCTCGAGTACCGGAAGTCTTTCAGCTTTCAAACTATGCTCACTCTTTCTCACATAACATCTGCAAAAATGGTATTCTGCAAATTTATAATATTTAACAATAATGGACCTCTTGTGGGTTTGCTTATGTTTGGCCTTCTAAGCCTTAATAACAGCCATTCCTCCCACTTCCTGCATAGTTTCATGTCTTCTTCTTTTGGCAAAGGTCTTTCCTTCTTTGTTCCCTGAACCACACTCAGTAGGGGATTGGTGTGCCCAAGGGTATTTTTTGCAAACAGTCTCATTCTCATCCACAACCCTGCCTCCATCTCTTCACTGTTCAAAACTGCTCACAAAGATAGTCCCCTGTCTATCCTTCTAGCATGGAATTACGTAGAACATATAGTTGGAAAACAGACCATTCAGCCCAACCAGCCCATGTTGGTGGTTAAGCCCCACTCAAGCTTCAGCTTCATCTAACTTATTAACTCAACGCACTGCGGGAGGAGGTGGTGGAATCAGATACAATCACTATATTTAAGAGGCATTTTGACAAATTCTTAAATAGACAAGGCTTAGAACAATACAGTCTTAATGAAGATGAGCGCAAAGGTCAGCATGGATGTAACGGGCTGAAGGGCCTGTTTCTGTGCCATATGATTCTATGGCTATTACCTTCCTAATGCACGCTAATCGTTATATTATTTCATTATTAATGCAGTAACAGCCTTGACTCTTGACACCTTGAGCTACATATCCTCAACCTCTTTGCTCCTTTCTGATTTTGTGGTAGCTATCATGTATTGGTGGCCCCTTCACATGGAGATACTTTTGTGAAGGAGACATCTTTGGCCAGATGAAGAAATGTCTTCCACAGGTTAGTTGACTTTGCCCCTGGACCTCCGTAATGGAAGAGTGTCACGTTGGAAGAGGACCCATTGTTACATTTTACTTACACCAGGCAACTGAAGGCGGGAAGCTGGCTGACCATTTGGGGATCATAAATAATGGGGCAGAGGCACAGCTGGAGGCCAGATGTTCAGAGGCCCATTAGGATACGTTGCGCGGTTTATGAGAGTTGCTGGAGCTAAGTTTCTATGCCTTTCTCCGGTTGCTCTCCTTCTGCCATCATCAGCTCATCTTGTCCATGAGCTCACCCCACTGACTCCATTCCCACTGACTGCTGACGACCAACTCCGCTTCCCCTTCACCCATCAGCCCAACATGAAGAGTGCTCCCTGGTAATCCGGCACTCTCCCCCAGCCCCACCTCTCTCCACAC
The DNA here is from genome assembly GCA_038087875.1 of Malacoraja senta. NCBI lineage: Eukaryota > Metazoa > Chordata > Chondrichthyes > Rajiformes > Rajidae > Malacoraja > Malacoraja senta. The sequence continues at coordinate 15,780,115 of CM075989.1, forward strand.
AAACATTGCCCCTTTTCCCTGCTATCAACACCTACCTCCGTAACAACCTTGCTCTGTATGGTTCTTAGTCATTGTTAACTCCCATATTCCTGCCTCTTTTCCAACAAAACACTGCATTGCCCAAGCACAGCAGTGTGACAGTGTACATCACCCCCTCCTCCAATACTCTTTGCACAGTACTACCTCCCCTTGCCTTCCTGCGTGTGCATCTCGATGGGCTCACTTACACCTGGTCCCATCTGCTGGCAGTCAAAGCATTTCCAGTAATTGCTTCTTTCCCTGATCTGACATTAATCCCAAGGGGTTCCCTCAATGTTTCCCTTCATTCATACAGACTACATGAGTGCAGAGACATGGAAGCAAGGGAATGCATTTTAGTGACTGGCAGAGGTGTTTTGAATTCTTCCTAAGAATCTCTGTTTCATCTTACCTAGAATGAAAAACTGGGAGCAGGAGAGCTTCACATTTCACCCAGATAATTTATGTTGCTTCCCCTAGAACACTGAGCCACGTGCACCTTTCTAACGTGGAAATTACATATTAAGTTGATCTTAAGCACCTGTGCTTTGCACAGATTAGATGGCATACAACCATTGATTACTAGGCCTGAGCATTTGTAGATGCAATGCTCAATCGTTGGTCAATTGTTTTCCAAACAACAGATGCATATCCAATGGGAACAACATCGAATGCCATTATATCCAATAGCCCAATACCATCCAATCCATTGTCATTCAATCCAATGCCACAGTATCCCATGCCATCCAATCCAATGCCCATCCAATCCAATGCCCATCCAAAGACAATGCCAACTAGCAGCACCCAATTCAACACCACTCAGTTGTACGGCATGCAATTCAACTCTGTCCCAGCCAACACTCATCCAATGATATCATTAGGGACTGCAGGACCTGCTGCCATATACAATGACAAAAATTTCCGGTCATATGTACAATTTGCAATTCTAAATCTCCAAACACTAAGGACTAGACGCTGCTGTAGATCAGCAAGGAGGAATGACTTAAAGCCACCCCGGTGTTCTTTCGACATTTGTCTCTTTGCTTCTGACAACTACAGCCTTTATTCCGCAGCATATTTCTAACATTGCTGTATATTTTCTGATTTATAGTGGCCCCCCCCCCCACATAATTCACCACACACCTGAGTGGTGCCCCCCTCTGTCAGTGTGACGAGTCCATGCAGTAATTGGTCCACTCCTGGTGTGGGACAAGCCTTATCATGTGTCTATACACTGTAAAAGGATCGATGTATTGTCTTTCTGCTGACTGGTTAGCACACAACAAAAAGCTTTTCACCTCGGTACACGTGGCAATAAACTAAACTGAACAGAAGCTGTGTTGACTATCATGGATCGTGGCCACCCAACCTCTGTCTTCCCACCACATGCTCCATGGTTGCCATGGCGAGAGGTTCTTTAAGGCTCTGACAAAACAAGACATGGTTGTCAGGGTCCATGACACAGCAGTCTTGGCCTTCAACAAATGTGCAGGTAAGGTTGTTAAGAGTGAACCAGGTGAAAAATCACGCTAGCCATTTGTTACGTCAAGTGTTTTTACCAACTTGCTATTTTCAGCCAGGTGGTCCAACTGGACATTTGTGCATTCATTTAGCTGTGCAAAAAATAGTGAACTTGGCAATAGTGTGACACGTTAGACCCTCCTGCTGTTGGTGCAGGGATAAACTGTCCCCCCATGATCCTGATCGTCTGAAAGTTGCTTCGATATTTGTGGAGCAAATTGTGTAAGGAGATATATGTGCTGGGAAATTGAACACATGGGAGTGGGTTTCTTTACGTGTAAGTCACTTTACGTTGCTTGGTGGACATTGGGAAATTGGATTGGGAGCTGCCATGCACGACTCCCCTAGTTTTACACGAATCCCGCACCAATCTTGCAGCCAACAGTGTCATCACCTGTGCAGCAGCTATTTCTGTGATTACTGAACTACCTTGGTGTGTTAACCTACCGCCTGCATTTAATTAGCACAAAGAAAGCAAGGAACAAACCGCAGGGCAGATTGGCAGAGAGACGTGAATTAAGGAGTCGCCAGTGTGTGCCATGACTTCACTCACAGCTTCGATCACAATATTCAGTCCCATGGGCAAGCACCATTGTCGGCTCCCTCAATGATCGCAGCATAGCCAGACTGATCGAGTCATACGCTGCAGAAGTTCATGTCCGTAAATGATAGGAGCAGAATTGAACCATTCGGCCCATCAAGTCTACTCCGCCATTCAATCGTGGCTGATCTATCTTTCCCTCCCAACCCCATTCTCCTGCTTTCTCCCCATAACCCCTGACACCCGTACTAATCAGGGCAGGGTCCCTCACAGCACAGGGCTCTTTCAGTGCATTAAAATGCTGCTTTCAATGTAAATTTGCAGTTTTGCAAACGGTTTCCAGAGAGGGCTTTAGTGTCACTCAGTAGATGTTTAACACCAGAGAAGGGTGAAGCTCAATCTCTACGCATTAGACTTTCAAAATCTGACGTGAGGTGATTTGAGACAAGGCCTCTTAATAGGTTCCAGCTTTTATGTACAGGATAGAGCACAACCTGCAGCAGATTACGTGTCTGAAGCCCTGAAGACCTTATATCATAAAGAACATTGCATTCAATGGTTCAATGGCACCTTATTGTCATGTGTACCTAAGTACAGTGTAACGTTTTTTGCATACAGTTCAGGGACATCCAGAAGGAGGAACAGTCCATTTAATTCATTGGGGTCATTGTGGCATTTAACATAATATGGGTAATCTATTATCTAACTTTGTACTCTCTCCCTAAGATCAGGTCCCTTCATTGCCTTGATTTCTAAAGAAAGCAGCAATGATAAGCTTCTGACAATTTATTTAAAGGAAAGGTTACAGAGGCATTTGCCTAATCCAACTTGTGGATTTACAAAATACTCTGGGTTTAGTTTAGTGTAATTGAGAGATATAGCATGGAACCAGGCCCTTCAGCCCGTCGAGTCCATGCTCACCATCGATCACCATTCACACTGGTTACATGTTATTCCACTTTCACATCCACACACTAGGGGCAATTTTACAGAGGCCAATTAACACTACAAATCACATGTCTTTGGGATATGGGAAACTGGATCATCCAGAGGAAATCCATGCAATCACAGGGACAGCATGAGGTCAGGGTTGCACCCGGGTCTCTGGCGTGTGAGGTAGAGCTGCTGCCACACAGTGCCAAACCTGTTCCAGGGTTCAATCCTGACCTTGGGTGCTGTCTGTGTGGAGTTTGCATGTTTTCCCTGTGAACACGTTGATTTCCTCTGGGTGCTGCGATTTCCTCCCACATCCCAAAGGCGTGTGGCTTTGTAGGTTAATTGGCCTGTATAAAATTGCCCCATGCGTCTAGAGTGGATGTGTAAGTGGGATAACTTGTGTAAACTGGTGATCGATGTTCAACATGGACTTATGGGCCGAAGAGCCTGTTTTTCCACTCTGCATTTCTAAATGACAGCTAAAAGCTGCACCAGTTGTATCATACATGGTTGTATCAATAACCAATGTGAATGAATCATTCCCACTTAGTATTATCAGTGCGATTGAAAAGGTGCGTTATAAAAGTATTCGGTAATAAAAGCAATGGTTGCTTCTGATAGAGATCTCTCCCACTCACTACCTGCATGTCAATGTAAACACATCCAAGTCTTCCTAACACTTCAGAAGTGGAGGAGGCTGATACTTGGAGCTGGAAAACAGAGAGCTGACAAACTCCAGTCTATGTTGGCTATCAGCTGGAAAGGCTGGTTACTGCCACATGGCCCAACATTAAGTGATGTTAGATCTGATCATTTCAACAGGAATGATATTAAATGTACTTCACTTGGGAATAGGGCAGCCAGCACCTGTTTGATTCCACTTACTATTCAGTCCTCTCTTATTTTACTCCGACCTCTCGTCTCCCAAGGATGGTAAATCACGACCCACAAGTGCCCACAGCTCAACCTCTTGCAGCCCAAGAGCTCCAGGTCACCCGTCCACATGGTGAGCCCCTTCCCTTCAGCTAATCATTTGCACATTGCATCAGCATTGAATGGGAGGTGGATACAACAGATATTCCGCAATGTTACTGATCGTTTTTACACAAAATGAATTACAACTTGAGGGGAATGGCTTTTGTTTTGGCAGAAATCCTGGCATCCTGCTTTGCCAACTTGAATTTAGCTCAGAGGGAGTGGATGCCTGACTCTAGGCAGAAAACAACTTTAAATCAATTACTTAGGGACATATCCCACTTGCCAAACCTTCATGCGACTATTTTTCAAACCATTTATTCCTCAAATGTTGAAAATCTAGTTTGAGCAAGGTTTCAACACCTCCCATTGACCCACTTCAACATGTCCGTTGATTTATTTGATATTGTTTTAAAGTTATCACAGTTCATTGTGTGATCAGGCAATGAGATCTTCACATGATGTGTGCTGAAGGGTGTAACAGTTTCATTGTTTGATACATGGGCTGCAATAGACATTTCCAAACATGACATCAATAAAAACGCAATAAAATCAAACTGAGTTTTTTGATTTAACTGGCACAGACTCGTCAGCTTTGACATGAATATATTAATGAGCAGCGTTTAGACTTTGTGCCAGAATATGTCAGGAACTGAAAGCTGCAGACACGAGGCTGTTTCTCAACACAGCTCAAACCATTTTATAGATGAGGTAGTAAAAGATCAGGGGCAGCAAGGGGGAAAAGATACTGACAAAAACAATGCAGAACGGCTTTTAAAGATTTGTTAATATTGATCCATTACAAAAAACAATGCTATACTTTACGCAACATATCTTGAATTACTGTCAGAACTTGAAATATAGTGCAGGATGATGTAAATGGGTAACTGTGCATAGATGGGTTATCAACTTCTGCATCACCAGAGGCCATTCAGCCCATTGCAAATGTACCTGTTCTTCGAATCTTTTAACTGTCCAGCCCTATCCTTAACTTCATCCATCACTGGAAGGACACAAAGTGCTGGAGTAACTCAGTGGGTCAGGCGGCATCTCTGGAGAACACGGATAGGTTTTGCAAACTGGCATCTGCCGTTTCACATCAAGAATTGATGTTAGAAGTGACACATGTAGCTACTTGCGGCTGTCTAATAACCACATAGATTGGCTTTCAGTCGACACACATCAGAAGGTTGAATGGCTGTGTTGGTGCAACATTTGAAAATTGAAGCTCTAGTTGTACGCCAGCATTGTGAAGAGATTGTACAAGGGCAAAGAGATGCATAACTCGGATGATGTGTAGCACAGGGTTCAGCTTGGAGCCGACCACAGAAGCATGCATCGTATGCCCTTGAATTTCAGAGGCTGAAGGGCAATTTATTTAAGGTCCCTGCAAGTGAGAGAAAAAATTGATAAAGTGAACTTCAAGAGGCTATTTCCTCTCGAAGGGTTATCTAGATAATGGGTTATCACAAGATAATGGCCAAAATCTTAAGTTTCGAGGCTGGAAGCAATATTAAAAGGGGACTGGAAATGTGGACTCACGCCTGCCTCAAGGCAGAGAGAGGCACTGAGTCACAGACTGAGATTGACCGTTTTTTAGACTTTAATAGACGTTAGAGATACAGAGCGGAAACAGGCCCTTTGGCTCATCGGGTTTGCACTGACCAGCAATCACGCCATGCACTACCACTATCCTACGCAATAGGGCTCATTTACAATTTTTTTATGGAAGCCAATTAATCTGCAAACCTGCACGTCTTTGGAATGTGGGAGGAAACAAGTGCACCCAGAAAAACCCCATGGTTTCAAAGGTTTCAAAGGTTTCAAATGTAGACAAAAATGCTGGAGAAACTCAGCGGGTGCGGCAGCATCTATGGAGCGAAGGAAATAGGCAACGTTTCGGGCCGAAACCCTTCTTCAGACTTTTGTCTACCTTCGATTTTCCAGCATCTACAGTTCCTTCTTGATCAAAGGTTTCAAAGGTCTTTTATTGTCACCTGTACCAATTAAGGTACAGTGATATGCGAATTACCATACAGCCACACTAAAAAATCAACAAGACACACAACTACATAAAAGTTAACATAAACATCCACCACAACTGATTCCCCACATTCCTCTGTGATGGAAGGCAATAAAGTCTAATCTTCTTCCCTCATTTTTCTCCCGTGGTTGGGGCAGTTGAACCATCGGTCGGGGTGATCGAAGCTCCCGCAGCCGGCGGTCGAAGTCTCCACGACGGGGCGATTGAAGCTCCCGCGTCGGGGCGGTCGAAACTCCTACGGCATGGAGCTTCTGAAGTCGGTCTCTAACCAGAGACCGCGATGTTAAAGTCCCGCAGGCTCCCGTGGTGGAGATCTCGAAGTCGGTCTCCAACAAAGGCCGCCAACTCCTCGATGTTAGGCTGCAGTGAGGACAGAGATACGATACAGAAAAAAATCACATCTCCGTCGAGGTAAGAGATTAGAAAACGTTTCCCCTAACACCCTCCCCCACATAAAAACAAGCTAAAGAACATTAAAAACATACATTTAACACATACTAAAGAAACAATGAAGAAGAAAGGGACAGACAGACTGTTGGCGAGGCAGCCATTGCTGGTGCCACCTGGGAGATCGTAAAAACTTTGTACAAATAGCACCTGTAGTCAGGTTCGAACCCGGGTCTCTGGCGCTGTAAGGCAGCAACTCTACCACTGTGCCATTGTGAATGGATATAATAAACTGGATATAATACAGCTAAAAGAAGTAATCAATGCATTTCACAAAGAAATAAGATGAAGGCCATAACCAAAATGAGCCAGTGACAAATCTATTTCATGTTTCCTGTGCTTTATAGTTCAGTATTAGGTTGAATCATTCATCCTTGAGTGGATTTGACTCTGAAATCTCCTGTATTGACTTCTTTACCCATGTTATACAGGCTAAGAGAACTGCCAGCCCATCCATTCACTGCTGGAGCAAGCAGAACCAGTTGGTTCTTCATTCAATTTGCATTCATTGCATTAGTTAAATTATATGAGAGCTGGTTAAGTGGGTCAGAAGGTGGCGCCACACGCAAACTGAGCCACAAGACTTTCTCAGTAGTAAAGGAATGGAGGTAGCTTCATACAAGGAGGAGCCAGGGTGGTCATGTTTCTCACTCACGGTTGTGGAGCCCTTGGACAATTAGGGTTTGTAATATTCCACAAGACTCTTACCGTATGCTCTTGTTGAGAATATGATAGATATCAGCTGTGATGGGAATAGGTTGGAAATTTAATTATAATTGGAATGGGATTAATGTCCGTAGTTGTTGGGAATACAATGGATATATCTACATTGCTGGGAATGGGATGGATACCCGCTGTTGTTGGGAATGGGTCTGAAATTTGCTGTTGCTAGGAATGGGATGGTATCCACTGTTACCGGGAATGTGATGGATATTTCCGGGGGGTTGGGAATGAGATGGATATCCACTGTGGCTGAGATTGCTGTGTATATTTGCAATGTGGGAATAGGATAAATATCTGCTGAGTTGGGAATGGGGTGGATCCCTGGTCTGGTTGGGAATGCTGTGGATGTGGCTGGGAATGGCGTGGATATCTGCTGTGGCTGACGTCTGGCCACGTCAGCAATGATCCCATTTTCCTGATGGTTCCCTGCAGCCAGTGGAAGCACTGACGTATGTCAATGTGGCAGAATCTGTCCTGTTTTTAATCATCTTTACAAAGCGACTCCAGGGTTGCTAGGCATCCTGGAAAAAGACAAAAGAGAATGTACTGTGTTTAGATTAAATGTGTACTGCTGTTGGAAATGCCACAATGCCGCCTTTTGTTTTGGTTTATTTTTATCCTTTTCCTGAACTACTAATTGAGCTTCCACTCTTGCTGCAGTGGTTACAATTCCCCCCTTTCCTTAAACCCCATTTCCACTTGGAATTGATGCCCAGAGACGGACGGAGGGCCAGATGGCATCAACTGGCGGCACTGCCCCTGGAAGGGAAAGACACACCCCTGGATCAAGCACCAACACAGATTCCCAGGCTCACACCCAGCAACACAGCAGGGTTTGGTTACACTATTCCACCACAATAAGAACGGAGCCGCACCACAGGCAGGACAATGCCTTCACCCTGACGACCACAACCATTCACATGTCGTGCCAAGGGATCGTTCCAGGATGACGTTGACCAAACTGCACAGAAGCACAAAGTAAGTTGTAGAGACGTGGTTCACGAAATCTAGCGACGCCTTCAGCTTGTCTCTGGGCAATGGGTGCCAGCGCCGCGGGGACCTTCTCACCCACACGTCTGGGATACATGGATTGGGCCCATCCTCATTCTGCTCAGCAGGACCTACATCTGTGTCTGTCTGAGGAGAACCACTTCACAGCCAACAGAAAGCTTTTCCAGAAATTCCATCCTGTTACAAAAATAACTTGTCCCCTTCCAGTAATATCTTAAGAGAGCTGTTAGAAGTTTCACTGACAACACAGGGACCAACATGGTTCGCATTTAACAGTGTCATTCTGGGAGGAAGGAGATCTTGTTGTATTCTGATGCCAGCTGTGCTGAAGGGGATGAGGTACAAGAGGGGCAATAATACAAGGATGACAGCCCAGCGTGAAGGTGTGGTACCGTACCTGATACAGAACCCAAACACAGCAGGTACTGAAGATTCATTACGTCCCCATGGTTTAATGAAGGCTGGGATAATACCAGCGAACGCCTCAGCCAAACCAGATGCGTTGATCTCAGCCAGTGTAGGAATGGAGCACAGCAGCACAGCTGGAAGAACCACTGCCTCACCGCTCCAGCAACCCTTGTTCGATCCTGACCCCGGCCGCTGTCTGTGTGGAGTTTGCAAGTATTTCCCGTGACCGTGTAGGTTCACCCCTGGGTGCTCTGGTTTCCTCTCACATCCCAAAGACGTGTGAGTTAGGGGGTTAATTGGCTGCTGTCTGTTAGGAGTCTGCCTGTGTCCAATGGCTGGATGTGGGGAGGCTGAGGGGAATGTGGTGAGGATAAAGTGGATGAGTGCAGGCTGAGTGCAGTGGGATCTCGATGTTGGCTCAAAGCTCCCATATTCTATGTTCCTAATGTTTTAGAGGCACGACTCTGAGGGGCGGGGGTGAGCGACTGATGGGGACCAGTTGCAAACACAATCAAGTGGAGAGGGAGGGTTGGGACACGTTGGGAGCTCACGGCTGTGCTGCCGCAGAGGACAAGCTATTGAGTGGACCTCGAGAATGGCTCCCATTACCAGAGTTGGTGAACAGCTCATGCAGATCTGCCGTAAGTAGCGAGAAGAGTTCACTGAGAAGCAGAAACATTTATGACACAGAAGAAGGTTATTTGGTGTCTGTGTTGGTTGAGAGCTGCACAGATCGATCGAACCTTCCTGAAGTGGCTCTGTGGGCCTGCAGGGTAGAACTCCTCGAGTCCACGGACAAACACTTCTTCAGGCAGTTTCCAGATCCTCACTACCCTCTTTCTCTCATCTCCTGTCTAATCCTTTTATCAAGTGCTTTTGATTTATGCCCCTGGTTTTAGACCACCTTCCTAAATTCTCATCCCTCATAATTCTATCACCTTAATTAAACCTCCCTTCAGCCTTCTCAGTTCCAGGGAAAACAACCCTAGCTTATTCAATCTTTCCTTATGGTTAAAGTTTTCCAGTCTTGGCAACTTTGTTATATATCATTTCTGCACCCTCTCCAATGCAATCACAGCTTTCCTATAATGTGTTTACACAGTACAGGTAATTCTGCTACAACTTGTGTCTCCATAACACTAATTGGATTTAATAAGATTGATGATTTAGTGAACACTATTTGAATTATAAGGGCTGAAATTTTTTTAACTGCAGTAACAAAAATAAACGTATAGCTATTAAAAAGTCTTTTATTTTTGCAAATTCTGTGGGGAAATATAACTTTGCTATAGTGAGTCTGAAACTCTCTCACCCCTAACCCCCTTTTCCCCATTGACATTATTTGTTTTTATAATATAATTTTCTATAATGTGAGCTTTGTTAGGAATGCAACTATCGTGTTCTAGCAGAACTGCCTGGACTCAAAATGTGGTATTGTGTGTAATTTTAGTATTATCTACTTGCATTTGTTTTTTTAGTTTAGTTTAGGAATATAGCATGGAAAAAGGTCCTTGAGCCCATCGAGTCTATGTTGCCTGTCGATCACCCCTTCACACTAGTTCTATTTTATTCCACTTTCTCAGCCAGTTACCTACACACTAGGGGGCAAGTTATAGAGACCAATTAACTCACAAACCTGCATGTCTTTGGGATGCAGGGGGAAACCCAGGGAGAACCCTGCGCAAACCCCACGCAGACAGCACCCAAGGACATGATCGAACACCGGTCTCTGGCGCTGTGAGGCAGCAGCACTATCAGCTGTGCCACTGTGCTGCCCTTTAGTCCTGGACTCCGAGTCACTTTCTCAGCACATCACCTTACAAAGGGAAGCAATCCAATCCATTTTCAACATTTTTATTGACCTATCTGAAGTTTTCTATCTGGCGTTTTCAGCCTTAATGTCAACCGTTTGGCCAGTGTTTGCATCAGCAGACCATGATAGAAGTTATTCTTCTTCTCACTCCTTTTCGAGCTTGTACAGACACAGAGTTGGACATTGGAACTTTGATTTTGTTCTTCTCATTGCTTTGTAAATATTGATTGTAATGTCCAATTGTTTGATAATTTCGATTTTGTTAATATTAATGTCTTTAATGTCTTTACTTGTTCGGAATAAATAAATAAATAAATAAATAAATAAAATGCATCAACTTCCTTGTGCACAGTAAACTTTGATCAGGTTTGTTATATATATTACATACAATCTCGCATTAGGCATGCGGGCTGTCTTTGCAAGAATGGGCTGCAGTGTTAGTGAGTTGTACATGATTTAATGACAAGCACGGGAGTGATGGTTCGCACGCATGTTGTGTGTGGGTGCCAGTCTATGTCAGGGAACCTCTCTGCTATTTGAGGATATATGGAGCAATTTGAAAGAATGTTATACTTCCCAGTTGTATTTTACTTTGTTGGATTGTGTGGCTTTCATAGAAATTGCACTAGAGGCTATTATTTCTAGGCCATAGTGCCATAACATCATAGTTTGGGTATTGTTGATAGAGGCTTAGTTTTCTCCTGATACAGTCTAGCTGGATCATATGACTAATGTTAAAAAAAACTAGACACCATCTTTCAAGCAATTCTCATAGCTTCTATAATATCAGTCACAGGAAGACAATTAGCTCAGTCTCTGCCTGAACAAAGAGGGGATTCCTGGCCCTTCTAGTCAAATAGTCTCAGAATAAAATGACTGTAATAAGGAAAAAAAGTCCTGGCCAAGGAAAGCGTAGATCTTTACCCAGAGAGTGTGAGTTATCAGTTATTAGGCACATTATTGACTGAGATCTTTGGGCGATCAGACAGGAAAATGGATTTGAGATATTAGATTAGGATTAGGATTCGCCAGGATCTCATTGGATGGTCAAGATGTTTTACATTATTCCTGCTGCTATTTCTTATGTTTTTCAAGATGCTACAGGAATTAGTTGTCATGTCAACAAAGTATCGGTTTAACATCTCGTCCAAAGGATAGCACCTCCCAAGGCTCTGTACTCTCATAAAACTGGTATTATGAGCCAGTTTAAATTATATACCCATATCGTTGGAACGAGTCGTGAACACACAACATTCTGACTAAGAGACAGGAGTGATACCATTGGAATATTTTTTTCCGTTCTTTCCAAGGGACATCTGGGCAACATTCTAATCCACTAGGCCAAAACTGCCCAGTGAAAATCTCTCGGCAGATTGGTCCATTGATAGTGGATAGTGGTCCAGGGGCCATGTGTCACAGTGGTTGAAACCCTGTGGCAACTTCCAGCAGACCTTGATCCAGCTGTTACAATCATCAGATTGTAGGGATGAAGGGAGCGATTTTTTTTTTTGAGCGGAAAAACCTTAGTGTAAACATTTTGTTAATACAAAACAGGAGTTGCACTATGTGCTTGGACCTGTTGTAATTTTCCAGCAAAATTGTTTGTGGGAAATATGTTGTCCTTAAGTGTCTGAGTTGAGCTGACCAGCAAATAAACCTTCATTAAGGAATATAGGTTTGTCCGTGACCAGCGCATGTGTGGGAAAAGTGACCCAGTCTGGACTGATTTGCTCATACACTAAGAGTTTGCTTTTCCTCTCAGCAGTATGGAAACCGTGCCAGATTTTTCTGCAGATGTAAGCAGGAGCAGATAATGAGCTCCGGAGAAAAACAACACCAGTTGAGCTGGGCTTTGGCCAAGGCTCATTTGGCCTGTGGTCTCAAGTTGGGGACCAATCGTGCTTTCTTGCTTTCTGTGGCCTCCAATATCTCTCCCAGGAGTTAAGGAAAACAAAATGATGTGGTACAATTACAGCTTCCCAATATGCCAGCTTGGACAATGAGATGTGAGGGGAAGATAATAAAAATGCTATTTTTGCTTTACTTTATAAGAGAAAAACAATGATTAAATCAAGACAATATGAATAACAGCTGCAGCAGGTTACCATTGATGTTTAAAGAGCGAAATGAGAAGAAAGTAATTTAGTATTTCCGATAAGATCACTAAAGCAACAGTAAAGAGAAACAGTGGAAATTGTACAAGCAAGACACCAGCTGATACCCAACATGTGATTATTTTACCATTAACTTATTCACTCACTGAAGTGATACACATTATTCATGGGAAATGGAAACAGTTTTCTACAGTTCTGAGCGCTTATAATATGACTCGATGAAATCTATATATTACTAAAACTCTTTGTTTGTTTGTTTGTTTGTATGTGTGCGTGTGCGTGATATTTCAAAACCCCGCCAAAATGGTGCACGATAGCGCTACAATTTTTGGCCCACCTTACTCACCATTGTACTTGGGTGTAAATGAAACAAGTTTAGTTCGGATTAATGTTATATTTTACAAGTTATTGAAATTTTAAACTTTACAAAAATCACTTTTCAACCACTTTTCCACTTGCCCTGCCCATCAGCCGCGTTCGACGTCACAATGACGTAACAATGGGATCCCGAATCCCATTTAAAAAATCACAATAAAAAAAAAAAAACGGGTTTAAATCAAATTCTTCTGATTTCATTAACATCTAACATTGCGTTTAGGTTATTTTTTTTTAAATTGCGATTTTCATTGTGGAGGGGTGGGATAGGGGGGAGGTTTCATTTTAAAAATAAACATCGCGTTTTTCCATTGTAGGGGGTGGGATAGGGGGAGATGAGCAGTGGGGAAGCAGGGTGATAGAGGGAGAGGAGGGGGTAGGGAGGGGAGAGGGAGGGGAAAGTGGGGGAGGTGAGGAGGGAGAATGGGGAGGAGGGGGGATAGAGGGAGAGGGCAGTGGGGGAGGTGAGGAGGGAGAGTGGGGGTGGGATAATGGGGGAGGTGAGGAGTAGGGGAGCAGGAGGATAGAGGGAGAGGAGGGGGTAGGGAGGGGAGAGGGGTTATGGAGGGAGGGAGGGAGTGACTGAGGGTAAGGGAAAGGAGAGGGAGGGAGAGGTGAGGAAGGGAGTGGGGTAGGGGAGGAGGAGGGGAAAAAAGAGGGAGGGTGAAGAGGAGGGGGAGGGAGTGCTGGGGAGGAGGGGCAACGGAGGAGGATAGGGGTAGGAAGAGGGTGGCGAGGCGCAGTTGCGGGTGGGTTGCCGTGACTCGCATCACAACGGGAAGCCCTCAGCCGCGCCTGCGCAGTTGTGGGCTATGGGTATGTGGTGGAATTTTGCCTTGGGGGACGGGCCCAACGGGTCCGCACCTGGTCTAGTGTAATAATAATGCTTCCCATTTAGAACAGTAAAGGGTGGGGTACTATGTCCTTGCCAATGGAAAATTGCTGTCTGGTGAAATTAATCTTCACTAATGGAGAGATTAGTTTAGTTTAGCTTAGTTTAGAGATATAGCATGGAAACAAACCCTTCGGCCCACTGAGTCCATGCTCGCCTGTACACTAGCACGAGCCTACACACTAGGGAAAATTTACAGAAGCCAATTAACCTACACGCCTGTGGGAGGAAACCGGAGAACCTGGAGAAAACCCACAAGGTCGCAGGGAGAACGTACACACTCCATACAGACAGCACCCGTAGTCATGATCGAACCTGGGTCTCTGGCGTTGTAAGGCAGCAGCTCTACCGTTGCGCCACCGTGCTGCCCCAAAATGAAGTGTTAAAGGCTTGACCATGTAGTTCAGGAAAAAGTCCAGTGAATTTACAGAGACTGCCAAGGTAAGATTCTCTTCACTGTTCTCGTGCGCTGTACACAAATATGAAGACCTGCTGCCCCAGTTCCCCGTATCCCTGGAATATCAATCCTTCTTTCCCTATTTTTATGCTGCTGCTACAAATGCAATGGAACATCTCACGATATCTCACCATATCTCCTTCTTTTATTCACGTGCTTACACATTACCTGACATAAGAGGCGCTAAAATATGCCAACCGTACATTAGTGGGTTGTGAAAAAGAATGTCACTGTGCTGTGCATACAGGACAATAAAGAATCATTGAACCATTGAACGTCAAAAAGACACAAAGTGTTGGAATAACTCAGCCGGTCAGGTCGCATCTCTGGAGAACATGGATAGAGACGCCGCTTGACCAGCTGCTGAATTACTCCAGTGCTGTTTGTCTTTTATTTCTGTAAACCAGCACCTTGTTTCTCTCTCTTTCTCTCCTCTCTACCACATTATCATGCTTGCTGACTCTTCCCCTCAGAATACACACTATCCTAAGATACTTTATCCATTGTCAGAGCTACAACTACACGGTAAATGGTAGCGAATTGAGGAATGCAGTTGAACAGAGGGATCTAGGAATAACTGTGCATAGTTCCCTGAAGGTGGAATCTCATGTAGATAGGGTGGTAAAGAAAGCTTTTGGTGTGCTGGCCTTTATAAATCAGAGCATTGAATATAGAAGTTGGGATGTAATGTTAAAATTGTACAAGGCATTGGTGAGGCCAATTCTGGAGTATGGAGTACAATTTTGGTCGCCTAATTATAGGAAGGATGTCAACAAAATAGAGAGAGTACAGAGGAGATTTACTAGAATGTTGTCTGGGTTTCAGCAACTAAGTTACAGAGAAAGGTTGAACAAGTTAGGTCTTTATTCTTTGGAGCGCAGAAGGTTAAGAGGGGACTTGATAGAGGTCTTTAAAATTATGAGCGGGTTAGACAGAGTGGACGTGGATAAGCTTTTCCCATTGAGAGTAGGGAAGATTCAAACAAGGGGACATGACTTGAGAATTAAGGGACAGAAGTTTAGGGGGAACATTAGGGGGAGCTTCTTTACTCATTGAGTGGTAGCTGTGTGGAATGAGCTTCCAGTGGAAGTGGTGGAGGCAGGTTCGATGTTATCCTTTAAAAATAGATTGGATGGGTATATGGACGGGAATGGAATGGAGGGTTATGGTCTGAGTGCAGGTAGATGGGACTAGGGGGAAGTATTTATTTTTAATTTAAAAATAAATAAATAAATAAATAAAATTAAAAAAAATTTAAATGTTCGGCACGGACTTGAAGGGCCGAGATGGCCTGTTTCCGTGCTGTTATGGTTATATGGTTATATGGTTATCTGGGCACAGTAGCCACTGGCACCATGAAGATGAGACTCAATCAGAGAGAACTCAATTAGAAAGGGAACTTAACACCAACCTGACGATTCCTGACACTGATGAATTAATCAGATCTTGGCACCAATGATATATATAGGTGGTTAGTCATGTTTGAAGTGGCCAAGAACAATTTTGCCAATTTACTCTCTCATTTTCTGCTTAACAGATTTCAAAAGGACAATTTTAAATAAGTATCTCTGCTGCCTCTAAGCCCCAATGTTGGTTACATTCAATCATTTCAAACAAGGTGGTTCATAACTATAATTTAACAAGATGACACGGTGACGCAGTGGTAGAGTTGCTGCCTTACAGCGCCAGAGACCCGGGTTCGATCCTGACTACGGGTGCTGTCTGTGCGGAATTTGTACGTGCTCCCCGTGACCGCGTGGGTTTTCTCCGGGTGCTCCGGATTCCTCCCACAAATCAAAGACGTGCAGGTTTGTAGGTTAATTGGCTTTGTTAAAAAAAATGTATATTGTCCCTAGTGTGTAGGATAGTGCTGTAGTGTATGGGGATCGCTGGTCGGCACGGACTCTGTGCGCCGAAGGACATGTTTCCGCGCTGTATCTCTAAACTAAACTAAATTCAAAATATTTTTAAAATATCGAGCACATGAGAGTGGAATATGCTCTCTCTGATAATACTGGGATCATTGTTGGGATTGTAACTGAAAACTGATAGACAGATCATTGGGAAATTAATGTTGGAGTTGCCTGTTTAAACACTTTATCTTTTTGCCACACATAGTGATAAATGCCAGATTTTCCGTATCAACATCATTTTAATGGTAGAGGTAACATTTATTTTAATGAATTATGATCAGTACTAAAATAAGCCCAACAGGAAAAAAGTAGGATCATAGTTCATTATAATTCAGCACTGAAATACTGACTTTTAAAACACATTTATTTTCATTAGTAGAAATGCATTTGCATGCAGATGCAGTTAGGGGGTGAGATGCATGACAAACAGACAGACCGATACAGAGACGCACACATATGCATACACAGATGTTGCACAGACATACATGACAAACACATATGGTGCACACACACACACATACACATAAGATAGACACAAAATGCTGAACTCAGCGGGACAGGCAACATCTCTGGAGAGAAGGAATGGGTGACATTTCGGGTCGAGACTGAAGAAGGGTCTCCAGAGATGCTTATCGAATTATTCTTATAATGAGGCTCGTACAACGACGTAATCGGAGTCTGTCTTTATTTAGCAACTCACTACAGCAGCTGCCTCGTGCTGCATCCCCGGGCCCTGCTGCTAGGCCTCTCTCCGGTTACGCCCACAGCCCCACCTTCAGGCCGGATGCTGTCACTGCAGCCTGACCACTGGCAGCAGAATAAAGGCATTCCTTACTCTATTATTCCATAATACCACATCTCCCTTTCTTTGAGAACAAATGGTGGACTACCTTTGTCTCTGCAGGTCTTAAGGGGTTTATTCTGCCCTTTTGCTGAAAGACCTGTCCCTGATCAAATAAATCAATAAATCACCAATCAAGTCTCTGCGGCTTTCTAACCTCTCTCCCACACCTGGTCCGCACAGGCTCTGTGGTGGGGCCCTCTCTGCTGGGTGATGTTGTCACTGGTGGAGCTGGCTCTGGTGTAGGTGAATCTTCTCCCACCGGTGGCTCATCAGCATCGACTACCCCACTGTTGGTCTGCAGCGGCACCAAGTGATGCCGGTTCCTCCTCAGTGTGCCCTGAGGCACCTGGACGATATAAGAGCGAGGGGTGTTGTGTGTAGATAGCACTGTGCCCTGGACTCGTGCATCGGTGATCCACACATCCTCCCCAGGTACGAGTGGCTCCAGGTTTCTCGCTCCGTGCCTCTTGTCGAAGGATCTTGCGTCGTTCCTCCTCTTCTCCCTTTCTTTGGCCCCCAGCGCGTTGTAGTCAGGCAAAACTGGATTCAGCAGGGTTGGAAGGGCAGGAACTGTAGTGCGGAGGCGGCGCCCCATCAACAGCTCGGCCGGGCTATAGCCGTTCTGTAGAGGGGTTGCTCTGTAGGCCAGCAATGCAAGATATGGGTCTGATGCCTTTGTTAGCAGGTTTTTCACGGTTTGTACAGCGCGTTCCGCCTCCCCATTGCTCTGAGGAAACTTGGGGCTGCTCGTGATGTGCACAAAGCCATACTCTGCTGCAAAGGCTTTAAAGTGGCTACCTGAGAACTGGGGCCCATTGTCACTTTTAAGAAATTCCCCAATTCCATGACGACAAAACATGGATTTCAGGTGCACCACCACATCTGTGGACCTTGTGTGTGTCAGCAGCGCAACTTCCACATACCTTGAGAAATAATCTACTACTAGCAGATAAGTCTTGTTTTTCAGCGTGAACAGGTCAGCTCCCAAGGTTTGCCAAGGCCTGTCTGGCATCTCCGTTGGCATCAGCGGCTCTTTGACGTTCCTTCTCTCTTGGATGCAGGTTCTACATTTCAGCACCATGTCATTCAGCTGGCTGCTGAGTCCTGGCCACCATACCGTCTGTTTGGCCCGGCCCCTGCACTTTGTCACCCCCAGGTGTCCCTCATGTAGTCTCTGCAGCACATCACCTTGTAAGGCTGTTGGGATGACGAGTCTCGTGCCCCGCAGCAGCAGCCCATCGTGCACAGTCAGCACTGCTCTATCAGCCCAGTAATGTCTCAGCACTCCCTGCAGTTGGCTTTTGTCGGGCCACCCGTCTGTGCAGTACTCCATCAGTGCAGAGCATGTGCTGTCTGCCTTCAGGTGCTCACGTAGGCTGCTCAGATAATCTCCACTGACAGGAATGTTGCTGATGACAGAGTCTACATAGATGTTGGTGTCCTCTAATAGGCTTATGTCTGTGTGTGCTCTTGCGGCTCTCAGAGGAGCACGAGATAAGGTGTCGGCTGTCCACAGGCTTTTGCCAGGGACATGATTGACTGTATAGTTGTACCTCATGAGTCTCATCCTAAATCTTTGGATTCTTGGTGGGAGGTCATCCAAAGCTTTCCTTCCCAGCAGACTCACCAACGGCTTATGGTCAGTTTCCAGCTCGAATGGTCTTCCCAGGATGAAACAGCTGAACCTTTCACATGCCCACGTTGCAGCCAATGCCTCCTTCTCTACTTGAGCATAGCGCTGCTCTGTTGGCGTCATTGACCTGGACGCATATGCCACAGGTGACCACATGGCATCGCTCTTCTGCAGCAGGACTGCCCCCAGGCCAAAGGAAGAAGCATCAGCAGAGATCTTTAAAGCACTGTTTGGGTTGTATAATGTGAGCACTGGTGTGGATGACAGCTCTGTTTTTAACTGATCAAAGGCGGCCTGCTGCTCTGTCCCCCAGTACCAGTGGTTCTTCTTGGACAGCAGGTCTCGTAGCACTTTGTCTTTTTCAGCCAGGTTAGGCAAGAAGCGGCCCAGCTGATTGACCATGCCCAGAAAACTCCTGAGTTCGCTGACATTTTTGGGTGCATCCATCTCTTGTACTGCTCTCGTCTTCTCTGGATCTGGCTTCACTCCATCTGCTGAAATCACATGACCCAGGAATCTGACTGTGTGGCGTGTGAGCTCACATTTGTCCATGTTGAGCGTAATGCCGGCCTTTTGTGCCTTCTTTAGCACCGCATGTAGCCGCACATCATGCTCCTCCTGCGTCTGTCCCCAGACCAGGATGTCGTCCATGTGACACAGTACCCCCTCCAGGCCACCGGTCACTTCTGTCACCATCATCCTTTGAAAGTGCTCGGGGGCTGATGCTATGCCAAAGGGTAGACGGTTAAAATAGTAGCGCCCATAAGGCGTGATGAAGGTGGTGTATTTGGCAGACTCTTTTGTCAATGGTACTTGCCAAAAGCCCATGTTGGCATCTAATTTGCTGAAGACTGTTGCGCCAGCTAGCATGCCCAGAGTGTGCTCGACAGAAGGCAGGATAAACTTTTCTCTGCATACTGATTCATTCATCATTGTGAAATCCACACAAATGCGAACATCACCTGCTTTTTTCGGCACCACCACCATCCCGGCACACCAATCAGTCGGCTCCTCAATCTTGGTGATTACGCCCATCTTCTCCATACGGTCTATCTCCTCCTTCACTTTTCCCATAAGCGGCAGAGGGACTCTGCGTGGTGTGTGGAGAGAGAAGGGCACAGCCTCTGGCTTTAATTTAATTGAGTATGGCCTCAGAACAAGACCCAAGCCGCTACACAGCTTCGGATATTGTTGTTTCATTGATTCCATGGTGATGCTGTCAACCCTGCACACAAGCTGAAGCTGTTCTATGGCAGGCCTTCCCAACAGTGCAGTGTGCAGGTCTTTTACTACATAAATGTTCTCTATGGCTGTCTTTTTGCCTCTGCGCAGTGTTTCTCTGGCTACACCTAGGACAGAGAGTGCATTGCCCCCTGGCCCAAACAACGGGCGTGTCGGCACTGCCAGGCGCTTCACATCATGCCCCCCTGTAATGTCATGGTACACCTCGGCTGGCATGGCGGTGACATCAGCACCAGTGTCTATTTTAAAGCACACTTTTTTTTGTCTCACTTGTAGCTGCACCGTCCACGGGTCTTTTCCAGCATCCACGGCTCCCAGGAAAAAGCTCTCTTCTTCCTCTGTAGTGACAGCATTCAGAGATTTTGCACTGTTTCTGCACACTTTGCCATAATGTCCCTTTTTGCCACAGTTGTGACACACAGCATCTTTAGCAGGGCATTCCCATTTTCCATGCGAGGGCATTTTTCCACATCTATAACAGGCCTTTGAACCTGGCTGTGGCCGTGTATTAAGTCTATTTTTGCCTGGTGTTTGTGCTTGTGGCTGAGGCTTTGAGGGAAATTTGGGTTTTCTGTAGCTTTTAGCATGCACAGCATCAACATTAGAGCACTTGCTAGCACCGCCATTTTCTCCTCTTAAGTCAGACCGCTGTCGTCTAACTTCTTCAGACTGCCTTGTCTTTGTTATCGCAGTTCCAAGGGTTAGGTCTCTGTCTAGCTGTAGCTTTTCTGACAATGAGACGTTTCTCAGTCCGACCACTAACCTGTCGCGGATCAACTCGTTCTGTAACTGTCCATAGTTGCAGTGTTCAGCTAATCCGTATAGAGCAGTGATGAAGGAATCCACCGTTTCTTCTGGCAGTTGCACACGCTGATTGAACTTGGCTCTTTCGTAGATTACATTCTTTTTAGGCACAAAAAATGCATCAAAGCCAGCCTTAACATCCGTGTACACCTTCCTCTCATCTGCAGTTAGCGTTAGCCCCTTTAGCACATCTTCGGCTTCATCACCCATGCAGTACACTAACGTGTTCACCTGGTTTACTTCCGACGTTGCGTTTAAGTTGCTTGCAAGCCGAAAGCGGTCGAATCTCCTGATCCAACGCTCCCATTCTTGAGGCTTGGTAAAATCGAATGGCTCTGGAGGTTGTATTGTGAACGTAGCAGTTGGTGTAGGTTGCGCCATATCTGCCAGCTCATCTCACCTTTCTCCGCCAAAACGATACACTTTCCTCTTCTTCTTTTTTTTTTTCGCTTACAAGTATCCCGTTTCTGACACCATATCGAATTATTCTTATAATGAGGCTCGTACAACGACGTAATCGGAGTCTGTCTTTATTTAGCAACTCACTACAGCAGCTGCCTCGTGCTGCATCCCCGGGCCCGGCTGCTAGGCCTCTCTCCGGTTACGCCCACAGCCCCACCTTCAGGCCGGATGCTGTCACTGCAGCCTGACCACTGGCAGCAGAATAAAGGCATTCCTTACTCTATTATTCCATAATACCACAATGCTGTCTGTCCCACTGAGTTACTCCAGCATTTTGTGTCTATCTTCGGTTTAAACCAGCATCTGCAGTTCCATCCCACACACATAAGGGAAGCTTACAAGCACACTAAAAACATACTAAAATAATGAGAGAGACAGGCATAGACACAGAGAGAGACAGAGAGACACAGAGAGAGACACAGAGAGACACAGAGAGACACAGAGAGAGACACAGAGAGAGACACAGAGAGACACAGAGAGACACAGAGAGAGACACAGAGAGACACAGAGAGACATAGAGAGAGACACAGAGAGAGACACAGAGAGACATAGAGAGAGACACAGAGAGAGACACAGAGAGAGACACAGAGAGAGACACAGAGAGAGACACAGAGAGAGACACAGAGAGAGACACAGAGAGAGACACAGAGAGACACAGAGAGACACAGAGAGACACAGGGAGACACAGAGAGAGACATCGAGAGAGACACAGAGAGAGACACAGAGAGACACAGAGAGACAGGCATAGACACAGAGAGACACATAGAGAGACACAAACACAGAGTTGGGTCCCACTTGTGTGGCAGATCATAAATGTATGCAAAATCTTCCTTCTGCTTGCCACACCAGCAGGCTTTGTGTCGCCACTGACACTTAAATCACAACTGTTCTTTGTGGAAAATGTAAGTTGCCCACGAACCAAATCAGTCTCAGCAGAAATCCAAGTTAATACAAAAAATTAACAAGAAAATTACAAATACTTAAATAAATAAATCATTTGTGTGTTTACATTGAGGCGAGACTCGAGACAATCCCCAGATAACAACTTCCATTCTGAGGCTGGTCCTTTGATGTGAATATGTATTCTCTGAAATTCTAAGGCTAGTGAGGATGTGAGAATAATTTCATTCACGGAGAATTGTAACCATGATGCAATATTATGAAGACATTTCTAAAAATTGAAACCCAATGGACAAGCACTGCATGGTTGGAATCACAACTCACACAAAGGGAGATGGTGGTGTTTGCTGGAGGTCCATAATCCTGGCCCTGGACATGACTGTAGGAGTTCCTCAGGGCAGGATCCTCGATCCCAGCTATCTTCAGCTCAATGAGTTTCCTTCCATCCTGACTGATGTACCACCATCAACTTTTTGAGGGTTGCAACCAACATGAAATTCAACTGGAACAGCGAAATAAATCCTCCAATTATGAGGTCGGAAGCATGGCAAGTGGACCAGCTCCATAATCCTTGAAGGTCACCCCAGGACAAGTCAGGAGGGCCTGGATGAATGGAGCTCCAAAGGCACTGAAGAAGCCCAACATCATCTACTTTGCACCCTTGCAACACTCAATTATTTCTTCCCTAGTGTGTGGATGAGCATCACAGCCTGGGAGAGTTGACAGAAATGTGGGGAGAATAAAAATGGATTCTTGTAGGATTTGTGTAAATGGGCGGCTGACGTTTGGTGCAGACTTGGTCTGCCAAAGGGCCTGTCTGTCTCCGTGCTCTATCTTTCTGTGACTCCATTACTTTAAAATTCATGAGGCATTCATGAATTGGAGGAAAGCCAGAACGAAAAAAATCATTAACCATTCAGTAAATAACTATCAGCCAGCTCTTTAACTTCATAATATGATTTGACAGGATCCAAAATGATTTGATAACCAAAGGGGAGGAAAATGTGCATTGGTTTGGGAATGATGCGTTCCCTCCACCATCTTGATTCATAACATCAATGGCATTTGTGAGGCAAAGCAAGGCCATGTATAGTGGTGGATGTTACTCCTCAGTGTAGATCACACCCACCAATAGATAGAATCCACACTGTGATTTGGGGAGTTGCTCAGTGGCCACCAAAAGAGGCAAAAGGGTAGCCTGGTACTAACTTTCCCTCTGGCAAAGAGTAGGAAGACCCCCTGTAGTTACAGTCACTGGAGCGGTCTCCTCATTTAGTTCTGATACTACAATCTCTGATGTTCCCTGGCATGTTCTTGTCTTCCTGATGGTGCTTTCTGATACTGAAGCCAAGAAGATCTTCATGGGTGCTAATTATGGTGGACTTCAGGGCAGTTCAGACCCTGCGGTCACTATGCATCTCCTGTTAGTTTAACGTGTGCGATGTACAGTTATGAGTCACTTGAGACCTGCAATGTCGGTGTTAGAAACATAGAAAATAGGTGCAGGAGTAGGCCCCTCGAGCCAGCACCACCATTCAATATGATCATGGCTCATCATCCGAAATCAGTACCTCATTCCTGCTTTTTCCCGATATTCCTTGATTCTGTTAGCCCTAAGAGCTAAATCTAACTCTTGAAAATATCCAGTGAATTGGCCTCCACTGCCTTCTGTGGCACCGTGCTGTTGGTTTGGTTTGATGGAGGTAACAGATGGAGTAGACAGTGTTCAGTCCACCATTTGACAATCAGAGACCAAACAATATATTATGGTTTATCCAGAGACAATCTCCAGCTCTTTAAAGAAGAGATATTGCTTGGCTTGGGTTTTGCGGTCAGCAAGGCAAGTTTATCACAACATTTTTAATTAACTTTTTGAACATTTTACAGAGCATGGAATCAAGATCGGAACGCGCATGGGATTAAGTTGGAAACTGAAGCATCATAAACTTTAAAAATTAAGATTAAAATATTTTCCAATATTTTAAACGTATTACATTTTGAATTCCTTGACTGAGGAAATGACAATCCAAGTTGTAAAATTAGTTTATTGAAGTCAAATGGCTTCCTGGACAATAATTATAGCCTAGTCTGATTGTGGAACCATACTTACGCCACATGCAAAACTTTTCAGAGATCTTAACAAGAATAATAATTTGCAAGCACCGGAACTTCCTATTAGTTTATTACTTTCTCCAGATTTCATTGGGGAAGCTGCAATCATGTTCCCTGTGAGGGGCGGATTGTCATCAACTTCATTTCTATGACTATGCATTCTCCAGTTATTGCTTTAAATTCTCTCAGTTGTATAGTGTGTACAGAGAGGCATAGGGTCAGACAGCACAGAAACAGGCCCTTCGGCCCAACTAGTCCATGCCGACCAAGGTGTCCACTCTTAGCTAGTTCCATTTGCTGGCATTTGGTCCATATCCCTCCAAACCTTTCCTATCCATGTACCTATCCAAGTGTCTCTTAAATGCTATTATTGTACTTGCCTCAACTAGCTCCTCTGGCAGCTCCTTCCATGTACTCACCACCTTCTGAGTGGAAAAAGTTGCCACTAAGGTTCCCAGTAAATCTTTCTCCTCTCACCTGAAACCTGTGTCGTCCGATTTTTGATTCCCCTACCTTGGGTAAAAGGTTCTGAGCATTCACCCCATCTGAGAGCCTCACATTTATTTCTAATCTTATGTTCTGTCCTTCACAGTTGCTGATTTATTAGAAGAAACAAGATACGAAGGACCACCGTATTTTACAATAGATGATCAGTCCTTCTGTAACCATTGCAAGGGAAAGAGTACTTCCATCCTGTTTGTCCCCACTTCTGTTGTCAAACAAAGGGGATGGAGTCAAGAGCACCTCATGAGAAGGAAGAGCTAGATTTATATCCAGTCGTAGGTTTAGTTCATGTGTCATTGGTTATAGTGTTTGAAGCTTTGACCACTTGTTTGTTTAATAGTATGGCTTACACTTTTGGCAGCGTATTATTCAGAGCATTAAATGATTCAATCAGGAGACATTCGTCAAACAGAAAGATCAAGAGAAAATAAACATATTGAGCAAACCCACAAAAGTGGACATTTGTAAGGCCAGAAATTAAAATAACAACAGCCAAAATCAAGCACAGATGTGGGATGTGGACAGCTGTGTACAACTTTGGAATAGTTTTCTTAATATTTGAATGAACGAGGTAATATTATCCTTTTTGATATTGAGTCAAGTGCAAAGAATGTCATGCTAAGACAACAGAATGGAAGGGAGTGGAGTAAAAACTAGAACACGAGAGAATGAGACATTTGACAAGACAAAGTGTTTGTCTCCTGTTTGATATTGTGGAGAGGTGAGACTGGTGCTTGTGCAGTACCTGCGAATTTGTAGAGCAACAGGTTTGAGCTGCACAAGTCTCTGGCATACATGGGTATTCAACAATATTCAAAGGTTTACACCAGTGTTCCAACACTTCACTTCAGTCAGAGTATACTGTTACCATAATGCTACAATTTGATCAACACCTTTCAAATGCAAATGACAGGCAAACTGCTCCTGGAGGCACTTTATGGGAAGTTTTCATTTAAAACGGAAGTTTATAGATCAGCAAATACCAAGGAACCAGAGCCATGCCAAGTAAACAAATATCTTTCATACCTTGTAAACTTTTTATTTTGTTTTGTGTATGGTGCCAGTTTGGCCAGTGATCTATGTTCAATAGCTTCAAGGAGTGACTTATGACTGACAATGTTCTAGTTGTACAAAACAAGAGTTGGCAACCAAAGATGATTACCGTTCACCACATCTTTATCAGTTAATGATTGGGATGAAATATTCTCTAGATTGGCACATGGAAATATTTAGTTTTTTTTTAAAAATTTCAGCAGAAAATCCTCAGATGATTAGATACAATCATTTCTGAAGATGATTAAGAAAGACTTGCTATGGTGCAGCTACTCAATGGAACATTGCATGGATTATTGCAGAGAATTACTTTTACCCAGGTGCTACAGTATTTTGGTATGCTGCTGTCCATGCCCTTCTCAGAGTTTAGTTTCATTTAGTATAGAGATACAGCAGGGAAACAGGCCCTTCGGCCCAATGAATCCGCACCGAGAAATGATCTCCCGTACTATCTCCCGTTCTATCCTACACATTAGGGATAATTTACAGCAGCCAATTAACCTAAAAACCTGCACGTCTTGGGAACGTGGGAGGAAACAGGAGCACCCGGAGAAAACCCACGTAGTGACAGGGAGAACGTACAAACTCCACACAGACAGGACCCGTAGTCAGGATGGAACCCGGGACCCTGGTGCAGCAGCTCTACCGTTGCACCACCGTGCCACCCTGGTTCGAGTGAACCTCATGTTGGGCGACAGTGATTGGCTGTAATAGAGCTGAATGCTGTGTGAGTTTCTATCCATGTCAGAAAAGACCAACATGAGCAGAGGAGTGAGGGAAGAATGGGATTGTTCCTCCTCTGCGTTGTTGTGGTTCTCCTGTCATAGGCTTGGGGCAGCTGTGAAGGGACATCTGGAGAAAGACTGGGCTACTGGCTTCCTGTTTCCATGGAAAAGTGAACGTAATTGGAGAATAAGATTTACAAAACACAGATAGAAGTCCAAGAATTCCATGTAATGAAAATCTGAATTGATTTTTTACAGCCTCTGTAAATCAGTTGCGCTTGTAATGTCCTGTCTGCAATATGATAGATAGATAGATAGATAGAATCTTTATTTGCCACACGACCAGTGTTGGTGGTATTTGGGTTCGGTACATGATGGTACACTGCTTTAGTCCCATTAACACTAATAACAACACAGATCATAGTAATAAAGTGCATCCATACCACATCACAAATCACAAATCTCACCAACAATACATAGTGCAAAAGGACAGACAAAGACCATAGACAAGACACTGTATACATCAAAAGTCCTTAGTATTGTCTGTTATTGGAGGGAATTGAGTGTTCTTATTGCTGAGGGGAAGAAACTGTTTTTAAAGCGGGTGGATTTTGTAGCAAGTGACCTAAGGCGCCTCCCTGAAGGGAGAGACTGGAAAAGGTGGTTTGCTGGATGGGAGGGGTCCGAGATGATCTTTATTGCCCGTTTTGAGCTACGTTGGAGGTAAATGGTATGGATTGAGGGGAGGGGAGAGTTGATCCTAGAGGCCTTGGAGACAATGCACTGTATTCTGTGTAGTGAGTGACTGTCAGTGTTTCCGTACCAGACTGTGATTGAGGAGGTGATGATGCTTTCAATGATGGATTGATAGAAACGGACCAGGAGGTGTTCTGGTCCTTGTGCTTGTCAACAAGAATGGAGCAACTTGGAGCCAGCATCTTAAATTGCTGCCATTTCCAACCTCCTCTGATGTACATTTTATGCTCTTAGAATGTCCGATCATGTCTGTTCTTTCCTTAGTACTAAGCATGAGATAAGCATTTCCCTCATCCAGCCCTATCTTTCCCATTGAGACTCTTTGAAATGTCACCCATTCCTTCTCTCCAGAGATGCTGCCTGTCCCGCTGAGTTACTCCAGCTTTTTGTGTCTATCTGCGGTTTGAACCAGCATCTGCAGTTTCTTCCTACACCTACCTATCTTTCCCATCTCTGTATTCCCAATTCCCAAACCATTGATTCATCAGCAGTTCAATCCTAATAGAGTCATAGCGTTATACATCACAGAAATAAACCCTTCAGCCCATCACATTCATGCCAACCTTTTTGCCCGCCTATACTGCTCCCTGTTTGCCCACATTATGTGTGCATCCTCCTATGTCTGATCTCTTCATGTGCCAGTCTAATTGTCTTTTTAAACAGGATGATTGTATCTGATTCCACCATGTCTTATGAGATAAACAGAAGATAACAATGGTTCTCCATATTTTAAAAAGTCTCCTCTTCTTTTAAAACTGCTTCCTCTCAGCTTAAACCTGTGCCCTCTTATTAATGATACCCCTGCTATGGTGAAACGATCCTGACTATCTATTCTATCTATGCCTCTATCAGGTTACCCCTTAGCCTCCTTCATTCTAGGGAAAGCAAGCCCAGCCTATCCCCATAAATAAAGTCCTGCAATCCAGGCAACATCCTGATGCATCTCCTCTGCACCCTCTCCAGTGCAACTACACCCTTCCTCGAGCTTGGCGACCAGAACTGCACACAATAAAATTGCAACATTACACAACAGTTTTTGTATGCTATGCCCTGACCAGTGAAGTCAACTGTGCCATATGCCTTCCTTCTTCACTGTACTAAAGACCTCTGTAGTCACTTTAAGGAAACTATGGATTTGAACCCAAGGTCCTTCTGTTCATCAATACTCCTTGATGCCCTATCACTTACTGTCCATGTCCACCCCATTTGACTTCCCAAAATGCATCACATTGCACACGTCAGGATCAAATTCCATGTGTCAATGCCCTGCTCAACTTTCCATCTGATCTACATCTTGGTTGTAGACTTAGATCTATATCCTGCCATAACCTTTCTCAATATCCATAACACACTGGCCCACATGTCATCTGTAGACTTGCTAATCATGTCTGCTACGTCCGTATCCAAGAAGATATGAACACGTGGGCAGCTTTCACCAATCTCTGAGAAAAATCTCCATGCATTTTAGCGTATTGTTTTTCCTCTTAAGAGACATAAGGTTAAGGTGAAGGGGAAAAGATTTAAAAGGAATCTGAGGGTTAGCATTTTCACACAACAGGTGGTGGGTGTATGGAACAAGGTGCCAGAGGAGGTAGTTGAGGCAGGGACTATCCCAACGTTTAAGAAACAGTTAGACAGGTACATGGATAGGACAGATTTGGAGGGATATGGGCCAAACTTAAGCAGGTGGGGTAGCTGGGATATGTTGGCCGATATGGGCAAGTTGGGCTGAAGGGCCTGTTTACACGCTGTATCACTCTATGACTATATAATTCTCCCCATCTTCCTTACAGAAGAAGCCGGATGATTTCGGGTTACGGGCCGGATCCGGCCCCTGGGCCGTAGGTTGCCGACCCCTGCTTTAGAATGACAACTTTCTTTTATGCAGTACCTGTAGTAGAACAGAAATGCTCCAATAACTGTAAAAGGTTTCAAAGCACTTCAGAAAAAGGTTAACAAACAAAATCTGGAACACATCCATGGAAGGAGATTCTAGGACAGGTGAACAAAATATTGATCAGAGAGGTGGTTTTAAAGAATCTGAAAACTGAAGGCTTAGGCCCAGGCTACATTTCACCAGATTATGATACTTTCGAAGTAAAGATTATCAAAATTGCGTGACAATAACCTCTGATCAATAACTTTAATGAAAGAGTTTGACTATTCGCAAAAGATGAAACCATATTCAGGATTCACAGTGAACTTTCTATTAAAATCATCGACAAGAACAATAATTTAATGCTTGATATCTTTGTTATCTAACAGGTTTAATGGAACATTTGACTTTGGTTCAACATTTTTTATTTTTCATGTGAGAATAAGTCCTGGAGCGACGTTTCCCTGAGGGGACCTGGCCAGAACATCGGCTTTGGCGGCGGCGCAGAACATCGGCTTTGGCGGCGGTGCAGCGCTGGAGTGCTGTCGTGGAGCGGGCGATGCTTTTCCTGGGTCGCCGCGTTGGAACTCCAGTATGCTGGGACCGCCGATGAGAACATCGTGGAGCAGCGGTTCTGTGGAGCGGCCAGCTGCGACGCTGAACGGTACATCCCGGAGCCTGGGATCTCTCGCTGAGATTGCCAGTGTGTGGAGCTCCGTCCGGCGCGGTCTGTTGTCTTCGGTGGGAAGGTGGTCGTTCCTGGTACCCCAAGCCGCTGGGATTCTCCCGATGCCGGAGCACCATCACCCGGCGAGAACATCGGGCGCCGTGGCGGCGACTGTGGAGGCCTCAGTGGGCCCGACTCTGGGTGGACAAGAGGATGGGGACTGGACTTTGTGCCTTCCCCCACAGTGGGGACCACTGTGGGGGGATGTTTTGGTGTTGAACTTCTTTTTAATACTATGTTGTATTTTATTAGTGTGCTGCAAGGACATCTGAATTTTCCCTGAATAAGGGGATTAATAAAGTCTAATTCAATTCAAAAAGTGCTAAAATAGATTAAGAATAAAGTGTTGACATTGCAGGAATTTGCTTAAGGCAATGATTCTAGGCATTGCTTGGCTTGATTCTAACAATGATACTGAGTCAAAAGAAGTCATTAATGGATAGGACAGAACCAAACTGGAGTTGGTTACAGTATAACTCTTTCTTTCTTAACAGAGCTGTAAACAGTTCAAAAGCATTTGGATTAAGAGGTTGGTCTAAAGTTGATCTGTGGCTTCTACAAAAGGCTACTTGCCTCAGCAAATCATAGAAACATCCAAACATAGAAACATACAAAATAGGTGCAGGAGTAGGCCATTCGGCTCTTCGAGCCAGCACGCCATTTAATATGGTCATGGCTGATCATCCTAAATCAGTACATCATTCCTGTTTTCTCCCCATATCCCTTGATTCCGTTAGCCCTAAGAGCTATATCTAACTCTCTCTTTAAAACATCCAGGGAATTGGCTTCCACTGCCTTCTGTGGCAGAGAATTCCACAGATTCACAACTCTCTGGGTGAAAAAGTTTTTCATCATCTCAGTCCGAAATGGCCTATCTCATATTCTTTATTTTTTATTTATTTTTTAAATTTTTTATTTTATTTTTGTTAGAAGTAAGTACAATAATGTGGTACCACAGTACCTAATACTTGTTGACATATTACATTTCATATACAACTTCTTATTATTAATTTAATAATAAAGGAGGAGTAAGGGAGAAAGGGAGAAAAGAAGAGATTGGCATAGAGTGTTGCGTGAAATAGAAAGATAGCCCGAGAGAAGAAAGAAGAAAGAAGAAGAAGAAGTAGAAAGAGAAAGAGAAAGAGACGAAATAGAGAAGAAGAAAACAAAAAGGGAAAAAGGAGATTGAAAGCGATATATCTATTTAATATTCCTGGCCACCCGTCGCCTGATTCTGAACCATTTTATTTCTATGGTTGTGTTGCACCATATGCTTGTAAGAAGTCGAGAAAAGGAGACCAAATCAATAAGAATTGGTCTACTTTACCTGCTAGAAGGAGTCGCATTTCTTCAAGATATGCCGTTTCCGACATATTTGAAATCCACATTTTGAGCGTTGGTGTTGGTGCATTTTTCCAAAATTTAAGTATGAGTTTTTTTGCCGTTATTAAACCGTAATTAAGTAGAGATTTTTGAAACGTATTTAGCTTATTCCCATCTTCCATTGATCCAAAGATAATCCTTTCTGTATTAGGTTCAATTCTTCTATTAAATAGTTTTGTAAAAATTTCAAAAATTTCATTCCAGAATTTATGAAGTTTTATACAGGAGACAAAAGAGTGTGTTATAGTGGCATTCTCAGATAAGCATTTATCACAGATGGGAGAGATATTTGGATAGATTTTGTTCAGTCTAGTTTTCGAGTAGTATAATCTATGTAAAATTTTAAATTGAATTAAATTATGTTTTGCATTAATCGAACATTTATGTATGTATATCAGGTATTTTTCCCATGTTTCTTTCGAATTTTTTATCTGTAATTCTCGTTCCCAATCTGCTCTTATTGCCTCTGTCGATGGTCTATCTCATATTCTTAAACTGCGACCCCTGTTTCTGGACTCCCCCAACATCCATTTGAAAATAACTAAACACAAATAACCAAGTCTGATTCTTTGGGAATAAATTGCAGAAATGTTCAGCTGCTATGAAAGTGCACAGGTCTGAAGTGTCTGCTTCTACTGACAACACTTCTCTTGGCTTGGTGAAATAGGGCGCATGGTGGCGCAGCGGTAGAGTTGCTGCCTTACAGTGCCAGAGACCCGGGTTCGATCCTGGCAGGGTGCTGTCTGTATGGAGTTTGTATGTTCTCTGTGTGACCGCGTGGGTTTTCTCCGGGTGCTCCAGTTTCCTCCCACACTGCAAAGGCGTAACGGTTTGTAGGTTAATTGTCTTCGATAAAGATTGTAAATTGTCCCCAGTGTGTAGGATATTGCTAGTGTACAGGGATCGCTGGTCAGTGTGGACTTGGTGGGCGGAAGTGCCTGGTTCCGCGCTGTCTCTCTAAATTAATTGGTGGTGCATTAAACAAGTCCTGTGCTCATACAACTACTTGCTCATGGTCTGGGACACTTCTAATATATTGAACAGAGAAATGTTTTTGACAATATTTAAAAGGGGAAAGAAATCAGATCCTGTTATTTAGCAACAGTGGAAGAAAAGATGGTAAAAGTATTGAACGAAAAGCGTTCTAAGATGGTTTGGAATGGCTGGTTATTAGAAAATGTCTGAAGAAGGGTCTCGACCCGAATCATCACCCATTCCTTCTTTCCAGAGATGCTGCCTGTCCTGATGGGTTACCCCAGCTTTTTGTGTCTTCCTTCTGTTTAAACCAGCATCTGCAGTTCTTTCCTACGCATTAGAAAATACTAGGTCTCTTCAGGAAATTGAAGATTTTCCTCAATGGTTGAATAAAGTGGCCAAATTAATGGCTGATAGTTCAATGGATTTTCTGTAAACAATTATTGTTTGCTTTTTGTGCTAAATGTGGACACACACTAATAGTACACCATTTCTGAAATCCCCTGCAGCAACATCAATGACTTTCAGAAGTAGAGTACAATACCCAGTGTGGCATATATCCAAACTTAGCACAAATCAGTGAGGACAGACTTCAATGAGATAACCTTGTCATATAAAGCAGACTACTCAACCCAGTAGACCTTCCCTTATCTGCTTTCAACACATGAACACATTTGCTTGAATACAGGGACCAACACTGTGCATGGTATTGTATATCTGGCCTCACCAATGCCCCCACATCCCTAAAGCATTACCTCTCTACTTTGTATTAACTTCCCCTCCTAATGACAATGACTTTCAAAACCTTCCCTCCTCATCTGCTTCATTTGCACACAAGCCTCTGCAATCTCTCACCATTTGGATACAATTATTTGCTTTTATTGTCCTGCCAAGGTGTACAAACAGAAGTTTTATTGTGTACATGTTTAAGAAAGAACTGCAGATGCTGGAAAAATCGAAGGTAGACAAAAATGCTGGAGAAACTCAGTGGGTGAGGCAGCATCTATGGAGCGAAGGAATAGGTGATGTTTCAGGTCAAGACCCTTCTTCAGACTTCTTGTGTTATTGTGTACAGGTTTGTTACCTGAAGGATGTGCATAGGTTCCTTGCAATGAACACATTATGGACTAGATGTGATGTATGCCAAATACTTCTGTTTCCTTATGTGTGCATGTTACATTGCTGTGTGTGGAATAGCCCTTTGGACCCCGGTGAATGGTTGGTATAGAAACCAGGACAGGGTGGTTTTGGTTAGAACAGGTGGTCTTTCTCTTCGTCTATGCATACGGGGTCTTAATATTTATTTAACTTCACATTGAACCTTTTAGATAGCAACTACAGCCATCATCAAAAGGGTACACTATCATCGTATATACATGTTTGTCATTCCTGTTTAAATATGCACAACTTAACAATTATCTACATTAAATCCATTTGCCATTCTTTCCCCCCTCCATTTATTTAAGAGGCCTGAGCATTGAATGAGGTTTATGTCTTGGTATCAACTTGGTATCATAAACATAATATATATCACTGAAAGTATTTCACATAAAACTGTTTATAAAAAGTGTAAACAGCAGGGAACGCGGGACCACTCACCACCCCTCAGGAACAGCTTTGTCCGTTCCCCGACACTTTCCTCCCCACTGCTAATGTTTGGGTGGAGTTCAATCCAGGAGAGCTGGAAGTCACCTGGTCACGGTTTCATCACAAAGATGGGACAGGTTGGTGTCATGTGCACAAAAACTTTAGGAATCCGCTTTCAATCGAATTGCTCCTCGCGTCTATAGAAAATTCAAAGCTGAAGGGAAAATTAGCATTTTCTTTTCCGAAACAGAATTTTGGAACAAGTTTAGAATAAT
Organism: Malacoraja senta; assembly: GCA_038087875.1. Classification (NCBI taxonomy): domain Eukaryota; kingdom Metazoa; phylum Chordata; class Chondrichthyes; order Rajiformes; family Rajidae; genus Malacoraja; species Malacoraja senta. Next base: position 15,814,161 of record CM075989.1, read on the forward strand.
CTGTGCCTTGTTTCCTGTTAGGTGGATGTGGTGCTGCCACGAATCTCTGCGACTGCTGGCACCCAGTCTCACTGCGCTACCATTTGGTTCAGGTAGCGCTGTGATAGAGAGAATCAAGCTGCCATTTGCACCGCGCTCACAGCAGGGCTTTTTAGATCACTAATAAAGCTGGTGCAAACCTCAAATCATTTTGTCTGTGGCTCCATTCATGATCCAAAGTCACACAACAAAAGCCTCACAAAGGCTTAATATGCTCCTTTTGAAAAGTGAGAAGACATGGATGTGTTATATTCCATCAGCAGCACAGACACCCATTCATCACATTTTCCCAATGAGGCATCTGTCAGTTAAATAATCTGGCTTTCCTATTTTTTTGTGTTTGTAATTATGCGCTTGATGTGCCGTGTTTTATGTTACTCCTCTTGAGGGTGAGTTACAGGAGGAATGTGGCCCAAATCATGCGTTGGGGATTAGTGACTCTGGAAAGTGAAAACCCTTGGTGAAGAACCGCAGGAAATTCCTACCTGATGGCAATAAAAACAGAAGAACAAGCCAGAGACTCGAGAAACTGCAGATGCTGAGATCTTGAGCAAAAACACAAAGTGCTGGAGGTACTCAGCAAGTCAGGCAGCATCTGTGGAGGGGAATGGACAGACAACGTTTAGGGTCGCGACCCTTCTTCGGATGGAAAGACGACGTGGGAGTGGGACGAAAGCCCCTACCAATGGACCTCTGCACATTATGTGATGATGGATGGCTCTCTACTTTGAGTAAAATTTTAGAGAATGTAAAATAATTTCATGGATTCATACAGAGAAAGAGCATAGAAACTGGCCCTGCGACCGACCCCATCCGTTCATCCATTTTTACACTCATCCTACTACCCTACCCCATTCCATTCTCTTCACATTCTCATTAGCTCCCACTCACAAGAGTAATTTACAGTGACCATTTAACCTAATAAACTGTACATTTCTTGGATATGGAATGAAAGGTGAGCAGCAGGGAAAGATCCACATGGTCACAGAGAAAACACGCGAACTCCACACAGACAGTGCACGAGGTCAAGGATGAATGTGGAGTCAGTCGCAATGAGGCAGTAGCTCTACTAGCTGCACCACTGTTCCTCCCTTTATCATCTTGGTCAAGTGTGGTTTTTACTCGCCTGCCTGACTGAAACCAGACAATTAACCATAGGATTGCAGAAGCCCTGCCGCACAGAAGGAGGTCATTCGGCCCATCGTGTCTGTGTTGGCCAGGAGATGCTCGCCGCCTTTCATCTTGCAACGCTGGGTCTGTAGCCCATTATCTGGAGCCCATTTAAATGCAATGAGGTTTCGGCACCCACTACCCTTTCACACAGTGAGTGCCAGAACCCTGCCAAGCTCTGGGTGAAAAACCTTCTCATCCTTTCCCCTCCCATACGTCTACAAATGATTTTAAATCTATGTCCCTGCTCTGGTTTTTGACCCTTCTGCTAAAGAAAACAGGGCCTCGTTATTTATTATACATTTAACATTGCCCCTGGGGTTTGCTGCAGCCTTCCTGTGGGTTCTGAATGTAGCTGGCGTAGAGGACACCAGCTGAAGTCCAGCGATGCCTTTCCTTGGATCAAATTCCCTTGAGGCAATTGGGGCCCAACTACAGGATAGCTGCTGGTACTTGCCTGGCCCATCTCACAATCACTTACCCAAGTAACTGCACTGGCCCTTTCATGGTCCTGTTACTTGCTGTTCCACTGCCACAACCCATCTTGATTCCAATCCCTTAAAACATGGTGACCCCACTTTGCCGAGATCAGGATGGATGGTAGCCTGACTTGCCCTCCACTCTTCCGACTCACGCCCTGAGTGAGAACCGTGCCTTTAAATATGTGGAATCTCCATGGCAGATATATTTATTGTTCATTAATCTATTTGTCGTGAATGAAGAGGTCGCTCTTTAAACTCTCACCTATTTATTTTAATGGGAGGTTTATTCCTGTGGTCAAAGGTATTAACACTCCCATCAAATCATTTCTTATACCTGAATAACTTTTAACAAAGCAATTACATTGAAGCTTCCAATAATGAGATTTAAAAGGCAAGAAAAATTTAAAAGAGGAAGTCTGAGAGAAAAGTAAAAATTAAACTAAACTGGATTTTTTAAAAATCCCCATTATTGCCTGTGTATTTTGGCAGTACTGGATTGGATCAGTTCAAATATAAACAGCAGCTGAATCAAAATTACAGTCGCAGACTAAATAAATGAATCTCATGCTCCTCGGTGCATCTGTGGCCAGTCAAACCACTTCTCATGCATGAATTTAACAGAAATGCTTCCTCAAGAAAAATTATCTTGGCGATTTACACTTCAAAGGTGTAATTCAGTCATGACAGAGCTTCCTGTACTGAAAATCTGGCCGGTCCCCAGCTCAATCTGTGAAAGCACTGAAGATGACTAGTGAGTGGAACACATGCAGTTTGAGGCAGCCTTTCCCATGCTCTCTGTACCTACCATTCATTTGATGTGTAGATCTGTGCTGTGTTGTTAATATCCCATCTCATAACTTTGGAGACATCAGTCTTAATACAGTTTTTTATTTTTTGACTGTATCAACACCGCACGCTCACTGCAGAATATTTCACAAAATAAACAGAGTATCTTCTGTGCCTTTTGTTGTAATTAATGAGGAGTCACTAATCTTCTGAAGGTCAGCATGCTAAATGGTTCCAGGATTACCTTGCGGAATGTGTAGGATTTGGAATGGGATCATGAAGTTTACAGAGAAGCATGTTTTTCCTGTGATGTCATCATGCCGATGCCTGATGAAGGGTCTCGACCCGAAACGTCACCTATTCCTTTTCTCCAGAGATGCTGCCTGACCCGCTGAGTTACTCCAGCTTTTTGAGTCTATCCCAGGAACAATCATTTGATTTATGGAATTATTACAAAATGGGGTATTTACTGTATTTATAGAAGGACGAAGTATGGTTTGTTTTGATAACTTTTTTCTATCGTGGAGCAAGAAACACGCAGAGAGACTCACACCAAACCATTAACTCACTTGAAAGGCAGTCTTCCTCTTCTTCTTGTGTATGGCGCGCACAGCCTAAAGTTGTAGGACAACTTGTTCTATTTGATCTTATTTGATTGTGCACACCGGGTTGATTGCATTCGTCGAAACAGCGCGGACCACGTGAAGGTTGCAATCTTCCACCCACTTAAAAGTCAGTATTTTAACAGTGGAGAACGCGTTATGAAGGAAAGTCAGCCACTTTTGAATTTCTTGTTTAAGGAGGAATTTCTTTAGCCTGAATCTGTGGAATTAATTGCCATAGATGGCTGTGGAGGCCAAATCATTGGGTATTTTAAAGCGGAGATTGATAGGTTCTTGATTAGTAAGGGCGTCAAAGGTTACGGGGAGAAGGCACAAGAATGGGGTTGAGAGGGAAAAATAGATCAGCCTTGATCAAATGGCGGAGCAGACACGATGGGCCGAATGGCCTAATAGTGCTCCTATGTCTATTGTCTTATTTTTCTCAGTATAGAATTGGTTGCCGATTTGTACAGTACTTCTGAAGTTCTGAAGCTGGCTTTAGTGGAAGTGGGTTTCAATGGTGAGGTGCAGTATGCAGCCATGACTGCACGGCATGTTGAGCACAAGCAATGAAAATGAATTTCTGCTTGAGTCTGCTTGATCCTGCTTGATCCTGCTTCTGCTTGATCCATCGGGAAGAGAACAATGTCCCTCCCATTGGCAGCCCTCCTGATGGTTGACTTTCAAATGTTTAGCAATTCCTGGCTGCAGCGACATTGAAAACTAATGGCATTGTGGATCTCGTTCACTTTTAGCTTAGAATTGTGATCACAGCAGTGAGAATTATTGACTGGGAAATATTTTCTGTGAAGCGTGGATGCTTTACGGATGCATGGCTGAGATTCGCACGAGAGGCTTGCATGAAGTTCTTGGGTTGAGGTGGTCTCCCCCTTGTGGGGCTGAAAGTTCTTCCATCTCTTCCAGCATCCCATCCCACTCCAAGTGCCCTACCTCTTTCTCTGCATGCTTCTTCCTCTCCTGCAACATTTCATTCTCCCTGTCTCGTTGTACCCTTGCAGTGGTGCAAATACTGTTTAACATCAATCCCAATCTGCTGTGACTCTGGTTGAGTAAAAGCAAAAGCTAGCAGATAAAAACCAGTATCATACCTGCACAAAGTTGATTGCATTAAATGGTGCACTGGGGGATCTGCCTTGTCGTTTTTGCATGCTCAGTTATATAAGGCTAATAAGTGTTAGTAGACCAGGTCACCAACGTACCATTCTAGGGGTAAGTGAGAGAAACACGTCTGAGAGAAGCACAAGAATGAGGATATCTAAATAAGCAGGACAGAGAGACAAACAGCAAACTGTTGGAGGAACTCAGAGTGTTAGGCAGCAACTGTGGAGGGAAATAAATCTATGACTTTTTGGGTCATGACCTTTTTTCAAACAATAGCCGAGAGCTGTGACTGGCCTCGGCATGGCAGAGGTCAGTGGGCTAGACAACCGTGGCAGAGGGCGGCACAGTGGCGCAGCGGTAGAGTTGCTGCCTTAAGGGGCTGTCCCACTGTACGAGCTAATTCAAGAGTTCTCCCGAGTTTCCCCTGATTCGAACTCGGAGAATTACGGTAATAGCCGCTCGTAGGTACTCGGGGCTCTCGTGGACATTTTTCAATATGTTGAAATATCTTCACGAATCTTCACGGGCTTACCGCGTTGCCCGAGTACCTGCCGTTAGCGTTACGAGCCACTAAGAGACGTCCTGAGCTCCGACGTACCCGCTACATACATTCTACGTGCTTACCACGAGTTTGATTTTTTTTTAAACTCGGGAGAGCTCTTGAATTACCTCGTACAGTGGGACAGGCCCTTTACAGCGGCAGAGACCTAGCTTCGATCCTGCCACAGGTGCTGTCTGTACGGAGTTTGTACATTCTCCCCGTGACCTGTGTGGGCTTTCTCCGGGCGCTCTAGTTTCTCCCACACGCCAAAGATGTACAGGTTTGTAGGTTAATTGGCTTCGGCAAAATTGTAAATTGTCCCTGGTGTGCATGGGATAGGGTCCTACTGGTTCACTGGTTGGCGCGGATCACTGGTTGGCGCGGACTTGGTGGGCCGAATAGCCTGTTTCCGCCCTGTAAACTAAACTAAACCAGCCATGCCTGCAGGTTGAACCAGGTACATTGTCAATACTAGGTCTCGCTAAATGTGCGCACTTCCTCTTTCTAAAATTCACTTGTGGGATGAATTTTGCCGCTTATCAACTACTGGCAGAAGGCTGCTTATTGCATAAGGCGTGGGCTGTTTCGTTTCCCGAGGAGTGTGAATAGAAAGTAGGCCAACTAAAGAGCATTGGGCCAAGGACATTACGGTACTTATTCCTGGAGTTGATGACCAGGTGTTGGCACGATAGACCTTCCGCAAAGACAGCTATCATCCTTGTGCAAGGTGTGACTTCAACTAATGTAGTTTCCTTCCCTTTGGCACAGAGAATAGAATCACAGTCATACAATGCAGAAACAGGCCATTTGGCCCATCGAGTCAATGGTGATCATCAACCACCCATTTACACTAATCCTGCACCAATCCCATTTTATTATCCCCGCATCCCATCATCTCTCTCCAGATTCTACTATTCACAAACGCAGTGGAGACAATTTGCAGAGGACCAATTAACCCACCGACCTGCACGTCTTTGGGATGTGTGAGGAAACTGGAGCACCCGGTGGAAACCCACGCAATCACAGGGAGAACGTGCAAACTCCACACCGCCAGCACCCCCCGAGGTCAGGAATGAACCGGGCTCCCTGGAGCTGTGAGGCAGCAGCTCTACCCGCTGTGTCAGCGGCTTCAGGATGCCACACGTGGTCAGATGCTACCAAGGTGACAAGGGGAGTCCGGCACCTCTTCTGCAAATGCTCTTGATGGGGGTGTGAATGTTAATTTTGGAACTGAGATGCAAAGAGTGGAAGGTGGAAATGTGGATGTAGGTGGCACTCCAGCCACTGTCACCGAGTGGTGCAACAGCCCTGGGGGGGTGGGGGAAGGGAGTGACTAACAACCAGTTCCCGCATTCCACCTGTATGTCTCACATTTGTTGGTGTC
>CM075989.1:15820486-15914776 GCA_038087875.1 Malacoraja senta
TTCCTTAGAAGGGGAAGGAAATTCGGCATGTCTCCAATGACAGACACAAAATGCTGGAGTAACTCAGTAGGACAGGCAGCATCTCTGGATAGAAGAATCTGGAAAGATCTTATGTCTCCAATGACTTGTACCAATTACAACAGATGCACCATAGAAAGTATCCAATCTGGAATCATCGCAGCTTGCTTTGACAACTGCTCTGCCCAAGATCTCAAGAAATTGCAGAGAGTTGTGAACTCAGCTCAGTTCATCACAGAAACCAACCTTACCTCCCCCACCCACCCACCCCTCAGTCAACTCCATCTACACTTCACGCTGTCTCAGGAAAGCAGCCAACATAATCATGGACCAGTCACACTCTGGTCATTCTCTATTCTCCCCTCTCCCGTGGGGTAGAAGGTAAAAAATCTTGAAAGCGCACATCACTTGATTCAAGAAAGCTTCTTCCCAGCAGTTATCAGTCTCATGGAGCGACTTCTCAAATGCTACAGATGTTTGTCCAATCTCCCCAATCTATCTTGTTGTGGTTCTTGAACTGCAACTGTAAACACTATTCTGCATTCTGTTTATTTTCCCTTTTTACCCTACCTGCTGTACTCATCCATGGTTTGCCTGGATAGCACGCTAAATAAAGTTTTTCACAGTATCTTGGTACATACGACAATAATCACCAATGATAATGGCAAGAGAACATATGCCATCTCCACGTGTTGGAATCTATAATCCTCGAGAACGTTTCCTGCATGAAGCTTTTTGGTTTTCCACGTCATCCCTCCATGCAGTGGTGGAGGGAGTGAATGTTTTGGAAGAAGACTGGTCTACTGACCAAGTGGACTGTTGTGCCCTGAGCAGTCTTAAGCTTCTCGAATGTCGTTGGATTTGCTCCCATCTAGGCAGTGGGGAAATATTTCCCATATCAACCTGTTGATGGTGGTAAGGCTTTGAGAAGTCACTCACTGCCTACTTATTTTTCTCGAGCTTTATTTTTTCAGTCTCATCCTTTTCCTTATTGTGCTTTCAACGATTCATTGATCCGGAAAAATGAGAGATGACAGCGGGGAAATGCAGTACACCTAGGCAGTACACAAACGTCGCCACGTTTTGGCACAGACAAAGTTACAAAAGTTCACAGAATATTCTTGATTGCAGAGGATTTGAAAGAATCAAAATAAGTCTATTGGGGAGAGGTTTGCATTTAGCGATCCATTCGCTGCCCAACATTTGCTTCCACTGACTTCAATTAGGCCAAATCTGTGGAAATGAGTACAGATGGCAGCTCGCACGGTCAGTGCTGGCCACCTAACGCGTGTGACATCCCAAAGGGTGAATAAATCGGCAAGAATCGATGATTCCAGTTTGGTTCTTTTTGTTCAGGCTTTCTTTCGAGAAAATTCAATGCAAATCCCAGAACCTACAAAACGGTGCAGCATTATTTTCCTTTGACTTCGTGGAGCCTGGACAAATTTCAGCTTTGAACATGGTAATAATTTTTAAATGTGACACCGTGGCTTATTGATGAAGCCAGCACAAGTCCTAGTGAAGAGGGCAGATTAATTGAGCAGTAATGAGGTGATGATGTTAATACACAGTTATGTATTGGTAGGAGACTTAAGGAACTGCAGATGCTGGAGCCTTGCTTAGAACACAAAGCGCTGGAGTCTGGAGAAGGGTCTTGACCTGAAACATTGCCTATCATGTCCTCCAGAGATGCTGCCTGACTTGCTGAGTTACTCCAGTGCTTTGTATTCTAGTCATAGGGAGATGGGGTTTTAAGATCCAAGTCAGGAGTAAATAAAAGTGAAAGACTGTCTTCTTATTGAGTGTGAATGGAAGATCAGTGATCCCGATTCTATCACACATCCGAATCCTTCTCAATCTGCCGATTCCCCCTGCATCCTTCAATTCCAGGCCTCTGAGAATGTTTAGTCCGCTTCCTCACTATTTGACTTCCGTTACAAAGAGATTCAGTTGTTCGTTGCAAAGTGACTCAAAAGTAAGGAGTGCCATATGTTGCAGATGCGTGGGGTAATGGGACAAGTTGGCGGAATGTCAGTGTTATAGACGTAATCCAGACAATGCTGCATATAGCAAGGATCATATACTCGCACACATATCCCACAGCCTGGGGCGGGACCTTTCTTCAGAATCCAGCACTTGGTGTTCTGCATCTACAGTCTCTTGTGTCTCCTTCCAATGAATAACTGAGTATTACCATCATCGCCCCATCACTGCTTTATTCATCTGCCGTTTTCACAAGGACTTGTGTGGGCTTCATCACAAAGTCATGGTGTCACATCAAAACATGATATATCACGCAGCCTTTTGTCTCCTATATTTCTCTGACCTTTGTCCTCCCATCTACCAGTCCAGCTATCACTTGCTGGCTTTTACCCACCTCCACCTCTCTTCCAGCTTTCTCCCCCATCAATCTTGAAGAATAGTCCCAACCAGAAAATTTGCCAATCCATGCCCTCCAGAGATGCTGCCTGTCCCGCTGAGTTCCTCCAGAATTTTCTTTTTTTCTCAAGATCCCAGCATCTGCAGTTCTTTGTGTCAACCTATATTGTTTGTTGGTTCAACGCAAAGCTGAAAGAGACCCAGGTCTCCAAGGAAAGTCAACACAAACGTGTTCAGCCATTGTAGAGCTGCGGTCAACCAACGATTCAACAATAAGTGAATAGAAAATAAGAGTTATCGAGTTTTATAATGCTGTGGTGAAACTGCACATTGAATATCACATTTCTTTAACATTCAAGAGGAACATTCAAATGCTGCAGCAAGAGCAAAGGAAACAGAAAGAGCAACGGAGATTTCTGCTTCAGACGTTCACCTGCTCCAGAGTCCGTTATGAAAAAACAGGGAGAGACCTAAGGTGGAAATTCAATCCCTAATGCATACACTAAACATCAATGTAAAGAGGTGGTGTGCATCTAGAATGTTTGTGTCTAGATTCTATGTTTCCACTAGTGGGAGAAATATAGGACTACATAGCCTCAGAATTAAAGGATGTTCCTTTAGGAAGGAGGCGAGGAGGAATTTCTGTAGTCAGGGAGTGTGAATCTGTGGAATTATTTGCTACAGAAGTCTGTGGAGGCCAAGTCAATGGATATTTTTAAGGCAGAGATAGATAAATTATTTTTTAGTATGGGTGTGAGGGGTTACGGGGAGAAGGCAGGAGTACGGGGATGGGAGGAAGAGATAGATCAGCCATGATTGAATGGCGGAGCAGACTCGATGGGCCGAATGGTCTAATTACGCTCCTATCACTTACGATCGTATGACCTTAGAACAGAGGATAATCTTCTACAACACAGATTTTAGATGAGTGTTTTTATAGAGTGCGTTAGATCGCTGAGATAAAGTAAACTCAAGAGGTTATATCAAATTGCAAGAGTACAATAGGGTATACAGGTGTCAAAGAGGAACAGGCTTCTTTTAATTCTTTACACAGGATGAATTATGTGATATAAGCATCCACAAAGTATGGTGGAAGTGGAAGCTCTGGGAGTACTTAGGAGACATTTGGATGTAGCATCAGGGAGTTTAATAATCTCTCTGGATTAAGATGAACTGTAATAACTTTTCTATTCACGATTACCGTAATAGGATCAACAGGCCTTTTCTTAACAAACCACACAGGTAAATTATTAGCGTTCTGATCTCATTACATCTGCTATCCAAACAGGCATGCAAACATTTTCTATTTCACAACTTATTGAAAATAACAATGACTGATCACAGATATCTTAACAAAACAAAACCTTTATTAGCTGCAGGATGAATTGCTAAAATGTTCAGTTCTATTTCTGGGTATACTCAAATAACCAAATATTTATGCAGGCTTTTCTATGCTTACATTATTTGCACTTCACTTCTAGCATGATAAAAGTTAAGATATTGAGCAGTTAATGGATTTTAATACATTGCAATAAAAATTATTAATAATATTTAGCCGGAGGGAAGGATCCAATCTGAAAATGTAATCATAAGTTGCTCGTGGGGATTAAATGTGACAGGGGCTCAGAGATTGGTGTTCAGTATGCAGTTGCCAGAACTAAGTGCACCCATTACACTTTCATCGAATTATAGTTCTGGGGGAAGGAGGGATGGAAGATCTAATCACCAAACTCTGTATTTAATAAGCATATAGTGAATAATATCTACAATAGTCTCCACATTCAAAACTGCTCTATTCCTTTAATGCACACAGCTCGGGTAAAGGGAAAGAGATTTGAATCAGATACTGGAGTCCAATCTCCCGTAAGAGGAGTATTTATATTGGATTTGTCACAACCAATACAACTCAACTGATTTCTGTTCTAATGCATTGTCACATTTTTAGGCGAATTGCTTTCACATAATTTTAACACTCCGATACCAAATGTATCTTGTTTTTTTTTTAATGAAAAACAGCATAGAAAATAAATTTATATATTCATAGTACATAATTGTATATACATGATTTCAAAACTGCAATACAGTTAACAAAAAGAAAGTTGCAGTCATTCAATCAGTGTATAAAAGTTTACGGATTTACACGTTATTGCTTTTGTTGTGACATCAACCATAGGTGACTTAAAATAGAGAAACTAAAAGACACAAATGGTGAACCTTGGCAAAATTAATGCTCAGCTTTCATATGAGCGCAGTGAAAGGTATGAAATAAAATATTAGATTAACATTCCTTGCGATTATAGCAAAACAACACAATATGTCAAAAGCACAATATCCTTTAAATCACAGTTTTATTAACAGATAGATGTATATGAATTTACATAAAATTCCCCTGTTCATTGTTTTAATAGACATGTTAACCGGATTTTTAACAGCTGGGTTTTCTGGAGATGGTGAAAGGTAACCTCATTGAGATTTTCAGATGGTTTGATCGGGTAGATGGTGAGAGTTGGAGAGTCTAGATCCAAGGCCATAGCATCAGGAAAGAGCTCATCCACTTAGGACTGTGATGAGAAGTTCTCTATTCCGGATGGCTGTGGGTATGGCGATCCATTTTGGAGCATCAACAGAATCAGTAGACATGGAATTAGGAATTAATGTGTAAATTCAGGCAAAACATTCATTTGATGGCAGAGCAGGTGCAATAAAAGAGAGCACATTGCTCTTATTTCCCAAGTGTTTTGATAAAATATAGGATTGAGCAATGTCCTATGGCTATATACTCATTGAGATAAAATCATCAATAATAAAAGTGATCTATTTAAAGCAGACACATGTTTCTGAGTACTTTGGTATCGTCCCATTTCATATCATATATTATGTGATTTGTTTTTTGGCTCTTATTTCAGGTTCTGCATTGATTAGGAAGCTTTATTTCTATATGTGCTGCACGTTGCCTCATTACTTAACCCTTGTTGTTCAACAACCCAGTGACAGAAATTCCATTTCAGTAGCAGAGTACCGTCATGTAGTTGGGATTAGAATACACATCTAGCACAAGCAACAGAGCCATAGTCCTATTCCATAGTAATTTATAAGGGGTGTTGATATATATTGTTGTGGCATTGATTTAATTAATGGTTGGTATCGGGCACAGAGTTGGGTGACTGGGGTACTGTGTGTTGCTTAGGATGCATCATTCAATGGTGTTGAGCTTTCCAATGCCTCCAAGGCCTGGGTTTTATTCTACGTGGCAAAGCAATGTTTAATCACCAACATCACAATATCACAGACTACACTGAAAGAGAATGTGGCATGTTTCTGAAGGAATCATCGTTTTAATATAAACCTTGCTGGCCTTGTCCTTGGAGAAAGTATAGAATCATGCACTACTTTCATTACAACAACATTCAAAAGACATTTAGGAAGGGGTACATGGACTGGGTAGGTTTAGAGGGATATGGGCTGAACACAGGCAGGTGGGACTAGCATAGATGGGACAGCTTGGTTGGCATAGGGAAGCTGAGCTGAGAGGCCGGTTTCTGTGCTGTTTGGTTCTCTGCCTCTATAATGCCGTTTAGAGGTGAATGCTGCAAAGAGGTGATGAATTGTAATGTACCCATCAGAGGTGAGTGCATACAATTGCTGAACAAGTTCACAAAAGACAATGCCTTGGTGAGGTGCGGCCTGGGGTTTGGTGACATCACTCATGGGCTGCTCATTGAAACTCCATAAATAAATGATGGTTGGATGGTTTTCCAGGAGATATGTTTAAAGTTGCACATGCAGAGAATACTTCATTGGAAGTAACAGTGTATGAAACACTTCAGTGTTTACATCTTATGTTTTTGCGTGGGACGAATCGGGAAAGTCAACCTTACTGTTACTGGGCACGGTGGAATTAGTAGATTTTATTTAACCTGGTGATAATTAGTACATGTCTCCCATTACCACCACTTTGCCGTCTGGCGACATGTTACAAAGAAAGCCAACAATTTGCTATCATTTGCCTGTTATCAGACACAGAAAAATGCTGTCCGAACTCTGAGGCGAGGTGTGGGTGAGGTGGGAAGCAGAAGTCTTAGCTCAGACTCGCACTGAGCTTGAGTACAGGCCAGCGGTGGAGCCTCTTTGCACACAGTGAACGACGGCCTTTCACATGGTTACTCTGTGGCTGAGCCGCCCGCCTGACATGAGAGAGCCAGAGCCAGCCTCAGAACCCGCCTGCACCATCGACGGCAAACAGTGCAAGGATACGGTCTCAGAGTGATATCAGAACAGGGGGACTGCAGCAGGCAGGGACATTTCAACATGCTGCGGATTGAAAAGGTAACTCGACCTTTAGTTCTTCAGGTTGATCAATTTGTGACCATAGGGAGTTGTTCAGCCCAGTGACAGAGACATCTTTAGTCAGCACAGCATGGCAAGGGATACAAGCATGAGATCACCGTGTGAGGGGCAGCGGCAGAGAGGGCCTCAGGTGGGGCATAAGCTCACCAATGCAACTACGAGGCTGAGTCACCCTGTTTCTGTGCTGCTAGCAGTACTTTTATGGAAAAGTACATTTAAACTAAACACAAGGCTGCCGATCGAACTGGGACCAACAACTGCAGCATTTACAAACTCCAAGTGGACACATGGGGGTGCAAGGGTAGATGCAGTCTAAGGCACGACCCCAGTCATGCAGTGAGATGGATCACTTCCAACATCTCCAGGAGATGGGTGGCAGCTGAACCCTGGTGGGTCCAGTTCTACCCTAAACTGGATGTTTTCAAGAGAGAGTTAGATGTAGCTTTTAGGCCTAACGGAATCAAGGGATATGGGGAGAGAGCAGGAACGGGGTACTGATTTTGGATGATCAGCCGTGATCATATTGAATTACTGGCTCGAATGGCCGAATGGCCTACTCCTGCACCTATTTTCCATGTTTCTAAATCTCCCTCCCTCCAACACACCCCTTCCCTGACTCCGGATTCTCTCGGTCTCCTTGTCTTTTCCAGAGAAGAGCAACAATTGGCTTTCATGAGTTGAGGAGTTGAGTTCCCAGTCTGAGCTCGCCATAGTGTTGAGCAGACTTCCAGCTCTCAGTAACTTTGTCATCGCGGGCAGAGTCTGTGAGGAATGGCCAATGGGCTGAAGCAAACCACCACTAGATGTTGGTATCTGGGCTGCCGACAGAACCGCTCGGAGATCTTCCCAAGTTCAAGTGGTTCTCTTGGGACGTTTTGGTTTTCGTCCACGTGGAGCTTAGGCTTTTCCCACTTTTTACGGAAGAGCAAAGGTGGTGGATGCCACCCTGACCTCACCCTCACTTACCTCTGGGCTGCTCCCAGCAACCTACCTGGCATCAGAGGACACACTCTCATTTTCAACAGGCATTGTTTACCCTCCGTGGCAAGTCCCAACTTGATGGAAAGAAATAAGAATTTGTCCGGCAGCTCCCAGTGTTGTGTGGGTCCATGGTCTGCAAGGCCCCACCAACTACAGATTACTCAAGGCTAAAATTGATCAAAGGGGAACCATGTAATGAATGCACTCGGGGGAATTTGCTGAGATTATTGTATTTTCTTCAAATACACAGTATTTGTGGTACATATACATTCACTAGTATATATTTTTTTACATTTTATAAGATAAAGCTTCAACCATATGCTGCACAACCACTGTTGTGTGTGTTTGTCTTGCTGGTAAATGAGAGGATTCACTGTGTCCATGGCCAAGTCTGGCCTCGAAGCTCTCTTAAGAATTCTTCTGTTGGATTTTGACAGTCACGGTTTTGATTTCAGTGTATTCCTTTAGTCCATATTCTCCCCTGCAAATACAAATCCATTTTGCATCACCAGAGTGACTGAGTTAATGCGATTAACAGTATTAAGAAAAATATTTGAAATGTTTCCATAGTTTAAGATTTACCCATTGTTTAATTTTTTACGTTTAGCAGAGGAAGTGTCTGCAGAAATTCAACAGCACACTTTGGTGAGAAACTCGGTGTTCTGAAATCTGAGTCTATAAACCTACTTACATTTCTCGACCATTGCCAGACATTTTAAATCCTCCAAAGGGACTCTGGACATTTAAGGCATTGTAACAATTAATCCTGCAATAAAGAAAGAATGAATTTAATTTGAATTCAATTACTTTTCCTAGAAACGTTTTCAACTACAAAGTCGACAAGCAAGACTGCTGGAGAAAGACTGAAGGATGATTTGGAGCAGTATTCACAGGAGGGTTTGGCACATGACAGTGAATTTAATTGGGACAGACAAGCAAAATCTGGAAATCTGTAATCTGTGAAGAGGGCACACACCGCAAAGAAAAAGCAGAACCAACTCAAACTAATCAGAATAGATAGCAACTCTAAACTTAAATCATGTCACATTTTTGTCCTCTTCCAAAACCTTAATGAAAAGTTGCCCTGTGTCAGAAATTATAGTATAGTGCAAAGGATTCAGTTCTTGGAATAATTCCCGTTCCTTGAAATTCCCTGGTGCTAAGCCAAGATTTCTAAAATATGAGTAAATTTGGAGCACACTATTAACGAGTCTGTGATTTGATATTTTCAGCCCAACTAAAGATGCTTCCAAAATGACCTGATGCACGTTTTCCTTCCAATTGTTTTCCACATGGCTAATTTTTTAATTAGCCACAATCCCCCGATGAAGTGATGGGATCTGTGTGTCTCTGGGTGTGCGTGTGAGTGAGGCAATGTGTTCTGGTGTGCATGTCAATGCTTTTATTGGTCCATTCATTAGCAGTCCAATAATCAAATTTTGAACCATTGAAATTGACTCCCAAGTTTAGCATTTTATTTCTAATTGCTATTGCGCTCTTTACTAATTTCAACTTTTCCAATTTTGCACCACTGGTTCTGGGAAGAGATAACTTGTATGTGGAAGTACAGTGATATTTTATGTCACTACGTTTCCCTTCCTTTGTATTCAATCATGTCTGATCAGCAAACTTCCAGTCCCTCCCTCAAACGCCCATTCCAGAGGGTAACCTTAGATCCTCCGGGGGGGGGGGGGGGGGGGGAGGGGGGGGGGGAGGGAACCAAATGGAATTGGTTGCAGCTGGCTTCTGAGCATAAAACTGAACAGAAAACAACCCAAGTCAGGGCAGGAAGGGCCAATAAAATTTAAATCAAGTTGTGCGCCTCACCACACCCCACCCCTACCCACAAGCCCATCTGTATCTCAGCTAACATTACGTCAGTGAATTACTCTGCTTCATACTCTTCTTGCACGCATTACATTGTCCACTCAGTCACCAAGGGAGCAACAGAGACATTGACTAATTGCCTTGCATTGCTAAAGCCCAAGGCAATGGACCTTGGATGAAATAGATGTGCGACAACAAGATCAGAATAAAATTCATAGAGCAAATCTAACATACAAAATAAACGGGTCGTGCTCTGCAACTTATATACAAACAATCTTCTCACATAATGTTACATATCCCGGAATCTGTTAACCTTGAATAAAACACACGATCGTACTTGACATCTGATTGAGCTGACGGAGGTAGGCACTGTTGTGGAGGTTGGAAACCATCTGAGGCAGGAGGCCTGCCAGCGACTGGTGCCAGCAACAGCCCTGGCAGCAGCCTGCACTGCAGCAAGGTTGCCAAGTTTCGAAAGTAGTGAGCGAGGCAGAAGCACACCAACTGACTTGGACAGCTTGAATCCATTGTTCAGCGACGGTTCCCCGCACACTGTATCAGAAATCCACACTCTTCTCAAAATAAGGACGTGTTAGGAAGGCAGCAACAGATTTCAGGAGGACATCGACAGACCGCTCAAACACATGGGAGATAAAATTAAAAGCAGAGAAGTGTGAAGTAATGCATTTTGCAAGGAAGAGTCAGGGAGACTAATATATACTGAATGGCGCATTGTTAAAGGGGTGCAGAAACAGAGAGACGGGACTCTGATACAGACACACACATACAAATCTTTGGAAGCTAAAGAATAAGTTGGAGGTTATTCCAAAAACATACAGCTGTAGAAACAGAGTATAATATTAAGGTAATAGAGTATAATATGAAGAAATGGTAAACCTGGCTGCGAAATTGGTGGACTCAGCCCTCTCCATAGAAAGCATCTACATGAAGTGCTGCCTCAAGATCACAGCATCTATCAACAAGGTTCCCCACCACTAGGGCAATGCTCTCTGCAATACTGCTACCATCAGGTAAGAGGTACCTGAAGTCCCATATCACCAGGCTCAGCAAAGAGTTACTTTCCTACAACTACTAGCTTCTTGAACCACCCTGCGGAACCTGTGTTATCTTTTCAATTTTGCTTTGCGTCAGTGCCTTGTTTTTTGTTTGCGCAGTCTTTTTCTTTTCACTGTCTTGTAAAATTTACATGTAATTTATGTATAATTTAAGGATTTGTGTGTTGTCGGAGTCTATGTGAAGCTGTTGCAAACAAGATTTTCAATGTACTTGTACTGCACAGTACTTGAGCATATGATAATAAACGTGACTTGGCTGGACTTGATAAGTCACTGTTGTGTCCTGTTTCTGGGCCATCGCAGTGTCAAGACCAGGATGCTGATTTATTGGGAATATTAAGGATGAGTGAACAGAAATAGGTTCAGGAGGATTTAATTTAAATTTAAGGATTAAATAGGGAGATATTCTTTCCATTGGAAAGAAGATTGGCAACCAGAGAACACTGATTTAAGATATCCGTCAAAACAGTGACTGGAGAGGTGAGAATCATTTTACATAGTGAGTGTGTGTGTTAGGTTTGGGAAGCATTGGTTGAAAGAGCTTAGATATAGGCCTTTCAGCCCATTGAATCTGTGATATTCCCCTTGATCCTTTCACATAACCTTGTGAAAACAGATGCAGATATTATTCATTTTGTAAGTGAAATATTTGCAGGATTATGAAGACATCACAGGTTCAATGCGTTGATTGGCCTAAATTCCAATGGGATCGGTTGGTATAAATTGGTAATGTTGCATTTGGCTTCCCTTGTTTTCGAAGGTAAATACGTATTGCTATTGGAAATGTAGCTCACAATGCTGCTATCTTCCTTAATAATGAATTCATTGATTACTTGTCGTCTATGTTAAAACTAAACATTTGCTGAATCGTTAATGTGTTGGAATTCTACATTTTGTAAAGGCTCCATTCTGAAGAGAGTACAGTGGTAGGGAGCTCAATGAAAGGTTTCCCAGTCTGTGCTCCTGGTAGGCAACACATGAACAAAGCTTTGCAAGATTTACTCCTTTTTGATTCTATGTGGACAGTTGAGTGAATCCATCACATTTGAGCAAAACTATCATGAAATCCTCACAAGCAGAGCTTTCCTGGACTGATGTGAACAACATTGAGTCATAGTCATACAGCATGGAAACAGGCACTTTGGCCCAACTTGCCCACGCCAACCAACTTGCCCCATCTACACTAGTCCCACCTGCCTGCATTTGGTTCTTTCTAAACATCCTATCCATGTATCTGTCCAAACGTTTTTTTAAAGTTGTGATAGAACCTGCCTCAACTACCTCCTCTGGTCCATATATCCATCACCCTTTGTGTAAAAAAGTTGTCTCTCATGTTCCTATTTAATCTCCCCCCCCCCTCACAAACCTAAGTTTGTAAGGGAATCAAGGATCAGACTGCTCAGGGTAATTAGGTCAATAATCTCATTCAGGACAGTCCCATCTGCACCATGCCAGTGTAGTACAATCGGAACACCATACCCTCTCTTACCAGACTGTCCCAGCCTGCATTGCCGCAGAAACTGTTAATGCTTTATCAATATCCTTGGTGAAGACAGCGGCTACCAATCCGAACTGCGAATTATTGGCCCTTTCCACCACTTCTTCCATGGTTTTAAACTTGATAATGAGTTGAACTGGGCCAAAAATCTGAAATAAATAAGTGAAAATGCTCAGAATTAAATGAAACTTTGGCAGCAGTGTAGCATTCCGAAGAGTTGCGTTGAATGGCAGAATCTAATCACTTTAAACAGCAATTAGACGGGTGTTTAGACTTTTGTACCTCTTCCTTTGCTATCCGCATATCATCCGTCACATTTGAAAAGACAGTTGGCTCAATGAAGAAGCCTTTCTTTCCCAGTGATTTACCACCACACTCGAGCTTTGCTCCCTCAGCAATGCCACTGAGCACAAGTTCAAGGACTTTATCGCATTGTAGTTTGTCAATCTGAAAACAAATGAAATCCTTCAGAGCAGCAATCCATCATCGCAAGCCAAATGACTGTAGCATTTGGCACGATATCACACCAGATTCTACCTCATGATTCGTGCAGAAATTTATTATCTCATTTCGGAAAAATAAGTGGTGTATACAACATACCGGAGAAAAAAAAAACATTGTAAAAATAGAACAGCTTTACTCTGTTTCACAATAAACTCAAACGTATATGGTGCTGAAAAATGTAACAATACTTTATCAAACTATAAAGAACCATGTATATTGTTCTGTGAAATATGCAACCTTATAACACAGGGCAGAAACAGCCTTATGCCAAGAAGTACAAACATCAGAAGTCTGTCTTTCTCTGGAATGTGATGCTAATATTTGCGGAGTTTATTAAGATTAACATTAACTGTTTCCTTCAGATGTTTTTAATGTGATGGATGGCACAGGATGAACATTGTGTTTTGATTCTCTTTAAACAAAGACCCATGTCCAGAGCTCCTAAAAAACTAAGATACAGCATGATACAAAAATCTCCTCCATAATAAAAGTGGATGAATATTGACACAGTCATATTTTTGTTTGCTTTGCTTGAAAAAAAAAAATCTTACTTGGGGCCCTTGCTCAGTGGCCGGATCAAAAGGGTTTCCTACTGTTCTTCTCTGGGCACGTTCTGTACTTTTTTGGACAAACTCCTCATAGATCGGCTCTTCCACATAGATCCTCGATCCTGCTGTGCAGCATTGGCCTTGGTTGAAGAACACTCCCTGATGAGCCTGTTCCACAGCGTAGTCCACTGTGAGAACAAGACAAGAACCCAAAACCAGCATTAGCACTTCTCCTGTATCTGGAAATGCCAGGAACAGACTGGGCAATAAATTCCAAAGTATCAACATTTTCCCAGCAAATGTTTACAAAAATGGTAAACTGCATTAGTAAATATCACGAAAAAAAATTATGAGATTGCAGTACAGCTTTTTTATTTACACCATCAACATCGCATATCTAGGTTGGTACCAAAATACCACTGTATTCCCCAAAGTATGAAACGATCTAAGAGATCTTCCTGTCCTTTAAATGCTTGGCAGGAGAAAACAATCGCATTCTTTCTTTATGAGTCCTCCTTGGTCAGCAAATAAATCTACTTTATCAGCTGTTTCTCTGTTTACTCCTCCCTAGTCTCCTTTATTCTGTCCAGGGAAGCAGAAGGCAAGGGTTGGCCTGATTGGGGCAACTTTGTCTTATTCATTGGAGATACAAGGAAATGCAGACGCTGGTTTACAAAAACCAAATTCAAAGTGCTGGAGGAACACAGCAGGTCAGGCAGCATCTCTGAAGGGCATGGACAGGCGACACTTGTGGTCAAACTGCTGAATAAGGGCCCCGACCTGAAACGTCACCTACCCACGTCGTCCAGAGATGCAGCCTGACATGCTGAGTTACTCCAGCACTTTGTGTTTTTTGTTCATCTAACTTTAGCTGGTTTCCTTGTCACATGATGTTTGAGGAGAGGATGCTTAATCTTCATTCAGCTAACGTTTGAGAAACAGTAAAATATTACACAAGCATCAGTATTACTCCCTCCATGAACCGCAGGCGAGGAATTGCTACAGTCCATTCTATCCCAACTGGAGTCCTGTGTGTGTGTGTGTGTGCGTGTGTCTGTGTGTGTGTGTGTGATTGTTTCTGTCTGTCTGTCTGTGTACATGTGTGTCTGTGTTTGCATGTGCGTAGGTGTGTATGTGGGTATGTGTGTGTATGTATGTGTGTGTGTGTGTGTGTGCGTGTGTGTACTTCACAGGTCTTGCACGTATGTGCGCACGTCCACATGTGTACATGTGCTAGTATGCCTTTATACACAATACTCAATACTTTAAGAAGCACCTACAATCAGCATCTGCAAAGATAATGTTTGGGCTTTTTCCTCCCAGCTCCAGCGTCACTCTCTTCAGGTTGCTCTTCCCAGCTGCTTCCTGGATTAGTTTCCCAACCTAATTAGAAACACAGAATGCCAACTTTACAACATATGAATGCCAACACAGCCCAAGAGCAAAGTGCAATTAAAACAAAGTGACAAATCTTAGACGAGTAGAAAGAAACAATTTAAATATTCTTCAGAAACATTCTATTAATTTGGCTTAAGACGGAATTGGCAAAGTAAATGTTAGGCCAGGTGAGGGACATGTTTTGGACAGCTGTTTGTATATAGCCACAAGTCGTAAGATCAGCAGTGTGATGGATGTGTGGGAGAGGAGGTACCATCCACACTGTCACAGCGGCAGCACATTCACTTGTCGTATTCCATGGGCCCTCAAAGTCTTTAATGCTTTTCCTTTTTAAAATAGATCACACTCGAGGAACTCTGGAAACCCCGCTGGGTGACTGATGGGTTTTGTAGTTAATGCAGCTGTTAACCCAGAGAATTGGGCGGCTGGGATTTTAGTCCCTGTTTTAGTTTTATTTACTTTGACGGTTGTCCACACTCAACTCACTGCTGATGTGAGAGTTAGCAATGCCATTTGAAGTAGCTTTGCACTACTTCAGATTGCACTAGAATCTATACACTATTCCGCTGTTTTGCACTCAACATTGTATTTATTGTTGTAACCATCATCAACATATACGCTGTGTACTTGCTGTGTACTTTATGAGCTTCATGCGAACAAGCCTAGACCATATGACACCCTGGAGCATATGACAATAAACTGATTTGAATCTGAATACACATTCAGAAATGCAGATTAGGAGCAGACTCCTTTATCAGCAGAACACCATCACTGGATAGACACAAAATGCTGGAATAACTCAGCGGGTCAGGCAGCATCACTGGAGAAAATGGACCTGCTGAGATACTCCAGCATTTTGTGTCGATCTTTGCTATAAACTAGCCTCGGCAGTTCCTTTTATTCCATACCATCATCACTGAGTTTTGCCAGAAGAGGTGACTATCTGGCCTGAATCCACCAGATGGCTCAGTCTGAATATCTACCCTGTTTTTAATACTCAACAAGTCACCTATAAATAGCAATTACACTGACAAGGGTAACAGGAATTACAAAAACACTGGAAGTCTTGGCTTGTTTGCTTGTGGGTGTTGTACAAAGAACAGATGGCAATACTTGGATTACTGAGAGACACCATCAGCAAGAACATTCGATCTGCTCTCTGTGCAGATCCAACTGAGCCTCAGCTCCTTAGAACTATCCCTCGGCTGCACCCCAGCCCACTTCCACCAGGAGCCCATTACTACTTTCCAAAACGAGCGCTGTGGGTCCACAGCCCTCTACAGAGAGACCTGAATCTGGCACTTCAGTGGTGCACTGAGAGGGTGCCACACTGTCAAGAGAGGCTGTCTTTTTGAATGAGACGATAAGCCATTGTCCTATGTGACCCCCAGAATGTAAAGAATAATGGTCCTCATGAGTTATAGAAGCAGAATTAGGCCATTTGGCCCATCAAGTCTACTCCACTATTCAATCGTGGCTGATCTATCTTTCCCTCTCAATCTCATTCTCCTGCCTTCTGGTCTTGAAATGCGCCAGCTTTTTTGCTCATCTTACAAACAGAAAATGAGCCCCTGAGCTTCAGTGTAGTACTCTGTATGTGTTCACCCACTGTCTTGGGAACTGTTCCTATGTACAGAAAACTCCAGCAATCCAACACCCTTCAATCTATAAGATTGTTAAGGGTTTGGACACGCTAGAGGCAGGAAACATGTTCCCGATGTTGGGGGAGTCCAGAACCAGGGGCCACAGGTTAAGAATAAGGAGTAAGCCATTTAGAACTGAGACGAGGAAACACATTTTCTCACAGAGAGTGGTGAGTCTGTGGAATTCTCTGCCTCAGAGGGCAGTGGAGGCAGGTTCTCTGGATGCTTACAAGAGAGAGGTAGATAGGGCTCTTAAAAATAGCGGAGTCAGGGGATATGGTGAGAAGGCAGGAACGGGGTACTGATTGGGGATGATCAGCCATGATCACATTGAATGGCGGTGCTGGCTCGAAGGGCCGAATGGCCCGCTCCTGCACCTATTGTCTATTGAGTCTGTGGAATTCTCTGCCTCAGAGGGCGGTGGAGGCGGGTTCTCTGGATGCTTTCAAGAGAGAGCTAGATAGGGCTCTTAAAAATAGCGGAGTCAGGGGATATGGGGAGAAGGCAGGAACGGGGTACTGATTGGGGATGATCAGCCATGATCACATTGAATGGCAGTGCAGGCTCGAAGGGCTGAATGGCCTACTCCTGTTGTCTATTGTCTATTGTCTAATCTGAAACAGCAGATAGTCCAGGAGATTAAATCTTGCTCCTAACAATGACCTCACATTTTTATTTCACCATTATTCCCTGTGCCACAGTAGTATTAAAACTTTTTAATTGAAAAGTTTTTTCAGTATATATGAGAAAGATTTAGAGGGATATGAGCCAAATGCAGGCAGATGGGATTAGTGTAGATGGGGCATCTTGGTTGTTATAGGCAAGTTGAGCCAAAGGCTCTGTGACTTTACGACTATGACTAACATGACAAGTTTAAAGTTTAACCTGTGATGTTTCAGTTTGTCTATTTCAGTCAAACCAGGCTGAATTCTACATCCAGGTTTGATCTCTGGATCCGGCCACAATCTCCCCAAGTTACTGACAAACTTTGTTCCCAACCCTGGCTCTGGAGACCAACAGCAATGCAGTCCAGGCCTCTGGCCCTGGTCACACCACCCGCTGGCATTCCGAACTAAGAGGTGTGCCAGACTCCAAACCCTGAGGATTTCTGAACAATCAGATAAAGGATTATCTGAGTTTTGTTGTAACTGTGTAAGAAGGAACCGCAGATGCTGGTTTAAGCTGAAGATAGACACAAAAAGCTGGAGTAACTCAACGGAACAGGCAGCATCTCTGGAGAGAAGGAATGGGTGACGTTTCAGGTCGAGACCCTTCTTCAATCTGAAGAAGGGTCTCGACCCGAAAGGTCACCCATTCCTCTTTTGTTGTAACTGTATTGAGCCTGTACCTCGATCAGGCCTAAGATACTTTATGGATATTCCAGCAGGGGCTGGAAATCCAAACAGAGCATCCTTCTCCTGCACCTTCCAGAGTGTCCTCATACTCAGGCACTTGCTGACCAGCGCACGGTGTCGGTAAAAGGACAACTTTTCCTGAAGTGAACCCGCAAGCCAGTGCTGATCAATATTCACATCCTTGCCCCGCACTGTCTCACCCCCTGTTCTATGCGCAGCACACAGGCAGACTCCACCCTACGCTCTCCCTGAGTGAATGAGGCCAGTGAATCTCCTTTGTCCTTGGCCCTGCTGCCAGCCCCATGGTACAAACAGCAGGGGGCACAGCTTACGATTTAGTCCTTGTAGGATCCTGCTGAACATCAATTAGCTGCAGCAGTTTCCTGCCAAACAACAGTCACTACAGATCACGGCAATACTTTGTTGATTGTGAAGAGATTTGGATGGCTGCAAACGATAACAAATAATTTTAAAGGAGATGTGCGGGGCAAATGTGTTTTTACACAGAGAGTTGTGGTTTCCTGGAATGCATTATCGGGGGTGATGGTGGAGGCAGATACAATAGATAGTGGCATTTAGGAGGCTTTCAGACAGGCACGTGGATATGCAGGCAACGGAGGGATATGGATCCCGTTCAGGCAGAAAAGATACTTTTATATGGGCATCATGTTAAGCATGGACCTTGTGGGCTGAAGGGCCTGTTTTTTTCCTGTACTGTTCTATGTTCTTCATTATAATCACCAGGTTAAGAATTGTTTTGTGAACAAATCCTATTAACATTTGGTGAGATTGTTCTTGAGCCAACCTGTAAGTCACACTCCCCTCCTGGACTAAAACTCTGGTTCCCATTACGTTTGCAACCCAGTGGATGTAGTTTAGAGGCAGGTCCTGCTGCTGTGACCACCCTTGACCAAGCAGTGATCAGGCTTCAGTTTCAGCAGCTTCTGATGCCCCAGACTGCTCAGATGGCTTTGTGACAACTCATTGTTGCCGAAGGTTCTCCTAATTCTTTTTAAGCGTTCCTAATAATCAGGAACATATAAAAATCAACTTAAGTAATTTAATCAATTAAAGATAACCAAACAAAAAGAAGCTGAAGTAAGATGCATTTAGACGAGAGAAATTAAAAATATTGAGGATTCATAAAATAAAGTGAAGACAAGCGGTTTATCTGTGCTTCCTTGCTCATGTAAGTTGTTGACACTATTGGCAGGAATGGGCCGTTCATGTCCAGGAAGAGCCTAGAGCTGAGCATTGCTGTGCTCAATGCAAGACTAAGGCCAGCAGTGGAGCACATGGTCCAGGTCCAAGTTCAACAAGACTTCCACCTTGTTCCCAACTGTGGATGTTGGGAATGCCCTGACCTTCATCGAGCAGCCGGTCAGATATTCCCCATGCATCTGTTGGTGGTGAGCAAGCCTGTAATTCTCCTTTTGTGAAAAATCAATAAATTGGACAGGCCCCACCACAAAGCACTCGCGCATTTGGATTCTTCCAGTGAGTTGAGTATTTGGATACTTTCCCTTCAGATAGATAGTCTAAGAAATCTAAGCAAAAGTAGATGTTTCCTCCTCGTTCTCACCAGCCACTTCAGGAAGTCAGCTTTACAATGTTTTTGTTGAAGGAAACCTATTTTAGAATGTTTGGCCAATAATCAACTCAAAGACATTAAAGTGGAGGCGATGTGTTGAACTGGACCTCTTTCATGATCGTGACTTCAGGAGGCGCCTTAGGGTGAGAGGATCAGTTGCCAGGCATGGAGGAGTTTACTGGAATCGGACAGGGTGCAATTTCCTGCTTAATAAGAAGGCCACAAATGGGAGTACACTGTTGCTTTTTTTTCCCTTGAAAGATTTGTCAAAGCTCTAAGTTATTGTTTGCTTCCTGTTCCCTTTTGGCTTGAAGAAAAGCTCCTCAGTGTTGTATCCGTCTGGTCAATACAAAGTGAGATCTGATCAGAAAGGCTTTAGCAAATGCTCATCATCCCCTCTACTTTAGAGTAATTATCACGCAAAATCATTAATGGCCACCAACTTCAGAAGAATGCTTTGGGGGAATTATGGTGGGCTGATTCTCCTCTTAATTGACACTTGTGGATGAAATAACCAAGAAAATAAAAATAAATGAATTCTGGCATTTAAAGACTTGAGACAGGAAACAGCTTTCCCCTCTGTCTTGACTTTAGGTTTTTAAGAGGACATTCTTGAAATCTTTTAGAAATAGAAGTATTTCATCCATCATGTGTAAGTTGGAAAACTCAAGTTAATTATTTGCAGAGCAATAAATTGAAAGCCTTTAACAAATACAGCTTTTTTGTTTCCAGGCTCAACTGCCTTTGATGTTGACCCCACTCCAATGGGCAATGGTGCCAGCTTTGGGAGATGGAGAGGAGAGAGAGCTCGATAAAGAGGAACGGCTGTTGTAAAATATGTTGGATGAACATGGTCCCATTCACTCTCCCTCAATAGTCCATGGAAAATGGTGAGGTGCAGTCTCATTCAGTCCTCAGTAAGTCTATGGTTCCTTATCCTATTGAATCATTTACTTCCATTAAAGTAACTTCCGACAAGCACTTCTAATGTTTTCTGTATTTTTACTAATTGATCTCATTTAATATCTAACTGAAACTCGATAGGGTTTGTTTCAAGACTTGGATATGTCAATAGAAAACACTAGATGAGGATTGTTTCTCAGCCGTATTTATCGTGGAGAAAGATATGCATGCTATTGAACTCGAGCAAGTTAATGGTGATGTTGTGAAGAGGGTCTACTTTACAGAAGAGGTGGTGCTGGAGGTCTTACAGATAGGTCTTTAAAAGTAGATGAATGCCCAGAACCAAGTCAAATATATCCTAGGACATTGTGGGAAGTTGTGGGAGAAATTACAGGGCCACTGACAGAGACATGTGTATCGCCATTAATCACGGGTGTGGTGCTGGAAGATTGAAAGGTAGCTCACGTTAAGTCTCTATTTAACAATGGCTGCATAGAAAAGCTTGGAAGCACAGACCAATGAGCCTAATATCAGTGGTGGTTAAGTTATTGTGGTAGATTCTGTCCAAGAGGATCTACATGCAGGTAGACAAAAGTGTTGGAGAAACTCAGCAGGTGCGGCAGCATCTATGGCGCGAAGGAAATAGGAAATGTTTCAGGCCGAAACGTTGCCTATTGAGTCTGAAGAAGGGTTTCGGCCCGAAACATTGCCTGTTTCCTTCGCTCCATAGATGCTGCCGCACCCGCTGAGTTTCTCCAGCACTTTTGTCTACCTTCGATTTTCCAGCATCTGCAGTTCCTTCTTGAACAGGATCTACACGCATTTGGAAATGTAAGGAATGATTAGGGAAAGTCATGGGAAATCATGTCTCACCAATTTGATAGAGCTTTTTGAAGAGGTGACCAGGAGAATTGACAAAGGTAGAACAGTAGACTTTGTCTACATAAATGTCAGTACGGCCTTTGACAAGGTACTGCATGGTAGGCTGGTTACACAGGATCAGGGGGAACTAGCCTAATGGATTCCTAATTGGCTAAAGGATAGGAAACAGAGTTGTAATGGAGGATTGTTTTTCAGACCAGATGCCTGTAGCAAGTGGTGTACCACAGGAATCAGTGCGGCGTTCACTGTTGTCGTTATTTGTATTAATGATGTGACTGTACAGTATGACATTTAAAACACATTCAGATAGATGGATAGCAAAGGTTTGAAGGATACAGGCCCATGTGGCACTGGCTCCATTAGGAAACTTTATCGGCATGAATAAGTTGGGCCGAAAGGTCTGTTTCTGCATTGTATAGTTCTATGACTCGAGTACAATACATTGGGGCATATTAAATGGCAAATTAATTACTTTTGAAAGCCATCATTTTTGTAAATGAATATGGATATCCCTCCCTGTTTTCTCTACCTTGCCTAAACCTCTTGACAATTCTTTGTCTGAGGAACTCATTCCTCTTCTCAGTTTCCAGCCAACCCAATTTCACCAGGTTTCATTTAGTCCAAATTGCAGTAGGTTCCCAATGAGCAGGTTTGCGTTGATCTTTAAAATGAGAAAGCTGTAAATTAAATCTTCATTTTAGTAACTAGAGATGCAGTGAAAGGACAGCCCATGATCTTGCATCAGATACATGGTTCTGCTTTATTGGAACCAGTTGCCTACACCTTAGTTGTTTGTCCACGAGTCAACAATAGGAAACTATCAGGATAAGTTGGGCCGATACATGGGCCACTTTAGTCTTCAGTAAAGATGTTTGAACCATTTGAGTTTTCCAGTGTGTCCCCGTCCCCACTAATTAAAAAAGTCTGCCGATACTTGAAAAGTTTTCCCATTTAGTCAGACATCAGCAGAAAAATAAACTATGCATTATTTGGGAAAATTTCTAAAAATTCTGAAAATTAACTGCAAAAGGAATGGAGCACCAAATAAAAATTTGGCACATATTGTAACCTTTAAGAAGCCTGTTGTGATGTTTGCAATTTGTGATCAACTTCTCAATTGGGTGTTCGGCATCACTACAGTCAGGGATTCAGGTTGGAGACATGGTAACATGAGGAACAGCATTAGGTCCGTTAGACTTTGGGCATCTTCTGTCACTGAATTAAACTTTGGAGTTAGGGATGGGGACACACTGGAAAACTCAACTGGTTCAAACATCTTTACTGAAGACTAAAGTGGGCCATGAAAATCAAGGGGGCGGAAATCAAATTCCATTGCTCTGATACCTTTGTACAAGAAGATGCCACCTGACTTTGCTGTGAATGCCCTGGCTTCACCTTTTCGTATTCAGCCTTTCCTCTCATTTCCACAGTGGGTCACCGCTAACCACTGTTTTGTTACTTAAACTCCTTTCCACATGACTGTTCTGTCCTGACTGAGCTCGATGTAATTATTAAATATAAATGTTGGGTGGCACGGACAAAATTGGTCAACGAACCATTGCCCACAGGCGGGCCAATGGCCTGAACCCATCTGTAGACCACAGGGTCCCTCACTGCACATAATGTCCCCAAATATTTACCCTAGTGCTCACAAACAATTTCAATTTCCATTCCTCACAGTCCATTTCTCCTTTGTTGTTAAGGATAGTGGTGCTTCTTAAATGGAAAGCAGAATTTACTTTATTGCAATGAAATATAAGCATCGCAGCTGGCAAGAAACGTTGGAACATGACATCAAGCCCAGACGTTTTCTATTTAAATATTTAATGATCTGATGCCTAGTAAAATCAAAGGGAGTAATTCCTGCAACTCCACTTGAAACTGTGCAGCGAGTCACTGCCGTCGACATGCGTAGAACTTGGAACCAGCAAGTTTAGAACCAGGCAGCACAGAACAAGTCCATTCAGCCCAGTGTGTCTTTACTCACTCTTTACTACAGCAATTCCAAATTAACCTCATGTTCCTGCTCTCTATCGTCACAAAGACATCCCGTAAAAATTCAATGATCTCTGTCTCAGCAGATCCATAGGTAAATGGACATGGGTAGAAAAGAACTGTAGATGCTGGTATATTTCCCGAAGACAGACGCAAAGTGCTGGAGTAACTCAGCGGGTCAGGCAGCATCTCCGGAGAAAAAGGATGGGTGACATTTTGGGTCGGGACCCTTCTTCAGACTGAAAGTAGAGGGGAGGGAACTGGAGGTAAGAAAAGGCCAGAACAAAGCAGGACCGGTAAAGGAAAGGTGGAGCCCATAATGGCCCATTGTTGGCTGGAGAAGAGGTGATAACACAAGGATACAAGGATGCAAACAATGGAACTAATAGGACGATTAGAGTGGGAGAGGGGGGATGGAGGGAATGCAAGTGTTACTGGACATTAGAGAAATCAAGAGTCATACCTCTGAGTTGTAAGCTGCCCAAGCGGAATAGGAGGTGCTGTTCCTCCAGTTTGTGTACAATTCCCTCACATTCTGGCAATGTAAAGTGATATTCTTTGACTAATAGCCTTTTGCATCTAATGGACAAAGGTTGTCCATTAATTGGTCAACGAACCATTGCCCACAGGCGGGCCAAAGGTTGTCCATTGTTCTAAAAACTCTTTTTTTTTTTGTTCTTTTATCTAGTGGCAATAATCTGGGCCTAGAAATTCCTTTGGGCTGCACTAGATTTTTGTGCGGTGTGCGGAATCTGACCAAATAAACCTGATGGAGGCCAAAACGTGCCGTGAGTTTCAGGATCTTTCATATCTCAGATATCCAGGTGTGGCCAATGATACACAGATACACGAAGGCCACTCAGCCTGCTCCGTGACAACAAACAGCTCTCCATGCTTGATCACCATCACACAACTCTATTGTGCATTCAATGCCTGTGAGCAGGAGCTGGCCCTGGGTAAAAGACTAAGGATTGCCGTAGCATTAAAGGCACAAACCCATCCTGGTGAATACAAAATGTTGAAAGAAAGAACTGCAGATGCTGGTTAATACACAAAAGGACACAGCGCTGAAATAACTCAGCAGGTCAGGCAGCATCACTGGAGAAGATGACGTTTCAGACCCTTCTACAGATTGATTGTGGGGCGGAGGGGGAGAATACGCTGGAGAAGGGGAGAGGCAGGACATAGCGAGGCAGGTTATAGGTGGGCAGAGGCAAGGGGGGGTTGATAGACAGATGTTTGTAAAAAAGTGCAGAGATAAGAGCAGAAGGTGTGATACAGGATTGAAGAGTTACAGATTGAACATGAGAGTAGCAGGGGGATGGGGGGTGGGTGGTGAAGTTGGAGGAGAGAAATAGGTGGGTCATGGGTGGGATCTGGATTGGGGAGGAAAGGGGAGGGAGAAGGGGGGGGGCTGTGGGCAAAAAGGGGGTGGGGGTGAATTGGAAGGGTTAGTTAGCGGTTAATACAGGGACGTTTTTTTCTCTAGGAGGTTCCTTCTTTAATGTTTAATTTGTTTTAGTTGTAGTTTAGTTTAGAGATACACCTTGGGCCCACCGAGTCCACGCCAACCATCGATAACCTGTAGGAAGGAACTGCAGATGCTGGTTTAACCCGAAGATACACAAAAAGGTGGAGTAACTCAGCGGGACAGGCAGCATCTCTGGAGAGAAGGAAAGGGTGATGTTTTCAGGCTGAGACCCTTCACCCATTCCTTCTCTCCAGTGATGCTGCCTGTCCCGCTGAGTTACTCCAGCTTTTTGTGTATCATCGATAACCTATACACAGGTTCTATCCTACACTCTAGTGACAATTTACAAAGGCCAATTATCCTACAAACGGGCCCGCTTTTGAAATGTGGGAGGAAACCGGAGCACCCGGAGAAAACCTACACAGGAGGAACGTACAAACTCCGTACAGACAGCACCCGAGGTCAGGATCAAACCCGGGTCTCTGGCGCTGTAAGGCAGCAACTATACCGCTGTGCCACTGTGCCGCCCAATTTGTTATTGTTTTCCCCAACATATTCGGAAGCAGAATGGGGAACAGCAGAGAAAAGGATCCCAGAATGGAAGAAGGGTCTGAAGAAGGGTCTTGACCCGAAACGTCACCCATTCCTTCCATCCAGAGATGCTGCCTGTCCCGCTGAGTTACTCCAGCTTTTTGTGTCTATCTTTGGTTTAAACCAGCATCTGCAGTTCATTCCTACACATTCCAGAATGGAGCCGGCATCAATGAGTGAGCATTGCATTTTGTTGTCTCGGTTCCAGTGGAGAATCGAAGAAAGAGGAGAAAAACTGCGAAGGACATTAACTGCAGAAGTATTGGCTGCTTCAACATCAAGCAGAAATGAAATTGGGAGCAGGGGTGGGACATTTGTGACCAGATGTGAAGAAACATCATACATCAGGCGGCTGGGTTTTTTGTGTCCACAATTGCAGGAGAGGGGTTAAGAAAAGCTTCTGTAGCTTGTGTCAGTTTTAATCAATTCTTGCATTGGCTTCAGTTTTATGGGCAGTTGTATTGGTGAAGGAAAAGCAGGCTTTGTGGATAGTACATGAACTGACCCCCAGGAGGATTAGCAGGAGAGCTAACAGTTCCATTTAGGGCCACTGAGATCAAAAATAAAGAAAGAATTAAGGATGAAACCTCCAGATGTTGCAGGCATTAGTCCATGGAGAGGTTGCAACATCACCATTATTTACAGAACAAATTGAACTCAACTGACATTTTTGTAATGTACTGCAATCTCCATCCCTCTCTTTCCATACAAAAGTATTGTTGTTGGTATCTGACAGGACTATCACAAAGATTACACATTTTACATGGAAAGATAAAAGTAAGGGAGACGTTTCTGCTCATACATTTAACAATGCTATCTATCACAGTAGCTGTATATATATATATATATAATACACACACACACACACACACACACACACACACACACGCACACACTCACACACACACACACACACACTCACACGCACGCACGCACGCACACACGCACACACACACACACACGCACACACACACTCACACGCACACACACTCACACGCACACACACACACACACTCACACACACTCACACACACACACACACACACACACACACACACACACACACTCACACACACACACACACACACACACACTCACACACGCACGCACACACGCACGCACACGCACACACACACATATATTATATATATAGGGTTATATATCTACAGGCCTGTATCCTTATAGATTCTAGAGCCACAAAGCAGGTAGCAAATTTTAAGCAAAGATCTTCAAAGGGTTTGTTGCAATTGTGCAGGTCTTTGGCAAGGCTTCACCTTGAGGATTGGGATCAGCTTGGGAAGAGCTGACTTACTAGAATGGAAATGGAGCAAAGGTTCACTCGACAGGTTCCAGGGATGGTGGGTGGTCATATGAGGAGAGATTCAGAAATCTGACACTATACTCATGAGCATATAAAGATTTCTAAAAGACTGGGTGCTTTGGATGTAGGAAGGATGCATGCCCACACTGAGGAGTTCAGAACTGGAGAATAAAGAGTCAACTATTTAGGACAGAGATGAGGAGAAATGTCTTTGTTCAGATGATGGCAGACCTTTGGAGCTCATATGGTCATAAGGTCATAAGGAATAGGAGTAGAATTAGGCCATTCGGCCCATCAAGTCTACTCCACCATTCAATTATGGCTGATATATCTCTCCCTCCGAACCCCATTCTCCTGCCTTCTTCCCATAACCTCTGACACCTGTACTAATCAAGACCTGTAGAAGCTCTTTCACTGTGTGGCTTCATGGTAAAGCTTGATATATTTTTGAGCATTGTGGGACTACGGAATATGGGGATGGGGCTGGATAACGACGCCGAGATTAGCCATGACCCAGATAAATGACACCACAAGCCTGCTCTTGTTTCTTTCATTCTTAGGTTTGTTAATTGTAAGGTGGACAATGTTGTGGCGGTTATCAATTGAAGATGGTCCATGAAAAAGGAATGCCATTTTGTCTTGGAATTAAGAGAGGCAGAAGAAACACCCAAACAGATCTTTGGAGAAAAGAACCTGCACATTTTACAATGAGCAGGTAGCTGGTTAACAGGCAATCCTTTGATAGTAGACACAAAATGCTAGAGTAACTCAGCGGGTCAAGCAGCATCTCTGGAGAGAAGGAATGGGTGACGTTTCGGGTCGAGACCAAGGGTCTCAACCCAAAATGTCACCCATTCCTTCTCTCCAGAGATGCTGCTTGACTCGCTGAGTTACTCCAGTATTTTGTGTCTACCTTTAATTTTACCAGCATCTGCAGTTCTTTCTTACTACATTTAACCCTTCGATAGTGTTGGGCATGCGGTACAGACTCTTATAGGAAAATAGATGCACTGCCTTGTCGTATTCCTGTCAAACCAAATGTCAACTCTGTGCAAAGCAGTTGCTCTGAGACACTTGGATCATAACAGGAAATCAAAACCCAAAACCGACCAAGCTTACAATGGCTGAATGTCACAGCAACCATCTGTGTTTTGTTTGGCTCCGCGAGAAGGGGTTTTAGATTTTCAATTTTTTTTTTCTGGCACCAAGACGTGTACAGGTAATAGAAAAACTAAACTTGACGTAAATTGCACAATATTAAGTTCGATATTTCCTGAAAACACAACTTTTATTATTGCATTAGAAATCAAGAGCCATTTCCAACCATATATATAGCTAAAATACCTCACTTTAAAAACTCCAACAGTAAATGAGAAGAAATAAAGAAATCTATCAAACTTTTTTTTTGTTTCTGGAATGATTAAGACATTTAGCTTTGGCTTTCACATTGCAAGCAGCTGTTGTGTGAATACACTGTACTGGATGGGAAACATGGTTTATTCTGATCATCAAAGACTCATCTCTAGAATAAATGACGATGGTGATTAGATTCGTCTGATTGTAGCATTCCTTTTGGAGGCTGCTCCACCCTATAAAAGTTCCAAATTTAAGGAAGGTCTCTATTCCATCAATCTCATTTCACCCCGTCTTTTATTTATTGCCCATTTGAATGGCGTTCAAAATTTCCAATATATAAATCCTCCAATGTGCCCCACATTTTGCCATCTCTTTAGACATTAATTTCAGCCTCTTCCTCTGACTCTATCATCTGCCAGGGAAGCCTTGACCATCTGTCTGAACCTGGAACCCTCTCTGTAAACTGCCTTTCTATCACCCCCATCTCGAGCACCACTGCCCCTTTGATCTCATCCTCAATTGTGATCGTTTTTTTCACAACTGCTTGCATCAATTCTCTCCTTTCTGAAACATTAACAGCATTTAAGGCAAGCTGTTACTTATGACGGAAGGAGAGACTGGAAATATTTTTCTTCAAATGCATAAAATGTCACAACTTCTTTCACACCAAAGTTAATTTTTAAAGAAATTCAACACAATCCGTTTTCACTTGAAGGTTTTTGGATTCTTGCCCATAAAGTATTTCCAACCATTCCAGGTCTGTAACAAATCTCATTTTTTTCAAGTTTATCTTTAGTATTCTGACTGCATTGGGAAAATCAAAAGCCAAATTCCCAGCGATGTTCTATACATTTTAAAGTGCTTCTCCTTCCAACTTTGTTTTATGTTATACCTTGGTGTCACTAATCATTGGAGTACCACTTTTTACCTGTGCCCGTTTGAACTGTGAAACAGATGACTACAAGATTTCCCGAAATATCCTGACAAAAATACCAGTCAGCTCGGCCCTGTCCTGCCATGACACACAACAGACCCTAAGTTAAGTAAACAGGTGCAGTACAGTAACATCACCAGCCCACTCCTCAGTGCTCAGTACGTTTCCACATGTGCAAGACAGGATCAGTCAACGTCAGCGAAGTAGAGATCAAATGCCAGCATCTTGCTTATTAATGCCTTGTTAAAGATAATTAAATTTGAACTCATTCAGTACTGCACAGCTGGACGAGTCGACTCAAACAGTGAACATTTCATTCCAATTCAGGCACAGCATTACAAACTTCAGTGGAGCAATGCAAGTGGATTGGCAACAAAAAAAAATGAGGCAGTGGCTACCTGTGATATTGTTGTATGGTGTAGTGTGCTGTGGTGTGCTGTAGTGTCCGTTACCACCTATATTGTTGGGTGGGTATAAGGAAGGGGAAAGCTGGGAAAGAAAGAGCAACATCTCAGCAGATCTTCAAGCAAAGGGGTCCGTAAAGTGGGCTCAGAGTATCAGGCAGCTCAGACTCACGAGAGGAGCGTTACCTCAGCTGTGGCACTTAGTCAGAGACAACCTGAAACAACAATCAACCAACTAGACTACAACCCGAAGCATTAGTCTCCAGGACGGTGGAACCAGAATTCTTCAGATAGTTCAGGACAAGAAAAGGCAGTAAAATTAGCCATCAAGTACTCAAGCACTCTGAGTACTCATCTATCCTTTGACATTTTACATTGAGTACTCATCTATCCTTGTCCCAGTTTTCATTGGCCCTCCAGCTAGCTCAACCAATCAGTGAGATCAGTGCCTGGTTCAAATTCCCACTCAGTCTCCATATCTCTTGTGTGTCTCCGCACCTCTTGATCCATTTACCATCCAAAAAGACCTCAGTCTCTATGACTGAGCAAAGCAGCCTCTGAGATTCAGCTCAGTCATGGCCTCTGCGATTGTACTTGGTGAATAAACAAACGCAGTCTCTATGTCTATAATAATATTGAATCCAAGAATTGAGACACTAAAATGACTGAGCCATCAAATCACCTGGAATTATTATTCTTGAGCAAACACAGAAGGTATGCTTATTGTCACTGACAAACAATCAATACCTCAGGGATTATACTTAATGAAACAGTATCCACATTGTTTGGCTATAAAATAATACAGAATGCGCATATTCAGGGATTGTCCATTTAGAGGGCCTGAGATTAGACAATGATTGAACATCCATATGCTTCCATATTTCCATATGACATAAGATGCCATTCAGCCCTTCAAGTCTATGCCAGCTCATTTCCCCCCACTAATTTTACTGTAATCTATTCTCCCTACATTCCCATCAACTCCTACCAGGTTTTACCCCTCCCTTACGCATTAGGGACAATTCAAAGTGACCAATTAATTTACTAACCCGCATGTTTTGTGATGTGGGAGGAACACTCAGTGGAAAACCACGTGGTCACAGGGAGAATGTGCTACCTCCAGACTAATGCCTAAGGTAAGGGTGAGCCTGGTTCTCTGGAGGCGAGGATGAACCTAGGCCTCTGGAGCTGTGAGGCAGTGGCTCCAACATCTACACCATTGTATCTGCTGATCATCTAGGATTTCCGCCAACGATTGAGCATTCTCAGCCGCTGGGATTTTAGTCAATGCCTGATCATCTAGTCTCAATCACATTTAATGTTTAATTTTTAGTATGTGTTAAATGTATATTTTTAGTGTTCTTTAGCTTGTTTTATATGAGGGGTGGGGGAAACTTTTTCTAATCTCTTACCTCGACGGAGATGCGTTTTTTTTTCCGTATCGTATCTCCGACCGCACTACGGCCTAACATCAAGGAGTTGATGGCCTTTGCTGGAGACCGACTTTGGAGCTCCACCGCGGGAGCCTGCAGGACTTTAACATCGCATCGTGACCTGAAACATTGTCTTCCCACTTCCCTCCACAGATGCTGCCTGACCCGCTGAGTTTCTGGGATTAGGATTAAGCATTGTCATCCTCAGGAATTTCAGTCATTGAGTAAACTTCAACGTTTTCTGAGAATATACTCCATGCCTCAATTTCCATGTCCTTTGAGGTTGTGTTCAATAACTCAATGTTGAGGTTCTGGATGTTGGGACATTGAATCATATTCAATGACTCAATACGCAAAACCTCTAGATTTAGGTGTTTTGCCCTTTGAATGAGCAGCTGGAACCACTGATATTATAAAGCAAAGTGCATGCACAGATTCTGGGATTATATTCAATATCTGAGCACCATAATCCTCTTTAGTTACACTCAATGTGCGATCATCCCCAGACTCTGGCAATAATGTTCAAGGAATGAGTGTACAGAGCCTCAGTCAGTATCTTCATTGACTGAGCTTCCAAATCCTCTGGTATCACAATGGCTTGCCATGCACTGCTTTTGTGTTTATGGCCAATAGCTCATCATTCAGGCCTTGCAGAGCATCCAGCAGATTGGGCAAGTTGCACAATGTCTCTATATATAGACTGGCACACTGGCACAGCTGGTGGAGCTGCTAACTCAAAGCGCTAGTGACACGGATTCAATCCTGATCTTCGGTGCTGTCAACGTGGAGTTTGCACATTCTTCCTGTGACCACATGAGCTTCCTCCAGGTGCTCCAGTTTCTTCCCACATCCCAAAGATGTGCGAGTTTGTAGGTTAATTGGTCTCTGTAAAATTTCCCCTGGTGTGTAGAGAGTGGATGAGAAAGTGGGTAATATAGAACTAGTGTGAATGTGTGATCAATGGTGGGCGTGGAGTTGGTTGGCTTTAGTGCCTGTTTCCACACTGTATCATCCCATTAATCAATCAGTCTGAGTGTACACAACCTCTGGGATTAGACAGAAGGATTGAGCACCCACCAACTCTCGTATCACATTCAATGACTGTACATCGACTGTGCATCTGATATATTCAATGTCTCAATTTCCGCAGCCTGTAGGATTATAATTTACTACTGAGAAGTAATTTACTACAGTTCAGTGGGACTATACTCAGTAACAGTTCCTGCGCAGTCTCTGTGATTACATTCAATGCCCAAGCATCAACAACTCTGGCATTATATTTAGGGAATGGGCTTCCACAACCTCTAAGGTTGTACCCGATTCTCAGCATTTGAAGCCTTTTGGGTTGAAACGTCCCTGACTCTCCTGACGTTAATCCCTTTACTATTCCTTAACAGGGTCCTTTGTCTTTTTATTCTCCACACCAAGGACACAGCCTTTCAACATCAAACCAGTCAAGTTCCAAAAACATCATCTTCCAAGAATACACAATCTCTTGAAAAATCAGAGGATCAACATAGATCCATGAATAATGACTACTTGTTTTAATTGCTCCAATGCAATCTCATTGCTGGAAGCAAGTGTTTGCAAGAATTTATTCATTTTGATGAATCATAACTTTCTATGTTTTTCTCCAAAAATGGAGTGTAGCAATTGGTAGCCAGAAGAGCAACATGATAGGACTTAAGTGAATGATGCCAAATGCAGTTGATCCAACACAAAGTCCTCTCCAGAATAACTAAATTAAAGATGTGTTCTTATCTTACACATCCCGATCTAACTCTGAAGAGCCCACAACAGCTTAATACCATTTATTGACAATAAATAAATGTTAAGTATAATTTCTAATTTCTATATCAACATATGTATTCATTAACAATTTACTAGGTGACATACACAACCTATTGACTGATGTGATTAGTGTATATGTGAATGATTCTACCTCAGTAGATCCAGTGAAGGCAATTTTGTCGATGTCCATGTGAGAGGCAATGGCTGCACCGGCTGTGCCACCAAATCCAGGTAAAATGTTCACCGCCCCTGGTGGAAACCCGGCCTGGGGAAAAAAGATCAGATGAAGCAAGCTCAGTTAAAATGCAGGTGTGGAAATGAACAGTGGAACTCTGGTGGCATTATCACAGGCAGCTAAATAAAAAGCTGAAATGGCACACCTCTTTGATGAGAGCTCCCATGTAGAGGGCAGTCAGTGGTGTTTGTTCTGCGGGTTTGATGACCACTGTGTTTCCACAACACAACGCTGGAGCTATCTTCCACGCAAACATGAGGAGGGGGAAGTTCCACTGTTGAGGGACGGAGAACAGGAGGATAATTAAAAGGAGGAAAATAACCCCATTCTGCTCACATAACTTGCACAAGACCACCTGAACACTTCAAATTCTATGCGGGACTTTGATAGCATGATTGATAGAACTATTTACACAGATCTGATTCCTAACGTATACCAGATTCCAATGGCATTTTCCTCCTCTTGTTCACCCATTTATTCCACTGAAGGACAAGGAATGTTTATATGTGATCCAACCTAATCCTAATGTGATCCAAAACTAATCACATCAGTCAATAGGTTGTATATGTGATCCAACAAGAATTCCCACCTTTACTTTGGAAAAATAAAGCAATGAGATGATACAGCCACATCTGTGCTTTGCACAATGCCAAGAATTATACCTGCAATGTTCACTTTGGCCTTGAGTGATCCTTCATTTTAGTTATACTGTATATTTGGACTGGACTTTGCTGCCTTCCCCCACAGTGGGAACCATTGTGGGGGGATGTTTTTATGTTTATTGTTAAATTCTGTTAAATTCTTTAATGTTGTGTATTATCTTTATTCATGTGCTGCATTGGCAAGTCGAATTTCACTACACCAATTGGTGTATGTGACAATAAATGTCTCTAATCTCTCTCTAATCTCTAATCTATTAGTGTTATTTTAATTTTAGAATGGTCATTTGTTTTATTTTCACAGTACCTTAATTTTTCACAATTTCTATGAGAAGAAGTTGGGAAACCACACTAGATCTTGTAGAGCGTGTTTGGTTATGTTTACATTTTTAGTAGCCGGGTCCCTTTGTCAATCCTTTGCACAAGGTGAAGACTTTTGTCATGGAAATATAAATAGACGTTCCCACAGAATCTATTGTTTGCAGATTGCTCCATTCACATGCAAGCACTTGGCATCCCCAAAACATTGATTGCTTTGCTTTCCATAGACGTTGCCTGACCTTCTGAGTGTTTGCAGCATATTTATTTCAGATTTCCAGCATCTACAGTTCTTGTTTCAATTTTCATTTAGAAACCATTTTGCAGTCTGCCTCTGAACTGGACATCAAATTAGCAACTGGCTCCTTGCCCTCAACTCTCTGCTTCTCAACCGAGAGTCAGGAGAGAAACAATTTACCCAGGGATAATGTGCCCCCCCCCCTCCCCTGTCTTTCTCTCCTTGTTTCTGATGTTCCTTAACTTCCCAGGCAAATTGCTGGGATCTTCTCCCTCTGATGTGGCTGCAACAGCAGACACGTAAAGGAGTGCCTGACTCCTTCCATACAATCTTGGATCTACCCACATAGCTAGAGGTTGCAACACCATCAACCCATGTAGCTGCATGCATTTACCCATTTACTCATTACAGATCACCTTGTCTTCTTGATGCAATTTTATAAACAGACGTCCTTTGAGGAATCAAAAATAATCAAAAAGATTGGAGTTTAATTACTTCTGACTGGAAGTGACCTTGAAAACACCGATGCCTGTGAGATGATAATAAAATAATACTTCATTGTCCCATTCACTCCCAACTAAAGAAGCTGAAAAAACAGTCAATTAAAGTGTCCTAGACCTTGGTTTGAGATATTAGAATTATTTTATGACTAATTATTTATCTATTTTATTTTAAATATTCATTTACAGACAGGAGACGTGAGTTCACTGGTGGTTAACATTGATGCCCCAACCCCATACAATAACACATTTCCCAATCTACAAGTATATTTGTATTGATAGACTTTTTCATCGAGCATATCTACCACAAGGACCCATTGTACCTCTGAGACAATGTGGGAGTAAGGGAATGCTTTAGAATATATTGTACATTTAGTTTAGAGTCCTTGTGTAAAGTAACTCAAGGGGTTTATTGAGTTTCAGATTTCCAGCATCTACAGTTTTTGTTTTGATTTTCATTTAGAAATCATTTTGCCGTCTCCCTCTGGCCTAGACATCGGATCAACAACTGGATCCTTTCTTGTCCTCAACTCTCTGCGTTTCGCCAGAGAAGGGGTTTATTGGGGTTACAAGAACACAAGGTGCGTGCATTACTCTTGCTGATACATGCAGTAAGATTCAGTCAAACCCATGAAAGTTCAATCATGCTATAATTCTTCTCCAAAGGATCATTATTGAAGGATCATGAGCAGAAAATTGTACTTTCATGTTAGGGGCGATCAAAAAATAATGACCACTTTAAAACCACTGTTCTGCAATAGTCTGCGGTGTTATTGAGAACACCTCCTGCCGATGAATAATACTCACAGGGATGATCTGCCCACACACCCCTATGGGCTCATGTCTTGTAAATGTGAAATAATCTCCATCTGCAAGAGAAGTCTGCAATTACTCATCATTCTCATTTAATTTGGTCACACAAACATACCATTGAGTTCTGGGCACATTAATCAACTTCCATGAAAGAGAGAACTATGAGACAAATGCTCTTGACAAATACATTTAAATTTAGATTTAAAAGAAGGTTGTGAAAGTGCTTATAGTGCATTCAAAATGTTTGCTGGAAATTGACATTTAAAGTTATTTTTAAATTATGTTTCAGCATTGTTTATACAAAGAACAACCATTTATACACTTAAGTTCTTTATTTCTCTTATCTATTTCCCTCAATACAGCTGTTCACAGTCTG
Source organism: Malacoraja senta (assembly GCA_038087875.1). NCBI lineage: Eukaryota > Metazoa > Chordata > Chondrichthyes > Rajiformes > Rajidae > Malacoraja > Malacoraja senta. The sequence continues at coordinate 15,855,872 of CM075989.1, forward strand.
AAGAAGGGTCTCGACCTGAAACGTCACACATTCCTTCTTCCCAGAGATGCTGCCTGTCCCGCTGAGTTACTCCAGCATTTTGTGTCTATCTTTGGTGGAAACCAGCATCTGCAGTTCCTTCCTACACATAACAAATACCGGTTCCCTTCTGCCCGGGACAGTATTGAGTCAAGCCTTAAGGTCCTAGTTCTGATCTTAGTCTGTGGTCAGAGCTGGTCACCGGGACAAGAATGCCATTTGTTCAATAAACAACATATCTATTACCTCTATAATAAATAGTAACAAAATATTTGCTTAGTGTGCATATTCATCTGACATTGTTAGTGGCATGCACAATGGTCAGAGAGAAGGATTTGGACCTAGCACCCGCCAATGGAGAGACATGGAATAAACATCATGTTTAAGAAAGAACTGCAGATGCTGGAAAAATCGAAGGTAGACAAAAAAGCTGCAGAAACTCAGCGGGTGAGGCAGCATCTATGGAGCGAAGGAATAGGCGACGTTTCGGGTCGAAACCCTTCTTCAGACTCAGATCATTTATTCTTTGCCCTAACCTCAGATAGTGAGAGATAAGACTGACTATCAAACAAAGGGTCTGAATGAGGCCATGCAGTCCATCGAGTCTGCTCTGCCATTCAATCATGGTTGATCTACTTTTCCCTCTCAACCACATTCTCCTGTCTTCTCCCCATGACCTTTGACACCCATACTAATTCAACTCATTTGTGATAAGCACATAACACTTGAAATCATTCTTACCTTAAAAGTTTGTTTAAGAAAGAACTGCAGATGCTGGTACAATCGAAGGTAGACAAATAATGCTGGAGAAACTCAGTGGATGCTGCAGCATCTATGGAAAGAAGGAATAGGCGACGTTTCGGGTCGAGACCCTTCTTCAATCTGAAGATGCTGCCTCATCCGCCGAGTTTCCCCAGCATTTTTTGTCTACCGTTACCTTAAAAGTACCTGTTTATCAAATGCAAATCATTTTTTCAATTAACTGTGAGTCGGTATTAGATGAGGCATTATAAATTCAACCATATTTTGGAAATTTTCATGCAATAAAATTCATACTAGAATTATTTTTAGATTCAGTTCAGCTGGTAACTGTTTATGTAACTAATCTATACACGTGTTTTTCCAATTAATTTACAAGTGTGAAGGTGTCACAGCAAGGAATCTTTGGAGGTAGCATGCAAAGCATTGAGTTGTGTCCAATTGGCCACTGTCCATCTCTCAACATGTTGCAGGCCTTCAAGTGACAAGAGCTCATGTATTTTGCACGGAGCTTTGTGTGTTCCTGTGTTGAAGTGGACTCCTGTTGGCTGATTAGTTACTCTGATTAGAGTAATTTAATCACTTTACTTTGTGCCTGCAAAATAAGTTATTTCTCTTTGTCAGTTCATAAACAATGGGGAAAAAAAGACAAACCTTTGTTGTGTTATGAAAGGCTTCCATAGCACTCAAAATGTAGAAACAAGGAACTGCTGCAGATGCTGGTTTTCACGAAAGGTCACGAAATGCTGGAGTAACTCAGCGGGTCTGGCAGCATCTCTGGAGAACATGGACAGGTGAAGTTTTGTGTCGGGGCCCTTCTTTAAATGAATCGATCTAAGATGAAGGGTCCTGACCTAAAGCATCACCTGCAGTCACATTACAGGCACAAAGTAAAATGATTAAATTACTTTAATCAGCAAAGTAACTAATCAGCCAACAGGAAGGAGTCCACTATATGATGACTTGCACATTTGATGCTGGCCTGAAGAAAGTTACATCAGAGTTGCTCTGTGATATTCCCCAGTATACAGTAAGTCTCCAAACACACAAAGCTCCGTGCAAGCGTTCAAAATACATGAACTCTTGTCACTTGAAGGCCTGCAACATGTTGAGAGATGGACAGTGGCCAATTGGACACAACTCAATGCTTTGCATGCTACCTCCCAAAGATTCCTTGCTGTGACACCTTCACACTTGTAAATTAATTGGAAAAACACGTGTATAAATTAGTTACATAAACAGTTACCAGCTGAACTGAATCTAAAAATAATTCTAGTATGAATTTCATTGCATGAAATTTCCAAAATATGTTTGGATTTTCATGCCTCATCTAATACAGACTCACAGTTAATTGGGAAAATGATTTGCATCTGTAAACATTGATAAACAGGTACTTTTAAGGTAAGAATGATTTCAAGTGTTATGTGCTTATCACAAATGGGCTGAATTAGAAAGGGTTTTGGAGAGTAGGCAGAAGAAAGGGGTTGAGAGGGACTGTTAGATCAGCCTTGTTTGAATGGCAGAGTAGACTTGATGGGCCGAATGGCCTAATTCTTCTTCTATAACATATGAACTTTTCAATTAGCATGACAAAGCTGGGAAGAAAATATTATTGGGCATTTTTGTTTATTTTGCATTGGGAGAAAAGATCCCAGAGAAATTATCTTTTTTTTTTTAGAGTCATTTACTGCACAGAGTTAAAATTACATGATTGCAAAGGCCCTTCTTGAATCTTAGCTTCCTTGTGGGATTGAGATAAGCATCTTCATCCTGGCCCATTTCTCTGCATGCTGTCAACAGCTCAAACCACTTAAATAAATTATTTTTTCAGAAACAACGGAAAATAGGCAGAAAATAACTGCAAAGATGTCAGAGTGCAGCGTAATTCTTTGTGATTTTATAATGCACCCCTCGTGATGGGTTCTTGCCTTTATATGCTTCAATAAACAAATCCCATTCTCATGCCCAGTATGTCAGGGTGAGCAAGAGAATGGCACAGTGAGAAGGTATAAATCACAGCCTCAGAAATGATTGTGTAAACACTAGTGGGAAAACACACGTCAGATTGGAACGGAAATCCAACAGTTATCTGCCAATGGTTTAGGAATGACGAAAACATCATTTTCTGAGCAGATTTAAACATGGGGAGGTCAAGGAGCTAATGAAGCATTGGGGCAGGAAATTCTCCTGTTAAATTACAACAGAGATATTCTTGAAAATAGCAGTCGAGTTTTGAGAAAATGACTCATTTCTCAGCACTGATATTGCATTTTATTATCAAAGGCAAGAATTTAAGTTTAGTTCCGTGTTTGAAAATGATGATTTCCAAAAACCTTTTAAATACCCACCCACTTGCGAGTTTTTCTTGAACACTGTAATTATTTCAGCTGGACACGGATTATTCAAAGATTTATCTTCGGCCATAATTCAGACGACTCTGACTGCACAGACATCTGACCTAGTTTCACGACGCTACTCTTCCAGACTGACGGATTCACTGCATGTGCGTTTTATAAAGTATGGCTGCATCTCCACTCCCACTCACACAAACATCATAAACCGGGAAGGCATCTGGGCCCAGACTCTGTCATCATTTATGGCAGTTCTTTAATGTGTTTCCGTCATAGACGCCCTCTTCAGAAAGGCAGAACTGCCTGATAGGGACCTGCAATTCACTCTGATTAAAGATTCAATCGTGCTGCTTTAATTTTGTCTCAACTCAAGAGGATTTCAAAGAAAAATCCTGTTAAACTACTGCTCACTAAATGATTATGTTAAAGAGTAACACTTTTGACTCGGATATGTGTAAGGTGCCATGTATACCAAACTTACAAGGACAAATGTATAAAATCATGAGAGGAACAGATCGGGTAGATGTAGGTGAATCGAGGACCAGAGGACATAGGTTTAAGGTGAAGGGGGAAAGATTTTATAGGAATCTAAGGGATAAAATTTTCACACCATGGGTGGTGGGTGTATGGAACGAGCTGCTGGAGGAGGTAGTTGAGGCAGGGACGATTGCAACATTTAAGAGGCAATTAGATGTACATGGATAGGACCGGTTCAGAGGAATATCGGCCAAACACAGGCAAGTGGGACTAGTGTAGATGGGACATGTTGGTCGGTGTGGGCTAGTTGGACTGAAGGGCCTGTTTTCACATTGTATGACTCTGACCAATAAAATGGAAAGAAACACATGCAGGCAATTGCTAGAGAGGTGATGTTTGTTGGTCAGCTTATCTCTCATTATACACCTGCACAGAATTGGAGATGATTTGCCCAGCACCTGACCACACCCTCCACCATTGGACTGGTCACTGAGATGGCTGCCAATGGACCACTCATCAGTCCTACCATTTCACTGAAGCCACTGTTTGCTTATGCAGTGCCTCATAAACATTTGAATCATTTATGTAAATGTTTTGATTCTTTCTTTTATTTAACTAAATGTAAATGTTTTAATACAATCACTTCAAATGTTTTAAAATCAGTAGACTTTATGTTAGACTTCAGAGATACCATGCGGAAACAGGCCCTTTGGACCACCGAGCCCACGCTGGCCAGCAGTCACCCTGTACACTAATCTACACACACTAGGGACAATTTCACTACCTACCAAAGCCAATTAACCCACAAACTTGCACGTCTTAGGAGTTTGGGAAGGAAACCGGAGCATCTGGAGAAAACCTACGCAGTAGCAGGGAGAATGTACAAACTCCATACAGGCAGCAACTGTAGTCAGGATCAACCCGTGTCTCTGGCACTGTAAGGCAGAACTCTACCGCTGCGCCACCGTGCCGCTCTCAATTATTTAAAAAGTTTTGTTTCTTAACACATTTGCAATCAAAGGAATCATTTTCTCTCTAGAACTTATGCGAGAAAATAATTGGGACGTGGTCTTTGTACATTTGCTAGTTGTTTTAATAAATGGGAATGCAAGTAGTGGTGACCACTAAATTGTCAACAATGTGGTATTTTACCTTATAGAAAGATCACAGACGTGGTGTGGGACAACCATTTTGGAAGCTGAGAAGTTTTAAGTGGTTCCAATATCCTCTGAAGGTACAAAGCAGTGTGTAATATTGCCTGTGGTTTATAAAGATATTTGATTTCCCCAATGCATGTAAGCCTAGAACTTCATGTGCCCCCAACTAGGGTACAGGGAGGTGTTATTTGGGTGGGACAACAGCTCCTTTGTTCACTGTCATAGTGACTGAGGTCGGAGGCTTTGGTTCTGAAACATGCACCGGCCACTACTCTTCCCCCGAGCACAGGTGTGGGAACACCAGCCTGACCCCAGGGGGCAACTCTACAGTCTAGAGTTGCTGCCATACAGAGCAAGACACTGGCATCCGATCCTGACTATAGGTGCTTTCAATATGTAGTTTGTATGTTCTCCCAGTGACCGCGTGGGTTTTCTCCGGGTACACCGGTTTCCTCCCACATTCCAGAGATGTGTAGGTTTGTAGGTTAATTGGCTTCAGTTAAGATTGTAAATCGTCCCTAGTGTGTAGGATAGAGCTAGTACATGGGTTGATCGCTGGTGGGCCGAAGGGCCTGTTTCCACGCTCTATCTCTAATGTTTAAAGTCTAAAGTGTCCATGTGCTCAGCTCTTCAGTCACCACTGACACCCTCATCAGGGTGAACTTGTGTGGGGAACAAGATGGAAAAGAAAAAGCATAGTTGCTTGGAACTTTCTCAAGGAGTGGTTTATTACTGAAGCTCTGCCCTTTGATTTTTAGACAGAAGTTCCCTCTCTGACAGTAATCAGTACTGGACAGGCAGCACAGTGGCTCACGTGCTAAAGCCACTGCCTCGCAGCACCAGAGACGCAGGTTTCATCCTGACCTCAGGTGATGTCTGTGTGGAGTTTGCATGTTCCTGTTTCCCCCAGGTGCCTCAGTTTCCTCCCACATCCAGTTGTAGGTTAATTGATTTCTGTAAATTGCCACTAGTGCATGGGGAGTGGATACGAAAGTGGGATAACATAGAATTAGTTAAATGGTTGGCATGGACTTAGTGGGCTGAAGGGCCTGTTTCCATGATGTATCTCTAAACTAAATAAATTGAGACACTGCAGATGCTAGTTTACAAAAAAAGACACAAAGTGCTGGAGTAACTCAGTGGGTCAGGCAGCATCTCAGGAGAACATAGATAAATAAAATGAGTTTGCACAGATTTAAAATGTTCCTGTGGCATAGAATTCAAAGCACAAAAACTGTAGTTGACAAAGTGAGTTGGACCATTGTTACCTACACAGGTGCAGAGAGGCTGATCTGAACTCAAGGTTAAATTATATTAGGTATCTACTCTTGTTATATACAGTAATTGAAGCAAATAAACCCAACATTTTGGTTACATTTTGGTCACCATGTTATAGGAAAGATGTTGTCAAGCTGAAAATGATGCAGAGAAGATTTACGAGAATGTTGCCAGAACTCGAGGGCCTGAGATATAGGGATAGGTTGAGCAGGCTTGGAGTGCACGAAAATGAGGAGTGAACTTATAGAGGTGTGCAAAATCATGGGAGGAATAGATCGGGTAAACGCATATAATCTTTTGCCCAGAGTAGGGGAATCGAGAACCAGAGGACATCGGTTGAAGATGAGGGGGGAAAGATTTAATAGGAACCTGAGGGTTAAAGTTTTTACACAAAGGGTGGTGGGTGTACGGAACGATCTCCCAGAGGAGATAGTTGAAGTAGGTACTATTGCAACGTTTAAGAAACATTCAGACCAGGTACATGGATTGGGTAGGTTTAGAAGGATATGGGACAAACACAGGCAGGTGGGACTAGTGTAGATGGGGCAAGTGGGTAAGTTGGCCGAAGGGCCTGGTACCAAGCTGTAGGAATCCATGACTCTATGACTCTAACATGAATATTAGCACCAGACACTGATTAATTATTTACACCAGGTACCAAGACAATGCAAACTTGTTTTTACTTGGATATAATTATGTACTGCATGTGGTCAGTTCAAAGTTATGCTGCTGGTTTTGACTTGCATTCAAACGAAAAGGAGTATGAATTAATTCTGATTTAGTTTTCATTGAAAATGAAGAGAATATGGCAACAGAACTTGCTTTTCCATCTTTTTTTTAAACTTGATACTAAGTTTTATAAAATACCCAGGGGACTAAACATGCGATCCTACAATTCATATTTGCTACATTAATATAAAACTGTAATAACTTGTATCTAAGTAATCCAAAATCAGTAAAATAGGCAGGTCTAAACTGTAAAGTGCATCTGCCATTTCTTTGAAAATAGTATGATGTGTAACAGTAAAGGCTCCAAAATTAAGGTTCTTCTGCCAGTTTTCTGTCAATCTGAAGTGATTTCAGATGTTCAACACAAATGTGGCACACAGAGACTCGGAATGAAATCAAGGACAGAACTGTGCAGTGAAGCCAAGCTCTCTGATTATCCTGTTACTCACATGGTGGAAGAGAGGCTTCCCTTTCATGTCGCTCGTTGGAAGGTCCCCAAATGCTTCGCAACCAGTGAGGAATTCCTATAGCGACAGCACTGACGTAATGTAGGAGACGCAGCAACCAACTGGCACACAGCAGGCTCCCACAAACTGCAAAGTGATCATGGCCACAGAGCCTATTTTGATAACATTGATGGGGGAATCACTATTTTCTTGGTCAACTTGAATGAACGCCCCTGATCTTCTTCAAACAAGTGTCCTGGAAGTTTAATATCAACCTGAGAAAGTAGGTCAGGTCTTTATAGAAACAAGTATGGAAAATGATATTGAAAATGAATGGCTCTTTAGCGATTAAAGTCCAAGGCTTCTTTTAAAACGTAAAGCATATATTTAATTACGAAAGGTTTTGTTACATATATAAGACGAAGCATTCGAATCAACATGTGATTGCAATAGCAGAGAAAGCCAGAGCTTCACACCTGATGAATAGCGTATTTTTCCTGGTCGTTGATTTTGCATCAATCCCCAGTTTTTCCTTTGCCTCACCCTTGTCTCCGTGTATTCTTGCTGCAGCTGAATAATATTCATAGCAGCTTCAAGTAATCAGCTGTGACAGTGGAGAGAAGAAAGGGTCGTTCCCACTGGGTCCCAGAGAGCATGGCCTTGCTTTGACTGTGATTCATGCTGGTCCCAAGTGTAGATGGACATCGGTCTGCAAACTACCAATGGGTCTCGGCAACAGTTATTTTATCAGTAACAGCTTTTATCTGAGTGCCTCCACTGCCGAGGATCAGCACACAAACACGGCATTTGGATGGTAACAGGCAGGAACTCTCAAAGGTTGACTGGGAGAGGTTGTTTGCAGGTAAAGGGATGCCTGGCAAGTGGGAGGCTTCCAGAAGTGAGATAGAATGAGCTCAGTACCTTCATGTTCCTGTCAGAGCGAAGGTCAAAGGCTGGGAAAGTTCAGAAACTTTGGTTTTCGAGGGTCTTTAAGGGGCTGGTCAAGAAAAAGGAGGCAGATGTCAGCTGTAGGCAGCTGGGATTAAGCAAGACCCTTGAGGAATATAAGAGATGTAGGCATACACATATGAAGGAAATTAGAAGGGGAAAATGGGCCCATGAAATATTCCTGGCAGATAGGAAAAAGAAGAGTTCTGAAAGATTCTCCATGTATATTGAGCAAATGGTAGCTAATGAGAGAAGGTTCCTGAGGATTAGGGTGTAATCTATGTATGAAGCCTTGGGAGATGAATGAGATGTTAACTATATACTTCATGATAGTATTTAATATGGAGGACATGGAAGTAGTGTATTCAAGGCAGTGAACAGAGGTATCATAGAGCATATGAATATTATGAAGGAGGCGGTGCTGGAAGACTTGAAATGCATAAAGGTGGATAAATTCTCAAGGTCTCACCAGGAGTATCTTCGGATGTTATGGGAAACAAGAGAGGAAATTACAGAATTCCTGGAAGAGATTTTTATACATTCATTAGCCACCGACGAGGTACTGGAAAACTGGAGATTATCGAATGTTGGGCTTTTATTTAAGGGGGGCAGCAGGGTTAAATCAGTGAGCTACAGGCCGCCAACTGGAAAAGTTATGAGAAGGGATTCTGAGGGACAGGATCTACCAGCATTTGGAGAGGCAAGGGCTGATCCAGGATAGTCGCATGGCACTCACAGGGAATCATGTCTCACAAATTTCAGTTGGGTTTTTGAAGAGGTAACCAAGAGGATTGATGAGGGCAGGATAGTAGACATTGTCTACTGGCAAGGCTCTTGGCAAGATCCCACATAGTAGACTGGTTTGAAGGATGGAACACATGGGATCCAGCTTGAGTTAGTTATTTGTTACAAAACTGGCTTGGTGGTAGGAAGCAGAGGGTGGTGGTGGAGAATTATTTTTCAGATTAGAGCCCTGTGACTAATGGTGTACCACAGATCCTCTTTGGTTTGATGTATATATTAATGATTTGGATGAGGATGTAGGTGGCATAATTAGTAAGTTTGCAGATTACATGAAAATATAGTGAACAGTGAGGAAATTGTTTAGGGTTACCACAGGATATAGATCAACTAGGAAAGTGGGCAAGGGAAGTGATACATTTTGGGAAGTTAAACCAGATCATGGCATACATAGTGAATGGCAGAAACCTGTGCAGTGGGTTAGAACAGTGAGACCTTGGAGTACAAGTATATATTAGCAGCAGAGGAAGACAGGATGGTGATGAATGCATTTGGCATGCTGGCACACGTGCCCTAAACGGCCAAGGCACTGAATGAAAGAGTTGGCACAACATGTTACTGATGTATAACACAATGTTTAGGCAGCACTTGGAGTATTGTGTGCATTTCTGGTAATTATACCACAGGAAAGATGTAACTAAGCAGAATAGGTTGCAGAAAAGATTCACAAACATGTTGCTTGGATTGAATGGCGAGAGTTATAGGGAATTGATTGATATTCATTGATTGAATAAAACTGATTGATTGATTGAAACATAAGTTCGTTCTGCCTTCCCTGGAGCTTCGAAGGTTCATTGGTGACAAGATAGAGGTACATAAAATGATGAGAAGCTCAGGCAGTTTAAATAGTCAGAGTCCGCTTCCTGTGCTAAGGGTGTCTAATGCTGGAGGGCGGAAGTGTGAAGTGAGAGGGAGGAGGTATAAAGGAATTCTGAGGGGTAACATTTCACACAAAAGAGTAGTTGGTATCTGGAATGAGCTGCCAGAGGAAGTGGTGGAAGCTGGAACTGTGGTCACGTTTAAGAACCACCTGGACAGGAACATGAATGAGCAGGTACATAGGGATATAGAATTAAAGTAGGCAAGTGGGATTTTTTAAATGGGCATGCTGGTCAACGTAGATGTGGCAGGTCGATGGGCCAATTTCTGTGCTACACAAATTTGGATCTAATATACTGAGCTATCTTCTTCCTTAGGGATGCTGATCCCAGCAGAAGAATTGAGTGGAACCTGGATCAGAAGATGATCCTGGAAGATGCCAAGACAAAGAGTGAGAATTGCTGGCTCTTTACATCTTGAAGATGCTCCCCCATCTTCCCCTGCGACTGGAGCAGATTCTGCAAGCTTGCAGGAGTTTTGTGCCTCCTTCTGTCTCACTCCATTCTTGAAGATGAAGGAACTCTTGATATTTGCATCGATACCTTCCACCATAGAGGGGTTTTGTGAACCTCTAACACTCTCTCCTGGGTTACGATGTTTTTTACTGGTTGCGGTTTTCCATTCTGCTTGCATATCCAATGGCTTTTCACCTTTCCCCATCCCAATGAACAGTTTGGACACAGCATTGAGTTTGCTGACATCTCAGCTGGGTCGCCCGGCATAGCAATGTTGCAGTTGGTATCATCGCCCAGAACGAGTGGACGAGACATCGTGTGCACCAAGGATTTGCAGGTAAACTGCCATTCTTTGATTTCTTGGAGATGGGGCACAGACTGAGTTGAATATTTTTGTACATTGCATTTATCATGAGGGAGACATCCCCGCCTCCATCTCTCTGACATTAGAGATCCTGAAGTTGTTTCTCTGCAGCATAACACCCAGATCAGAGGAAGTCACAAAATGCTGGACTAATTCAGCGGGTCAGGCAGCATCTCTGGGGAACATGGTTAGGTGATGTTTTGCGTCGGGACGTTTCTTCAGACTAAAGAAGGATCCCGCCTGAAATGTCGTTTTGAAGAAGGGCCCTGACCTGAAACATCACCAATCCATGTTCTCCAGAAATGCTGCCTGATCAACTTAGTTACTTTAGAACTTTGCTTGTCTTTATCAGTAAACCAGCAGCAGCAGTTCCTTGTATCTACCCAGTTCCGAGGAACAGTTACCGTTGCCTCCTGACCAGACTGATTAACCATGGGGCCATCATTGCCACCATTGTCCATGATTGCCGAAGTGAAATGTGCCTGACTCCTGGATAAACAGCATGGCGCGGCAATCTAAGTTGCCACACTTACCGACACTGTGCACATTAGTTCAGGCAATCTCTCCCATTTTTAATATTAAAATACACAGTCTAAAGCCACATCGCAATCAGTTCTTTGTTGCAGGAAGCCCACAGTACATGTGAGCTGCTGCACCTACTCTGCGGTTTCTAGGCATCTGCTTCAACTGCAATGCAATAGCTCCTGAACCATTCACTGGGAGTGTAACTGTCCGCTAATCACACATCACATTCCATAGATGCAGATTTTGACACGTTGCTAAAAGTGCAGACACTTTTTTAAAGTATTAATATATTTTATTATCATTGGGTCATTTTAATTATGGCACCCATCTCAATCCACCAACCAGGGCACAACATTTCACACAAGGTTGAATGCATTTTACATGTGCGAAGGCTCGTCGGTCGGCGGGATCAGGAACCCGAAGGTTTGGGAGACAGCATAACCGGGAGGGAGCTGGAGAAGTCGGATGCGGGAGCAGGGGCCGGTGGGAGGGTGAAGCGGGGCAATGTTTCCAGTGCCTTCAGCAGGGCTGCAGGATGCATCCCCAGGACACATGTGTAATATATGCAACTGAACTTCACTGTGCAGTTGCAAGTGTGACAAATAAAGCACTATTGACTATTGACTATTGACTAACATTAATTCAGATGACCCAGATTTATAGACTTGAAGCTTGTAACCATCGTGATATTCCCTTGTCATTTCTACGTCAAATCATCAATAACCTCTGGCATCTGCACTTGTACAGTTGAATGCAGAAATCCGAGAACCACTGCCAGTGAATCCCTCTGACAGGAAGGGCTGGGATTTGCTCTTCCTGTCAGAGGTCTGAAGGTCTGAAGAAGGGTTTCGGCCCGAAACGTTGCTATTTCCTTCGCTCCATAGATGCTGCTGCACCCGCTGAGTTTCTCCAGCATTTTTGTGTACCTGGGATTTGCTGTTGATCGCACTTCACGGGTGCAATTAACACAGAGCCAGAGGCCTGGCTTCAGGCTTTAACTTTTTTTAATGTGCTGTTCATGAGGCAACATTGTTGAAACTATGCAGCACTGCAGAATGAGATGTTATTCAATTCTAGATGTGTTATCATGAATCGTGCTTATCATCTGTTTTTACATTGCTAAAAAATATTTTTAAAGCCTCTAATCCTCTATTCTACAATAAAAAGATGGGATTATAAAATAGCAAACTCATTTAATATTTTTCTTCTCAAGTTTGTCAATGGCACTTTAATCCTTGAGTAAAACCAAATCTTTGCTGTTGTTGTCTTAATCAAAGGAAAAGTTGACAATTACCCAGGCATTTTATTGCCTGGACTTTTAACTGCAAGACCCTCGATCTGAATGGCTGCTCAGCTATCTGAAGGCTTCAGTGCTCACACAACCCTGGAATGTAACAGGTTGAAAGTCAAGTCAGAGGGGAATCTAAAGCACGAACAGGGCTACCTCTTCATTGACATTGCACTTTGAGGTCAGTTGCAACCATTAAACGCCACACAATAGGCTCCGAGCCATCATTTATTTATTTATTTATTGACTTTCACTGCAACTATCATTGTCTTTTTTTTATCCATTGCTCTAACTTCAAGCAAAAACAATCAAGAGCTTCAACCTACCGACTGGAATTGTCTTCCCATGAATCTTGTCGGTCCAACCAGCAAAGTATCTGAGCGTTTTTATGACTCCCTGTAGGTCAACATAATAAGCCTGGAGAAATGGCTTTCCACTATCTAGAGATTCAAGTGTCTGCAAAGAACATAAAGCAATTCAGCGAGCGAATAAATCAAGCCGCAGACAGAATGTGAGATTACAGCCATGCCTTTCACAATATTAATCACTTGAAGGTATATAGCAGTCTCTTGCGGACTGTGTACACAACTTTACCCAGTTGGAAATCAGCCACATCATTCACGATTGACAAAGTGATGAGAGTGTTATTGTGATTAGGATCGTAAAACTGATTATTCGTATTTCCCAGGGAAGATTTACATTTAGGGGTTTCATTTCCTCTGGTGGGACTCTGGTTAATGTGTTCACAGGACATTCTCCAGTACATTAAACCAACGCACAAGGAAACCCTGCCTGAATGCATTACCAGGTTGCTACCAGAGGAAGTGGAGCCTCGCTGGGTGTGTAGCAGGTGTATTATTATTTGGAGAATTACCAGGACCATTTATTAAAATAGAGAAATGAGCAGAAAAAGGCAGTTTAAGCTGATATCAGCTCTTCTCTGGAGGAATGGGCCTCTGGGTGGGGTAGGCAAAGCAAACTCTCTTACATCAGGCAATAAGCAGCTGGATACCATAACGCAAGGGGCCCGGGGAATAGATAAGCTGGTAAGGACCATCTGGCCTTCCCAAAGGCATCTGCAGGAATTTAAATCTGACTGCTTAGGAAAGGGTACATAAAATGCATAAACATGTGCCCTTAACATGCGTAATGATCACAGTGTTGGGGGGGAGTAGAAAATACTGCCCACTCCACACTACTGGCCCCTCCCTCCTGCACATGCCTATGTGTCTTCCTCATCAGTATGTGTCTTGTAATTTAAAACTCTGTTTCGAGGAAGATTTGCAGAGAAAGTCTAATTTGGTGCAATATTATCCCCTGAAAAGATTTGCATTTTACATGTTGTTGCGGAAGCTTCATGTAACATGCATTTGAGTTTCCTCTGTTGTTTTGATGGATGTGTAATGGGCAAACCAAGAGAGGAATGTCCCAAAGTTGTAATATGTATTATTTTGCCAATAAATGAGTATGTTGTTCCAACCGCCATAAATCTTTTAAAAAAAAATTCCCAATGATATAAAGAAGTGTCTCCCAACATATAACAAGCTCGTTGGTCAGTTATTGACTTCATTCTGTGGAAATTACTGCATTTCAAAGCTTACACAAGCAGTGTGGGTGGGCAAAAGTAAGTAAGTTTATTGGCCAAGTATTCACATACAAGGAATTTGCAAAACGGAGACAACTTAGTAGTGATTTCATAAGATGTATATTCTGTGATATTTAAATATATCTCTTGCCTGTTAACCTACTATGTTAATCTCTTAGAAATTAGTTTACAATATTTTCCAAAATAATGGTGGTTATTGTGCTTCAGAAAAAGTATTGATAGCCATGATATTAAAATGTGTGAGTCATGGTAAATGGGGTGTGCTGATTTCTCATGTTGAAAGGTGAATGGTATTGTTTTTATGAAAGTCATTGATAAGTTAGATCTGTTTCTCTCTCTACAGATTCGGCCTAATCTATTGAGTATTTTCAACAATATCCGTGTTCAATAGTCGCAGAGAGATAGAGCATGGAAACAGGCCCTTCAGCCCGTTCTGCTAGTCTGCATTGACCATCAACCACCATTTCACATTAATGCTACATTTTTTATTCTCTCCATATTCTCCTGTGGTTTACAGTGTATGTATGTTCCTGCATTGCTAATCTTGTCACATCAGTCCCAAATGCAAGATAACAGTATTCATATATTTTATAACCCCTTCAGCTTCAAATTCAGACGGACGTCTGCTCAGTCATTCACTGGTGGAAAAGTGGATACATCTCAATGAGCAGTTCTCACCACCACTTCTGCTTAGACCATCACTTAGTTTCACAACACAGGTGAAACTCAGTTGTATCTTGTACCTCTGGGTTTTTACACAATGATTCTCACCAATGCATTTGAATCCACAGGCTTGACTTACCCTATATGGGAATTTTGCTTAATTTCAGAATTCCTACATCTGCATCGCTTTGTTTAGTTTAGTTCAGAGATACAGGAATGAAAGAGGCCCTTCGGCCCACCGAGTCCAAGCCGACCATCGATTACTTGTACACTAGTTCTATCCTATACACTAGGGACAAATTACAGAGGCCAATTAACCTACAAACCCGCACGTCTTTGGAATGTGTGATGAAACTGATGCACCCGGAGAAAACCCACGCGGTCACAGGAAGAACGTACAAACTCCGCGCAGACAGCATCCGAGATCAGGACCGAACCCAGGTCACTGGTGCTGCGAGGCAGCAACTCCACCGCTGTGCCACCATGCTGCCCCAGCTTTTGCTTGTGCTCTTCTAGTTTTCCATCTTTGGGAGCATGTCATGAGGGAACTCATTCCCTGGGTGGGTAAGGTTATTTTGGACTTCAGATTTAAACTGTTGTGTGATTCTTTTCTCAGTAAGAATATGATGCCTTCTCTGTCCCCCTATGACATGGTGAATGGCAATAAAGCACCATGGAGATGTGCCTGGATACTCACAGCGAGCTGAGGTCGGTCCCGGTCCACCAGATCTGCCAGTTTGTCAATCAGACGGCCTCTCTCCGATGCATCCATCCTCCTCCAGACCGATCCGGGGGAGAAGGCAAGTCGTGCTGCCTGTACTGCCTTGTCCACATCAGCCTGGGCAAACAGTGGACAGAAATGTTACCAACTCTTGCAATTATTTTAGTTTTGAACAGTGTTTGTATTATACACGGACGTAGCTCTATTTTTACACGCACGCACACACACACACTTATATACATATACATACACACACACATATACACAGACATATATACATTTATACATATATGTATGTGTGTATGTATATGTATATATACACACATACATGTATATGTATGTATGTGTGTAAACATATATATATATATATATATATATATATATATATATATATATATGTAACATACATGATATACAGTATACATCTTGTGAAGTGATGGCACACAATGTTAGTTGTGTTTTCAAGCACACACGCACGTGTGTGTGTGTGTGTGTGTGCGTGCGTGTGTGTTTGCTTGAAAACTCAACTAACATTGTGTGCCATCACTTCACAAGATGTATATATGTACTTGGGGCAGAGATTACTAATTTGTCCACAATAATAATGGCATTTCTACCTCACAGTTCAGATACAGTAGTCCAGAGCTTCTCCTTTCCTACAGTTGTTACCTATGTAGTTCTGCGGGAGTTTGTAACTCCTAAACAGAGGGGAACCCTGCAGGGATGTGCTCATGCCCTTAGGTTTCCTGGCATCTCTGCTGGGGAATCTGCCTATGAAACTTCTGCCAGGTTAATCTGTGGGAAGATGCCCACTGACAGAAGTGTACCTGCTGATTTCCTTCCTCAATTTAAATATATTTGGTTATAATTTTTAAAAAAATTTTAAACAGCGTTCTTAATTTTAACAGTTTTTGAACATTTGTGAAGGTCAGAGACATTCAGAAATCTAGACAGCTTTAACAGCTGGCAAGGCTGAGGGAGAGGCTGGGCAGGCTTGCAAGGCATTTCCAGAGATGGGGTTTGCCAGTTTCAATCTGAAAGACCATGTACTTCTCAAACCCCATCGTTCAGCTAGCAGGTGAGAGAACAGCCTCAGTCGGGAGGTAGGCCAACTATATGTTTGGGCTGACTCTTTAAACTGCTGTATCCATGAAGCAGAGAGCTGTTTTGTCAATATTGCACCCGTGACCTTGACTATCACGCCCAACGTTCTATCTCTTTACCCAATAAAGGGATAAGAAAGCAGAGAAAAATATGCAGATGGAAACAGGATGAATAATATTCAAGTTTGTTAAAGGAAGGAAAATAAAGAGAAATAGAATAAGGATGGATTGAGAAAAGGGTCAGTTAGAGAATGTAATCAAAATGAGCAAGTGTATGGAGAGGACGTTATAACCAACTATGTTTGTGGATTATAATATGTGACCGGCAGGAAAATCTTCATCTTTTTAAATTGCATTGAGTCCAGAAACAACCAATGAGTATATCGTTGCTTTCTCAGGAATATATATCTTCCTATCATCCTGGCGGTTACATGAAACAAGATAATTGATTAGTCTGGGTAATCAGTGTACAACAGACCCAGAGAAGACAACGTTTTGGAACCATGACTCCCTCGTTCTACCAACCAAGCTACATTTACTGGGTCGTATTCCCAAATGAACTCCACATTAATTTTTTGGAAATTATTTTTCTCCTTTGCATCTTTGAATATCAAAAGGGCTTTGCATTGGGAAAAATATTATTTACCAACGCTGATAGAAATATCAACAGCAAAAAAGTGTCAAAACAGAGAAAAAATATTAAACAACTTTAGGAGCAATTAACCACCATCTGCAGTGTGGCTCGATAGGTTCATCTTTCCTTTCCTGGGTTGTCAATGTCATACATTAATAAGATCCCCACAATGGTTATTACCAGCCCTAAATGACTGAAGTAAGTTTAATGTACATGAACTGCACAGTTTATTTCAGTGGAGAGGATTGTGATCTCAATGCTTCCAGCACTGCTGAGATTAACAGTTGTATCAAAGACCCAGCATCACAGAGAATCAGACATCAATGCATAACTCATCTATGTCATCAACTGCAAGACATTTAAGACATAATAATGGGAAACCGCATTATTTCACCAATACTTTCCCAGCAATTTTGAACCTCTTCGTACAAAAATTACCATGCATTGTATATTCATAAATCACAATACATTGTGCACCAAAATGATTGACCTCTTGGCAAAGTTAAAGGAGTCCTAATTCACTAATATAAAATTATTACCAATCTCATTGGCCTGCATTTTCACAAAGACAGTTATTGTCCAATTCTGGCAGTTAACAAATTCAGTAATTTATGAAGATAATTTGACCACGAGAGTTTGGCATTAGTGAGAGGTGAGCTCACCTTGTCGGCTTCTTGAACATCACAGATTTTCTCTCCAGTCGATGGGTTGTAGGTTGACAAGGTCTTTCCACTTGCTGAATGATGCCATTCATTGTTGATAAAAAGCTGGTAAGACAAGCAACATGCAATGTCAGTGAGGAGTCTGTTGTCTCAGGGGACATGAGCACTGTTTATTACTGACTTCAGACATGTGTGAAATAGATTCCTGCACTCCCGCGGCTCATTGTCTTGTGGAAGCAGTATCCTCAAAATACCCTTCTGCCACTAAATTCACCATCAATGTACAGCCACTATTGTGCCATACACGGATACAGTAAAGCAGCACGTCATTTCCTTCATTATATCCATATTGGCTCTTTGAATGAATTAATTAATTTGCCTTGCATCTCTGTTCTTAATTCTAGTGCCTAGAATTGCTCACAACATTCCAGCTGGAGCCTGGCAGCTTCACAGGGCTTAGTTATTGCTGTTTTCCTCTATATCCCTACAGTATGTGGAATGGTTCTCCATGCCCGATCAATTCCCCCTGGTACTTTTAAAAGGTCCTAATCTCAGTCTTCCTGTATCCAAGTTAACATGCTAGTCTAATAATGACATAGCGTTTTATAAATGTGTTATAACGTCTCCCATTCATTCTTCACACTTTTCGGCATTGAATTCTACCTGCGATGTACCTGCTCATTTCACCATTCTTCCCCTGGGTCCCGGTGAGGTTATTACTATTGCGCTCACACTGATGAATATATTGCCGAATTTCGGAATAAACTTCACATTTATAAAAATGAACATTCTTTAGTCATTATTCGCATTGAAAGTGTGTCTTATTGGACACATTTCTGCAGTCTGATACATAATCATTTTTGCCTCTCTGCATTTTGAACCTTAGTAAATATCACGGACGTGTACCGCAGACTCATTTACCCCCTCAGTTTTGATCACTCGGTGACGTTTTCTGAATCGCCTGCTAAAAGAGGTTGAGTCTAATGCTGTGCAAGACGCTCTCCTGAAACTAAAGCACTGACTTGAAGGAAACACAAAGTGCCGGAGGAGCTCAGCGGGTCGGACAGCGTCTGAGAGGGAATGGACAGGCGACGTTTGGGACACTTTACCAGAAGTCGGCCGACCCCGAAACTCCCACAACAGTAAACCGCCCAGTGTTTATTCTGGATCCGCCGCAGTCTTTATGCTTTAAACCCGGAGAATCCTAAGCGATCAGTACTGTTAACAACAGTACTGCCCATGAAGGAAAGACACAAAGGGCTGGAGTAACACAGGGGTCGGGCAGCATCTCTGGAGAAGGTGGATATGCGACGTTTCGGGACGGGACTCATCATCTGCCCACCCGCTGGGCAAAAACACCAGCATTTTCCAAAACGCCGGTCCCATCCCTTTCGCGATCTCTCACAGTGCCAGCAAAGTGCCTGTTCCGGTTCCGCCTTATTAATAACTACAGTGATATCCCGTTCTCGTCAGGTAATGCTCATTTGATGTTCGGAAGCTTCATCTCAGCGAGAGGTTTAACCACATTAAACCTTCAGAAGCCCCCGTCAATGTTACAGCCACCTCCCCTTCAAGCCGTGACCAAGAGAGTCAAGAGTGTTTTCTTGTCACATGCCCCAGATAGAACTGAAATTCTTACTGGCAGCAGCACAACAGAATATCATGGGAACATAGAAACATAGAACGTAGGTGCAGGAGTAGGCCATTCGGCCCTTCGAGTCAGCACCGCCATTCAATATGATCATGGCTGATCATCCAGAATCAGTACCCTGTTCCTGCTTTCTCCCCATATCCCTTGATTCCGTTAGCCCTAAGAGCCAAATCTAACTCTCTTGAATACATAGCACTCTGTAAACAATATAATAAGCAAGGAAAAAAAAGTTCAGTGTGCGTATATGTGTGTACACTGAATTTTATACACATACTGAATTTGATATATATCTGGCGGGGGGTGGGTGACGGGGAATTGCTCTCCTTTATCGGTGGAAAGTGGTGCAAAGCTTGTTTTCAAACGGCCAGCCGCTGTGTGGTGCCAGCCCCGATGCGCACACACACACACATGCAGCAGCTCCGCCTGTCCCACTGTTACCGGCTACACCTGTGTCTCGTACCGCAGCGAGCGTGTAATTTGGCAAACTGTTATCCCATCTACAGTGTAGGAAGGAACTGCCGATGCTGGTTTCAACCGAAGATAGATACAAAAAGCTGGAATAACTCAACGGGTCAGACAGCATCTCTGGAGAAAAGGGACACAAAAAGCTGGAGTAACTCAGCGAGGCTGAAGAAGGGTCTCGAACCGAAACGTCACCTATTCCTTTTCTCCAGAGATGCTGCCTGACCCGCTGAGTTACTCCAGGTTTTTGTGTCTATCCCAGCTACAGGATACTCCCGCCAACCACCGCCGGCGCATCTTTACAAATTCGGCCCGGGGCACTTTCAAATGGTGTGTCTTTACTCGCTTGAAACCGGACCCCGGAATTAGACCCATCCACGGCTCACTGAGCGCGGCCTTCTCTTAACTGCGCCGTCCCCTCTCGTCGGGAGAAACTCAACATTCTTTGCCCAAACCTTTACCCAGACCTCCAATGAGCATTTAATCTCCCGTGAAGATTATTTGAGGATTGGAATCGCGTTCCTCAAACGCTTTAATACAAAAAAAACACAGATCCTTTAGTGATAATCAAAAGCCACCCTTTCCTGAGCATGGAAGTCCCGCTGACATGTAATGCTCTTGTGTTTAAGAAGGAACTGCAGATGCTGGAAAATCGAAGGTAGACAAAAGTGCTGGGGAAACTCAGCGGGTGCAGCAGCATCTATGGATGAAGTGTTTCGTCCCGGGACGTTGCCTATTTCCTTCGCTCCATAGAGGCTGCTGCACCCGCTGAGTTTCTCCAGCACTTTTGTCTACCTTCGACATGCAATGCTCTTCGTGCTCAGCGCTCCTCTAGTATCTTTGGTCGGTATTAGAAGCAGGCAGCCAAGGTGCACGGTTAGGTATTGGCCAACTTTCAAATAAAAGCCAAAGAGAAGGCCATCGTACACAGGCAGCGAGGAATGCAGTAAAGTGATACCGTGTACACTTTTGTTTTACTTTTTACAGCTTATCGGAGTCATTAAGATCTCCCATTTATACTCTGTTTAAGTCTCCACGAGAACAGTATTTATAATACTCCCTTGCGCCTACGGATGGATGTATAACAGTCGCTAAATATTTATATAATAGAATACTGATTTATTGAAGTCAGGTACGTAAATTTAATCTGTCGGCGAAATGGGGATTAGCTGCTTCCAAGGAGATATAAAATAAAGGAGCGCAGCTCTCTGGAACTGCCTTGTGAATGAATCGTTGCAGCTGGCACTCGGAGCCCTGGCAGTTTTACAAGGCGAGTCACAGATCCCCATAACTCACCGTTGAAGGGTGGAGGTATTTAGTATCAGCGGGTACCGCGGCCGCAGCGCTCCGACGTTGCAAGCAGCCGCATCTCCTGCATTCCGTCCGTCATCGACCCACCGACCTTTCCCAACCCCACTCTCCTCCGCTTCAACAAGTGGCGTTTGACCGGCGACTGGGATGTTGGAGCTGACCCGAAATGCACATCCCAGCCCTGGCAGATTGCAACATCGTGTAAAAGCGGGGTCGCAGAATGGATAAGAGCCAAACCGCGGCGTCCTCTATAAGCGCCAATAATCGCCAACCCTTCTCCGCTATCGCAAAATGGGACTCCATTTCATTTAAAAAACAATCCGGATAAGTGGGTTTTGAAGTGGGAGGATGACTATCCAGGCGATGTTTCAGTTTACAGTTGGCCATTGAGTGACATTTGAAGATGTAATTTGAAGATTATTTGAGGATTGGAATCACTTTTCTCAAACGCTTTAATACAAAAAAAACAGATCCTTTAGTGATAATCAAAAGCCACCCTTTCCAGACATGTTCCCATATCTCAATCGAAGATCTCAATCAAATCGCCTCTGAAGTTTCCTTTAATCAACCCTTCCATTGGGTTGTGAAGAAACACTCTGTTTTCATCGAAGATTGAGACTGAATATAAGAACTGCTAAACACTAAATTGGTTTTACCACTCCTGATATATGTATTTCGGCGTATTCAACATTCAACATTTATTCAACATTGAGTCTCTGTCCGCCGACCAATACTAAATTTGGTGATTTAAGAAGGGTCGTGACCCGAAACGTCACCCATTCCTTCTCTCCAGAGATGCTGCCTGTCCCGCTGAGTTACTCCAGCGTTTTGTGTCTGTCTTTGATGATTTGACTGTTATAGGAAATACGACTTTGGAAATACGAAAGAATCGACAGTGTCGTAGTTAAAATGACACCTTCTTCTTTACTCTAAATATTGACCGAATTACCAGTAGATATTTCAATTGTCATGTAGGTCTATATTGAGGATCCGTCTGATTAAAACGAATAGTCCCGAGTGTGAGAAGAAGGCGAGAGAGCTGTGTACTTTTGTATTTCTCTGCTTCAACATGGTTATTTGTAATCTGGAGCTATCATGTCCCAGTATCCATGACATTTGTACTGAAGAATGCATCAGTTATTGCTTGGCATTCCCAGCGCTGTTTTTTTTATTGTGTAGGAAGGAACTGCAGATGCTGGTTTACACCGAAGATAGACACAAAATGCTGGAGTAACTCAGCGGGACAGGCAGCATCTCTGGAGAGAAGGTTTGGGTGACGTTTCGGGTCGAGACCCTCCCTTTGAGCATTCCTTCTCTCCAGAGATGCTGCCTGTCCCGTTGTTTTTTTTTTAAATTCTCCCCTCACCCACTTTTATACCGTGTGGTGGAGGGGAATCATTTTACTGGAAAATGTATCCATGTTCTGCCAGGCCCCCTGTTACTTCATCGTCACATTTCTGAAACCCGTGTGAAAACTGGCCACCACCTATTTACACTTCATTGTGCAGAATGGTTTGCTGCTCAAGTTTTTGGGTGTTTAAAACCGTTTAAACTCCAAAATTTAAACCGGTACTCATTGACCAGCAATTAGATACATGGTACGTGTTTAGGACAGGTTTAGAAGAATATGGGCCAAACGCAGGCAGGTGGTACTAGTGTAGATGGCACATGTTGGTCGGGGTCGGCAAGTTGGGCCGAAGGGCCTGTTTCAATGCAGTATGACTCTACGACCCCCCTCTATGGCTCTCAATGAGATCCATCAGCGTTTCCATCACCCCTAGTAAAACCGGCTACACCTTTTAAAATCCAAATGCATCTCCGGTACAGTGCATCCTTGCCTCGGTCGCAAGGGTTCTTTCTCTACAAAGAATATTTGTTAATGCTTAATTGAACCAAATTAACCAAATACATTCTGTAGACACAAGGAACTGCAGATGCTGGTTTACCAAAGAAGACACGTAGCGCTGGGGTAAATCGGAAGGTTAGGCAGCATCTCTGGAGAACGTTTTGGATTTGGACCACTTCAGACTGAGGAGAAAGCAGGTAGGGCAGGACACAGTCTGGCCAGTGCTAAGTGATACGGGTGATGGAGGGGTGATTGGCAAATGGTTGAACAAAGGCCAGAGATGAAAAGAAGTTCTGGATTCTTTGTTGAATTATCCTTGTTCCAACTGCGTCTGTGTAGCCCCAAGTGCCCCAAGTGCCAAAACCAACCGTAGATCTCGCTCCAAATCCAGCTCAATGTTGGCGCTGGACAGTGAATGGGCATGAACATTTAGGGAAAGTTTTGGCTGCAATGCTGGCCACCATGTTCCCTTCTCAATAAACCTGTTGACATTCACTCCCTGGGGTTACAAGTGTAGCAAGTTAGGTGGAACTGTCAATGCATGAGCCCAGGACCACAAGAGTGAAGACAGATAGAAGATGATTTGAATTGAATAAAGTCTCATTCCTGGTATTTGAAGTTCATTGTTGACTAATTGTTGAATGTTTCGATGCATTTCAGAGTATTCTGATAGCCAGCAACTTTCTTTTCTCCACTGTACATATATAGAGCTACTCACTGACTTACGGAGCCTGCATAGGGAAATCAATCCCTGTATCTGGGTGTCACAGTGGCACAGCCGGTGGAGCTGCTGTCTCATAGCACCAGAGATCCAAGTACAATGCTGACCTTGGGTCAGTGCGGAGTTTGCACATTCTCCCTGTGACCCCATGGGATTTCTCCGGGTACTCCGGTTTCCTCTCACATCCCAAAGATGTGCAGGTATGTAGGTCTAGTCTATAGGGAGTGGATGTGAAAGTGGGATAGGATAGAACTAATGTGATCGATGGTCGGCGTGGACTCGTTGTGCCGAAGGGCCTGTTTCCATACTGTACCTGTCAATTAAACTAAAGGAGTCCGCAGTATTTATTCACCCAATGAAACAGATAGGAGGTATAACACATAGTGTCCGTAAGATAGACACAATGTGCTGGAGTAACTCTACGGGTCAGGCAGCATCTCTGGAGAAAAAGGATGGTGACATTTCGGGTAGGAACCCTTCTTCAGACTGAAAGTGGGGGGGGGGGGGCGGGGGGAATCTGGAGGTCGGAAAAGGCTGGAACAAATCAGGGGCGGCAACAGATGACCAAGGACATAGTGGCTGCAAGCCCATTCTTCTACTCAAGTAGATCATGGCTAATCCACATTCTAAATCTCAAACAGTTATGGAGTCATACAGCGTGGAAACAGGCCCTTCAGCTGAACTTGCCACGCTGACCAACATGCCCCATTTCCACTAGAACCACCTACTTGCGTTTGGCCCATATCCCTATAAACCTACCTTAACCATGCACCTATCTAAATGCTTCTTAATTGTTGCGATAGTCCCTGCCTCAACCACCTCCTTCAACAGTAGTTCCATACACCCACCATCTTTTGTGTAAAGAAGTTACCCCTCATAGGTTTAATATTTTCCCCCCTCACCTTTAACCTATGTCCTCTGGTTCTCGATTCGCCTACTCTGGGCAAAAGACTCAGTTTACCCGATCTATTCATTGAAGCTTGATCAATGTGTAGTGTTAGAGGACCAGAACAATATAAATCAACAGAAACAAGGAAGAATGGTGAACTGAACTTGATGCTCAATAGGAATGAGGCAGAAGAAGTTTATTGGGCAACTATATTCTCATCCATTTTAATCTATACCATTATTCACGTTCAGTTGTAATCCTCTCTATTGGGCAGTGAAATGGCTAGTGTTACTATTGTTCATATCAGGTAGATGAGCTGGATACAACCATCTGATGTGACACAACTCTGAGACTAAGATGTAAAGTGATAAACCTACATGGAAATGAAAGTAACACAGAAATAACTTATCTCTGGTTTAAAGTGGAATTTACAGTCCATGCAACCTCAGTTCTCACAGATGATTGAACCATCTCAACTTCTAATGTGTTTCTGTTCCAGAGGAAATGGAGATATACCAGCAAGAATTAACTCATAGCAAAATAATGAAGAAAAAAAATTCACAAGCAGTTTCAACAAAGCTGTACAAATACAGAAAATGCCAGTCAGCATCTGCTGAAGGAGATACTGAGTCTTTGATTTAAAACTATTTCTCTTTCCACAGATGCTACCTAAACTGCTGAGTGTTTTCCAGAATTTCCTGTTATTATTTCAGATTTATGGAATCTGACAATTTTTGAGTTTCAGTTGCTATATAAATATACTTCTGCTCATTTAATAGAAATAAAAATCTAGTTCTCCATAGTCCACAGTGCAAGTCGGTAAATATCCTTCATGATTGGGTCGAGCTTGTGACTTCATAACACGTGGCTTTGGACATTTATTGCACAGGTTATACATATATATTTTAAGACTTTATTACGCCTCTGTGAATTAAATGACATGATATGCTAAAATGTCAAAATAGCTTCTCAGTTTTCTATCAATGTAATTTCAGCTCTACTTTTGCATAACATCAGAAGTCTTTTAAATACATTACAGGCATGGTATGCTTTAAAATTATGGTTTGCATAGAGCAATTAGGAACCATAATTTTACTTTGGTTTCAGAAAATGTCACTAGAAATTAAGCTTTGCTCTCATATTTAATGACATAATTTAACCAATTAAATGATAGGTTTATTACTGTCCCACCTTCCCTCCACAATTCCAGGTCCTGCTTTGCTAATGTTACTGCATAGAAGTGTCAAAATTGGTTTCCAATCACAATCAGTTTTAAAGGTTTGTGCTATCTTGTGAGATAATGCTTGGGAATATGGGATGTGTCTAGATTATATTTCAAATGCAAACAATATTTAATCTAGTATAGCAAAACTTTTACATTTCAGAATTATTAGATGCATTAAAATGATGCAGAAGTTCTAAATGATCCTTAAGCTCAAATGGGCTAGAGCCTTATTATCTGTAAGATCTAACCTTTAGACTTAGCCTAGTTAAATGGGTGCTAACCTTCTTTGATGCTCGCTGAAATGCTTATGTGTAAGTTTAGCTGGCATACTCAGTCCACTTCCTGATATATATAAAATTGAAGCCATTCACCAAAGTCAACACCAGAATGGCATTTCATCCAGGAAAGCCATATTCAATGATTCAATGATTCAACTCAATGATTCATCTATAATATGAACCATAGAGGTGGTTGTTAATATTAAAGATACTGGGCCAGATAAATCTAAGTAATTGAGGCGGGAGTTAAAACATGTTGAAGGCAAATGAAAGAAACATCTCCTTCATCTCTGTCCAGTGCATTTATGTTACGAGAAACTAACATAAAAACATTGGTCCAAAATTAATATTAATAACTTGACAAATGGAAGATGTGCTCAAGCATCATAAAAAGACAATGTTTTTTATTTCTCTTTTTGGAGTGTCAAGAGAATAGAGATCTACATGCCCTTAAATCTTGGAGTGGAGTTGGGAAAGAGTGGGAAGGGTGTAAAGGAAGAGCAACTGAGGCAGGGGTGCTGACTGAATTCAGTGCTGAAGGGATCACCCATTCTAAAGACTGTTGCGCAGGATCATTGGTTTCTCTTTGGCTTTCAAAAATAAAAATGTTTGAACATTGTTAGTTCATCTCTGTCCCTGCCTCCACTACCCAAACTAACGCACCTACCATTCCCATTGTTTAAGTCTCAAGGTATGTACTCCTTGAGTGGGATAATGTAGATGATTGATTTCCTCTCAGTAACCTGCCAGTATCATTCTCTACTCGCTGGAGTTTAGAAGAATGAGGGGGGTCCTCATTGAACGTACAGAATAATGAAATGCTTAGATAGAGTGGATGTGGAGAGGTTGTATCCACTCCAGTCAGAGAGTCTAGGACAAGAGGTCATAGCCTCAGAATTAAAGGATGTTCTTTTAGGAAGGAGATGAGGAGACATTTCTTTAGTCAAAGATGAATCTGTGGAATTCTTTGCCACAGAAGGCTGTAGAGGCCACATCAGTAGATATTTTAAAGGCAGAGATAGATACATTTTTGATTAATATCGGTGTCACAGGTTATGGGGAGAAGGCAGGAGAATGGGGTTAGGAGGGAGAGATTGATCAGCCATGATTGAATGGCGGAGTTGACTTGATGGTCTGAATGGCCTAATTCTACTCCCATCACTTATGACTTAATTCATCAGCAGAGAAGGGAACCTTAATGGTTCCTCAAGGATATTTTGTGTTTGAACAATTAATTAGACTTGGTATTGCCTGCTATCTTGAATTGCTTGTAATGAAAACCAGAATGAAAGGCTATCCGTACAATGGAATGAAAAAAGGTTTAGAACCTTTGTAGTTATGTGACTTCTTTATGAATGCATTTTTGTGCGAAAATGATGTTAAGGTATTTTATATCAGGTTTTAATCTCGACATCATTTTTATAAACAGTCATCATGGACGTAACTTGGGTAATTACTATGAGCAATAACTCTAGATACTTAATGATTTGGATCAAATACTTCTTATTGCAATTTTAATGCAGATTTTGAATAATTTAAAACAAACATATTGATGCCTCCAATTATCTAGCGGATAGTGGAATTTGTTAAAGATGCATTACTACAACATTGTCCACAGCAATTGCAGTCTCTAATTTCACTGCTCCAGTAATGAAGGGTTCCACTGATAATGCTGTTGCGTATTCCTGTTTTTAGCCCAGACATCCAGTAGTCAATGCCTTTCCTTTAATTACAAACATGGAATTACATAGAATTTAACAGTACAGAAACAGTTTATTGGCCCAACAGAGTTATGCCAACATATTCAACATATTCCTCTATATTTTTACCTTTCCCTTACATGAACTTTTGCTATTTGTGACATATTTCTGACAGAGAATAGCTTATTCTATCACTAGAGTTTCTTATGAGATGCTAATTTATATTTAGTTGTTTCAGACTCTCACATGAATGAAACATCCTTATGTCGACCCTATTGAATCTCTCCTTAATTTTAAAGGCTTCAGAATTATCTTTTTTAGACAAAATTGCTTCAACCTGATAAACCTCTCAGCTAATTATGCCCTAACAATTCTGGAATCCTCCTTGTTTGCCCTTTCTTTGGTGCTTCCAAATGCTTTTTGAATTGTGGGGACCAGAAATGCATTTGGAAACAAATTTTGCTCTAGCTAAGTTGAGCTTAACGTCTTGACTCGTGGATTTTATTCCTCCAGAAAGAAATCTTAAAACTTAGTTTGGAATGTTTATGGCTTTTATTAAATCACATTACCACCTTTACTGGTCATCTTTAAGATTCTTCTAATTCATTCAATAAAATAATTCCTTTGTCTCTCTCGTTCATGTTTGCATTGCCAATACTTCTACGGAGGGAATCAATCAATTTTCTTCTGTGGGATTGGATGCTTTGGACTGTACACACTCTGTGATTGTTTTACAGTAGTGGCTTTGTTGACAGAAAACGAATGTACCATCAAATAGCATGATAAAGTATCAAATACATTATCTCACTGAGCCAAACAAGTTTGCATAAATACATGGGACCTAAAATTTTAAGGGCAAACTTGAGAGAGTTACTTATACTTTTATGACAGTTTTAAAATGTAAAATTAAATAGACAGAGATCACTATCAAAATTAGTTTTTTAGTTTAGTTTAGGGATGCAGCACCAAAACAGACCCTTCAGTCTACCAAGTCCGCGCCGACCAGCGATCCCCGTACACTAGCACTATCCTACACACTAAGGATAACTTACAATTTTTTACCAAAGTCAATTAACCTACAAACCTGTACATCTTTCGAATGTGGGGGGAAACCTAAGTACCCAGAGAAAACCCACGTGGACATGGGGAGAACATACAAACTCTGCAAAGGCAGCATTTGTAGTCAGGATCAAACAGGTCTCTGGCATCTCTACAGGTGTGCCACCATGCCACCCCTATGTCAAAAGTAATCTCACAAGAGATTTTTAGAACATTTTGATACTGATCCACGTTGAGAGGTGTGGGCTCAGATAAGCAAAAGTCTGGTTGAAGAGATTTTATTTTAGGACCATCTTGAAAAAAGGAGAAAGTAGAAATATTTAGGCAGGAATAAACAGAGCTTAGTGTCGACATAGCTGAAGGCAATCCATGATGTGAAACAGGCCAGAACTGAAGAATGTGTCGTTGAGGATTGGACAAAGTAACAGTGATGAGGCAATGGAGAGGTTTGAGCACAAGAATGATAATTTGGCGTAAAGTATAGACATTTCCTCTCTTGTACAACTTACATACAAATGAGAAAGCATTTCACAGCAGAAAACATGCATCCAAGAAAATGCATGGTGACTGAGCAAACTGGAATTGCAAAACACACATAAACCGGAAATACCTCTGAAAAATTACAACAATGTGTTGTTTATGCCAATATTATTTATTTCATGATATAAAAGCACATTCTGTAATATGGCTTGCATTTGAGGTCATGACAATTATTCCATTCTTTTTATGTTACTCTAAAAGGTAAGGATGTCCCCAACTTTGTGTTCTAGTTCAGAATCTATTCCTGAGATAAAGATCTCATATAACAAGATAATGACCATAAACTAAATCATCACTTACCAGGCTTTGCCCACTCTCACCTCTTTTACAGCATTCTCCCCCCCAAAACCTGAAGAAGGATCCTGACCCAAAATGTTGTCTATCCATATTCTTCAGAGATGCTACTTGACCAGCTGAAATACTCCAGAAAATTGTTTTCTATGCAAGAATTTGCAGTTACTAGCATTTGCAGTTCTTTGTGTCTCCATAAACTAAACTACACTGTGTACAGGAAGGAAAATAGTGTAGCAAATTCAACTGTTAAATGATAGTGGCATGATTTAGAATAATGAGTAGTATTTTAACTATAACATTCTTCTTGGTTATTAAATGTAATATGTTTTCATCAAGAAATTCAGTATCAAATGAACTCAACTGTGGAAACAGTCCAGTCGTCTGTATAAAACTTTGGTCCATGTACTTGTACCCTTACATTGGTATTATAATCCATCCACAAGTTTAATTCTGAAACATAGAATAGAGAGATCTAAGACAAGACACAAAAAGCTGGAGTAACTCATCGCTGGAGAAAAGGAATAGGTGACATTTCAGGTCGAGACCCTTCTTCAGGCCCGAAACATCACCCATTCCTTTTCTCCAGAGATGCTGCCTGACCCACTGATTTACTCCATTGTCTGTCTTCGGTTTAAACCAGCATCTGCAGTTCCTCCCTACACAATAGAAAGATCTAAGTGTTTTAATTCATTTGAGAACATTTGCTCTATTTAAGTACCCAAAGAACGTCCTGTACATCCTGCGATGGCTGAGGATGGATCAATATTTATTTTAAATAGAGTTGCTCAACTCTTTTTTCTCTCCCAATATTCAGTAAAGTTTAAATTGATTTACTATGCAGCACGATAGCTGGAGAATTAGCCTCAGCAATTCTCACGGATGTTTTTACATTTTCAGCCTCACACATGTTTTGGTACCGGAAAAGTTTTCACATCCCAAATAATGGTTTCCCACATGAGGAATAACTTTAGGTGAACGGAGGATTGAATGAATGGGAATTTCTTGCGTTTTAATTGATTTAGTAGCTGGTTGCAACTTCATTCCATAAAAAAATAATTCCTTTCTCATATGTGGCTTCCTGCTTTGAGAGTTCTCGACTCCCATGCTCAGAGAGGCAGACATCAAATACTCAACTATTTTTGAAGCATTAGCAGCTGTTTGGCTCCTAGTGTCTTCCAACTCATGGAATGACACAGTTTTGTAAATATTCCATAGCCTCATGCACACTGGGCACCTGTGCCTAAGACAATGCAGGAAATTTCATATCCTGTTCCAACTTAAGAACTTCATTTCCGGTTCTTTGGAACATTCAGAGCTGACAATTATCATCGTAATGGAAGAGATATGGGCCTGGGGAACACAAGTGTACTTTGAGATGCATTCAGTTTTACAATAAAAATGTTGCACAGATTTAATAATAGAAATTCCAAACAGTTATACTACGGCCATTTATCAATTGTTATTAACATTTGCGATATAATAATAATCCTTCCATGCTTGACTCCAAATACAATCATTAGCTTATAACATATGTGCCATGAAACTATATACGCACCATATTATGAGGATCCTGAACAGATACCAAACTGGAATTCCTACTGAAATAGGAGAATCTCCATGTTATAGTGGCTGCAATAAAGCCACGGTCACAAGGCTAATTAAATGCAGTTTTGCATCTTGCATCGTACTTTCTTTTATCGCCGAAAAGGTCATGCAAGGATTGAATTTCAAAATCATTACTTTAATACCCCTGATCGATTTTAATGTGTTCATAGGCAAGGAACTTCATTGATGTGTCCATACAGCAAAACAATGTTCACCCCAGGAAATTGGCTCCTACTGAGGTCAACCGCAGAAACAGCTCACCATTGGTATCTGTTATCTCCTGATGAGGTGCAGATACACGAATGCTTGGAGAAATCAAATAACTGACAGGAGTCTTTAATTCTGACAGGAAAAAAGGAGGGTGCAATTACTTTTGCAAATTTGTGATTTTTACCTCGTATTACTAAATAATGTTATGTGATTCAAATGGATGA
Source organism: Malacoraja senta (assembly GCA_038087875.1). Taxonomy (NCBI): domain Eukaryota; kingdom Metazoa; phylum Chordata; class Chondrichthyes; order Rajiformes; family Rajidae; genus Malacoraja; species Malacoraja senta. Next base: position 15,887,751 of record CM075989.1, read on the forward strand.
GCTCCAGTCCAGTTATGTCATAGGCAGACACAAAGAACTGCAGATGTTTTATACAAAAAAAGACACCAAGTGCTGGATTAATTCAGCGGATCAGGCTGCACCTTTGGAAAACATGGATAAGGTCCTGAACCGTAAACATCGCCTATCCATGTTCTCCAGAGAAGCTACTAGGTCCACTGAGTTACTCCAGCACTTTGTGCCATTTTTACGGGTAACTATGTATTAATGAAGAAAAAACCCATCAGGAATTAGTTGTTCATGCAACCTTTAAACTAAGGAGAGATGTATGAAGGGATCATAGAGAGGAAATAAACAACTTGGAAATTGAGCTGCAAATATAAATAGATAAATCGCAATAAAACCAATTTTCTCTCCCTCATCCACAGATTCTTCTGCAGACTGCCTTTTGGTCAGGTAAGCATGATGCATTCTCAGAATTAATATTATTTCAAATCAAGTAAGATTAAATGGAAGCATGACTGAAGTGAATGAATAGCAGGACATCAAATGCATTTTGCATAATGAAGACTTTATTTTGCAGTCAGATTAATAACTTAGACTAACGGTGCAAAAAGAGGAAACAAATCAAAAACATGAGCCCCACCTGACCTGTATAGGAATAGTTACAGTGCCTTATACAATCCCTGTTAATGCACTTCCAAATGTAAACTACCTGTTATTCCCATTACCCTTGATCAGGGGTGGGGAACCTTTTCATGGTGGAATGCCGCATTAAGTTAGCTGTAATCTAATAAGGCCGCATCCAAGAAACATCAATTAGATATACTTCAAAATGTACATTATTTGGTTAAAATAGCCCTCATGACTTACTAATGTTTTAATTGTGGCCGTCAGTCGGAGAGGATTATTTCGTTGAATCTTCTTTTACTCTTTAGTATTTTAAATACGTTCATTTTAAGATTAATATAAAAATAACAAAAGACAAACAAAAACATACTAATAAAAATAAAAGGATTTGTTCTACAAAATTTGGATTCGTTCAAAAGACCACACTTAATGGCCTAGAAGGCCGCAGGTTCCCCACCCCTGCCCAAGATCATTTCCCGCCATACTTCCTGTGTTAGAAAGATGTCTATTTGAAGAAAGCAATGTGAACGAATCCATTTGAGCTGATAGTTTGCCTTATTGATTTCTGATTCTCGAATTGGTTGCAATCCAATTTTACAGTTAACAAAATGTTCTTACCATCAACAACATTCACTAACTGTTTTTACTTGTTTATCTAATATATAAATTTTCCCTTCCAGTCAAAATCCTTTACGTTCAAATATATATGTTACTTGAGGTATTATGACCATAAGTGGAGACAGATTTTTAATATTGCAGACAAGGAACTGCACATGCTGGAATCCTGAGCAAAACACAAAGTGACTGGAGGAACTCAGTGAGTCAGGCAGCATCTCTGGAGGTATTGTCCTTTCCTTCCACAGATTCAGCCTGCCCCGCCAATTTCCTCCAGCAATTTGTGTTATTGCAGATGGACTGCACACGTTAGGTGGATCTGGTTTTGATGGAGAAGCTGTAGTCCAGCATTGTCACCTCTGATTCACTGTTCTCTAATTATTTAAACACACCATGTCAAGATCTTTTAACATTTATCTGTGAGATTTCTAGGTGAAAATAACAAACTATGACACAAATGTTTTAACTTATTAAATCTAAGATGGGTCTGCAAAATAGTTTAATATTTTAAACTCTTATTCTAAGTTTTAACGGTTAGTTTTATATCCATTATGGTTACACTACTGACACAAAGAGACTGGGCTAAGACTACTTCCTCCAATGGGCAATGCTAAAAAAGTATTATTTGAATATGCCACATGGGCCAATGAGCTGGAGTTGGTGCAGGCCGTAAGACTATACGAGTTAGAGCAAACAGTTTATTCCACAATTAATGAAGTCAATTTAGTTTGAAGGCATACAATTTAAAGAGTGTAGGAAATAGAAATGATTGCAACCTCTCCCCAGAAAGCTGGAAAATACAGTGAGTGAAGAATTGTTAGCCACAAACCAAATGTACAAAATCAATCACAGTCACTTACAGTATGTTCACTGAGTTTGACCTAAGGAAGAATTAACCATCATGTTAATGACCCTTGGCATAGTCACTAATCTAGTACCAAGACATTTTACTCAGAAGCCCCCTTTCGGAGATGGAATGAATGGTGTTAAAACGGCACCATTACTATCACCACATTAACATCACTTTCAAACTATCCAATAGTTAGTTTCTTTGATTGCGTTAGTAGAGGAAGAGGGACTCTGTGGCAGTCTGATGGTGACAGGGATATCTCCTGCTGCCTTTAAGTTTACTATCATAACATCTATGAAACATTTGGACAGGTACATGGATAGGATCGGTTGAGAGGGTTATGGGTCAAGCATGGACAGGTGGGACTAGTGTAGATGGGGCCTGTTGGTTGGCGAGGGCATGTTGGGCCGAAGGGTCAGTTTCCACACTGTATGATTCTATATCTATATCTATTCTATGACTACTCTCTGCAGACCATTCAAACTCTGGCAACTGACCCCTACATTGCCCATTGGGCAGTACACATCCCACCACACCAGGAGATGCTCTCTGGCTGATTATGACTGAGAGAGCCACAAGTGTCATACATAAGTTTTGGTTTGGGCAAATAGTGATCACCCTCATGGCCTAATGATGGTCTGGATAGCAACTGATATGGTGGTGAAACCATGATCTAGAACATACATGAGGGGTGGAGGGTGGGAGGGTGGGATTGATGCTGGACATATAGTCAGCAGGAACAGGCACAACTATAATGATCGTTTCGCTGAACACCTCCGCTCGGTCAGCATTAACCAACCTGATCTCCCTTTGGCTCAGCACTTCAACTCCCCCTCCCATTCCGAATCCGACCTTTCTGTCCTGGGCCTCCTCCATTGCCAGAGTGAGCACCACCGGAAACTGGAGGAGCAGCACCTCATATTCCACTTGGGCAGTCTGCATCCCAGTGGTCTGAACATTGACCTCCAATTTCCGGTAGCCCTTGCTGTCTCCTCCCCTTCCCTCAGCCCTCTGGCTCCTCCTCTTCCTTTCTTCTTCCTGACCCCCCCCTCCCCCCACCCTGCATCAGTCTGAAGAAGGGTTTCGGCCCGAAACGTTGCCTATTTCATTCGCTCCAGAGATGCTGCCGTACCCGCTGAGTTTCTCCAGCTATTTTGTCTAGGCACAACTATAACACTTGTATGAATTAGCTCCGTACAGCCTGAGTAGATCTGTATAGGGACAACTTAGTTTAGTTTGCTTTAGAGATACAACGTGGAAACAGGTCCTTTGGCTCACTGAGTTCACACCGACAACCGATCACCCATACACTAGTTCCATGTCCTACAGACTAGGACCAATGTACAGCAGTCAATTAGCCTACAAACTTGTACATCTTCGGAATGTGGGAGAAAGCCAGAACACCTGTAAAAACCCACGTGGTCACAGGGAGAACTCCTCACAGACAGCACCCGCAGTCAGGATCAAACCTGTGTTTCTGGCACTGTGAGGATCTAGTCCGAGCCAATTACTAATCTAATTAACACTTCCTTTTAATTTCATTAACCTTTAACTGCACTAAAACATTTTCACATACCTCCTTTATAAAACATTTTAAAAACTTAAATGTATATGTTTTAATATTTACTGGAAAACATATTTATTAATATATATCATATTTACATGTTTCCTTGTGGTAAACATTGAATTGGATACAATGTTTAACAACAGCAAATACTTGAACATGCATTTACCATGTTGTGACAGAGCATCCAGAGTCAATCTTTTCCCCTGGTTTGAATGATCCCAGAAGGGTTTTTTTCTGCACAAACCAATTTGCACAATTTGGAAAGGTTATAACACCTAATAATCACCTGCCCCACTGTTTGTAAATGGTATGTTGCGGCAAGTATTATTGAAGGAGAGTATCCCTAACAAAGTGATAATACTGCAAGTAGGGACAGTGTTAGAGTGGAACGCCCAGTAAAATGGTGTGATTGCTCCCTTTACAAGACTCTTAAAAACAGGGTTGTGAACTAGCCATGAGTCATACTAGGTAATAGTGACTGCTGGAAAATATTATCTTTTAATACTATTGTGAATGATGAGGTATTCCTGATGAGTTTTTATAGTTTCAATGAGTCACAGATGTGTTTTTTCTCTCTTTTCTTTGTTGTCGCACAAAACGGTACTATTACCATCACAAACCATCAGCAGGAAGTTACAAAAAAGTGCTTCCAATCATCACTAATAACAGGGACACACCCCTTCTAACCATTGCACCAAGAATTATTTCTATACACTCTGCTAGCTTTGGAAATCTTGTTTAGCATTTCTACTATTCGATATATTAATAGATTTCCCCAGTATTAATGCTGAGCTTGTGAATTTTAAATCAATTCCTTACATCAATTCATTTGATGAATAAAGTTTTTACTCATCAAATGTTAACCAAATTCAATGGACATCTTTATCTGGATTCAAAGGAAGTTTTATTATTATTTAATTATGTTTATTTTTGCAATCATCTTAAAGTATTAGTGCACTGTATGGAAATATAACACTTCATATTTATATATACTTTCACTGTAGTTAACATTCTATGTTTGGGTGGACTAAGGAAGTCCAAAAACCAGGAAAGTATTTATAGGACAGTAAATGGTCTGAGGAAATCAGCAAGCAGTTTTATTCAACAAGTCAGAAACTGAAATTGGTTTATTCTACTATCTATATTTGCCAAAAACTAACTTTATAAAGAATATAAAGCTGTTGTGCTGTTCCTAAGGGCAACCAATATAAAATATTAATCACTTCTGCAAACTCCAGTCTCACTGTGACCCATAAAATGCACAAAGTCCCATTAAGGCCATTTACCCTGTTTTTTCTCTTATAAGTTTTAAACTGCAAATTAGATTGAAGGTCAAATCTAATTATAAACCTTTACATTATAAATGCACTCCAGCTGTCATTATCCTAAATATCTTTTTCGTCTGATGCAAATTGTAAAGTTGCCATTCTGAATAAAACTTAGTCTAAATAGTTGAACATTGTTGATGCAATCCTGCACACCGAGTAACCCATTAGATATCAGCATGATAAACATAAAAGTCTGTCCCAATTCCTTTCCCAGTGACACCATGAATACCATTCTTAGATTGATCTACCAGGAGGCAGCCTTGAGGGAGGTGGCTTGCCTCATGGAGTGAGGAAAAGGATGGGACAAGACGTATGCCATTCCCTTCCTCCCAACGTCTTGGATGAGAATTGCAGGAACTCAAGCAAACAAAAGAAAAACAAATGGAGAAGGTTTTGGTGGATTGGTTACTACACTGGGAGCTCTCAGCCAACAATCCAATATACTTTGGCATAGAGATCAAATGTTTAATAGAGATCAAATGATTACATCTATTCCCCGTGAAACACTGTTAAAACACTATGTTTACACACATGATCATAAATGCTTGCATGCATTTTCTACACTAATTCCCACTCAATGTTCTGGCAGAGTATTCAACGCCAGACTGTTTACTCGTAAAATGTCTTCAATTTTGCGAATATTTTCCAAGGAACCAATACACTCCGTGCTGGATTGAGAACAGGTATGATGAGGACTATAAATTCTGTGTTACCAGCCACTGCTGTTCTATAATCTACCAACAAGATGTTGTTAGATTACAGAGCAGCAGGGAGTATGGAGTAGGGAGAGTCAGGGAAACAACTATATCCTGAAGACCGTCTCTACTTGGTAGTGAATTAAACATCTTTAAATGACCACTTCTTCAGCTAATCTCTGGAAGCTGGTAAATTAGACGCTGCTAAAGAGTGCAGCTTATTTGTAGTTGTTTTATTTTCAAATATTGATATGCTTTATTGTTCTACTTTGCAAAAAAACCAAAACTACTTTGGCACAGTGGTCGAGTTGTTGCCTTACAGTGCCAGAGACCCGGGTTCGATCCTGACTAAGGGTGCTGTCTGTAGTGTTTGTGCATTCTCCCTGTGACCGCAGGGGTTTCCTCCGGGTGCTCCAATTTCCTCCCACACTCTAAAGACGTGCAGGTTTGTTGCCTAAATGGCTTCGGTAAAAATTGCAAATTGTCCCTAGTGTGTACGATAGAGCTAGTGTTCGAGGTGATCGCTGGTCGGCGCAGACTTGGTGGGCCGAAGGGCCTGTTTCCGCGCTGTATCTTTAAAGTCTAAAGTCTAAAAACTACTTTTGGAGTTCTTGTATTTTAGTCATTTAAGAGAGACCTTCTGATGATTAGCCTGAGCAAAGACTAGCTTCAAACAATGTAGGCAAGGGCTTCATTTCTACTAATCAGGCCCAGCATGCACTATAAGCATTAGGAATGTAGAAGCAGTTCTTGGTGAGAATGCTCTGTGGGAGGGCTGTCTCACATTGATAGGATGGGAGGAGAGAACACTGGCTATCTTTTACCATCTCCCATCAATCTGTTATGAAACTGGGAATGTAACTTGACATTTTGTTATGGAACAAAATACTTGCACCAAATGTTTGCACTCTTGTGACTCTTCAATTGGTCACGAAATTTACATATGGCAACAGAGCAAGCTTGGGGCACCAAAATGTTTATTTTCCTTCTCTGACAGCTTATCTGTGGGGCACTTCTCCATCCCAAATGTTTGCTGACTTCCAGAACTTGGGAATCTTTGCCACAATAACATACAAAATTATAACTAACTACATTGGAAGTAACATTTTACATCGCTTGATTTTAAGTTTCTGATACCTTGATATTCGACTACATTTTAACTTAGTAGTTTGAACAAAATAAGGGCATTGTATCATCATTCTGACAATTCCTAAGCTGATTTTAAATGATTCCAGGAGAAAACAAAGTACCTGTTACCCTGACTCTCATTTCTCAATATATAATTCCGTCAAGTAGATTTCATGCCTTTTCATTTTTGTTGATCAAGTAAAATGCTCTGTATTGGAAAGTGTGTCAGTATGCAGTCACAACCATTTCAGTAAAAGCATGTGAAGCACTTTGCAATGCTAACAGCCAAAGCTGCTGCTTTACAATTATGAGTCTTCCATATGACAGCCTTGATCTAACGGTGGACAAACGCTTAAAACTTTGCAAGACGTTTTTCTCTCTGCTATCTTTTAAGATACATGTAAAGCTGATATCTTTAATAGAGCTTAATCCCCATTAAAATAACAACACACAGTTCCCTGATGTGTGGCTGTAAATATGTGGTTCTCATAGGAAGAGCTACCCATATAAAATGGTGTATAAGCAATACATATTACACATGGTTCTAACATTTTTTTCTACGAACATATTCATTAAAATACTGGAGAAAATGTTAGTAACAGCACTATGTTATGCATTTGTGTGTTCCTATATATATAAGTGCTTTTGTTTGAGTGTGTGTAGGTATACATTACTATCTATATACATATCTATATTGCAATATTCAGGAATTTTGCTGTTCCATTCCTGAAAGGAAAATCATGTTATCAAGAGAACGTCCCCTCATCAAACAGAGGAGATAACAGGAATGTCACCTTCATTTGCAACAGCTCCATTTGGCCCAATCCCCCTCCTTGGCAATGATGAATCACCAGCAGTCTCCCCACCTTCGCCCGTTTGATCTCAGCTCAGCAAGACTTAGTTTTGATCTGAAGAGCTGCAGATCACATGGGTCAGAGACAAATAGCAGACCCACTGACCTGCACAGTGGTAGAAGATATAATTTAGGCCAAAGCGATAAATATACTTCTTGAACTTTCTCTGCCCATAATCTCTCGATACATTTATGTTGTATGCTTCTCATTGCTCTACACTTTACTGAATTCATACAACTTTTAACTTTACAATTTTACATTGTTTTACAACTTTACAAGTTTAAGGCAGAGATAGATAGATTCTTGATTAGTACAGGTGTCAGAGGTTATGAGGAGAAGGCAGGAGAATGGGATTAGGACGGAGAGATAGATCAGCCATGAGTAGACTTGATGGGCTGAATGGCCTAATGCTACTCCTATTCCTTATGACCTTATGAACTGACACGTGACATTCATTTAGGTGTTGTATTTCCTGTGAATATTTCTTGCTGATAAAAGTACTGCGTACATACTTTTGTCATTTACAAATGTTTTGCTAAAAGATTGATTTTTGCGTAATTAATTAAAATAAACACCTCGACTTAAATGGAATAAAAGTGATGATAGTTATAGTGTAAGTACCAGATACAAGAGGGCACTGGAATGCTGTTGACTTCATCTGTGCTTTAAAAAAAAGGAAAAGAAAAAATCCTGACAGCTCAAAGTGATTAACCTTTACATGAAGCGAGGCATGACATTTTAGCTAAAAATTTCAAACAAAACGCCCGCAGTTATGAGATAAAGGTGTGAAGTTACAAACACCAGCTCCAGCATCAACCTGAAGCTTTCCACAATGAATGGTCCTTTCTTCTCCTGCTCAGGACATCTATCTCTTTCCCCCGCTTGAATCCTTTCACAAATTTGATATAATGATAGCAAAATGTGGAGGAAAGCTCATTACTACTCAGGATTTACTGTATGCTCAATAGATTGAACTTTGTGACACGAAATCACTAAATGGCTGGAACCACCAGCAATGCTTTCATTTGTGAAATGTATCACCCAGACAGTGCAAATACTTATCAACATGTGGAGGTGTGGAAGGCCATATTAATTACAACCAACACATGTAGCCTGATAACCAGCCGTCCTTTAAAGAAGCTTCAATGAACACATACTGGAGAAAGTTAATTCCCTGCAACCCTTTGGTCTTCCCTGGAATACAATATCACATCAATTCTATCCATTTAGTGAGGTTTAAACTCTCTAGAGAGGTAAATGAAGTTTAATGTTGTTGTTATTCCAGGTTCGCTGCATCCACTCCCCCTGAGAACTGCCTGGGCAAACAGCTGGGAGACACAACTACAAAGACCCCTACTCACACAAGCCACTTTGTGTGGAAAGGAATAGGTCATTACTCAGGAATAAGTTATCAAGGAGTTGTTTGTCTAATGAGACATTCATGCCTAAGTAGAAAAGAAACATTTACTCAAAGAAAACATGCCTGAAAATTAGCTCCAATTTGTACATGGTCAGAGTGTGAGCCCATTACATGGCAAGTGTCAGATTTCCACCAAAGCAATTTACTGCTAAAAACACTTGATCTGTGACCATTATCCAATTCTGAAATGTATCGCACTTCCTGCTGGAACTATAACAAGTAAAACACGTGAGGGGTTTCAACTATTACTCAATCTATAAAAAAACATCTATTTTCATCGAGTTTATTAACAAATGTGAACATTTGCTGACTGTTGAACGATTTTACGTGAAAATATAACAATGCTCTGTAACAGATTATTGTGTGCCTTGAAAATAATTTCACGATGTTTTTTTTAAATCACTTTCGCCAGCTGGAAGGAAGTGCAGAATAAGGCTTGTTCCACAACTTTTAATTTGCCAACAGGGATGCAATTGGCAAGAGGGCTGTGCCAGCTTGGAGCTCCATAGCATTCGAGTGTTGTGTCAGGACAATCAGTTCAGTAATAAATTTAATCTACTGCAGGTGGACACAAATGGCTGGCAGAGTTGAGATTTAGTTACCTAGTCCTTTTATTCTACCATTCTTCCTCCGTTCCAAACTAAAATAGTGCCAGTAGAATGAAGAAGTAAGTAAGGGTGATATGTCAGATTGAGTGCCATTAGAAAATAATCATTACATGTACTTTATGTGATTATCCTGCTTAAGTCATTAAGAAATTTGTCAGACTATCTATTTTGTTGTGGAAGCTTTCCTTTCGTTGCTACCCACTGTGACAGCTTCATCACCAAATAAATGGTAACATCAATTCCTTATGCAGTATTTTTGGTGATTGGTTAATACTAATTTAAATAGGTTAATAGTTTTGTTAAAGGATTACACACAGAAACATGATGAGAATTGATTGTCCATTAACAGTAGGGTATAACCCCTTTTTAAAGCAAGAAGAGCAATGATTTACACGGTAGTATGTCTCAAGGTCAGAACAGATTTTGAGGCTGAGACATCATTAAGAAAGCTCTCAGGTTATGATAGAACAGTTTATGCCAACGTTTCAGCTCCTCAGTAAGCTGCCATCTTGTAATGGATGTATCTAAGAAGACAAATGCAAAAGGCATTTGCCTTTGGTTGAGTGTGCCAACAATCCCTCAGAGTGTTTCATTTTGAAGGAAAGTGCAAAGAAGTGATGACAATTTATGGAATTTCATCCAATACTCTGAAAAATGAGATGACTCACATGTATTTAATTCCTGTGATTTTCTACTGGTTTGCTCAACTCTGATGTAACAGTCGCATGTGTAACACAGTCCTGGTGCAACAATGCCCAACTCCCACAGATCCTAAAACCTATATCTTTGCAATCCCATGGATTACTCAGTCTAGTCTCACTCAACCTATAATTCCAGGGTGGCTTCATCTGGAAATTTTCTGCTTAAGAAATTTTATGACTTGTCCATATCATGACATAACCTTGCAGTTTATTTCCAGAAAATTACGTCTCATCTTGATTTTCAGACAATGACCATTCCTGATATTACCCCAGTGAGTCTATGAATGTATCCAGTAAATTATGGATCAGCTCCTGGTCTGTGCCACATGAAATGCTAAAGAAGCTGATGCAATGAAATTGGTCCCAGGCTGGGAAGCAAAAATTAGCCAGCATTCCCACCACTAATCACTATTCATTGACTTCTGCTTGAAGTGTACATATGTGATGTCAAGTAAAAGACGAGATCAGGGTAACGTGTGATACCCCTGCGGTGAATGGCTGACAAATCTCACACATGCAGTGAGGCTACTTGCTGGAGACAGCAGAGAACAGCTTTCCACCCACAGAATCAAGTTACACAGTTATTGAATAGAATTTAATCTTCATATGGGGCAGTTTTGAATCCTTTTGAAATGTAAAATAATCTAAAAATGCTCAATCTGTTTTCTAGTCACAGCTGCCAGAAGTGACACCCACTTGTTCTTCGAAAGGGAGATGCATTGATCATTATAGAAAACAGAGCCAAATCTACCATGTATTTTATGTTCTGTGGAGCATGAAGATATTAAATAAGGATAGATCCATTCCACCTGATATCATGAGGGGAATAGAATGCAGAGTCTTTTACCCAGGGTAGGGAAATCAAGAACCAGACGACATCGTTTAAGGTGAGAGAGGCAAAATTTAATAGGAACCTGAGCGGCAACTTTTTCACTCAGATTTTGGATGATCAGCCATGATCATATTGAATGGCGGTGCTGGCTCGAAGGGCCGAATGGCCTAATCCTGCACATATTTTCTATGTTTCTGTGAGTTATTACAAGACTGTCTATGAACACATCCAAACTTATCCCTCCTTATATGTTCATGATTTTCAATCACTGCAAAGACACAGACAGAACCAGTGGCGGACTGGCCAGGGTGTCAGCTTGCCCGATGACAAGTGGGCCCCTGATGAAGTGGGCCCCCTATACAAAGTGGGCCCCCTGATGAAGTGGGCCCAGGCTGGGAAGCCCCCTGATGAAGTGGGCCCCCTATATCAAGTGGGCCCCTAATGAAGTGGGCCCCTATACAAAGTGGGCCCCCTGATGAAGTGGGCCCCCTATATCAAGTGGGCCCCTGATGAAGTGGCCCCCCTATACAAAGTGGGCCCCTGATGAAGTGGGCCCCCTTTGTCTCCTGGCAACCAATATTTTTAGACCCAGTCCGCCACTGGACAGAACTATTTCGATATCTACACAATTATGTAGGATTGCTTCTGCCTGTGCAGGCGGATGTGTCCCTGTGTGGAGTGGAAACAAGGACGTTCAGGTGCTGCTCTTCCTATCCATACATGCATGTACACATACATGCACACACACATGACTATCCATCTGTCCTTGGCCAAACACAGGTCTGCCTCTCCATGCGCAGAATTCTGGCCGTGGACAATGAAACTTTAGACAATTCCGTACACGTTCACTGCTGTCTCCGTGTACACGCGGAGTTGGAACCTCGCATCTTCGCAATCAGCCTCCAACAATTGGGAAATCGCATGTTTCGACGGTAAAGCGATTTCTGCGCTCGCTTTAAGTAACAGCAGGCGGGCATTCTCCACATGGATTTACACCTCACACCTTGTCAAATCGCGGAGTGTAAATACTGTTGCGGGGCAAGGTTAACATCCGTGTCCAACAATTTGAGCCCCGCGCCACGCTAAGCGTGTGTGGTGTGAATAACTGATCAAGGGCTGGGAAGTTTGCGAACACTTCTCCAGTGCCCGACCTCGCTGGGGATGCAGCCTCCGACTGCAACCTTGCAACCTACATACACTTTGTGCGGGTATTGCCTTATTATTGCTCTCACTCTGGGCTCAATAACTCAATCGACAAGATTCAGAAGGAATGGGTGAGTCTGAAGAAGGGTCTCGACCCGAAACGTCGCCAATTCCATAGATGCTGCCTGTCCCGCTGAGTTACTCCAGCACAACCAGCATCTACAGTTCCTTCCTACACGCCAAGATTCAAACCTCGTTATAATGTGCTGCAACGTTTATGCGCGGGTAGCAGCATCCCAGAAAGCAGTCACGGTAGTAAATTGAGCACACAAGGAACGGTAGATGCTGGCATCTTGAGCAAATCACAGAGTGCTGGAGGAACACAGCGGGCCATGCAGCATGTGTGGAGCGAGTGGACGGGCCCGCTGAGTTTCTCCAGCACCTAGACAATAGACAATAGACAATAGGTGCAGGAGGAGGCCATTTGGCTCTTCGAGCCAGCACCGCCATTCAATGTGATCATGGCTGATCATCCCCAATCACTACCCCGTTCCTGCCTTCTCCCCATATGACTCCGCTATTTTTAAGAGCCCTATCTCTTGAAAGTATCCAGAGAACCTGCCTCCACCGCCCTCTGAGCAGAGAATGCGGTCAATAACTTTTACGGTCGATAGAGCAGGTTTTTAGGGAACCCTCAAATGCAAAATTTGGTGCTTCCAGAATGGAAGACGTCTTGGGATATTTACACCACCGGTCAAAGATTGGCAAAATCTTGAAAAGCAAGATTGCAAATATGTATCTATTTGCAACACGCGGTGCTGCAATGAAGCAGAGCCTGTATCAGGGCCGCCTCTCTCTCTCTCTCTCTCTCTCTCTAGATCCGACACTCTCCCTGTTACTCCAGGCCCAGCCTCAGCGCAAACCAATATACCCTGACGTAGTACCAAGGAACCGCAGATGCTAGTTTACACAAAAGGACACAAAACGTTGGAGTAACTCAGTGGGACAGGCAACATCTCTGGAGAGAGGGAATGGGTGACGATTGGAGTATGAAGAAGGGTCTCGACCCAAAACGTCACCTATTCCTTTTCTCCAGAGATGCTGCGTGAATGACTCCAGCTTTTTGTGTCTATCTTCGGTGTAAACCAACATCTACAGGTCCTTCCGACACGTGGATAGGTGACGTTTCGGCTCGGGACCCTTCTTCAGACTGATATGCCAATGTACCGTGACTTCGATTCACCATTTAAGATCTCCACCCATGTTTTGTTCGTGCAAATATTTCAGGGCCCTTGAATTATTTTCAGTGGCCACCACCCCCGTCCCGTCAAAGAGTCGTGGAGAGTTGCAGACAGTTCCCTTCCACAAGTATACAAGTTAATCATTAAACGCACTCCCGACTTCACAAGCCACCGCCCCTTCCCGGAAAGAGAATGGCAAATCATCGGCACGTTACCATATGGCGAGAAAGCAAGGTTTCATTACCAATTAGATCTAAAAAAAAATCCCGGTCTCACATTACAAACCTTGCCTCATTTCAGCTGTTTGTTTTTCTTTATAATAAGTCGGAAAGTGGATACTGCATTAAAGGGCCGGCTGGGGATGATTCTATCCCCAAACCACAAAATAGCCATAAATCTCACTCACTCCCCGTAGAGACCCGATGGTGTGCACGAGAAAGGGCCCTGCAGACTGCACGGTGTACAGAGATTACTCTTGACAGATCTGCGCCGATTGCCATTTAATCGCCTTGCAAAAAGGTGCGATTCACATTTTATTTCAAATAATAAATTCACATGGAGAGGTTAATGGATTTGGAAATCCTTCACACCGTCGCCAATCCTGGACATGCCATTGATCAATAATTTCAAAGGTTTTATTGACAATCCAATGCCAGCAAAACAAACGAGCAACTAAAATGAGAAAGAAACGTTTTAGCTTCTTTGTGACTTTAAAGCTGCAAGGATAGTTAAAAAAAAACTAAACGCACATACCCGGAATGAGGATTCCTGGATCAAACTGTGTAGGGAGGGACTGCAGATGCTGCTTTACACCGAAAATAGGCACAAAATGCTGGGTTAACTCAGCGGGACAGGCAGCATATCTGGTTGGAAGGAATGGGTGACCTTTCGGATCGAGACCGTTCTTCAGACCGAGTCTATCTGAAGAAGGGTCTCGACCTGAAACATCACCCATTCCTCCTTCTACCCAGAGATGCTGCCTGTCCTGCTGAGTTACTCCAGCATTTTTGCGTAAACCAGCATCTCCCTTCAACCAGAGGGACAGGATGTCTATGCTGGGTAAAACTGGCAGAGTAGAGGTGCGAATGGCAACAACACGGTGAAGGACGGGGCGAGAGGTCCCTGGGGCTGGAGCGCATGATCACAAACTGCGGAGAAGCTGCCGGCAACGCGACCGGTCTCCCGGGACAACCTGGTATCAATCGGCGCACACCACACAGTCAGGATCCCTCGCTATTGCCCAGCCCTGCTCTACACCTGGAACCTCTCTCCTCCCTCTCACCTCACCGCACTTCGCCACAGAGTGTCCACTTTCAACATCTACCAACTTTCTTTAAAAAAAACAACCAAAACATCCCATTTTCCGCACGGCGACACTGTTGCGTCCAGCGGTCCCGTGATGAAGTGACTCCACGCTCCTGTTTGTCAGTTTAATTCCCCGCTGAAGGTGTACCTCAGGAGAGAGACCCACCTGCTGCTCCTAGTCAAAGCAATAAACAGGAGGCGAGAGCTGGTTCCGTGTGAAAGGTGAGAAGATGGGTGAGAGAGGGTGATGTGTGGGCAAGGAGTTATCTATCAGTGCCCTCCGGAATGGGTACTCGCCCCGCCGGCTGCCCACCGGCCAGGCTGGCTCTGGAAGATTGTTCCCCACTTGCCCCCTCACCTCCCCTCCCCTCCCCTCCCCGCCACCACCGGACCCTGGCTAATTCAGAACGACCTGACCCCAGCAGCGGAGCCCCGCTGTATCGTGTACCGGTAACATAACACAGAGCAGCGAGCGAAGGGAGATGCGAGGAGGCGAAGCGCCGCAAAACTCGTCACACCCCGCATAATACAAAACAGCACCCACCTTGGTGTGTTTGATCTCCAGGTTTGAAGTGGGAGACGGCAGCAGATGGAGGGAGGCGATGAGAGCCGGCGGGTCCGCCTTTAGCTCGCTCGGGAACTCAATCTCGCTGGAAGTCATGTCTGCCGTCAGTCCCAGCTCACACACGATGCCCGCTGCTTTTTCTACTTTTGCTGATCGGAGATTGTGGCTCGTCCCGGGCGCCTGGGCTTTGTTTATAAGCAGGTGTCAGTCTGTGTCTCTCTCTCTTATTGGGCATGAGCTGGGAAAGGGGGCTGGGCCGATGAATGATATGCTCAAAAAATAAGATTCAACAGTCGGGCTCTTGCCATTTGAATGCGGGGCTAACTCTCTCGCCTGGACCATTAGCGACACCTCGAATTATGATCCTGTCACGAGGAGCACTTTATCTCTGCGTCTTGTGTCACTGCCCGGTCGCAATAAGCGAGGACATGAGAGTGCACAGTTCATCTCACCTGGAACCGCCCTGAAACGCGGAGATCAGGCGTTCATACCTGTACGGGGGGCTGGGTAAAGAGTTGGGAACAAATCGCTGACTTCATTCTATAATACAGTGTAACCACTCAGGCAATAACCCCTTACTTACACTCCAAACACATCGGCGAGTGCCACCATCTAGAAACCGAAAACAAGTGGCAGATATTGAAGGTATTGCCACATATATCCTGGTTTCAATTGAAGATGAATCCCTGTTCATCTATCCGTTAGAGCGACGCAGCGATTTTCTAGCCGGCTACTTTTCACTTTTATTTTGGTCTCTTAATACAGAAGCAGATTCCAAGTAACTCTGACAATCTGTCTGTTCTAGTCAGCGTTTACTTTCTACAGGGAAAGGCAGCGGGTTTTGCTGTTAATTCCACTTCGCTATTTACAATTCGTTTCTGGACATAACGTTGCAGACAGATCGATAAGAAATACCCTCCTCTGCGTTATGCTTTTTCCCCCTGGTTAATATATTATTGTTGGAAAGCGGTTCTGTTTAGACAAGAGGTTTTGATAGAACGACATACACCAGCGTTATATTCCGTTCAGCGAGACGAGAGGACATTTGGTGGGACCCATTAGTTGGGTGAATATGTTTGGAGCGGATCCCTCTTCTCGCAGTGAAACTGTCACATAATCTAAACTGAAACCTCTCCCAGACAGGAGAACCGACGGCGATTCCGGGCTGCGGACCGATCGCACACTTTTCCCACAGCCTCGAGACATATCCGCCACTTTTACACAGCTGGGATTTCTCCTTGCCAATAAAAATCCAAGCTTTATGTATACAAAACAGCTTTTGCGGAACGAAGCAGGCGGACTGGTCCAAAAGAAACGCGCTTTTCACAAAGGCAGCAAGAAAGTGCGGTGAATGTTTTGGACTGTCCAGTCTAACACTTCAAGTCCGCCTCTTGCCCGCTGCCTTACAGCTGGCGGGAACTCCCTCGGCCGTTCAATCCGGTATCAGCTTATCCTCTCTTGTTCATTTCATTCATACATTCACATATACAGTACACTCGGGCACGCCGCCGGACATGAACTATCCCCACCGTTATCTGACTTCCCGCCAGGTCATTACATTACCCGCGTTCGCTTCCCTTGGGTATGAGAAGGTGCGATTTGGGTAAGATTAAAGTGTGCCTGGTCTAGTGAATCGGGTCGGCGTTTAATCTTAAAGTGACTCGGACAAACACACAATAAGGGCAAGACCCCCTTTCGTCACTTTGCTGCTTGGGGGGTAATCAACTTAAGGTAGGAAACGAACGCGTTGGACGTGCGGGCCATTTATTTTAAGCGACAAGTGGAACCTTGGCTGCATCTCTGGAGAGAAGGGATGGGTGACGTTTCGGGTTGAGTCCCTTCTCCAGACTGTGTCAGGGGAAAGGGAAACGAGAGGTATAGACGGTGGTGTGGACAGATATATCCGTCTGAGAAACCCAATTAAGGCGTGATAATAATGATTCTGATACGTGTAATAGTTCCGATGTACAGTGACGGGGCTATTACTATAAACCTATTGCAGTGATCCAGGAAGGCACGGACCTGCTTGCCATTTTCAACAAGAAACTGAGTAAGTCCCAGTCTAATGCGTATTACTGATGACCAAAGTCTCAAGACGTTAACATTCGGGCTTCGAGGAAATGACACATCTTTAAACTTTGCGGCGGATCAATAGATCATTTTACAATTGAAATGACAGCCTCGACCCCCCCCATTGGACACCATTCAAGAAATTAGCCTAAATCAACCCGTGTTATCTCTCAATGTCTGAATGGGTACCCTTTCTTTAAAAAAAACTGTTTTCCTACACCAGAGGTTTACATCAAAGTCCTTAATTCCCGAAGAGACTGACAGTGATTAATGTAATCAAAACATCTAGCCCTCGAGTCATTACTTTAAACACAGACAAACAAGAACTCACATGCAGTTAACAAAAGCAAAGCGTTGCCTGCTCCGCCGGCTCACGTTGGGACCCGAGGCAGTGCTCCCTCTGCTGGCGGCTCCTGGCTCCGTGTTCAACCGACCCGCTACACAGCCAGCTCCAATGCAACGCGAAATCAGGCGGGAGCGTCAACAATAGTTGCTAACCCGACCTCCGTATAACAGGGAGGCTATTGTTCAGGTGTAGGAAGGAACTGCAGATGCTGGTTTAAACCGAAGATAGACACAAAAAGCTGGAGCAACTCAGCGGGTCAGGCAGCATCTAAAGAGAAAAGGAACAGGTGACAGCATCTCTGGCGAAAGGTCTGATGAAGGGTCTCGACCCGAAGCGTCACCTATTCCTTCTCTCCACAAATACTGCCTGACCCGCTGAGTTAGTCCTGCATTTTGTGTTTATCTTCAATGTAAACCAGCATCTGCAGTTCCTTCCTACTCAATTTCAAGACTTAAGTCAAGAGGGTTTCGGCCCGAAACGTTGCCTATTTCCTTCGCTCCATAGATGCTGCTGCACCCGCTGAGTTTCTCCAGCATTTTTGTGTACCTAGGAACAGGTAATAATAATAATAATAATAATAATATATTTTATTGTCATTGCACGTCAGTGCAACGAGATTTAGTATGCAGCTCCACCGATGTACAAGAAAAGTAAAATAAATAAATAAGCAAGCTGAGTGACGTGACCATCCGAGGGAGACTGTCCAGTGGGGTGGGTGGGGGGGTCACTCAGCAGGGCCAGTTCAGAGCCGCTATAGCTCTTGGAATGAAGCTGTTTCTGAGTCTGGAGGTTCGGGCGTAGAAGGCCTTGTAACGTCTGCCGGAGGGAAGTAGTTCAAAGTCCGTTACAAGGGTGTGATGAGTCCTTATGGATGCTGACGGCCTTCCTGAGGCACCGTGTGTGGTAGATGCCCTCCAAGGCTGGTAGCTCTGTCCCAAGGTGACATTTCGGGTCAAGACCCTTCTTCAGACTGAGAGTCAAGAGAAAGAGAAACGAGAGACATAGACGGCGATGCAGAGAGATATCGAACAAATGAATGAAAGATGTGCAAAATGTAACGATGATAAAGGCAACAGGCCGTTGTTAGCTGTGGCCCAGGTGAGAACACGTTACAATGAGACTCAACAAGACGGCTTTGAAGCGTGACAAGTGATATTATTTATTGAACGCTAGCAACTCCAACGAAACTCAGATCTACCTTGACTGCACCAGGAAGTTTGGGATTTGCTTTTTTTTTTACACAATATTGTTTTTTTTTAATATATTCAACCTTTTTTTCTGTTGGTTTTATTATATTATATATTGGGTATTGTGTCTACAAACCTGTTGTGCTGCTGTAAGTAATAATTTAATTGTTTCTTTTCGGTATATACAACAATAAAACACTCTTGACTTAAGTCTTGAAATTGAGTAGGAAGGAACTGCAGATGCTGGTTTACACTGAAGATAAACACAAAAAGCTGGAGTAACTCAGCGGGTCAGGCAGCATTTCTGGAGAGAAGGAATCGGTGACGCTTCGGGTCGAGATCCTTCATCAGACCTTTCGCCAGAGATGCTGTCTGACCCGCTGAGTTACTCCAGCTTTTGTGTCTATCTTGAAATTGAGACCTTTCAACCGTTTGTCCGCTGAATATCATAATATTTTTTCACAATATTCTTATTTGAAGATTTACTTTATACGCATTTATCAGTTGGCGAGTGTACCAAAAGTGTACAGTCATTTCTGCAATTACTGTTACTTTATTCCGAGTAAGGATGACTGCACCACTGACTCAGTTCGAACAGTCAGTCCCATTGTGTATCGCCGCAGGACCTTCCACAGTTGGGGTCTTGAACCTTGTACCTTCCGAAGAGTCCACCAGGGACTATACTGAATGTTGGACAATTTTATACTGGACATTTTTTACATTTACCAAGCCATTTAATCAAGCCAATTAACCTATAAACTCGCGCGTCTTTGGAATGTGGGAGGAAACCGAAAATCTCGGAGAAAACCTACGCAGGTCACGGGAGAATGTACAAACTCCGTACAGACAGCGCCCGGTAGTCTGGATCAACTGCGCCCCCGTGACTGCCCTCTGTGTCCACAACGGTTGACAACGGTCTGACTACAGTTATGTGGACACACGCTGACAGAATAACCCGGGGTCAGCTCGATCTCTTTCACACTTCAGATGCCAGAGCGTCGTTCTCGGTCTGAAGATCAGCGCCGTGGATGGTCGACAACTCAAATTTGTAACTGTATAATTTAGACTATGGCGTGTAGGAAAGAACTGCAGATGCTGGTTTACATCGAAGATATACACAAAATGCTGGAGTAACTCAGCGGGACAGGCAGCATCTCTGGCATCAGTCTGAAGAAGGGTCTCGACTCGAAATGTCACCCATTCCTTCTCTCCGGAGATGCTGCCTGTCCCGCTGTGTTACTCCAGCATTTTGTGTCCATCTTTAATCTTAGCTATCTGTGTGTTGGAGATCCGACTTCAGAGAGAGCGCAGTCCAATTTCGACACACGAGGAATAGCTGGCGATTGTGTATTTGTAAACAACAACTGAACAGGTATCGGAGGAAAAAACCCAACATGTGTTGAAATCAAGATGCCCCGAAAGTTAATTCCATAACTGGAATTAAGTCTGTAACATCAATCGTTCTCGTTTAGAAAATAAAACCTCATATATATTGTCAAGGCAATCCTTGATCCCTGGAGGACATCAAATTATTTCCTCAAAATCGTACATACTTACAGCAGGCAGGAAGGTGTGGTTGGAAAATTCGTGTTTGGCAGGTTGGCTGCAAGTGCATATGGACCTGTGAGTGGAAGATGCAGTGGGTCAGGAGCCTGGGCTTTCCAGTCCCCTCCGCCCACCGTGGACTGGGAGCATTTACTGGAGATGAGCTTAACATGGAGGCTTGGGTTCAATGGGAAATAATTACACTGAAGAGTCAGTGGATGATGCTCCAATCTGATTCAGCCACTTCAACTGGTTTGCCTCTTTATCTTTGCTCTTAATATCAATGGCCCGGGTCTTCCACAGAGCAGCCTGCCATTCATTTGCACGCATCACCTCTCACTAAACCCGTACTTAGCTGATGGTGACCTTCATCTGATGGAGACCTCTTAGATCTTTCCTACAAAAGCAACACAGTGGTCAGCTTCCCTGTTTCCTGTCAGGTGTGGGAATACTGTGCAGCTCTTCTCCCAGGTCTAGACCTTGAGATGTATAAACCAAAATCTCCAAGTCTATGAAGTTGGAGATTTGCCATAGTTTGACTGCCCAAAATGCAACAACTCGCACTTATCTGCATTAAAATCCATCAACCATTCCTCAGCTCACTTGCCCAGCTGATCACGATCTTGCTGTAATTTCTGATAATGATAACCATTTTCGCTTTCTACGATACCACCCACTTCAGTGTCATCCGCAAACGTACTAATCATGCATCGTACATTTTCACCTAAATGTTCCCATTTTCACCCTTATTATTCCCTCTTTATTGTCCTCGTGACAAGACCCACAGTCCCTATAGTTGTTAACCCTTTTCAATTATATTTATGTTTGATGATCTATTTTCTTCTTTTAAAATTTCCTTTAAATCAGATTTTATAACAAGGTCTTAGTTCCTCATCGTACTTTTCTACTACAGTTGCGAGAAATACTTTGGAATGGCGTATTATTTCTGCTGACTTAAAAGTGAGATTCAAATAGCGATAAAATAAATGGCATTTAGGATCAGCTGTGCAAAGTGTTATCCTGGAGTCCAAGATCATTATTGGTGCAATCAAGGCATTGGATGTAACCAGAAGCTCATCTGGTTAACAAACTAAATTATGTTAGGCAGGAGACGCCAGTAAGCTCATTGGGTCAAGCAGCCTCTATTGGGGGGAAAGGCAATGTATATGGTGGAATAGATATATACAGAAGACTAAATATCTCTAGCTGATCAAATTAGTGTTAATTATAACTATGAAGTTAGATTTTCAGATTTTTTTCATCATGAGAACAACATTCAACGAATAATAAAAGACACAAGCCGCTGGAAAAAGGCACATAGTTCCTTGTTTCTACAAAGTGCTGGAGTGGCTCGGCAGGTCAGGCAGAATCTCAGGACTCCATGTTTTCCTGAAATGCTGACTGTCCCTCTGAGCTACTCCAGCACTTTCTGTCCTTTTTTTTGTAAACCAGCATCTGCAGTTCCTTGTTTCCACATTCAACTAATAATGCTTTGATTTTTTTCTTGAACATCGGCAACGTTTGGAATCTGGGTCTCTTATTTTCTCATGGTTAATGATTGCTACATGATCTGTATCATCAGATGCCTTACATCATCCAGATTTTGTTGATAAGGCATAGGGGAAAGCAAATAGGATGAGTTTGTAGGCAGATTAGTGAGGTGTATATTTATGGCAGAGTTATAATTGTGGGTGGTTTCAGGTTAAAAATAGACTGCAATGAAGAAAGCATAAGTGATAAGTTATTTATGCAGTATAAATCAACCACCCATCAATCTGTTGCTGCTTCATCAAGGAGTTTTTGGCTTGTTTTGGGATACAAGAACAAAGGGGCCTCTGTAAAGTAGGAAACAGATAAGTAGACACCACAACAGAATTAGGTTTAGTGCAAGTACAGAAACAAAGAAATATTAACTGCGGACATGGCTCCTTTGCTGAAAAAAAAACAATGCAAGTGCACATAAATGGGAGTGACTGTGCAAAGATGAAATCTTTGGAAAAAAATATCAAATCAATTAGCAGCGGGAATTGTTAAAGAAGTTACAATTCAAATTATATGCCAAATAAAGAATTCAGGGTTTCTGGAAATTCATAAATTACTTACGACAATAGAAAATTGATCAAAAAGATATTTTTGCTGTGCACCAAGGCTACAGTGAGATCAGAGACAAGAGGTCCCAGCAGGACCTACACTGTGGACTGTGAGCGGGTTATTGGAAAGTAAGAGCAACTCGATGACACTGCTGACACTGCATCACCTTGATGATCACCTCGAACATGCAGGTGGTAAATCACTGGCTAAATTTGATCTCCTTTTATTAATGGGATATTCTGAGGACACTTTTCACATTGTCGGGTAGATGGCAGTGTTGCAGCTCTGTTGGAACATGACGAAATCCAGAGCACGTCTCCATGACACAGGCAAGAGGGTATTGAGATATTCAATGTGTCCAGTCATTTCCCAACATCTTCTTCTTGCGTATGGCTTGCACAGCCTAAAGTTGTAGGACAACTTGTTCTATTTGATCTTATTTGATTGTGCACGCCAGGTTGATTGCATTCCTTGAAACGCGACGGTTGCAATCTCCCACCCCATCAGTTGGAATGAATCGAATTGGCTGAAAGCCGACTTTTGTGATGCTGGGAATCTCAAGAACAGCTCAGAGATAGTCTTTAATAGGCACTTCAAGCTGATGATATTGCAATAAGTTCAGCCTTTTGTTCTTTAGCTTTCAATGTTTTTCCATTATTCACCAGTGAATGTGACAGGATAACCAGGCTTCGATGTGATCCTTTGTTTTTAAGATTGCTTGGCCCATAAAAACAGCCGGATCCATTTGGTGTTGTGCACATGTGTACTTCTATGTTGTAGCTTCACTAGCTTGATTTTTCATTTACATTCCTCATGGAATCTGACTGGATGGAATATGGGATAAGACAGTCCATGCTCGAGTGCAAATTGGCATCTGTCGATGGCCCAGACTAACTCATGGGTACCTAGTATTGAGCTGGTGACCTGTTCTGAATCTATCCTCTTTAACACTGTGGAGAGTATTTGTAAAAGGGATACTTTCATCCCCAAAGGGACTGCTTGTTGATCATCCCAATCAATTCTTCCCATGTGTGGCAGGTAAGTTGGTGAGGACATGGTTTTCTCATTTTCCGCTCACCACTCACCAATAAGCCAGTCTGGTAACCTTGCCCTTTTGTTGAGTTAATGGTAATGATGCTAAGCCACACCTGGTGTTGGACTTTGTGGTTTTTCACTTGTTGTTTTCAGTGCTCCTTCCAAAGCACGGTTGCTTCAATCATTGAGTAGCACTTGTTCATCAGTCTAGGCAAGACAGTTCAAGTTCAAGTTCAAGTTACACTTATTGTCACACGCACCAATTGGTACAGTGATATTTGAGATACCACACAGCCGTACAAATAAAAAAGAACACAATACACGATAGGTATAGGTATAGAAGGTATAGATAAAAAGCCGGTAGGCAGCGCGACCCACGTCGCAGCGGCCTCTGCAGTCCGTCTGTCTTTTTTTATTTTTTTGTCTCGTTTGAGTGTAGTGTGTAGTGTATAGTGTTTTTATTTTAAACTGGGTATGTGTGGGGGGTGGGTGGGGAAATTTTTTAAAAATCTTTTCCCTGTATGGAGGATCCGACCTTTCTCTGTCAAGTCTCTGTTGTCGTTGGGGCCTAGCACCGTGGAGAGGCCTCCAACCAGAACGACCTGGGGCTCCAGTCGCGGAGCCTGCGGACTACTCACCATCGTGGAGCTGGCCGAGTTCGGAGCGTGGAGAGCTGTGGTGGCGCGCTGCTGCGGCCCGACCCCGGAGATTCGGAGGCTCTAGCCGCAGGCCTGGTGGACGGTGACATCGGGAGCTCGCGGGTCCCTGGTGGGAGACCGCTTTTCGGAGCTCCTGCAACGGCAGCTACTCCCGCCCGTTGCGGGGTTGAAGATGACCTGGAGCGGGGTCTTACATCGCCCGGCGCGGCTTTAATGGCCGCAGGACTTGCTAGCGCCCGCCGGGGGCTCCAACATCAAGACCCGGAGCGTGCCCTTGCATCACCCGGCGCGGCCTGAATGGCCGCGGGACTTACTTACCATCGCCCCCTGGGGGCTTTGACTTTGACATCGGGAGGAGAATGGGGAGTGCAGGGGAGAGACAAGACTTTGCCTTCCATCACAGTGAGGAGGAGATTCACTGTGATGGATGTTTGTGTAAATTGTGTTGTGTCTTGGTTCTTTTCTTGTTGTATGACTGCAGAAACCAAATTTCGTTTGAACTTCATTTGAGGTCCAAATGATAATAAACGGTATTGTATTGTATTGTATTGTATTGTATAGAGTTTAACATAAACATCCCCACAGCAGGCGGTAAACACCACCTTTACCTTGTCCACATGGATTCTAGTGTCTACACTGATGACTTCCAAGGCCACTGTCTACCCAGTGCAACCAACTGGGCTGTCAGCTGCTTTCTCTGTCCTGCTGAAGGATCAGGACACGGCCAGCAAAAGTGATGGGACATTGGCCAAAAGATATTGGTGAGGTTGTTACTTGCCTGTTGCCCCGTTGAATGATGGCACAAATCACTGACGTTCATGAGGGGAATTTTGAAGGTCAGTTGGACAGAATATCTTTTTGTCTCAGTTAAATCCAGACCCTAACCAATGCAGGGTTGCCAGGTGAGTTTATTCTGACTAATTGAAGCTGCAGAAGCTGGTTTACCAAAGAAGACCCGGAATGCTGGAGAACCTCAGCGGGTCAGGCATCATTTCAGGAGAACATGGATAGATGATGTTTCACATTGGGACCCTTCTTCAGTTGCCTATTATTGTTCTCCTGAGATGCTCTCTGACCCACTGTGCTGTTCCAACACTCTGTATCAAATCTTTAGTAGCTTGATACAATTCAATGGTCATTTCACCATGTCCCCCGATCATACTAGTCCAGTAACATTACCACTACACTACTGTACGTAACGTTGTAGCATCTTTTTCGTTATCATTCTCTACCAGCATTGAGCTATCTCACTGCATCACCATATTTCACCAATATCGCTACATTTTACAACATAAAGCCTATTTCTTCTTTCCACTGTTGCCTTGTGTGGTTCTAACTCATGCTTTCCAACCTACTTCAACTCCCACCACTGTTTTTGCAGATAGAAATCTTCAGACATAATCAAAGCTGGGGAGGGCGACATTACATGACATAAAGAGAGGAGTGTTACAACATTGCGATCATGGCAATCTGTTGTAAAACAGTCGTTCGATAGCAAGGGAAGGTTTTACAAGGAAATACCACTTGATTTGTAGCTTTATGATATTGTCTTGTAAAGATGTCCGAAGCAGGTTTCTCCAAATATAGTGAATTGCTTTTCTGTATGTATTGTAATAACATCATTTCTATATATACAAAAGGTGGAATTACAGCCAACATTTGGAAAGTTGCACTAATAAAAGGTAATCCTCCAAGTTTTCCACATGCAATTAGTGTACAGTCCAAGGTAGAGTTCAAGCGAGCAGTCGCTTGTCTCAATAGTAATGGCACATGCTGGAAGTTAATGTGTCTGTTGAGTTATCACTGGAATGTTTTTCAAACCATTGTGAGTTTCCAAGCACCAGTTGCATTGCATAAAAAATGCCATAAGCACCAATCCTTTACTATAAAAAGGTTTGATTCTAATTGAATTTGTTACTTGATTTATTTTAATGTTAATAATGTGACCTCCCACATAAAACCGACAGTTTTATGAAACTTCCTCTTTGACCTTGCTCTTGGGCCAGAACCATGCCACATAATTGATATCATGCTACAGCTTAATTCTATAGCCGCCGTGAATCTAAAAATCCCACTGACCGTGGCGAAAATTAAGCTGAATTATGGCCGAATATAAAATGGAAAAATGACTTTCTGGAAGTTTCTACATAAGAATAGACACCAAGGGCTGGATATATGTTTTAAAACTAATTTACAGTGCAATAGTGGAACTGATATTTGTTTCCCTTGCATCCTCTACACTCTGCGACTTGTTTTGGATAAATTACCATCCCCAGTCTCTGTCATTTAAATCAGCTGAAGTAGGCAGTTACTAGAATACAGCAATCTGCAATTAATAAAACAATTGCATTAATATTAGCCAGCACGGTGAGATTGTAGAGTAGTCAGTGAAATTCTTACCTCCATCATAATACAAGTTTAGACTCAACAATGCTGTGTTCATTTACAACGTATAAAACCTATTACTCTGAATCTGAATTTCAAATTGTCAATTGATTATGATCCTATCAATTGATTGATCAGGTGTTACATGGTTGCGTCTATTTCTGAAGCTAAATTCACACCTACATGGCATATAGTCTGAACCTGGTGTATTGAGACCATAAGGATAGACAGAATATGGAATATAAAACATAGAATTTAGAAAACAAAG
>CM075989.1:15914976-16065183 GCA_038087875.1 Malacoraja senta
ATGGCTTGCATTTGAGGTCATGACAATTATTCCATTCTTTTTATGTTACTCTAAAAGGTAAGGATGTCCCCAACTTTGTGTTCTAGTTCAGAATCTATTCCTGAGATAAAGATCTCATATAACAAGATAATGACCATAAACTAAATCATCACTTACCAGGCTTTGCCCACTCTCACCTCTTTTACAGCATTCTCCCCCCCAAAACCTGAAGAAGGATCCTGACCCAAAATGTTGTCTATCCATATTCTTCAGAGATGCTACTTGACCAGCTGAAATACTCCAGAAAATTGTTTTCTATGCAAGAATTTGCAGTTACTAGCATTTGCAGTTCTTTGTGTCTCCATAAACTAAACTACACTGTGTACAGGAAGGAAAATAGTGTAGCAAATTCAACTGTTAAATGATAGTGGCATGATTTAGAATAATGAGTAGTATTTTAACTATAACATTCTTCTTGGTTATTAAATGTAATATGTTTTCATCAAGAAATTCAGTATCAAATGAACTCAACTGTGGAAACAGTCCAGTCGTCTGTATAAAACTTTGGTCCATGTACTTGTACCCTTACATTGGTATTATAATCCATCCACAAGTTTAATTCTGAAACATAGAATAGAGAGATCTAAGACAAGACACAAAAAGCTGGAGTAACTCATCGCTGGAGAAAAGGAATAGGTGACATTTCAGGTCGAGACCCTTCTTCAGGCCCGAAACATCACCCATTCCTTTTCTCCAGAGATGCTGCCTGACCCACTGATTTACTCCATTGTCTGTCTTCGGTTTAAACCAGCATCTGCAGTTCCTCCCTACACAATAGAAAGATCTAAGTGTTTTAATTCATTTGAGAACATTTGCTCTATTTAAGTACCCAAAGAACGTCCTGTACATCCTGCGATGGCTGAGGATGGATCAATATTTATTTTAAATAGAGTTGCTCAACTCTTTTTTCTCTCCCAATATTCAGTAAAGTTTAAATTGATTTACTATGCAGCACGATAGCTGGAGAATTAGCCTCAGCAATTCTCACGGATGTTTTTACATTTTCAGCCTCACACATGTTTTGGTACCGGAAAAGTTTTCACATCCCAAATAATGGTTTCCCACATGAGGAATAACTTTAGGTGAACGGAGGATTGAATGAATGGGAATTTCTTGCGTTTTAATTGATTTAGTAGCTGGTTGCAACTTCATTCCATAAAAAAATAATTCCTTTCTCATATGTGGCTTCCTGCTTTGAGAGTTCTCGACTCCCATGCTCAGAGAGGCAGACATCAAATACTCAACTATTTTTGAAGCATTAGCAGCTGTTTGGCTCCTAGTGTCTTCCAACTCATGGAATGACACAGTTTTGTAAATATTCCATAGCCTCATGCACACTGGGCACCTGTGCCTAAGACAATGCAGGAAATTTCATATCCTGTTCCAACTTAAGAACTTCATTTCCGGTTCTTTGGAACATTCAGAGCTGACAATTATCATCGTAATGGAAGAGATATGGGCCTGGGGAACACAAGTGTACTTTGAGATGCATTCAGTTTTACAATAAAAATGTTGCACAGATTTAATAATAGAAATTCCAAACAGTTATACTACGGCCATTTATCAATTGTTATTAACATTTGCGATATAATAATAATCCTTCCATGCTTGACTCCAAATACAATCATTAGCTTATAACATATGTGCCATGAAACTATATACGCACCATATTATGAGGATCCTGAACAGATACCAAACTGGAATTCCTACTGAAATAGGAGAATCTCCATGTTATAGTGGCTGCAATAAAGCCACGGTCACAAGGCTAATTAAATGCAGTTTTGCATCTTGCATCGTACTTTCTTTTATCGCCGAAAAGGTCATGCAAGGATTGAATTTCAAAATCATTACTTTAATACCCCTGATCGATTTTAATGTGTTCATAGGCAAGGAACTTCATTGATGTGTCCATACAGCAAAACAATGTTCACCCCAGGAAATTGGCTCCTACTGAGGTCAACCGCAGAAACAGCTCACCATTGGTATCTGTTATCTCCTGATGAGGTGCAGATACACGAATGCTTGGAGAAATCAAATAACTGACAGGAGTCTTTAATTCTGACAGGAAAAAAGGAGGGTGCAATTACTTTTGCAAATTTGTGATTTTTACCTCATATTACTAAATAATGTTATGTGATTCAAATGGATGAGCTCCAGTCCAGTTATGTCATAGGCAGACACAAAGAACTGCAGATGTTTTATACAAAAAAAGACACCAAGTGCTGGATTAATTCAGCGGATCAGGCTGCACCTTTGGAAAACATGGATAAGGTCCTGAACCGTAAACATCGCCTATCCATGTTCTCCAGAGAAGCTACTAGGTCCACTGAGTTACTCCAGCACTTTGTGCCATTTTTACGGGTAACTATGTATTAATGAAGAAAAAACCCATCAGGAATTAGTTGTTCATGCAACCTTTAAACTAAGGAGAGATGTATGAAGGGATCATAGAGAGGAAATAAACAACTTGGAAATTGAGCTGCAAATATAAATAGATAAATCGCAATAAAACCAATTTTCTCTCCCTCATCCACAGATTCTTCTGCAGACTGCCTTTTGGTCAGGTAAGCATGATGCATTCTCAGAATTAATATTATTTCAAATCAAGTAAGATTAAATGGAAGCATGACTGAAGTGAATGAATAGCAGGACATCAAATGCATTTTGCATAATGAAGACTTTATTTTGCAGTCAGATTAATAACTTAGACTAACGGTGCAAAAAGAGGAAACAAATCAAAAACATGAGCCCCACCTGACCTGTATAGGAATAGTTACAGTGCCTTATACAATCCCTGTTAATGCACTTCCAAATGTAAACTACCTGTTATTCCCATTACCCTTGATCAGGGGTGGGGAACCTTTTCATGGTGGAATGCCGCATTAAGTTAGCTGTAATCTAATAAGGCCGCATCCAAGAAACATCAATTAGATATACTTCAAAATGTACATTATTTGGTTAAAATAGCCCTCATGACTTACTAATGTTTTAATTGTGGCCGTCAGTCGGAGAGGATTATTTCGTTGAATCTTCTTTTACTCTTTAGTATTTTAAATACGTTCATTTTAAGATTAATATAAAAATAACAAAAGACAAACAAAAACATACTAATAAAAATAAAAGGATTTGTTCTACAAAATTTGGATTCGTTCAAAAGACCACACTTAATGGCCTAGAAGGCCGCAGGTTCCCCACCCCTGCCCAAGATCATTTCCCGCCATACTTCCTGTGTTAGAAAGATGTCTATTTGAAGAAAGCAATGTGAACGAATCCATTTGAGCTGATAGTTTGCCTTATTGATTTCTGATTCTCGAATTGGTTGCAATCCAATTTTACAGTTAACAAAATGTTCTTACCATCAACAACATTCACTAACTGTTTTTACTTGTTTATCTAATATATAAATTTTCCCTTCCAGTCAAAATCCTTTACGTTCAAATATATATGTTACTTGAGGTATTATGACCATAAGTGGAGACAGATTTTTAATATTGCAGACAAGGAACTGCACATGCTGGAATCCTGAGCAAAACACAAAGTGACTGGAGGAACTCAGTGAGTCAGGCAGCATCTCTGGAGGTATTGTCCTTTCCTTCCACAGATTCAGCCTGCCCCGCCAATTTCCTCCAGCAATTTGTGTTATTGCAGATGGACTGCACACGTTAGGTGGATCTGGTTTTGATGGAGAAGCTGTAGTCCAGCATTGTCACCTCTGATTCACTGTTCTCTAATTATTTAAACACACCATGTCAAGATCTTTTAACATTTATCTGTGAGATTTCTAGGTGAAAATAACAAACTATGACACAAATGTTTTAACTTATTAAATCTAAGATGGGTCTGCAAAATAGTTTAATATTTTAAACTCTTATTCTAAGTTTTAACGGTTAGTTTTATATCCATTATGGTTACACTACTGACACAAAGAGACTGGGCTAAGACTACTTCCTCCAATGGGCAATGCTAAAAAAGTATTA
Organism: Malacoraja senta; assembly: GCA_038087875.1. Classification (NCBI taxonomy): domain Eukaryota; kingdom Metazoa; phylum Chordata; class Chondrichthyes; order Rajiformes; family Rajidae; genus Malacoraja; species Malacoraja senta. The sequence continues at coordinate 15,918,993 of CM075989.1, forward strand.
TTTGAATATGCCACATGGGCCAATGAGCTGGAGTTGGTGCAGGCCGTAAGACTATACGAGTTAGAGCAAACAGTTTATTCCACAATTAATGAAGTCAATTTAGTTTGAAGGCATACAATTTAAAGAGTGTAGGAAATAGAAATGATTGCAACCTCTCCCCAGAAAGCTGGAAAATACAGTGAGTGAAGAATTGTTAGCCACAAACCAAATGTACAAAATCAATCACAGTCACTTACAGTATGTTCACTGAGTTTGACCTAAGGAAGAATTAACCATCATGTTAATGACCCTTGGCATAGTCACTAATCTAGTACCAAGACATTTTACTCAGAAGCCCCCTTTCGGAGATGGAATGAATGGTGTTAAAACGGCACCATTACTATCACCACATTAACATCACTTTCAAACTATCCAATAGTTAGTTTCTTTGATTGCGTTAGTAGAGGAAGAGGGACTCTGTGGCAGTCTGATGGTGACAGGGATATCTCCTGCTGCCTTTAAGTTTACTATCATAACATCTATGAAACATTTGGACAGGTACATGGATAGGATCGGTTGAGAGGGTTATGGGTCAAGCATGGACAGGTGGGACTAGTGTAGATGGGGCCTGTTGGTTGGCGAGGGCATGTTGGGCCGAAGGGTCAGTTTCCACACTGTATGATTCTATATCTATATCTATTCTATGACTACTCTCTGCAGACCATTCAAACTCTGGCAACTGACCCCTACATTGCCCATTGGGCAGTACACATCCCACCACACCAGGAGATGCTCTCTGGCTGATTATGACTGAGAGAGCCACAAGTGTCATACATAAGTTTTGGTTTGGGCAAATAGTGATCACCCTCATGGCCTAATGATGGTCTGGATAGCAACTGATATGGTGGTGAAACCATGATCTAGAACATACATGAGGGGTGGAGGGTGGGAGGGTGGGATTGATGCTGGACATATAGTCAGCAGGAACAGGCACAACTATAATGATCGTTTCGCTGAACACCTCCGCTCGGTCAGCATTAACCAACCTGATCTCCCTTTGGCTCAGCACTTCAACTCCCCCTCCCATTCCGAATCCGACCTTTCTGTCCTGGGCCTCCTCCATTGCCAGAGTGAGCACCACCGGAAACTGGAGGAGCAGCACCTCATATTCCACTTGGGCAGTCTGCATCCCAGTGGTCTGAACATTGACCTCCAATTTCCGGTAGCCCTTGCTGTCTCCTCCCCTTCCCTCAGCCCTCTGGCTCCTCCTCTTCCTTTCTTCTTCCTGACCCCCCCCTCCCCCCACCCTGCATCAGTCTGAAGAAGGGTTTCGGCCCGAAACGTTGCCTATTTCATTCGCTCCAGAGATGCTGCCGTACCCGCTGAGTTTCTCCAGCTATTTTGTCTAGGCACAACTATAACACTTGTATGAATTAGCTCCGTACAGCCTGAGTAGATCTGTATAGGGACAACTTAGTTTAGTTTGCTTTAGAGATACAACGTGGAAACAGGTCCTTTGGCTCACTGAGTTCACACCGACAACCGATCACCCATACACTAGTTCCATGTCCTACAGACTAGGACCAATGTACAGCAGTCAATTAGCCTACAAACTTGTACATCTTCGGAATGTGGGAGAAAGCCAGAACACCTGTAAAAACCCACGTGGTCACAGGGAGAACTCCTCACAGACAGCACCCGCAGTCAGGATCAAACCTGTGTTTCTGGCACTGTGAGGATCTAGTCCGAGCCAATTACTAATCTAATTAACACTTCCTTTTAATTTCATTAACCTTTAACTGCACTAAAACATTTTCACATACCTCCTTTATAAAACATTTTAAAAACTTAAATGTATATGTTTTAATATTTACTGGAAAACATATTTATTAATATATATCATATTTACATGTTTCCTTGTGGTAAACATTGAATTGGATACAATGTTTAACAACAGCAAATACTTGAACATGCATTTACCATGTTGTGACAGAGCATCCAGAGTCAATCTTTTCCCCTGGTTTGAATGATCCCAGAAGGGTTTTTTTCTGCACAAACCAATTTGCACAATTTGGAAAGGTTATAACACCTAATAATCACCTGCCCCACTGTTTGTAAATGGTATGTTGCGGCAAGTATTATTGAAGGAGAGTATCCCTAACAAAGTGATAATACTGCAAGTAGGGACAGTGTTAGAGTGGAACGCCCAGTAAAATGGTGTGATTGCTCCCTTTACAAGACTCTTAAAAACAGGGTTGTGAACTAGCCATGAGTCATACTAGGTAATAGTGACTGCTGGAAAATATTATCTTTTAATACTATTGTGAATGATGAGGTATTCCTGATGAGTTTTTATAGTTTCAATGAGTCACAGATGTGTTTTTTCTCTCTTTTCTTTGTTGTCGCACAAAACGGTACTATTACCATCACAAACCATCAGCAGGAAGTTACAAAAAAGTGCTTCCAATCATCACTAATAACAGGGACACACCCCTTCTAACCATTGCACCAAGAATTATTTCTATACACTCTGCTAGCTTTGGAAATCTTGTTTAGCATTTCTACTATTCGATATATTAATAGATTTCCCCAGTATTAATGCTGAGCTTGTGAATTTTAAATCAATTCCTTACATCAATTCATTTGATGAATAAAGTTTTTACTCATCAAATGTTAACCAAATTCAATGGACATCTTTATCTGGATTCAAAGGAAGTTTTATTATTATTTAATTATGTTTATTTTTGCAATCATCTTAAAGTATTAGTGCACTGTATGAAATATAACACTTCATATTTATATATACTTTCACTGTAGTTAACATTCTATGTTTGGGTGGACTAAGGAAGTCCAAAAACCAGGAAAGTATTTATAGGACAGTAAATGGTCTGAGGAAATCAGCAAGCAGTTTTATTCAACAAGTCAGAAACTGAAATTGGTTTATTCTACTATCTATATTTGCCAAAAACTAACTTTATAAAGAATATAAAGCTGTTGTGCTGTTCCTAAGGGCAACCAATATAAAATATTAATCACTTCTGCAAACTCCAGTCTCACTGTGACCCATAAAATGCACAAAGTCCCATTAAGGCCATTTACCCTGTTTTTTCTCTTATAAGTTTTAAACTGCAAATTAGATTGAAGGTCAAATCTAATTATAAACCTTTACATTATAAATGCACTCCAGCTGTCATTATCCTAAATATCTTTTTCGTCTGATGCAAATTGTAAAGTTGCCATTCTGAATAAAACTTAGTCTAAATAGTTGAACATTGTTGATGCAATCCTGCACACCGAGTAACCCATTAGATATCAGCATGATAAACATAAAAGTCTGTCCCAATTCCTTTCCCAGTGACACCATGAATACCATTCTTAGATTGATCTACCAGGAGGCAGCCTTGAGGGAGGTGGCTTGCCTCATGGAGTGAGGAAAAGGATGGGACAAGACGTATGCCATTCCCTTCCTCCCAACGTCTTGGATGAGAATTGCAGGAACTCAAGCAAACAAAAGAAAAACAAATGGAGAAGGTTTTGGTGGATTGGTTACTACACTGGGAGCTCTCAGCCAACAATCCAATATACTTTGGCATAGAGATCAAATGTTTAATAGAGATCAAATGATTACATCTATTCCCCGTGAAACACTGTTAAAACACTATGTTTACACACATGATCATAAATGCTTGCATGCATTTTCTACACTAATTCCCACTCAATGTTCTGGCAGAGTATTCAACGCCAGACTGTTTACTCGTAAAATGTCTTCAATTTTGCGAATATTTTCCAAGGAACCAATACACTCCGTGCTGGATTGAGAACAGGTATGATGAGGACTATAAATTCTGTGTTACCAGCCACTGCTGTTCTATAATCTACCAACAAGATGTTGTTAGATTACAGAGCAGCAGGGAGTATGGAGTAGAGAGAGTCAGGGAAACAACTATATCCTGAAGACCGTCTCTACTTGGTAGTGAATTAAACATCTTTAAATGACCACTTCTTCAGCTAATCTCTGGAAGCTGGTAAATTAGACGCTGCTAAAGAGTGCAGCTTATTTGTAGTTGTTTTATTTTCAAATATTGATATGCTTTATTGTTCTACTTTGCAAAAAAACCAAAACTACTTTGGCACAGTGGTCGAGTTGTTGCCTTACAGTGCCAGAGACCCGGGTTCGATCCTGACTAAGGGTGCTGTCTGTAGTGTTTGTGCATTCTCCCTGTGACCGCAGGGGTTTCCTCCGGGTGCTCCAATTTCCTCCCACACTCTAAAGACGTGCAGGTTTGTTGCCTAAATGGCTTCGGTAAAAATTGCAAATTGTCCCTAGTGTGTACGATAGAGCTAGTGTTCGAGGTGATCGCTGGTCGGCGCAGACTTGGTGGGCCGAAGGGCCTGTTTCCGCGCTGTATCTTTAAAGTCTAAAGTCTAAAAACTACTTTTGGAGTTCTTGTATTTTAGTCATTTAAGAGAGACCTTCTGATGATTAGCCTGAGCAAAGACTAGCTTCAAACAATGTAGGCAAGGGCTTCATTTCTACTAATCAGGCCCAGCATGCACTATAAGCATTAGGAATGTAGAAGCAGTTCTTGGTGAGAATGCTCTGTGGGAGGGCTGTCTCACATTGATAGGATGGGAGGAGAGAACACTGGCTATCTTTTACCATCTCCCATCAATCTGTTATGAAACTGGGAATGTAACTTGACATTTTGTTATGGAACAAAATACTTGCACCAAATGTTTGCACTCTTGTGACTCTTCAATTGGTCACGAAATTTACATATGGCAACAGAGCAAGCTTGGGGCACCAAAATGTTTATTTTCCTTCTCTGACAGCTTATCTGTGGGGCACTTCTCCATCCCAAATGTTTGCTGACTTCCAGAACTTGGGAATCTTTGCCACAATAACATACAAAATTATAACTAACTACATTGGAAGTAACATTTTACATCGCTTGATTTTAAGTTTCTGATACCTTGATATTCGACTACATTTTAACTTAGTAGTTTGAACAAAATAAGGGCATTGTATCATCATTCTGACAATTCCTAAGCTGATTTTAAATGATTCCAGGAGAAAACAAAGTACCTGTTACCCTGACTCTCATTTCTCAATATATAATTCCGTCAAGTAGATTTCATGCCTTTTCATTTTTGTTGATCAAGTAAAATGCTCTGTATTGGAAAGTGTGTCAGTATGCAGTCACAACCATTTCAGTAAAAGCATGTGAAGCACTTTGCAATGCTAACAGCCAAAGCTGCTGCTTTACAATTATGAGTCTTCCATATGACAGCCTTGATCTAACGGTGGACAAACGCTTAAAACTTTGCAAGACGTTTTTCTCTCTGCTATCTTTTAAGATACATGTAAAGCTGATATCTTTAATAGAGCTTAATCCCCATTAAAATAACAACACACAGTTCCCTGATGTGTGGCTGTAAATATGTGGTTCTCATAGGAAGAGCTACCCATATATAATGGTGTATAAGCAATACATATTACACATGGTTCTAACATTTTTTTCTACGAACATATTCATTAAAATACTGGAGAAAATGTTAGTAACAGCACTATGTTATGCATTTGTGTGTTCCTATATATATAAGTGCTTTTGTTTGAGTGTGTGTAGGTATACATTACTATCTATATACATATCTATATTGCAATATTCAGGAATTTTGCTGTTCCATTCCTGAAAGGAAAATCATGTTATCAAGAGAACGTCCCCTCATCAAACAGAGGAGATAACAGGAATGTCACCTTCATTTGCAACAGCTCCATTTGGCCCAATCCCCCTCCTTGGCAATGATGAATCACCAGCAGTCTCCCCACCTTCGCCCGTTTGATCTCAGCTCAGCAAGACTTAGTTTTGATCTGAAGAGCTGCAGATCACATGGGTCAGAGACAAATAGCAGACCCACTGACCTGCACAGTGGTAGAAGATATAATTTAGGCCAAAGCGATAAATATACTTCTTGAACTTTCTCTGCCCATAATCTCTCGATACATTTATGTTGTATGCTTCTCATTGCTCTACACTTTACTGAATTCATACAACTTTTAACTTTACAATTTTACATTGTTTTACAACTTTACAAGTTTAAGGCAGAGATAGATAGATTCTTGATTAGTACAGGTGTCAGAGGTTATGAGGAGAAGGCAGGAGAATGGGATTAGGACGGAGAGATAGATCAGCCATGAGTAGACTTGATGGGCTGAATGGCCTAATGCTACTCCTATTCCTTATGACCTTATGAACTGACACGTGACATTCATTTAGGTGTTGTATTTCCTGTGAATATTTCTTGCTGATAAAAGTACTGCGTACATACTTTTGTCATTTACAAATGTTTTGCTAAAAGATTGATTTTTGCGTAATTAATTAAAATAAACACCTCGACTTAAATGGAATAAAAGTGATGATAGTTATAGTGTAAGTACCAGATACAAGAGGGCACTGGAATGCTGTTGACTTCATCTGTGCTTTAAAAAAAAGGAAAAGAAAAAATCCTGACAGCTCAAAGTGATTAACCTTTACATGAAGCGAGGCATGACATTTTAGCTAAAAATTTCAAACAAAACGCCCGCAGTTATGAGATAAAGGTGTGAAGTTACAAACACCAGCTCCAGCATCAACCTGAAGCTTTCCACAATGAATGGTCCTTTCTTCTCCTGCTCAGGACATCTATCTCTTTCCCCCGCTTGAATCCTTTCACAAATTTGATATAATGATAGCAAAATGTGGAGGAAAGCTCATTACTACTCAGGATTTACTGTATGCTCAATAGATTGAACTTTGTGACACGAAATCACTAAATGGCTGGAACCACCAGCAATGCTTTCATTTGTGAAATGTATCACCCAGACAGTGCAAATACTTATCAACATGTGGAGGTGTGGAAGGCCATATTAATTACAACCAACACATGTAGCCTGATAACCAGCCGTCCTTTAAAGAAGCTTCAATGAACACATACTGGAGAAAGTTAATTCCCCGCAACCCTTTGGTCTTCCCTGGAATACAATATCACATCAATTCTATCCATTTAGTGAGGTTTAAACTCTCTAGAGAGGTAAATGAAGTTTAATGTTGTTGTTATTCCAGGTTCGCTGCATCCACTCCCCCTGAGAACTGCCTGGGCAAACAGCTGGGAGACACAACTACAAAGACCCCTACTCACACAAGCCACTTTGTGTGGAAAGGAATAGGTCATTACTCAGGAATAAGTTATCAAGGAGTTGTTTGTCTAATGAGACATTCATGCCTAAGTAGAAAAGAAACATTTACTCAAAGAAAACATGCCTGAAAATTAGCTCCAATTTGTACATGGTCAGAGTGTGAGCCCATTACATGGCAAGTGTCAGATTTCCACCAAAGCAATTTACTGCTAAAAACACTTGATCTGTGACCATTATCCAATTCTGAAATGTATCGCACTTCCTGCTGGAACTATAACAAGTAAAACACGTGAGGGGTTTCAACTATTACTCAATCTATAAAAAAACATCTATTTTCATCGAGTTTATTAACAAATGTGAACATTTGCTGACTGTTGAACGATTTTACGTGAAAATATAACAATGCTCTGTAACAGATTATTGTGTGCCTTGAAAATAATTTCACGATGTTTTTTTTAAATCACTTTCGCCAGCTGGAAGGAAGTGCAGAATAAGGCTTGTTCCACAACTTTTAATTTGCCAACAGGGATGCAATTGGCAAGAGGGCTGTGCCAGCTTGGAGCTCCATAGCATTCGAGTGTTGTGTCAGGACAATCAGTTCAGTAATAAATTTAATCTACTGCAGGTGGACACAAATGGCTGGCAGAGTTGAGATTTAGTTACCTAGTCCTTTTATTCTACCATTCTTCCTCCGTTCCAAACTAAAATAGTGCCAGTAGAATGAAGAAGTAAGTAAGGGTGATGTGTCAGATTGAGTGCCATTAGAAAATAATCATTACATGTACTTTATGTGATTATCCTGCTTAAGTCATTAAGAAATTTGTCAGACTATCTATTTTGTTGTGGAAGCTTTCCTTTCGTTGCTACCCACTGTGACAGCTTCATCACCAAATAAATGGTAACATCAATTCCTTATGCAGTATTTTTGGTGATTGGTTAATACTAATTTAAATAGGTTAATAGTTTTGTTAAAGGATTACACACAGAAACATGATGAGAATTGATTGTCCATTAACAGTAGGGTATAACCCCTTTTTAAAGCAAGAAGAGCAATGATTTACACGGTAGTATGTCTCAAGGTCAGAACAGATTTTGAGGCTGAGACATCATTAAGAAAGCTCTCAGGTTATGATAGAACAGTTTATGCCAACGTTTCAGCTCCTCAGTAAGCTGCCATCTTGTAATGGATGTATCTAAGAAGACAAATGCAAAAGGCATTTGCCTTTGGTTGAGTGTGCCAACAATCCCTCAGAGTGTTTCATTTTGAAGGAAAGTGCAAAGAAGTGATGACAATTTATGGAATTTCATTCAATACTCTGAAAAATGAGATGACTCACATGTATTTAATTCCTGTGATTTTCTACTGGTTTGCTCAACTCTGATGTAACAGTCGCATGTGTAACACAGTCCTGGTGCAACAATGCCCAACTCCCACAGATCCTAAAACCTATATCTTTGCAATCCCATGGATTACTCAGTCTAGTCTCACTCAACCTATAATTCCAGGGTGGCTTCATCTGGAAATTTTCTGCTTAAGAAATTTTATGACTTGTCCATATCATGACATAACCTTGCAGTTTATTTCCAGAAAATTACGTCTCATCTTGATTTTCAGACAATGACCATTCCTGATATTACCCCAGTGAGTCTATGAATGTATCCAGTAAATTATGGATCAGCTCCTGGTCTGTGCCACATGAAATGCTAAAGAAGCTGATGCAATGAAATTGGTCCCAGGCTGGGAAGCAAAAATTAGCCAGCATTCCCACCACTAATCACTATTCATTGACTTCTGCTTGAAGTGTACATATGTGATGTCAAGTAAAAGACGAGATCAGGGTAACGTGTGATACCCCTGCGGTGAATGGCTGACAAATCTCACACATGCAGTGAGGCTACTTGCTGGAGACAGCAGAGAACAGCTTTCCACCCACAGAATCAAGTTACACAGTTATTGAATAGAATTTAATCTTCATATGGGGCAGTTTTGAATCCTTTTGAAATGTAAAATAATCTAAAAATGCTCAATCTGTTTTCTAGTCACAGCTGCCAGAAGTGACACCCACTTGTTCTTCGAAAGGGAGATGCATTGATCATTATAGAAAACAGAGCCAAATCTACCATGTATTTTATGTTCTGTGGAGCATGAAGATATTAAATAAGGATAGATCCATTCCACCTGATATCATGAGGGGAATAGAATGCAGAGTCTTTTACCCAGGGAAGGGAAATCAAGAACCAGACGACATCGTTTAAGGTGAGAGAGGCAAAATTTAATAGGAACCTGAGCGGCAACTTTTTCACTCAGATTTTGGATGATCAGCCATGATCATATTGAATGGCGGTGCTGGCTCGAAGGGCCGAATGGCCTAATCCTGCACATATTTTCTATGTTTCTGTGAGTTATTACAAGACTGTCTATGAACACATCCAAACTTATCCCTCCTTATATGTTCATGATTTTCAATCACTGCAAAGACACAGACAGAACCAGTGGCGGACTGGCCAGGGTGTCAGCTTGCCCGATGACAAGTGGGCCCCTGATGAAGTGGGCCCCCTATACAAAGTGGGCCCCCTGATGAAGTGGGCCCAGGCTGGGAAGCCCCCTGATGAAGTGGGCCCCCTATATCAAGTGGGCCCCTAATGAAGTGGGCCCCCTATACAAAGTGGGCCCCCTGATGAAGTGGGCCCCCTATATCAAGTGGGCCCCTGATGAAGTGGCCCCCCTATACAAAGTGGGCCCCTGATGAAGTGGGCCCCCTTTGTCTCCTGGCAACCAATATTTTTAGACCCAGTCCGCCACTGGACAGAACTATTTCGATATCTACACAATTATGTAGGATTGCTTCTGCCTGTGCAGGCGGATGTGTCCCTGTGTGGAGTGGAAACAAGGACGTTCAGGTGCTGCTCTTCCTATCCATACATGCATGTACACATACATGCACACACACATGACTATCCATCTGTCCTTGGCCAAACACAGGTCTGCCTCTCCATGCGCAGAATTCTGGCCGTGGACAATGAAACTTTAGACAATTCCGTACACGTTCACTGCTGCCTCCGTGTACACGCGGAGTTGGAACCTCGCATCTTCGCAATCAGCCTCCAACAATTGGGAAATCGCATGTTTCGACGGTAAAGCGATTTCTGCGCTCGCTTTAAGTAACAGCAGGCGGGCATTCTCCACATGGATTTACACCTCACACCTTGTCAAATCGCGGAGTGTAAATACTGTTGCGGGGCAAGGTTAACATCCGTGTCCAACAATTTGAGCCCCGCGCCACGCTAAGCGTGTGTGGTGTGAATAACTGATCAAGGGCTGGGAAGTTTGCGAACACTTCTCCAGTGCCCGACCTCGCTGGGGATGCAGCCTCCGACTGCAACCTTGCAACCTACATACACTAGGTGCGGGTACTGCCTTATTATTGCTCTCACTCTGGGCTCAATAACTCAATCGACAAGATTCAGAAGGAATGGGTGAGTCTGAAGAAGGGTCTCGACCCGAAACGTCGCCAATTCTTTCTCTCCATAGATGCTGCCTGTCCCGCTGAGTTACTCCAGCACAACCAGCATCTACAGTTCCTTCCTACACGCCAAGATTCAAACCTCGTTATAATGTGCTGCAACGTTTATGCGCGGGTAGCAGCATCCCAGAAAGCAGTCACTGTAGTAGATTGAGCACACAAGGAACGGTAGATGCTGGCATCTTGAGCAAATCACACAGTGCTGGAGGAACACAGCGGGCCATGCAGCATGTGTGGAGCGAGTGGACGGGCCCGCTGAGTTTCTCCAGCACCTAGACAATAGACAATAGACAATAGGTGCAGGAGGAGGCCATTTGGCTCTTCGAGCCAGCACCGCCATTCAATGTGATCATGGCTGATCATCCCCAATCACTACCCCGTTCCTGCCTTCTCCCCATATGACTCCACTATTTTTAAGAGCCCTATCTCTTGAAAGTATCCAGAGAACCTGCCTCCACCGCCCTCTGAGCAGAGAATGCGGTCAATAACTTTTGCGGTCGATAGAGCAGGTTTTTAGGGAACCCTCAAATGCAGAATTTGGTGCTTCCAGAATGAAACACGTCTTGGGATATTTACACCACCGGCCAAAGATTGGCAAAATCTTGAAAAGCAAGATTGCAAATAAGTATCTATTTGCAACACGCGGTGCTGCAATGAAGCAGAGCCTGTATCAGGGCCGCCTCTCTCTCTCTCTCTCTCTAGATCCGACACTCTCCCTGTTACTCCAGGCCCAGCCTCAGCGCAAACCAATATACCCTGACGTAGTACCAAGGAACCGCAGATGCTAGTTTACACAAAAGGACACAATTCGTTGGAGTAACTCAGTGGGACAGGCAACATCTCTGGAGAGAGGGAATGGGTGACGATTGGAGTATGAAGAAGGGTCTCGACCCAAAACGTCACCTATTCCTTTTCTCCAGAGATGCTGCGTGAATGACTCCAGCTTTTTGTGTCTATCTTCGGTGTAAACCAACATCTACAGGTCCTTCCGACACGCGGATAGGTGACGTTTCGGCTCGGGACCCTTCTTCAGACTGATATGCCAATGTACCGTGACTTCGATTCACCATTTAAGATCTCCACCCATGTTTTGTTCGTGCAAATATTTCAGGGCCCTTGAATTATTTTCAGTGTCCACCACCCCCGTCCCGTCAAAGAGTCGTGGAGAGTTGCAGACAGTTCCCTTCCACAAGTATACAAGTTAATCATTAAACGCACTCCCGACTTCACAAGCCACCGCCCCTTCCCGGAAAGAGAATGGCAAATCATCGGCACGTTACCATATGGCGAGAAAGCAAGGTTTCATTACCAATTAGATCTAAAAAAAAATCCCGGTCTCACATTACAAACCTTGCCTCATTTCAGCTGTTTGTTTTTCTTTATAATAAGTCGGAAAGTGGATACTGCATTAAAGGGCCGGCTGGGGATGATTCTATCCCCAAACCACTAAATAGCCATAAATCTCACTCACTCCCCGTAGAGACCCGATGGTGTGCACGAGAAAGGGCCCTGCAGACTGCACGGTGTACAGAGATTACTCTTGACAGATCTGCGCCGATTGCCATTTAATCGCCTTGCAAAAAGGTGCGATTCACATTTTATTTCAAATAATAAATTGACATGGAGAGGTTAATGGATTTGGAAATCCTTCACACCGTCGCCAATCCTGGACATGCCATTGATCAATAATTTCAAAGGTTTTATTGACAATCCAATGCCAGCAAAACAAACGAGCAACTAAAATGAGAAAGAAACGTTTTAGCTTCTTTGTGACTTTAAAGCTGCACGGATAGTTTAAAAAAAACTAAACGCACATACCCGGAATGAGGATTCCTGGATCAAACTGTGTAGGGAGGGACTGCAGATTCTGCTTTACACCGAAAATAGGCACAAAATGCTGGGTTAACTCAGCGGGACAGGCAGCATATCTGGTTGGAAGGAATGGGTGACGTTTCGGATCGAGACCGTTCTTCAGACCGAGTCTATCTGAAGAAGGGTCTCGACCCGAAACATCACCCATTCCTCCTTCTACCCAGAGATGCTGCCTGTCCTGCTGAGTTACTCCAGCATTTTTGCGTAAACCAGCATCTGCAGTCCCTCCCTTCAACCAGAGGGACAGGATGTCTATGCTGGGTAAAACTGGCAGAGTAGAGGTGCGAATGGCAACAACACGGTGAAGGACGGGGCGAGAGGTCCCTGGGGCTGGAGCGCATGATCACAAACTGCGGAGAAGCTGCCGGCAACGCGACCGGTCTCCCGGGACAACCTGGTATCAATCGGCGCACACCACACAGTCAGGATCCCTCGCTATTGCCCAGCCTTGCTCTACACCTGGAACCTCTCTCCTCCCTCTCACCTCACCGCACTTCGCCACAGAGTGTCCACTTTCAACATCTACCAACTTTCTTTAAAAAAAACAACCAAAACATCCCATTTTCCGCACGGCGACACTGTTGCGTCCAGCGGTCCCGTGATGAAGTGACTCCACGCTCCTGTTTGTCAGTTTAATTCCCCGCTGAAGGTGTACCTCAGGAGAGAGACCCACCTGCTGCTCCTAGTCAAAGCAATAAACAGGAGGCGAGAGCTGGTTCCGTGTGAAAGGTGAGAAGATGGGTGAGAGAGGGTGATGTGTGGGCAAGGAGTTATCTATCAGTGCCCTCCGGAATGGGTACTCGCCCCGCCGGCTGCCCACCGGCCAGGCTGGCTCTGGAAGATTGTTCCCCACTTGCCCCCTCACCTCCCCTCCCCTCCCCTCCCCGCCACCACCGGACCCTGGCTAATTCAGAACGACCTGACCCCAGCAGCGGAGCCCCGCTGTATCGTGTACCGGTAACATAACACAGAGCAGCGAGCGAAGGGAGATGCGAGGAGGCGAAGCGCCGCAAAACTCGTCACACCCCGCATAATACAAAACAGCACCCACCTTGGTGTGTTTGATCTCCAGGTTTGAAGTGGGAGACGGCAGCAGATGGAGGGAGGCGATGAGAGCCGGCGGGTCCGCCTTTAGCTCGCTCGGGAACTCAATCTCGCTGGAAGTCATGTCTGCCGTCAGTCCCAGCTCACACACGATGCCCGCTGCTTTTTCTACTTTTGCTGATCGGAGATTGTGGCTCGTCCCGGGCGCCTGGGCTTTGTTTATAAGCAGGTGTCAGTCTGTGTCTCTCTCTCTTATTGGGCATGAGCTGGGAAAGGGGGCTGGGCCGATGAATGATATGCTCAAAAAATAAGATTCAACAGTCGGGCTCTTGCCATTTGAATGCGGGGCTAACTCTCTCGCCTGGACCATTAGCGACACCTCGAATTATGATCCTGTCACGAGGAGCACTTTATCTCTGCGTCTTGTGTCACTGCCCGGTCGCAATAAGCGAGGACATGAGAGTGCACAGTTCATCTCACCTGGAACCGCCCTGAAACGCGGAGATCAGGCGTTCATACCTGTACGGGGGGCTGGGTAAAGAGTTGGGAACAAATCGCTGACTTCATTCTATAATACAGTGTAACCACTCAGGCAATAACCCCTTACTTACACTCCAAACACATCGGCGAGTGCCACCATCTAGAAACCGAAAACAAGTGGCAGATATTGAAGGTATTGCCACATATATCCTGGTTTCAATTGAAGATGAATCCCTGTTCATCTATCCGTTAGAGCGACGCAGCGATTTTCTAGCCGGCTACTTTTCACTTTTATTTTGGTCTCTTAATACAGAAGCAGATTCCAAGTAACTCTGACAATCTGTCTGTTCTAGTCAGCGTTTACTTTCTACAGGGAAAGGCAGCGGGTTTTGCTGTTAATTCCACTTCGCTATTTACAATTCGTTTCTGGACATAACGTTGCAGACAGATCGATAAGAAATACCCTCCTCTGCGTTATGCTTTTTCCCCCCTGGTTAATATATTATTGTTGGAAAGCGGTTCTGTTTAGACAAGAGGTTTTGATAGAACGACATACACCAGCGTTATATTCCGTTCAGCGAGACGAGAGGACATTTGGTGGGACCCATTAGTTGGGTGAATATGTTTGGAGCGGATCCCTCTTCTCGCAGTGAAACTGTCACATAATCTAAACTGAAACCTCTCCCAGACAGGAGAACCGACGGCGATTCCGGGCTGCGGACCGATCGCACACTTTTCCCACAGCCTCGAGACATATCCGCCACTTTTACACAGCTGGGATTTCTCCTTGCCAATAAAAATCCAAGCTTTATGTATACAAAACAGCTTTTGCGGAACGAAGCAGGCGGACTGGTCCAAAAGAAACGCGCTTTTCACAAAGGCAGCAAGAAAGTGCGGTGAATGTTTTGGACTGTCCAGTCTAACACTTCAAGTCCGCCTCTTGCCCGCTGCCTTACAGCTGGCGGGAACTCCCTCGGCCGTTCAATCCGGTATCAGCTTATCCTCTCTTGTTCATTTCATTCATACATTCACATATACAGTACACTCGGGCACGCCGCCGGACATGAACTATCCCCACCGTTATCTGACTTCCCGCCAGGTCATTACATTACCCGCGTTCGCTTCCCTTGGGTATGAGAAGGTGCGATTTGGGTAAGATTAAAGTGTGCCTGGTCTAGTGAATCGGGTCGGCGTTTAATCTTAAAGTGACTCGGACAAACACACAATAAGGGCAAGACCCCCTTTCGTCACTTTGCTGCTTGGGGGGTAATCAACTTAAGGTAGGAAACGAACGCGTTGGACGTGCGGGCCATTTATTTTAAGCGACAAGTGGAACCTTGGCTGCATCTCTGGAGAGAAGGGATGGGTGACGTTTCGGGTTGAGTCCCTTCTCCAGACTGTGTCAGGGGAAAGGGAAACGAGAGGTATAGACGGTGGTGTGGACAGATATATCCGTCTGAGAAACCCAATTAAGGCGTGATAATAATGATTCTGATACGTGTAATAGTTCCGATGTACAGTGACGGGGCTATTACTATAAACCTATTGCAGTGATCCAGGAAGGCACGGACCTGCTTGCCATTTTCAACAAGAAACTGAGTAAGTCCCAGTCTAATGCGTATTACTGATGACCAAAGTCTCAAGACGTTAACATTCGGGCTTCGAGGAAATGACACATCTTTAAACTTTGCGGCGGATCAATAGATCATTTTACAATTGAAATGACAGCCTCGACCCCCCCATTGGACACCATTCAAGAAATTAGCCTAAATCAACCCGTGTTATCTCTCAATGTCTGAATGGGTACCCTTTCTTTAAAAAAAACTGTTTTCCTACACCAGAGGTTTACATCAAAGTCCTTAATTCCCGAAGAGACTGACAGTGATTAATGTAATCAAAACATCTAGCCCTCGAGTCATTACTTTAAACACAGACAAACAAGAACTCACATGCAGTTAACAAAAGCAAAGCGTTGCCTGCTCCGCCGGCTCACGTTGGGACCCGAGGCAGTGCTCCCTCTGCTGGCGGCTCCTGGCTCCGTGTTCAACCGACCCGCTACACAGCCAGCTCCAATGCAACGCGAAATCAGGCGGGAGCGTCAACAATAGTTGCTAACCCGACCTCCGTATAACAGGGAGGCTATTGTTCAGGTGTAGGAAGGAACTGCAGATGCTGGTTTAAACCGAAGATAGACACAAAAAGCTGGAGCAACTCAGCGGGTCAGGCAGCATCTAAAGAGAAAAGGAACAGGTGACAGCATCTCTGGCGAAAGGTCTGATGAAGGGTCTCGACCCGAAGCGTCACCTATTCCTTCTCTCCACAAATACTGCCTGACCCGCTGAGTTAGTCCTGCATTTTGTGTTTATCTTCAATGTAAACCAGCATCTGCAGTTCCTTCCTACTCAATTTCAAGACTTAAGTCAAGAGGGTTTCGGCCCGAAACGTTGCCTATTTCCTTCGCTCCATAGATGCTGCTGCACCCGCTGAGTTTCTCCAGCATTTTTGTGTACCTAGGAACAGGTAATAATAATAATAATAATAATAATATATTTTATTGTCATTGCACGTCAGTGCAACGAGATTTAGTATGCAGCTCCACCGATGTACAAGAAAAGTAAAATAAATAAATAAGCAAGCTGAGTGACGTGACCATCCGAGGGAGACTGTCCAGTGGGGTGGGTGGGGGGGTCACTCAGCAGGGCCAGTTCAGAGCCGCTATAGCTCTTGGAATGAAGCTGTTTCTGAGTCTGGAGGTTCGGGCGTAGAAGGCCTTGTAACGTCTGCCGGAGGGAAGTAGTTCAAAGTCCGTTACAAGGGTGTGATGAGTCCTTATGGATGCTGACGGCCTTCCTGAGGCACCGTGTGTGGTAGATGCCCTCCAAGGCTGGTAGCTCTGTCCCAAGGTGACATTTCGGGTCAAGACCCTTCTTCAGACTGAGAGTCAAGAGAAAGAGAAACGAGAGACATAGACGGCGATGCAGAGAGATATCGAACAAATGAATGAAAGATGTGCAAAATGTAACGATGATAAAGGCAACAGGCCGTTGTTAGCTGTGGCCCAGGTGAGAACACGTTACAATGAGACTCAACAAGACGGCTTTGAAGCGTGACAAGTGATATTATTTATTGAACGCTAGCAACTCCAACGAAACTCAGATCTACCTTGACTGCACCAGGAAGTTTGGGATTTGCTTTTTTTTTTACACAATATTGTTTTTTTTTAATATATTCAACCTTTTTTTCTGTTGGTTTTATTATATTATATATTGGGTATTGTGTCTACAAACCTGTTGTGCTGCTGTAAGTAATAATTTAATTGTTTCTTTTCGGTATATACAACAATAAAACACTCTTGACTTAAGTCTTGAAATTGAGTAGGAAGGAACTGCAGATGCTGGTTTACACTGAAGATAAACACAAAAAGCTGGAGTAACTCAGCGGGTCAGGCAGCATTTCTGGAGAGAAGGAATCGGTGACGCTTCGGGTCGAGATCCTTCATCAGACCTTTCGCCAGAGATGCTGTCTGACCCGCTGAGTTACTCCAGCTTTTGTGTCTATCTTGAAATTGAGACCTTTCAACCGTTTGTCCGCTGAATATCATAATATTTTTTCACAATATTCTTATTTGAAGATTTACTTTATACGCATTTATCAGTTGGCGAGTGTACCAAAAGTGTACAGTCATTTCTGCAATTACTGTTACTTTATTCCGAGTAAGGATGACTGCACCACTGACTCAGTTCGAACAGTCAGTCCCATTGTGTATCGCCGCAGGACCTTCCACAGTTGGGGTCTTGAACCTTGTACCTTCCGAAGAGTCCACCAGGGACTATACTGAATGTTGGACAATTTTATACTGGACATTTTTTACATTTATCAAGCCATTTAATCAAGCCAATTAACCTATAAACTCGCGCGTCTTTGGAATGTGGGAGGAAACCGAAAATCTCGGAGAAAACCTACGCAGGTCACGGGAGAATGTACAAACTCCGTACAGACAGCGCCCGGTAGTCTGGATCAACTGCGCCCCCATGACTGCCCTCTGTGTCCACAACGGTTGACAACGGTCTGACTACAGTTATGTGGACACACGCTGACAGAATAACCCGGGGTCAGCTCGATCTCTTTCACACTTCAGATGCCAGAGCGTCGTTCTCGGTCTGAAGATCAGCGCCGTGGATGGTCGACAACTCAAATTTGTAACTGTATAATTTAGACTATGGCGTGTAGGAAAGAACTGCAGATGCTGGTTTACATCGAAGATATACACAAAATGCTGGAGTAACTCAGCGGGACAGGCAGCATCTCTGGCATCAGTCTGAAGAAGGGTCTCGACTCGAAATGTCACCCATTCCTTCTCTCCGGAGATGCTGCCTGTCCCGCTGTGTTACTCCAGCATTTTGTGTCCATCTTTAATCTTAGCTATCTGTGTGTTGGAGATCCGACTTCAGAGAGCGCAGTCCAATTTCGACACACGAGGAATAGCTGGCGATTGTGTATTTGTAAACAACAACTGAACAGGTATCGGAGGAAAAAACCCAACATGTGTTGAAATCAAGATGCCCCGAAAGTTAATTCCATAACTGGAATTAAGTCTGTAACATCAATCGTTCTCGTTTAGAAAATAAAACCTCATATATATTGTCAAGGCAATCCTTGATCCCTGGAGGACATCAAATTATTTCCTCAAAATCGTACATACTTACAGCAGGCAGGAAGGTGTGGTTGGAAAATTCGTGTTTGGCAGGTTGGCTGCAAGTGCATATGGACCTGTGAGTGGAAGATGCAGTGGGTCAGGAGCCTGGGCTTTCCAGTCCCCTCCGCCCACCGTGGACTGGGAGCATTTACTGGAGATGAGCTTAACATGGAGGCTTGGGTTCAATGGGAAATAATTACACTGAAGAGTCAGTGGATGATGCTCCAATCTGATTCAGCCACTTCAACTGGTTTGCCTCTTTATCTTTGCTCTTAATATCAATGGCCCGGGTCTTCCACAGAGCAGCCTGCCATTCATTTGCACGCATCACCTCTCACTAAACCCGTACTTAGCTGATGGTGACCTTCATCTGATGGAGACCTCTTAGATCTTTCCTACAAAAGCAACACAGTGGTCAGCTTCCCTGTTTCCTGTCAGGTGTGGGAATACTGTGCAGCTCTTCTCCCAGGTCTAGACCTTGAGATGTATAAACCAAAATCTCCAAGTCTATGAAGTTGGAGATTTGCCATAGTTTGACTGCCCAAAATGCAACAACTCGCACTTATCTGCATTAAAATCCATCAACCATTCCTCAGCTCACTTGCCCAGCTGATCACGATCTTGCTGTAATTTCTGATAATGATAACCATTTTCGCTTTCTACGATACCACCCACTTCAGTGTCATCCGCAAACGTACTAATCATGCATCGTACATTTTCACCTAAATGTTCCCATTTTCACCCTTATTATTCCCTCTTTATTGTCCTCGTGACAAGACCCACAGTCCCTATAGTTGTTAACCCTTTTCAATTATATTTATGTTTGATGATCTATTTTCTTCTTTTAAAATTTCCTTTAAATCAGATTTTATAACAAGGTCTTAGTTCCTCATCGTACTTTTCTACTACAGTTGCGAGAAATACTTTGGAATGGCGTATTATTTCTGCTGACTTAAAAGTGAGATTCAAATAGCGATAAAATAAATGGCATTTAGGATCAGCTGTGCAAAGTGTTATCCTGGAGTCCAAGATCATTATTGGTGCAATCAAGGCATTGGATGTAACCAGAAGCTCATCTGGTTAACAAACTAAATTATGTTAGGCAGGAGACGCCAGTAAGCTCATTGGGTCAAGCAGCCTCTATTGGGGGGAAAGGCAATGTATATGGTGGAATAGATATATACAGAAGACTAAATATCTCTAGCTGATCAAATTAGTGTTAATTATAACTATGAAGTTAGATTTTCAGATTTTTTTCATCATGAGAACAACATTCAACGAATAATAAAAGACACAAGCTGCTGGAAAAAGGCACATAGTTCCTTGTTTCTACAAAGTGCTGGAGTGGCTCGGCAGGTCAGGCAGAATCTCAGGGCTCCATGTTTTCCTGAAATGCTGACTGTCCCTCTGAGCTACTCCAGCACTTTCTGTCCTTTTTTTTGTAAACCAGCATCTGCAGTTCCTTGTTTCCACATTCAACTAATAATGCTTTGCTTTTTTTCTTGAACATCGGCAACGTTTGGAATCTGGGTCTCTTATTTTCTCATGGTTAATGATTGCTACATGATCTGTATCATCAGATGCCTTACATCATCCAGATTTTGTTGATAAGGCATAGGGGAAAGCAAATAGGATGAGTTTGTAGGCAGATTAGTGAGGTGTATATTTATGGCAGAGTTATAATTGTGGGTGGTTTCAGGTTAAAAATAGACTGCAATGAAGAAAGCATAAGTGATAAGTTATTTATGCAGTATAAATCAACCACCCATCAATCTGTTGCTGCTTCATCAAGGAGTTTTTGGCTTGTTTTGGGATACAAGAACAAAGGGGCCTCTGTAAAGTAGGAAACAGATAAGTAGACACCACAACAGAATTAGGTTTAGTGCAAGTACAGAAACAAAGAAATATTAACTGCGGACATGGCTCCTTTACTGAAAAAAAAACAATGCAAGTGCACATAAATGGGAGTGACTGTGCAAAGATGAAATCTTTGGAAAAAAATATCAAATTCATTAGCAGCGGGAATTGTTAAAGAAGTTACAATTCAAATATATGCCAAATAAGGAATTCAGGGTTTCTGGAAATTCATAAATTACTTACGACAATAGAAAATTGATCAAAAATATATTTTTGCTGTGCACCAAGGCTACAGTGAGATCAGAGACAAGAGGTCCCAGCAGGACCTACACTGTGGACTGTGAGCGGGTTATTGGAAAGTAAGAGCAACTCGATGACACTGCTGACACTGCATCACCTTGATGATCACCTCGAACATGTTGGTGGTAAATCACTGGCTAAATTTGATCTCCTTTTATTAATGGGATATTCTGAGGACACTTTTCACATTGTCGGGTAGATGGCAGTGTTGCAGCTCTGTTGGAACATGACGAAATCCAGAGCACGTCTCCATGACACAGGCAAGAGGGTATTGAGATATTCAATGTGTCCAGTCATTTCCCAACATCTTCTTCTTGCGTATGGCTTGCACAGCCTAAAGTTGTAGGACAACTTGTTCTATTTGATCTTATTTGATTGTGCACGCCAGGTTGATTGCATTCGTTGAAACGCGACGGTTGCAATCTCCCACCCCATCAGTTGGGATGAATCGAATTGGCTGAAAGCCGACTTTTGTGATGCTGGGAATCTCAAGAACAGCTCAGAGATAGTCTTTAATAGGCACTTCAAGCTGATGATATTGCAATAAGTACAGCCTTTTGTTCTTTAGCTTTCAATGTTTTTCCATTATTCACCAGTGAATGTGACAGGATAACCAGGCTTCGATGTGATCCTTTAGTTTTTAAGATTGCTTGGCCCATAAAAACAGCCGGATCCATTTGGTGTTGTGCACATGTGTACTTCTATGTTGTAGCTTCACTAGCTTGATTTTTCATTTACATTCCTCATGGAATCTGACTGGATGGAATATGGGATAAGACAGTCCATGCTCGAGTGCAAATTGGCATCTGTCGATTGCCCAGACTAACTCATGGGTACCTAGTATTGAGCTGGTGACCTGTTCTGAATCTATCCTCTTTAACACTGTGGAGAGTATTTGTAAAAGGGATACTTTCATCCCCAAAAGGACTGCTTGTTGATCATCCCAATCAATTCTTTCCATGTGTGGCAGGTAAGTTGGTGAGGACATGGTTTTCTCATTTTCCGCTCACCACTCACCAATAAGCCAGTCTGGTAACCTTGCCCTTTTGTTGAGTTAATGGTAATGATGCTAAGCCACACTTGGTGTTGGACTTTGTGGTTTTTCACTTGTTGTTTTCAGTGCTCCTTCCAAAGCACGGTTGCTTCAATCATTGAGTAGCACTTGTTCATCAGTCTAGTCAAGACAGTTCAAGTTCAAGTTCAAGTTACACTTATTGTCACACGCTCCAATTGGTACAGTGATATTTGAGATACCACACAGCCGTACGAATAAAAAAGAACACAATACACGATAGGTATAGGTATAGAAGATATAGATAAAAAGCCGGTAGGCAGCGCGACCCACGTCGCAGCGGCCTCTGCAGTCCGTCTGTCTTTTTTTATTTTTTTGTCTCGTTTGAGTGTCGTGTGTAGTGTATAGTGTTTTTTTTTTTAACTGGGTACGTGTGGGGGGTGGGTGGGGAAATTAAAAAAAAATCCTTTCCCTGTATGGAGGACCCGACCTTTCTCTGTCAGGTCTCCGTTGTCGTTGGGGCCTAGCACCGTGAAGAGGCCTCCAACCAGAACGACCTGGGGCTCCAGTCGCGGAGCCTGCGGGCTACTCACCATCATGGAGCTGGCCGAGTTCGGAGCATGGAGAGCTGTGGTGGCGCGCTGCTGCGGCCCGACCCCGGAGATTCGGAGGCTCCAGCCGCAGGTCTGGTGGACGGTGACATCGGGAGCTCGCGGGTCCCTGGTGGGAGACCGCTTTTCGGAGCTCCCGCAACGGCAGCTACTCCCGCCCGAGTTGCGGGGTTGAAGATGACCTGGAGCGGGGTCTTACATCGCCCGGCGCGGCTTTAATGGCCGCAGGACTTGCTAGCGCCCGCCGGGGGCTCCAACATCAAGACCCGGAGCGCGCCCTTGCATCACCCGGCGCGGCCTGAATGGCCGCGGGACTTACTTACCATCGCCCGCTGGGGGCTTTGACTTTGACATCGGGAGGAGAATGGGGAGTGCAGGGGAGAGACAAGACTTTGCCTTCCATCACAGTGAGGAGGAGATTCACTGTGATGGATGTTTGTGTAAATTGTGTTGTGTCTTGGTTCTTTTCTTGTTGTATGACTGCAGAAACCAAATTTCGTTTGAACTTCATTTGAGGTCCAAATGATAATAAACGGTATTGTATTGTATTGTATTGTATTGTATAGAGTTTAACATAAACATCCCCACAGCAGGTGGTAAACACCACCTTTACCTTGTCCACATGGATTCTAGTGTCTACACTGATGACTTCCAAGGCCACTGTCTACCCAGTGCAACCAACTGGGCTGTCAGCTGCTTTCTCTGTCCTGCTGAAGGATCAGGACACGGCCAGCAAAAGTGATGGGACATTGGCCAAAAGATATTGGTGAGGTTGTTACTTGCCTGTTGCCCCGTTGAATGATGGCACAAATCACTGACGTTCATGAGGGGGATTTTGCAGGTCAGTTGGACAGAATATCTTTTTGTCTCAGTTAAATCCAGACCCTAACCAATGCAGGGTTGCCAGGTGAGTTTATTCTGACTAATTGAAGCTGCAGAAGCTGGTTTACCAAAGAAGACCCGGAATGCTGGAGAACCTCAGCGGGTCAGGCATCATTTCAGGAGAACATGGATAGATGATGTTTCACATTGGGACCCTTCTTCAGTTGCCTATTATTGTTCTCCTGAGATGCTCTCTGACCCACTGTGCTGTTCCAACACTCTGTATCGAATCTTTAGTAGCTTGATACAATTCAATGGTCATTTCACCATGTCCCCCGATCATACTAGTCCAGTAACATTACCACTACACTACTGTACGTAACGTTGTAGCATCTTTTTCGTTATCATTCTCTACCAGCATTGAGCTATCTCACTGCATCACCATATTTCACCAATATCGCTACATTTTACAACATAAAGCCTATTTCTTCTTTCCACTGTTGCCTTGTGTGGTTCTAACTCATGCTTTCCAACCTACTTCAACTCCCACCACTGTTTTTGCAGATAGAAATCTTCAGACATAATCAAAGCTGGGGAGGGCGACATTACATGACATAAAGAGAGGAGTGTTACAACATTGCGATCATAGCAATCTGTTGTAAAACAGTCGTTCGATAGCAAGGGAAGGTTTTACAAGGAAATACCACTTGATTTGTAGCTTTATGATATTGTCTTGTAAAGATGTCCGAAGCAGGTTTCTCCAAATATAGTGAATTGCTTTTCTGTATGTATTGTAATAACATCATTTCTATATATACAAAAGGTGGAATTACAGCCAACATTTGGAAAGTTGCACTAATAAAAGGTAATCCTCCAAGTTTTCCACATGCAATTAGTGTACAGTCCAAGGTAGAGTTCAAGCGAGCAGTCGCTTGTCTCAATAGTAATGGCACATGCTGGAAGTTAATGTGTCTGTTGAGTTATCACTGGAATGTTTTTCAAACCATTGTGAGTTTCCAAGCACCAGTTGCATTGCATAAAAAATGCCATAAGCACCAATCCTTTACTATAAAAAGGTTTGATTCTAATTGAATTTGTTACTTGATTTATTTTAATGTTAATAATGTGACCTCCCACATAAAACCGACAGTTTTATGAAACTTCCTCTTTGACCTTGCTCTTGGGCCAGAACCATGCCACATAATTGATATCATGCTACAGCTTAATTCTATAGCCGCCGTGAATCTAAAAATCCCACTGACCGTGGCGAAAATTAAGCTGAATTATGGCCGAATATAAAATGGAAAAATGACTTTCTGGAAGTTTCTACATAAGAATAGACACCAAGGGCTGGATATATGTTTTAAAACTAATTTACAGTGCAATAGTGGAACTCATATTTGTTTCCCTTGCATCCTCTACACTCTGCGACTTGTTTTGGATAAATTACCATCCCCAGTCTCTGTCATTTAAATCAGCTGAAGTAGGCAGTTACTAGAATATAGCAATCTGCAATTAATAAAACAATTGCATTAATATTAGCCAGCACGGTGAGATTGTAGAGTAGTCAGTGAAATTCTTACCTCCATCATAATACAAGTTTAGACTCAACAATGCTGTGTTCATTTACAACGTATAAAACCTATTACTCTGAATCTGAATTTCAAATTGTCAATTGATTATGATCCTATCAATTGATTGATCAGGTGTTACATGGTTGCTTCTATTTCTGAAGCTAAATTCACACCTACATGGCATATAGTCTGAACCTGGTGTATTGAGACCATAAGGATAGACAGAATATGGAATATAAAACATAGAATTTAGAAAACAAAGGTAGAAACATAGAAAACATTGATCAATATCCCTCCTGGGATAAATAAAGTTCTATCGTATTGTATCAAATAGAACAGAAAGACTCCCTTCAGCCCACCATGTCTGTGCTATTCAGGATGCCAATTTAAACGTATCCCATCTGCCTGTACATGGTCCATGGCCCTCTATTCTCTCCCTGTTCATGTGCTGTTCTAAATGACACTTAAATGTTGCTATGGTATCTGCTTCCACCACCTCCCCTGGCTCTGCATTCCAGACACCTACCATGCTCTGTGTAAAAACTTGTCTCGTAAATCTCCCTTAAACTTCCCCCCTCTCATTGAAAATCTATGTCCTCTAGTATTCGACATTTCCACCCTGGGAAAAAAAACCTCCGACTGTCTATGCTGTATATGCCTCTCATAATTTTATAAACTTCTACCAGCTCACCCCTCAGCCTCTGACACTCCAAAGAAAAGCACCCGTAATAGAATAGAGTTTTACCGGCTCTCCCACTTGGTACATTACACATGCTGAGTAAGCAATTGCAGCAGTGATGTGCACAACATTTATGTGAATACGAAGGCATGAACACATCTGAAAAGCCAATTTTGCAAGTTTAGTTTGGTTTAAATTAGAGATACAGCACAGAAACAGACCCTTTGACTCACCGAATCCGCACCGATCAGCGATCCCCGCATATTAATACTACCATACACACACTCAGGACAATTGTTTACATTTATACCAAGCCAATTAACCTACAAACCTGTACGTCTGTGGAATGTGGGAGGAAACTGAAGATCTTGGAGAAAACCCACGCAGGTCAGGAGGAGAACGTACAAACTCCATACAGACAAGCAGCCGTAGTCAGGATCCAACCCGGGTCCCTGGCACTGTAAGGCAGTCGGTCCACCGCTATGCCACCGTGCCGCCACATGAATTCCACAAATTCAATAGATTTCTACATTTACACTTCAACCCAAAAAGCTTAAGTTAGAAATGGACTGTGAAAAAAAAAAATCACTGTTCTGACACAACACATTCTACCAACATGCCTGAATTCAGAGTGAAACATAGAAACATAGAAAATAGGTGCAGGGGTAGGGGTAGGCCATTCGGCCCTTTGAGCCTGCACCGCCATTCAATATGATCATGGCTGATCATCCAACTCAGTATCCTGTACCTGCCTTCTCTCCATACCCGCAAGGGCCACATCTAACTCTTAAATATAGCCAATGAACTGGCCTCAACTACCTTCTGTGGCAGTGAATTCCAGAGATTCACCACTCTCTGTGTGAAAAATGTTTTTCTCATCTCGGTCCTAAAAGATTTTCCCCTTATCTTAAACTGTGACCCCTTGTTCTGGACTTCCCCAACATCGGGAACAATCTTCCTGCATCTAGCCTGTCCAACCCCTTAAGAATTTTGTAAGTTTCTATAAGATCCCCCCTCAATCTTCTAAATTCTAGCGAGTACAAGCCAAGTCTATCCAGTCTTTCTTCATATGAAAGTCCTGACATCCCAGGAATCAGTTTGGTGAACCTTCTCTGTACTCCCTCTATGGCAAGAATGTCTTACCTCAGATTAGGAGACCAAAACTGTACGCAATACTCCAGGTGTGGTCTCACCAAGACCCTGTACAACTGCAGTAGAACCTCCCTGCTCTTATACTCAAATCCTTTTGCTATGAATGCTAACATACCATTTGCTTTCTTCACTGCCTGCTGCACCTGCATGCCTACTTTCAATGACTGGTGTACCACGACACCCAGGCCTCGTTACATCTCCCCTTTTCCTAATCGTCCACCATTCAGATAATAGTCTACTTTCCTGTTTTTGCCACCAAAGTGGATAACCTCACATTTATCCACATTATACTGCATCTGCCATGCATTTGCCCACTCACCCAGCCTATCCAAGTCACCTTGCAGCCTCCTAGCATCCTCCTCACAGCTAACACTGCACCCCAGCTTCGTGTCATCCGCAAACTTGGAGATGTTGCATTCAATTCCCTCGTCCAAATCATTAATATATATTGTAAATAGCTGGGGTCCCAGCACTGAGCCTTGCGGTACCCCACTAGTCACTGCCTGCCATTCTGAAAAGGACCTGTTTACTCCTACTCTTTGCTTCCTGTCTGCCAGCCAGTTCTCTATCCACATCAATACTGAACCCCCAATACCATGTGATTTAAGTTTGTATACTAATGTCTTATGTGGGACCTTGTCGAAAGCCTTCTGAAAGTCCAGATATAACACATCCACTGGTTCTCCCTTATCCACTCTACTAGTTACATCCTCGAAAAATTCTATAAGATTCGTCAGACATGATTTACCTTTCATAAATCCATGCTGACTTTATCCAATGATTTCACCAGAATGAATGAAGATGTACTGTGCCTGCCTATGCCAGAATGTATGCAAGCCCAGCCAATGGAGCAGTTTTTATTCCCGTACCTAAAATCACATGACATTCGGAGCACTAACGTGACTCTGCGGCTAACTTTGGGAGAAACCGTTTGTATTTCAATGAGAAGGTGCCAGTTAAACTAGGTACACAATGGCTGTCTGGGAGCAGAAGCTATGTATTTATATAGCATCATTCCTGGCCCCAAAGCATTTCAAAGGTGCTCTACAGCCGATCCATAGCTGGGATCAAGTGTAACCCTGGAGGAGTTTCGGGAACTAAGGAGTAAACTAAAAAAGGAGATCAGAAGGGTAAAAAGGGGCCAGGAGATAGCTCTGGCAGGTAGCATTAAGGCCAATCCCAAAAGATTTAATAAGTACATAAGGGGCAAATGGATAACTAGAGAGAGAGTGGGACATCTCAGGAATCAAAGCTGTCACTGTGTGGAGCTACAGGAGATGGGCAAGGTCCTAAATGAGTATTTCTTCTCTGTATTTACCGAGGAGAAAGACAGTAGGACGGAGGAAATTGGAGCAGTCACTGGAAGTGTCTTGAGAGCAGTCAGGGTTACTGTCGAAGAAGTACTGAGGGTACTGTCGTGTTTGAAGATAACAAATCTCCAGGGCCTGATCAGATATATCCGAGGAAATTGCGGAAACTAGAGAGGAAATTGCGGGAGACTTGGTTGAAATTTACGAGTCGTCCTCAAATACAGGAGAGGTGCTGGAAGACTGGAGGGTGGCAAATGTTGTGCCTCTTTTCAAGAAGGGCTGCAGGGAAAATTCTGGTGAGCTTAACATCTGTAGTTGGTAAGTTACTGGAGAGTATTCTGAGGGATAGGATATACAGGCATTTGGATGGGCAAGGGCTGATTAGGGACATTCAGCATGGTTTTGTACGTGGGAGGTCGTGTCTCATAAATCTGATGGCTTTTTTTGAAGACGTGGCCAAATAGGTTGATGAGGGCAGAGCTGTAGATGTTGTGTACATGGACTTCAGTAAGGCATTCAACAAGGTTCTGCATGGTAGGCTGCTCTGGATTCAAGATTCAAGATTCAAGAGAGGTTACATCACATGGGATCCAAGGAGAGATAGCTGAATGGATAGCAAATTGGCTCCATGGAAGGAAGCAGAGGGTGATGGTGGAAGGTTGCTTCTCAGACTGGAGGCCTGTGACTAGTGGTGTGCCTCAGGATTCGGTGCTGGGCCCGTTACTGTTTGTCACCTACATCAATGATTTGGATGAGAACATACAGGGCAAGATTAGTAAGTTTGTTGATGATACAAAAGTGAGTGGTTTTGCAGATAGTGAAGATGGTTGTGAACAATTGCAGCAGGATCTGGATCAATTTGCCATGTGGTCGGAGGAATGGATGATGGAATTTAATACAGAGAAGTGTGAGGTGTTGCATTTTGGGATGTCGAACAAGGGCAGGACCTACACAATAAATGGTAGGCCTCTGGGTAGTGTTGTAGAGCGGAGGGATCTAGGAGTAAAGGTGCATGGTTCATTGAAGGTCGAGTCGCAGGTAGATAAGGTGGTCAAAAAGGCTTTTGGCATTTTGGCTTTCATCAGTCAGAGTATTGAGTACAGAAGTTGGGAGGACATTTTGCGGTTGTATAAGAAGTTGGTGAGACAGCATTTAGAATATTGTGTTCAGTTCTGGGCACCATGTTATAGGAAAGATATTGTCAAGCTTGAAAGGGTTCAGAAAAGATTTACGAGGATGTTGCCAGGACTAGAGGGTGTGAGCTATAGGGAAAGGTTGAGTAGGCTGGGGCTCTATTCCATGGAGCGCAGGAGGATGAGGGGAGATCTTATAGAGGTGTACAAAATCATGAGAGGAATTGATTGGGTAGATGCACAGTCTTTTGCCCAGAGTAGGGGAATCGAGGACCAGAGGACATAGGTTTAAGGTGAAGGGGAAAAGATTTAATGGGAATCCGAGGGGTAACCTTTTCACACAAAGGGTGGTGGGTGTATGGAACAAGCTGCCAGATGAGGTAGTTGGGGCTGGGACTATCCCATTGTTTGAGAAACAGTTAGTCAGGTACATGGATAGGACAGATTTGGAGGGATATGGACCAAGTGCAGACAAGTGGGACTAGGGTAGCTGGGACACTGTTGGCCGGTGTGGGCGAGTTGGGCCAAAGGGCCTGTTTCCACACAGTATCACTCTATGACTCCCTAAGACTCTATGATAAGCAGCCACTACAGACGTGGCCCTGACTAATGTAACGGTTGTGTCCCGCAGAGCCTTGCAAAAGTCGGATGTTAGGTAACTCAGAAAGGAAGTGCCACTGTGCACACGTAGATTTTCTACCCGAAGACTATGTGGGAGCTCTGACGCAGGGACCACGGGGAGCTCTGATGTGGAGATCATGGGCGAGCTCCGACACCAAGATGATGTGGTCATCAGTGGGCTTAAAGAATTGCCACAAAAGTGTGAATTTATGTGAGTCGCCTATTACGTAAGTCGGGGAATGCCTGAATAATAGAATGTAAATAGAAGCAGGAGTGACTTATTTGCCCCCTCATGCCTGCTCCACCATTCACTAAGATAGACGCGAAAAGCTGGAGTAACTCAGCGGGGCAGGCAGCATTTCTGTAGAGAAGAAACGTCACCCATTCCTTTTCTCCAGAGATGCTGTTGTCCCGCTGAGTTACTCGAGCTTTTAGTGTCTATCTTCGATTTAAACCAACATCTGCAGTTCCTTCCCACCATTCACTAAGATCACAGCTGATTTACCTCGGCACTAACCTCGTACACTAACCCCATACCCCTTGCCTTCATACCAAAAATATCCACTGTTGTTGTGTTGGCTTTGCCATTTCATGCAGATGCAACTTGGGAGAAACATGCTCACGCTTACTCATCAGCACCAAGGTTTGTTCTGTTATAGCGCGTAAATCTGCAGGAAAACAAAAGATGAAGCTCATACAAGTTTCGGTTTCTTCTTTTATATATTTTGCTGAGTAAGATATTCATCTACTTTTCCATCCTATTCCTAAGCCAGCTTCAGACAGGATGCATAAAAACGAGACAGAGAGTAACGGGCCATTTCTGGCTTCTAAACAGCACACATTATAAAAACACAGACAGCATTAAGTGATTTTAATGCTGGACAGGTGTTAAGGCATTTCCAATGCTTGCATTCAGGCAAAGAGATTCGGTTACCACTCAGGCAAGAACACTGAAAATCCCAGCACCCAGCATTTTCACTTAACACTTGTATGAGATAAAACAAATGTTGATCCTTTTACATCCCAAACACAGTGTCTAATTTTGTCAGATAGGGGTATGGACCTGTTAAGTAAAACTACTGATAACATCAATGCTGGCAACTCTCAGATGTACACTGGCACAGTAACAATTCCTATTGTCACATAATGGTTTACACTCAACAAAACAGATTGTGTCTCTGGTCAATCTGGTCAATACATTAGTGCAAAAATCAACAACCCTTCTCCAACCAGTTGAGAATATTGTTATTCGGAATTCTCTTGAGTCCTGTTAAAGCTTTTCCACACAATGCTAAGGATAGAATCTATTTCTACTGTAGAAGTTTTCTATTGGCTCAAAAACCCCTAAATCCTCACACGAATACCTCAATAGTTTTTCAACTTCTGTAAATCTGTAAATAGAAGAATGTCATTTAATTTCAGAGGTCAGATTAGTTAACGGGCACACACTCCTGAACTGATGTTTCTTCTGCAGTGTCTGTGGCCCATTTTCTTGTGCACAAAAGAAAAGAATTGCCATGGCAATGCATCATTCCACAGACATACTAGTCATTTATTGTAAGGTACTGCATTCAGTTACACTTTCCACCTAAACATGCAACAGTTAGACTTTAAAATATAGAATTATATTCAACCTAACAGTAACATTTTTATTCTTGAAGTGAATACATATGAGGGTGATCGTGTAGAGGCGTACAAAATCATGAGAGGAATAGATTTGGGTAAATGCACAGTTGCCCAGAGTAGGGGAATTGAGAACTAGAGGACATAGGTTTAAGGTGAGGGGGAAAAGATTTAATGGGGACCTGAGGGGTAACTTTTTTTACACAAAGGGTGGTGGGTGCATGGAACAAGCTGCCGGAGGAGATAGTTGAGGCAGGTACAATCGCAATGTTTAAGAAACATTTAGACAGGTACATGGATAGGGTAACCTTGTAATCTTAAGGCTTTGTGATCTTTCTGGAAACTTATCTTTCGGAAGTAAAGTTAGTCTGATATAGAGAAAACTGTGGACAAAGATCAACCAAACTAGGGCTCAGAGGCAAAGGTCTCCACTGAGAATCATCCTAGGCATTGTGCAGTGCTCCACGTTCTCCCACCTTTGTGGAGCACAGGGACTGAGATGGGAAAGGATTGCACCATGAGGAGAGGTTTACTCAGAAAGAGGATCCCTTGGGGAGATAATGTGGGATGCAGGGGTGGGTCAGAGAGAGAATCACAGGAGTGAGAAGGAGTCAGGTTTAGGCAGATGAAATACACATAGATTCCTTTATACCTCTCCTTGCCCTTCACCGCCATTCCCGCAAGTGAACAGGCTCACTATTCCTGCTTGAGCAGCAGTCAGCAGATCCAAACTAACAGGTTTTGACTTCCACACCCACACGCCATCAAAACCTGCCAGCGCTTACAGGGAATAACGATCAACAATTCATCATGGAGCCGACAGCATTTCCGAGCAACGTCTGGGCCAATGCTTTGTTTGTTCCTCATCATGCATCTTTAGTGTATTGACGATTCCAAGTCTTAGTCCTGGCAGAATATCACAGAACTGGGTTTATTTTAACAGAGTTTAAAATAACGACAGAGCTTGAAAATGTGCACATAACCAGAAACATTTGCTACCATCATCTGTCAGAAGTGTGGAGAAGGTTATCCATCTTGGCCTCCTCCTGGAGCTCTGCTGCCACAGAAGCCTGCCTGCAGCCAACTCCGATCACTCTGCAGGATGTTATGACATGACTGGGAGCATTAAACTGGAAACGCTTGGAAATATTTCCAGTTGGGGCACTGAGGATTAGCTGTGCCTCTAGCCAAATTGTTCCAGTGCAACTTAAACAATGACATCTTCCTAAACAATGGAAGATTACCCAGCTATCTCCTTGAGTTTGAGTTTAGTTTATTGTCACAAGTACAGTACAGTGAAAAGCTTTTGTTGCGTGCTAAACCAGTCAGCAGAAAGACAACACATGATTACAATCAAGCCATCCACAGTGTATACTGTAGATACATGATAGATGCACAGAGTCTCTTGCCCAGAGTAGGTGAATCGAGGACCAGAGGACATAGGTTTAAGGTGAAGGGGAAAAGATTTAATAGGAATCTGAGAGGTAACTTTTGGTGGGTGGGTGTATGGAACAAGTTGCCAGAGGAGGTAGTTGAGGCAGGAACTATCCCAACATTTAAGAAACAGTTAGACTGGTACATGGATAGGACAGGTTTGGAGGGATATGGACCAAACACGGGCAGGTGGTACTACTGTAGCTGGGATATGTTGGCCGGTGTGGGCAAGATGGGCTGAAGGGCCTGTTCCCACATTGTATCACTCTATGAATAATGTGAATAACTTTTAGTGCAAGATAAAGCCAGTAAAAAGCCAGGTGGGATGGTGATGATGAAATAGTGTTGTATTCCATGCACTAAAAGCAGGGCAAACCAAATCTGTCTAATTACCAGTGTGTAGGAAGGAACTACAAATGCTAGTTTATACCAAAGATAGATACAAAATGCTGGAGTAACTCAATGGATCAGGCAGCATCTCTGGACGAAAGGAATAGGTGACTCCTTCGGAGTCTGAAGAGGAGTTCCTACCCGAAACATTACCAATTCCTCGTCGCCAGAGATGCTGCCTGACCCGCTGAGTTACTCCAGTACTTTGTGTCTATCTTCAGTATAAATCAGCATCTGCAGTTCCTTTCTACACAATATGCTTAAGGAATCTGGCCCACTCCAAGTTGGAAGCCAGTGCTCCATTGCTTGGATTATTAAATCTATGCTTTTGGATCCAAATGCCACAGGCAAAAATAATATGACAGAAGTGATTTTGGAACACATGCTGAAGGGAAGCCACCTTGAAGATGTGAAAAGCTGCAGACTTGTCCACCTAGTTGTTCTCACCTTGAAGTGGCCCATACCAGGGGTCCCCATGTTCCTCTAGTTTGTGTCGATCTTCTGCCTAATTACCGCCCGTCCGCCCCCAATCAACCCACCCTCAGTTATCAGCCAAGGGCTGGAAGGTGTGGTCAACAAAGCTATTCATGTCTTTTATAACAATAACATGCTCACCAACGCTTGCTTGGATTCCACAAGCATCATAGTTTCTGATTGCAATACAGCCCGTTCCAAACAGGGACAAGCATCTAAGTTCCAGTGGAAAGCTGGGAATGGCTGCCTTTGAGACCCTTGTGGAATTGTTGTCAACAAGAAATAGGGGGAATTTACCATTGACTGGAATAATCTCAGCCTCAGCCGCAGGTGGTCTTGGTCCCAGGCCCAAACCTCTCTAGCAACTCTCACAACTTCCCAGTGTGTGTATATTTGCTGATACCTGTTCATTGTTAGTTCTATTCACAACTCTTCATGCAAAGAAGCAATCTGTGTTTGTACGGATCAAAACTTAGCAAATACACTTGCCTGGTGTGAGGTGAAAGAAATTCTTTAATGGTGATATGCATGTGTTGGACAATGACCATTTTCAGCAGCAGAGAGTCTAACCGTCATTCCATTGTCTGGACAACCTGCATTAACATTCTGGAGCTGACCGATTACATTTACCATTGAGTCTTTATGTTGATATATGTCCCTAAATCTAAATGTTGTTTAATCAAGATATGTACAGTACGTGTTGGTCATTCAGACGATCATTATTGCATTGTTCGCATCTAAATGCAGTTCAAACAAATTCTTGATAATTTTGCTCAAAAATAACAACATTATTATTGTTCATTTTAAGTGTTTTATGCAATAACATGTTCACATAATGGCTGTATTTACAGCAGTACACAACTCCCTCGGTTATGAATGACCTGATTTACAAAAACCAACTTACACAATTACACAAATGCTTCCAGACATTTTTAAAAGTACTTCTCAAACTAATAATAATAATAAAATGTTTCATTTTATTGATGAATTAGATACAGGCTATATATTCCATGTTTAATTATGTTACGGTGATTATTCAATGAAATGAAATAATTATAGCAAGTGTATCTAAGTCATGGTTTCATGGTCAGTTTATTGTCACATGTACCAATTAACGTACGGTATAATTCCACAGTAACCCATACCTAGAGCAATAAGACATGGGTTACTGTGGAAAATGGATGCTTCTGACTTAAGGAGAAACCAGCTTGTGTGCAGTTGGCAAGAATGGAACCCAGACATAACCTGGAGTTACGTGTGCCTTGTTTCATATATTATAGACCCAACACAGCAGAATAACATAACAGTGGTAGCAATCTTTTAATTAAACTAGGGTTGAAATGTAGGATTTACAGTATGTCTGACCGATTCTACTTTGAGAAAACATACTGGCACATTAGTGACAATGTTAAGAGGTCTACACATGCAGAGCCATGTTCAATGAGTTTGAAGCTTTGCCGCCGGACATGGAGCATATGACAACTTCATGAATATCAGCAACATGGAGTTGAGATCCTGATTGCTGCCAGGATGTCCCAAGGAACCAGATTGGAGATGGTTTCCTCACCTAACCAGGATGTGAGTGGAACTGGGTATCTTACAAGGCTCACTGATATCAGTGAATCAATGATAGATAAAAATGCTGGTGAAACTCAACGGGTGAGGCAGCATCTATGGAGCGATGGAATAGGTGACGTTTCGGGTCTGTTTCCACGCAGGATTGCGTACATCCTGAGGCATTGCTTACAGCAGCATGGTGATATGCACCCCTATACAGAGAGGAAGATAAATCGTGCTACCCACACTAAAAGGGTGCTGTTCCCATGACATGGGACTTATTTCACACCTTGAAGCCTCTAGTAAGCGTCAGCTATCTCAGACTTCCAAGCTCAGAGGTTACCCCCAAAAGCAGTACCAGGTGAGGTGCCCTTGGATCCATCCTGCACTGGCACCAAGACTACATTGGCTACAAGAACCACACACATTTGTCTCAGCAGTTTTCCCCACAGTTATGGTGGCATGAAAGTTGTTGTGAGCACAGACATTATTCTTGGCAAGATTTGGAAGATTCTCTCAACATTTGCCGAATGGGGTGTATTCGTCGCTGTCTGAAGATGCGAGTGTGCAGCTATGGAGGGGTAGTCATTTCATTATCAGTCTGATTTTTCCTGATCCGTTTCTTGCTCATCTATTTATTTTCCAACAGAGGGTTTGCCAAGGGAATATCCAATGGTGCAACAGCAAGAATTGATTATGAAATGGCACCAGACTTGAAGAGAACCTAAATATGCCTCAACTAAAAAAATCTAACTTGTAGAATTTAATTAGTTTAGGACTAAGGATTAGGTTAACATTGTGATGAATGTTTCATCACATCGGGCCCTTTACTCGCTGGAGTTTAGAAGGATGTGAGGGGAACTCATTGAAACTTAAAGAATAGTGAAAGGCTGGATAGAGTGGATGTGGAGAGGATGTTTCCACTAGTCGGAGAGTCTTGGAGCAGAGGCCATAGCCTCAGAATAAAATGACATACCTTTAGAAAGGAGATAAAGAGGAATTTCTTTAGTCAGAGGGTAATGAATCTGTTGAATTCATTGTCACAGAAGGCTGTGGAGGCCACATCAATGGATATTTTTTAGGCAGAGATGAACAGATTCTTGATTGGTAAGGGTGTCAGCAGTTATGGGCAGAAGACAGGAGAATGGGGTTGAGAGAAAAGATAGATCAGCCATGATTGAATGGCGGAGTAGACTTGATGGGCCGAATGGGCTAAATCTGATCCTATATCTTATGGACATGATTAACATCGCTGAAAGTGAAAAGCTCAAGGGAACCAAGAAGAATGTATTTGATACTTTTCGAGAAGGTGACGTACTATTATTATTGAGGATAGTGGTACAATTCTTTCCGTTGGTTGCTTATATCCCGCCACCATTTGATATGACAAGACAGCAGAGATTGCCTTGACCTGTTGCGGGATGATTTGGCTCCATCTAGAACATGTTGCTTTTGCATGTTAGCATGCTTAAGTTGCAGCTTCACCAGGTTACATCCGTTTCTTAGGCATGCTTCTGTCCTATGGCAGCGAACCTCAGCTGCTCAAATGGCTTAACGTTGATGGAGGAGTGAGAAAGAGATCAGACTATGAGGTTGTGGACTATGAGGGGTCCCCTTATGTTTCATGAATGCCCATTTTGGACTACAGGATTCTGAGCTTAAACTATCTCAGCCCTGCTTCCTACAGTCATGGACAATGCCATTAAGAACACATGTGGTAGGAAGATTGGCAGTGGGTATCAGCCAAGAACTTTTCAGCAGACACCGAGGCTTGCTGGAACTGCGGTTGCGAACCACTCTAACTCGGCTTCCCATTGCCAAATTAACCTTTCTGCCCTCAGTCAGACTGAGGCCACACACAAACTGGAAATGTGTGTATCCTACAACCTGACGGTACACACAATGAATTCTGCAATTTCAAGTAAAACCTTCTGACCCCCTCTCTCTTCTTCTCTCTCTCTCTCACTCCCCCCCGCCCCCCCCCCGTCACTGTTCCAATTTGTCTAGGTTGGGCAGGCGGGAAGGTTCTCCCTGCAGGCAGACAGGACACCCACTGAAAGGGGAAGGGGGCTCTGGCCGAGGTGAGGTGGGTCACCCTGTATCCTCTGTCTTTGCTCCTTTTGCCACCACCATCTCCCCCTTCCTGCTGCTCTTCCCTTCACTAGCGCTGCCTCCTCTCCCGTTGCCAAGCTAACCTTTCTGTCATCAGTCAGACTGAGGCCACACACAAACTGGAAACGTGTGTATCCTACAACGCAACCTGAACTGCTGACGAGGCCACCCAGCCCTAGAGGAGGCCGCACTTCGTGAGGCAGGACTGCTCTGTCCAATATAGGTCATCACCCTATCTCCTCCTATTGGCCCTGTACCTCAGTTTCAGAGAATGACAATGGCCTCCAATTCTGTTCTGTGCAAAACATTGGCTCCTCACCCCCATGGTAGAAGCTTCTTCAGTTTCAATGCAATGTAATCTAACCCATCTCACTCCCCACACATTCCTCAATATCCCACCCAATCTAATCCCAGTTTTCATCCTCCCTCCGAACGATTGGAGAGTTTTGCAGGTAGTTCCTCCACCTTACTACCAATCCCAGTTTCCCCTTTCCCGCCACTGTAGCTGAAACTCACTCCCCTCAATGCCCCCTCCGGGATCCCACTCTTTGTTGCAGCCAATTCTGGAGGGCTGGGGAGCTGTGGGACTGTCATAGAACATTGGACAGAACAAGAACCCACGATGATTACATGCGAGATCAATACAATGAATGGTACGTAGACAAAAGTGCTGGAGAAACTCAGCGGGTGCAGCAGCATCTATGGAGCGAAGGAAATAGGCAACAATGAATGGTACGTTGGGACTTTCAGAGCAAAAGGATTTGAGTATAGGAGCAGGGAGGTTCTACTGCAGTTGTACAGGGTCTTGGTGAGACCACACCTGGAGTATTGCGTACAGTTTTGGTCTCCAAATCTGAGGAAGGACATTATTGCCATAGAGGGAGTGCAGAGAAGGTTCGCCAGACTGATTCCTGGGATGTCATGACTGTCTTATGAAGAAAGACTGGATAGACTTGGTTTATACTCTCTAGAATTTAGGAGATTGAGAGGGGATCTTATAGAAACTTACAAAATTCTTAAGGGGTTGGACAGCCTAGATGCAGGAAGATTGCTCCCGATGTTGGGGAAGTCCAGGACAAGGGGTCACAGCTTAAGGATAAGGGGGAAATCCTTTAAAACCGAGATGAGAAGAACTTTTTTCACACAGAGAGTGGTGAATCTCTGGAACTCTCTGCCACAGAGGGTAGTCGAGGCCAGTTCATTGGCTATATTTAAGAGGGAGCTAGATGTGGCCCTTGTGGCTAAAGGGATCAGAGGGTATGGAGAGAAGGCAGGTACGGGATACTGAGTTGGATGATCAGCCATGATCATATTGAATGGCGGTGCAGGCTCGAAGGGCCGAATGGCCTACTCCTGCACCTAATTTCTATGTTTCTATGTTTCTATGACTGTCCCGATTGAAATACCCATGTAGATACAGACCAAACCATGGCATGTCCTGTAGAAGTGTGACCCCGCCAACCACACAGCGCCAGGCTGCAGCCGGAACAAGTAACCCAGTCTGAAGAAGAGTCTCGACCCGAAACGCCACCTATTCCTTTTCTCCAGAGATGCTGTGTGACCCGCTGAGTTACTCCAGCTTTTTTTGGGGTCTATCTTCACTATAAGGACTCAGCTTTGAATGGATGCAGACCATAGATAAATAGACGTGTAGGAAGGAACTGCAGATAATGGTTTACACCGAAGATAGACACATAATACTGGAGTAACTCAGCGGGTCAGTCAGCATCTCTGGAGAGAAGGAATAGGTGGCGTTTCGGGGCGAGACCCTTCTTCAGACTGAGGGTCAGGGGAAAGGGGAAACTAGATGTATTTAGTCTCTAAATAAATAGGTGTTCCTTCCTGTAGAAGGCATTATTTGTTTTCTGACAGTGAATGAAGAAGAGTTCAGCATGATTACAAATCCCACCCGGCCACCCCCCGGCCCTGGTTTCCATGGGAGCAACTGTCTGAGTGTGGAGAGTCCACGTTCACATCAGCCGCCAACTTTCCAAAGGCTCCAAGCCATCCATGTTACATTGGAATGGGATTGCACGCCTGGTCTCTCTGCTGTGTCACGTTTTTTTTACACACAGTCTGAAACATTATATAAAATTATTATTATTATTATTTGGAATGAAACTTGGTAAATGTCCCACAGACATTTACCTACTTTCTAAAGGTGGTCAGTGGGAGTCTTCCCCTCACCTAGACTTTCCTCGCAGTGGCTCCTTCTGACGAGGGCGGGCGATGGGTTTGCACAGAGATATATCTACCTCACGGTTCACCCCCTTATACAGCGCCGGGACCACAGTCTATGACAAGCAGCGAGCGGGGCGACCTGAGCTACTTTGGAGACAGATTAAAAATCAGCTGGTTGCAATGTAACGATGAAATCCGTGGCTTCCAACCAGCCAGCTGAATAATTTTGCCAGCCAACCACACCAGCTGCTGCAGTTGTGATCAAAACTTACTTTTAATAAAGTCGCCGTTTGTTTTGTGCCGACGATAACTGCCTTCCACAACGCCCCAATACGATTGCT
This sequence comes from Malacoraja senta, assembly GCA_038087875.1. NCBI lineage: Eukaryota > Metazoa > Chordata > Chondrichthyes > Rajiformes > Rajidae > Malacoraja > Malacoraja senta. The sequence goes on from CM075989.1 coordinate 15,958,948, forward strand.
TTCCCCACTCGCCAGAACTTCTTTCCCCATTCAAATCCCCCCCAAATAAATATAGTGTCTTTGAAACATGTTCTCAACCTAGCGAGGTACATACTCTGAAAACTGTGCTGAATCTCTATTCTACCACTGGGACTCTGATTAACCTGGCGGGCTGGTTCATAATGGTTGCACTGTGTGCTTTGCTAATCATTAACAGGGAGAGCTCGGATTTCGGGAATCGTGCAACCGTTTCTTTCCCTCCAATGTCACGAAGTTTCTGAGTTATTGGGGAACGGGTTAGACGTGTTTTTTTTTGTGGAAATGCGGGGAGGAAAAGATCGAAGCGGGAGGGCGAGGATAGCGGCCAAGCTGAGAGCGGGCCGAATGGTCCCCGCGTTGACAATGTTGATCTGATCGCCATTCGCGGCGGGGCACCGTTATCAGTCGGCGGACAGACAGACAGACAGACCTGCACAGTCCGCAGTGACGAAGTTCAGAGCCTTGTGTTGAGAAACCAAACAGATCGCGGCTCCAGCACGGGGCTAGAAACACCAACTCGCCCACAAGCCATGGAACCTCTGGTCCAGAGGAAGACTTTGGTGGATAAATGCAAACTGAAGAACAGCTGGATAAAAGAAGGGCTCGCCGAATTTCTGGGGACATTTATTCTAATTGTGAGTTTTTGTTTTACACAACTTTATTGTCACAATCCAGGAGATTTAACTCCAAATTAATTGTAAGAATTACTAACATCAGCAATCAAACCCCAATTGTTCCCAAACGTTTTGTCCGAGTGTACACCCGTTAGTGTGAGAATAGCTCAGATAATCGAGTGAATCCCTTCCCCAACACTAGTGCGAATGGCCATAATTGCGAGTATTGGCGAGGATGCGTTTCCATGTAATGTCAGAAGTAACTGCATCCGTTATCCGTTACCTCTCGACCTGGATTCCTTGTCCTGGTCCATTCCAGTATCTGTGGAGTGAATTGAGATGCGATGGTTCGAGACGGGACCCTTCTGTAGAAACACCCTCTGCCCATCTCCCTCCACGGATGTTGCCTGACCCGCTGAGTTCCTCCAGCACTTTGTGTTTTGCTCAAGATTCCTGCATCTGCGTTCCGGGCTGTTTAAAGACAAACAGACCATGTGTCCGTTTGTCTTTACATGGTCACACGGGCCCTATTCACTGCCAAATGCCGATGAACTTAAAATTGAAATGTCAAATTACGGCTTTTGGGGGGGGGGGAGAATCGAAATGACAAAAGCAAAACAAAGGCAATCTGCAAACAAACTCTGTAAAGGTCACATCGTGTACCCCGTTCTGTCCAGATGCTATAAAATGAATCTCATTCATTCCATGTTATTCCCGAGTAAATTCATAGTAGTAATTATCCGTGGTAAAACTTCCCATGCGTTGGATCAACGGTACATTGATAGATTGTGAAATAAACTTTAAATGTATTGTAATCTGTCACAAGTAATCAGAGATAGGGGACAACTTTCAGCATGGTTCAGTTGGAGAGATAGTTCTTCCTTATGTCTCTCATCTCCCCTGGACGTCCTGGCCACCTCAGAGCTTCAGAAGTACTCCTGAACGGTAGGGGAGTATTACTTACAGCTTAGTTAGATATCATTGGGCCCATTCCCCCAATGCTCGCTCTTTGAAAGAGCTAAAAAACGCACAAAGTGCTGGAGTAACTAACGGGTCTGGCAGCATCTCTGGAGAACATGATTTTGGGTGGCAACCCTTCTGAAAGAGTTAAATCCTCACGTTCATAAGTTCATAAGTCATCGGAGCAGAATTAGGCCACTCGGCCCATCGAGTCTACTCCGCCATTCAATCATGGCTGATCCATCTCTCCCTCCCAACCCTATTCTCTTGCCTTCTCCCTTGACACCCTTACTAATCAAGAATCTGTCAATCTCCGCCTTATAAATACCCAATGACTTGGCCTCCACAGCCGTCTGTGGCAATGAATCCCAACAATCCCTGTTTCCACTTTTCAACAATAATCAACATGTTTAAAAGTTGCCTTTGAACCATCTTCACATGGCCTTGAATAAAACAAATGTTCATCTCCTCACTGCTTCATTTGTAGCCACATTTGGGGTCAGCAAGTTCCCACCAACAGGCTGGTGCAGAACATCCAATGGTGGGAAGGTCCCTGGAATGCATTGGTACACGTACATCGGCCCATCGGTACACGTTTGGTCAAAACTCCAATTACCCCTGAAGTTTCTGGTAAACCTGCTCTAGTTATAGCCACAGAAAGCCAGAAGTCCCAACAGATTGCCAGTGGAGAGGTATATGAATATGACAGGTTTGGAGGGATATGAACCAACAATAGGCAGGTGAGACTAGTGTAGCTGTGACATGTTGGCCGGTGTGGGCAAGTTGGGCCGAAGGGCCTGTTTCCACACTGTATCACTCAATGACTCTATGAGAGCTGGTAGTGATGATTGTTGGGATAGAAAGTTACCAACATGCAGGAGCACTGCAACAATCCTTCGGGATAAACACTTGGATTATCCTATTAACCACTGCATTTCCACAATGCAGCACTCCCTTCAGTAACTAACAAGCTTAAACTATACAAGATTGAAACATATCCTGAGATCGGCATTATACCTAAGTAGGGTCTTTATTTCTTGCACAGTTGAGATGTGAACTCATTGACTAGAAGTGTGCTTATTCCGGCATTAAAATTTGTAGCAAAGGCATATTCACATTAACATGTCCCGGTGATTATTGTTAAGCATTTCAAATTAAAGACGTGATGTTGAATGTGTTATATGTCTTTTGAAAGAACTGTGAATATTGTTGAATTGTTTGTATTTTGCAGCTGTTTGGTTGTGGTTCTATTGCCCAGTCAGTGCTGAGCAGAGGAGCGAGTGGCAATATGTTGACATCTTCTATTGGCTTTCCATTTGGAGTTACCATCGGTGTTTATGCGACAATAGGGGTGTCAGGTACGTGGAGATATGATTCTGAAAGTGGAAGATTTAAGAGATTTTAAATGTTGAACCAGAAAGTGAGTACCCGGTTTTAACTAACCCAAGTGTACTATTACATTATGGCACTAATGCTTCTTTGACTGTTAACTTTAATAAAGGTAGCTGGGATATTTCTTCACTATTTGGACCCAGCCTTCAACTGCAAGTAGATCCAGGAAACATACTGTCCCTGGCCAGTCAACTCTTCATAGTTTTCAATTAATAAACAATGAGACTCAAACAATCTTTAATATTTTAATCATAAAATAAGATGTAAATCTCGATTACCTCTTTGGAATCTTTAAGTAATTCCAAATTGAATCTGCATTTGTAATATTAATTTTTAAACGTTTTATGCAATTTGAATGAAAAGTTTTAAAAAATTACAGATGTTCAAAGTCCAAAATCAGAACAGAAAATGCAGGAAACAATTGAAAGTAGAGGCAGCGTCTGTTTCAGGTCAAAAATCTGATGAAGCAATTTTTAATTCATTTTCTGATCTAAGTGCCATTTTCATCATCATAGTTGCCCATGTGCTGCTCTGAAGAGTACTCTTATACTTTTTCTTGTGAGAGTTTGTTAAGTTGCAGTTATCAGGAGAGCGACACTATATTGTACTCTCTGCAAGACAACTTGTACCTCTGTACACTTGGTGTGTAATATTCGCTTCAAAGCAAAATGCAGCACGATAGTTTAATATTCATTCCATTCTCAACATATTCTAACTTAAGAAAGACACAAAAAGCTGGAGTAACTCAGCGGGACAGGCAGCATCTCTGGAGAGAAGGAATGGATGGCGTTTCGGGTTGCGACCCTTCTTCAGAAGAAGAGTCTCGACCCGAGACATCACCCATTCCTTCTCTCCAGAGATGCTGCCTGTCCCGCTAAGTCAGTCTAGCTTTTTGTGTCTATCTTTGGTTTAAACCAGCATCTGCAGTTCCTTCCTACACATATTCTATCCTAAACCTAATCCAACAAGCTGAGAGGTCTTGTTCTTTGCAACTATGTCCCTATCCATACTAACAAAATTCATAAAATAATTTATCATCTAAAATATACTTCATGGGTTGAGTACCATGCTATATCAATTGTTTATTGCTTGAAGCATGGAGTAGCAATGATGTCTCCTATCTATTATTGTGTCCAGCAGTAAAGTCAAGGGAATGGCAGAGCAGGGAGTTAAGGAGATTGAGGGTGAGCTGGAAGCAGGTAGGGCGATATTGAGGACATTGTTTTAATATTGGTGAAGGGGAGCTCAAGAATGGACACAAGTAAATCGACTCTCATTGCAGGACTTCAAAGTTGGTGCAATGGGATCAGATCATGTTGCCCTGGGAGTGCCCAACAGTGGATGAGCCCTGGGACATCATGGACCACGTTCCCCAGTAATGGAACAAATGGAGAATGATCCTGTGTGGCGTCAGCCTCGTTATGGTTACTCATGACAAAAGATATTTGGACATATTTTCAGAGTGGTGCAAAACAACTCAGAAATATTCCTTTCTGTATTTCACTCGTGAAGAAACAGATTTCCTAATTGTTAAACACTGAAGTAGATAGCTATATGCAATCAAATTACCAGATAGTAATATTTCCCATCAGAAACGCATCAGTTATAAAACTCAACACCTCCACACCCATCAGATAAGTTATACAACGTAAAACCCACAAAAATTATCACTAATGAGTCACCTATCATGTGTATAAATACTCTTGCAGAGGCTGGATGCTGTAATAGCTTGGCTCTCTGTTCATTTACCTCTGGAGTTTATATTCTACCTTTGAAGGTGGGATGAAAGTCTCTTCAGTCTATTGGTTGGAAGGCTCTTAAATGTTTACTGATCTTTATATATCCAAGTTGAAATAAGCAACAGATATCATCAGAGTCACCTGAGTCAAAAGTACATTTTATTGCCTAATAATTAAAAATAACAAACGCTCTGTGTTACCAGACTTTAGTTGATGCCTTTTCTATGTAAAATAATTTTTTCATAACTTTTGTGTTACATGAATGTAGATCTTTGTTCTCTTGCTTTCCTTCACCAGAGCAAGTTTACCATCGGGTTCTGACTTCGCCCCATGCCTGGGAATTAACTAGCCAAAAGATTAACTTATCTACCTGACCAGATCCCTTTAGAAATATTTTCAAACATTCCTCTTTCAGGAATCTTCAGTCCTTGAAGAATGAATGTTTAATGGGAGCTCCTGGGATGAGCGAACAATTCTGCTGTTGTTTCTGTCTATCCTGAGTAACAGCATTAAAGTACAGCCGCAATCTTATGCATTCTGCAACTGCCTAAGGTTATGGACTTTTAAAAAAAACCTGTGCAAGCTCTCTTTGTTCATGAAACCTAAAAATCAATGGTATTTCTCTTCCCAAATCCATTTGGTGGAAACATTTCCCTCTAGTTCCATGGGTTCTGAGGTGGCTGTTGACACCAATGCAGGGACTGTAGTCTCGGGTAAGGTACGGTCCTTCAATGAGAAGGGGGTAGATCATTTATGAGATTTTGTGTGTCTTCCACTATGTACACAGGACATCCTGGTGCTTCTAATGCATGGCTTCAAGGTTCTCAATAAGACCTTGGAAGCTCCTTTGCCATTTTTTAGCAGTCATGGACCAGGGAATGCCAGCAGTTAGCAGGGATGCCTTAAAGATGTCAAAGACACCATTCAGTCAAGGTGTCTTTGGGTACAACCTTGAATCTTTTCCCTTTTCCACATATTATCAAGTTTGGAAAAGGGAGTCTGTTTTGGGAATTGAATGTTGGACATTCAAACAATGTGGCCTGCCCAACATAGTCCCTCAATATCAGTGATACTTGTCCGGGAGCGGACACTGATATTGGTTTGTTTATCCTTGAATTTGAAAGCTTTTGCATGGACAATGTTAGTGCTAATTTTCAGTACCATGAGATGGTGCTTAAGTTAGTCCAAGTCTCAGATAGAGGAGGATAACTGGTGGCCCATGTCTCAAGCATGGTCTAAGACCTGGATCTTTAAATACCTTTTTCTCAATTGACCAAATGCAGCACTAGCTCTACTGACTCATTGTTGTCCTTTCATTATTTAACAGTATCTGATAAATAGAGCCAGGATTTTGCCATAAATGCCATAAGTGCCAAGATAATGCCCTTTTCACGATCGAGTGCCTAAATCAGCCTTTTTTTTGCCGTTTTGCTATGTCATGCTATTTTCTCTAGTTGTACCGTGATTACAATGATGTTTTCTATGTTAACACATTAATATTAATATTATTATGAACATATTAACATAGTATAACTTACAAGAAAATTTCCACCATGTCGGTCGTTCATTCGTTCGTGCCTCTGCCCTCTGGTTCAGTCTTCTCCAAGATCTATTTAAGAAAGAACTGCAGATGCTGGAAAAATCAAAGGTAGACAAAAAATGCTGGAGAAACTCAGCGGGTGAGGCAGCATCTATGGAGAGAAGGAATAGGCGACGTTTCGAGTCGACACCCTTCTTCAGACTGATGTGGGGGGAGGGTGGGGGGGAAGAAAGGAAGATGCAGAGACAGTTGGACTAGAAGCAGAGCTGGGAAGGGGGAGAGGAGGAGGGCGAAGACAAGGGCTATCTAAAATTAGAGAAGTCAATGTTGATACCGCTGGGGTGCAGACTACACAAGCAAAATACCCAAGCTTGTCTCCTCACTACATTTACTGCTGGCTGCAGTCGCAAATCGGAGTTTTCGAGTGATCTGTGCAAGGCATTCATTGATGCTGGAATTCCACTGTGGAAATTGGAAAACAAAACTCTCAGAGTTTTTTTAGAGAAATACACAGTGGAGCATATACTAAGCGAGTCGTCATTACGGAAAAATCATGTTGACAGCAACTTCAACAAAATTAGAGATGAAGTTGCATGCAACAAAATATGGATCTCAATAGACGAGACAAATGATGCCATGGGGGATATATTGCCAATGTGGTCATCGGTACACTGGAGGCAGGCCAACCATCAAAGGAGTATTTGTTGACATGGGAAGTATTGGAGAAGTCAAACAACTCAACTATTGCTCAGTTGTTTACAACTTCACTTGTTGTACTTTGACCAGAAGGTCTAAAACACAAGAATGTTCTTCTGTTTGTGACTGATGCAGCTCCCTACATGAAAAAAGCTGCTTGTGCCCTTAAAGTTTCATTCTCCAAAATGTTGCATTTGACATGCTTAGCTCAAGGACTTCATAGAATTGCCAAGCACATACGTAGCTTGTTTCCAAATGTCGATCGCCTAGTTTCCAATGTCAAGAAAATCTTCCTCAAAGCACCGTCACGTGTGCAGTTGTTCAAGGAAATGGCACCCGAGATTCCACTACCTCCTCAGCCCATTTTGACTAGGTGGGGTACATGGGTCTCTGCTGTACTCTACAATGCTGCACATTTTCAAAAGATAAAATAAATCGCCAACTGTTTTGAAGAAGAAGAATCTGCTGCAGTCAGGATTGTCAGTGAAATCATGCAGAAAAAGTCCGTCCACCACGATCTTGTGTTTATTGCTTCCAATTTTGCAAACTTCCCACAAGTTATCATTTCCCTTGAGCAACGTGGCGAAACATTAGTGAATAACTTGCAGGTTTTCAACAAAGTAACTAACGATATTTGTAAAATTCCTGGCGATGTAGGTAAAGACATACAAGGAAAATGTGAGAGAATGATTTTAGTGAACAAAGATCTTGAAGAAATACAAAACATAGCTAAAGTTCTCAAAAGTAGTTGTAATGCACAAGATATCAACATGAATATACAAGATACATTTATTTGTCACATGTACCAATTGTCACATGTACCAATGTGTGGTCGCCATACAGCCATACGAACAATAAAGAGCACAGATCACGATAGTTTTTAAACACAGACATCCCCACACAGCGAGATCAAAGTTTCCCACTGTGAGGGAAGGCTCCAAAATGCAGTCATCCTCCTCTGTTGTCCTCCCGTGGTAGGGGGACTCCCGAACCCCCGCTGTCCCCGGTACGGGCGGCCCGATGTTCAGGCCCGCTTGCCGGGATAATGGAAGTCCGACGTCGGGACTGGGGGACATCCTCAGCGGCTTGGACATCCGAATTGGCCACTTCCTACGTCGGCTCCCGACGTCCACAGGCCGCGCTGGGTGGAGACTCAACGCTGGTGGCCCTCGGCAAAGGGCCCCAGGACTCCGCGATGTTGGTCAGCGCCGGCCGTGCTGGGAGCTCTAAGAAACGCAGCTCCGCGATATTGGTCAGCGCCGGCCGTGCTGGGAGCTCTAAGAACCGCAGCTCCGCGATGTTGAAGCAACAGGCCCAGCTTCATCGGCGATCCAGGTAAGGCATCGCCCGCTCCGAGATGTATCCAGCACAGCACCGCCACTGCTGAAGCTTTGGTTCGGTCCCCGGCTGCGCCAATCCAGGTGGTAGGCCGCGAGGAGGGGGGCGAGGACGCGACTCGGTGAATAGTCGCCAGGAAGTGACTGGGAAACGGTTTCCCCCTTACCCTACCCCCCTCCCCCACATAGAAAAGCTAGAGAAACTAAAGAAACATACTTTTAAAACGAGCTAAAAAGGAAAAAAAGGAAAAACAAACAGACTGTAGGCAGAGGCTGCCTTCAACGCGGCGCCCCACATATAGAGTCTGTAGCTTGTTTCAGGTATGCACCAGTGACATCAGCTGAGGTAGAAAGAAGTTTTTCACAACTGAAGCATATTCTGTCTGACAGACGGCATAGTTTAACACCTGATAATTTGAAAATAATGCTCGTAATTATGTGTGACCAGGCAGCTTTGGTCATTTAATGTAGTATACCTTCATATTATCATTTTTAACCATATTTTGGTGGTAAATATGTCTTTTTATGCCTTTTTTGCCAATAAATGCCTTTTTCGTGCCTTTTTTGTAATTTTATTATGCCTTTTTGCCTGCCTATTTCAGAGTTTTTTAGTGCCTAAATATCCTGGCTCTACTGATAAATGTCCTCCTTAAAAAAGCACCTTCTGTGCATCAACCACTCTTGAGTGCAATGCAGCATAAACGGATGAACGTATTAAGTAGAAATTATGGCAATGTATGGTCCTTAATGGATTGATAATGATTCTGCAACATTACACTAGATATATACTTCAGTTCTGCACTTGGTGCGATGCATTCTAATTGTGTTGCATATAAATCTGAGTATTGCTTCTCCAAGAAAGAAAAAGGATACCAGCCCAAAATGTGCCAGTGCAGCACCTGTTGTTTTGGCACTTTGGGTGTTGAATTAGTTCCAATACGATGGACAATGTCCATGGGCTTATTTGTACCATAAACACACCAGCTGCACTGGCAAGTAAGTGAGTGCATTCAGTGTTACTTCCCGTCTCAGAAGCCTGGTGCAGACTGAACCTGTTTTCACTCAACGTGCAACTTTAAAATGAAGCAGCCACACTCAGTTTGAGTTCAATACCATGGCTAGATCATATGTTAGGGATGCTCTAACATCAACCTAGGGAGATCAAATGTGAAACAAGGAAGTAGAAACTTCCTCAGTACTGTTTAAATGGGTCACCATCACCTGCAGGTCTGTTGCTGACTGCTATCTGTTGGCTGTTGCTTTGATTGAAGGATGGTTTCCAGACTTGTTCAAAACTGCTGAAGTCTATGGTTGCCATTCATGGCTTTGACTTTCCAATAATTGGTTGGAAATAGGTGTATTATTAGGGAGGAGGGTGTGGCAGAGAGAACGATCAGATAATTCACCCGTACAAGATAAGCAGCCAAATGAGACAGGAGAGAAAGCAGGGACAAGGCACAACCCATGCCTTAACGTGAAGCTCAAACCTTGAGAAGGAACACGAGTCAGTCACCTGCGCTTTGGGAAGGACATTCCACATGAAACATACTACAAGGGGCACATCACCATGGAGGGACATCATGTAGTGGTTACTCTCCAAGCTGGGGAATTAGAGGTATCTGTAATATAGAACATACCAGAGTATAGAAACAAGCCTTTTGGCCCACAATGTTCATGCTGAACACAATGCCAAATGACATGAATCTCCTCTGCCTGCACGTGATCCATATCTCTCCATTTCTTGCATATCCATGCGTATATCCAAAAGCCTCTTAAATGCCAGATCACAAAGAACACATTGCAGGCTATATTACAGTGATCAGCAATGATCTCTATTCCCAGAGAACTGTACGCATTTCATCCAATTTTGTCTTGCCAACCTGGCAGGCAGAGCAAGCACACAAATTTGCAAAGAGTGTAGGGGGTGACCATAATACAGGGCATTTCTGACTGCACATCACTTGGTAGGCATCGTATGCCAACACCAAGATGTATCGAAACTGGAAGGGGTTCCATCCCCTTGGTGCCCCCTCTTGTGAGAGCACAATTGGTGTCACATGCAGGTCAGTGATCAGTAACTGAACTTTGAAAACTACAGATTCTGAAAATCTGAAATAAAAAGAGAAAAGCATTGGAAGCACTCATCACCTGATACGTGTTTCCAGCATTTTCTGTATTTAGATCAGTCCCAGTGACAGGGCAGCAGTCAAAGTGATCCTGTTCTGCAGTAGATCATTTAATCAGCATTGCATACAAAACGTGCCTGCAATGGTCTTCACAGCAATGACCTGGCCCTCTCTCTAGTGTATATCTTGCACAAACACATATGGGCAACCTACATACAAGAAGTGCCACCATGCCACCTGGAATTTGGTGCAATCCATTGCATTGTACATACGAATGTTCTGCTCAGATTACTCTGAAGCTGCCCTCAGTATGCAGAAATAAAACTTGGTTTCAAGATGTTCTGACTATGTTGCCCAGCATTGCCTTGCTGGTTGGACACAGTGAACAGCTTCAGAGACAGTGAGTAGCTCCAGAGGAGAAATTCAAGGCCTGGAGACAACTTCGACAGTCTCTTGGAGACACAAGAGACTGCATGTGCTGAAATCTGGAGCAATAGACTCAATGGGTCAGGCAGCATCTGTAGGGGGAAATAGACAGTTGACCTTCCAGTTCAGGACCCTTCAACTGGACTCAAACATTCAAATGTCAAACATTAACCAGTTCATTCCTGATGCTGAGATGCCGGGTCTCAAGCCGAAACATCGTCCCAACCCTTTGGCCACCACAGATGCTGCTCGACCCACTGAATTGTCCCAGCAGTTTTTTTTACCAATGCATTCCCATAGATATTGTCATCTGGCTGCCATGGTCTTTTTTGAGTGGAAAACAAAGTGCTGGAAGATTAGGCAGCATCTCCAGTGGGAAATATGCATTTAATGTTTCGGGTTGGGAATCTTTTGCAGAATGATGGAGTGGAGTGGGGGGGGGGGGGGGGGTTTGGAGAGAGATGGTCAAACCCTTCCACACCATGTCTTCCGAATGACATAATTTTTTCCAAAAAAATGAAAAGCAAGTACATAAAAGCAGGAATGGAGCAGGCTTTGCACTGTCATTCTCTAACAACCAGAACACAACATTATGTCCCTCTCCTAAATTCTGTATGGGACCTTGCAATATTATATCAATTACAAAATCGCTAACAAATGGTGAACTCTGAGCTTTGGAAATGATTGCATATAATTCACAAGAGCATAAAGACTTTGCTTTATGGAGATTATCAGAGATTATCAGAGAAAGTTGTACACCAGTAAGCATTTGTTCTTCTAAAAAACATTTCTAAAAATAAAATCCATTTAATTCCAAGGTACATTAATCCATGCCTCTGACTCCTTGTCATAGATTACATGGAGCCATCAATTAGCCATGAAACAAAGTGCCAGATTACTGCAATCCAGTTTATATTGTTTTAAATAATGACTGAAGTATTCCCAATATGCTTAACTGCTGATCAATGTCTCTGAGATATTACCCTTCAACATCTGGAGTTGTATATTATGGACAAGGGATTTTCAGCAGGTGGTGGTCTTTAACCTGTGTGTGTGTGTGTGTGTGTCCGTGTGCGTGTGTGGTGATTTCCTGTAAGGGCATTCATTATCCATTAGCAGGTGGTGGGACTAAATCAGATGTCCCATAACAACAGAAAAGGGCAGGTGATGCACAATTAATTGGTGTCATTTCAACCAGATGTAATCAGCACACCAGTGCCATGTTGCCTACACCTTGCTGGTTCAGTGTCATCAGAGCACCCACTACACCTGTGAGTGAGCCACTCACTCTCTCACTAGAGTGACCATTTCATGTGTAGCCAGAAACAGTTCAAGTCAGAAGGTTTGCTGGTCCTGCACCGTGGTTGAGCCAGCCAGCCAGCCTGCATGGCTTAATTTGACTTAAAGAGAAAGGATTCTGTTGCCTCTGCAGATAATGGAAGTTAGGGAGGACTGCAATGTGCTTTCTCCCAACCACTGCACCACCGGCCTCCTACACTGCACCACACTGCCATTCTTCATCAACTAGCAGAAGGGTTGTTTCTAATGGGCATGATTCATTGCTTTTACCAAAATTCAGTACAATCCATTACTGTAAAGGTTTCTTATGTTCGAATTTATATACAAACTAGACTAAGTGGGACCCGTTGGGTCCCAGCTTCACACGGGAGGGCTGGTCCCCCAACACAATATTCCACCTCTCCACCAATTAAAATATTGACGGCCAGTGGGGGGGCTTTCTGGAGCACTAGTATGGGTGTTGTGGGCTGAAGGGACTGGTTTCCAGACCACATAAAAGCACATAAACCCACATAAAGCACATAAAGGGCACTCACAGTTCAGTAGACAGTGTTGTGTAGATTCTCAGCTCAGGCTGAGAGTCGTGGCCTCTCCCTCGCCATCTTGCAGCAACTGAGCCACATCCAGACTTCCGGGTTTTATAGTCCCTCCCCCGGAAGGGGCGTGGCCTTCATCATGGTGATAAGTCTACTCTGCCATTCAATCATGGCCCATAAGTCTACTCTGCCATTCAATCATGGCTGTTCTATCTTTCCCTCTCAACATTCTCTTGCCTTCCCATAACCCCTGACACCCTTGCTAATCAAGGATCTGTCAATCTCTGCCTTAAAAATATCCACTGACTTGTCCTCCACAGCCGTCTGTAACTCCTTAGATTTCTGTTTGTTTGATATGAGGTCAGCCACGTGCAAAAGCATAAATGCTCTGGTTCATGTTACCCTGCATGTCCCCTTAGTCCATATGCTGCAATTTATAATTGCTCTACTAAATTTAGGAGAAGGGCAAAAGAAGCCACAGGGAACCGAGAGAAGAAACTGTGTGACTATCACAAGTCATGGGCTAGTTCCGATGGGATAGTTAAAATTAACAGCCAAGGGGAGAAAGCCAATGACTTATATGTAGAAGTGTTTCATTGGATGTTCCCAGTGCCCATCCATGCACCTCAACATGCTTCTTCTTTTAAGATTTTTGATTATCTTTCTGCAAACAACAAACCTTAATCCTTTCATTTGAGATTATCGATGACTGGGCAGAACATGTATTTTAAATCCCAAGAAATTAAATTAATGTTCATTTAAAAAATATTAAATTGCAAACTGATGTGTTCATCCAGATGGTCTCTTACATGAACAGAAGTCTAACGCCATAGATGATACTCACTTATCCTATTAGCTGCAGTTATTTTGTACATTAGTAATTGGGTGTGATGTTTAGAAAATTTATTATGTGCTTTTTTAAGAATTCCTCAGTGAAGCAGTATCTATATGAGAGGAATCCATTACTAGCTACAATGCTCAGATGTTCAGTGATGTTCAGATCACTACCATATATATATATGGCCTTCCAGACAGCGTATATAACTAGGAGTACCCAGGTTTGGAACTACTGAGATGCTGACTAGGACTTAGTTCAAATGTTATAGTTTCAGAACTTGCTTTATTCTTTATTTTGTTGTTGTAAAGTAATCTGTTTTGTTTTAAAGATTAAGTGCCATATTTTATTTTTTCTGGTGTGAGCCATTTGGATTTGGAGGACACTTAGTCCTGGCCATTTGTAAAATTTGAGCCTTTGTCCTGCATGGCCACCCAGTCCATTAGCAGCATAAGATGGGACAACTGGCTGCAAATGGGAGAGGAGAGAATGGGCAATTTGGCAGTAGTTCCATTGCTGGAAACACGGCCACTCTTTGGCCTCCTCTGCCTGTATGCAAGACCATCTGCCTTCCAGACTTGTTCCAGAAATTTACTAACGCCCTTTAATAAAGAAGCTTCGTTCGTGCCTTTCTTTTCCCCAACCCTTCTTTTCACTTACGTCCACATTCTGGTAATGCTTTTTCAAATTGATGTAAGACCATTATATATTTCCTGGGATCAACAATTCCATGTGGTTTTATTTACATCATATTGTAAAGGCATATAGTGGATTTGTCAAAACCATACACTTTGGCAAGGGGCTTTTTTCCATTTAATATAATTTTCAACAACGGGACAAGACTTATTTAATAAATTGTATTCACTCGCTAAAGCATGTGGAGATTATTGTCTTGTTTCCACATTTATAATGAAAATATTGGTATTGGAAATATTATATTGGAAGATCTACATAATTTCCTCTCCCTGTACAAGATCATGTTAATCTGAATCCTGGTTTTAACCAGTATCAATTCTGTCTCTCAGAGAAATTTACTTTGTGATTGATGATCCTACGAATCCCAAGTCAGATTTCCAATTCAGATGTTGGCACTATAGAAAACATCTGATCATAACACAATTTACATCAATTGAAAATGAGCAAACCCCAATTTCTGATTCAATTTCTAATTTCTCACTTGGTGGAGATAGAGCAAAGGTTTTCTAAAGACCGGGATTAAATCTTTTAACAATAATAGAAAATTGCACAGACTGTCGTCAGCAGTCTAAAGTTTCACCATTCCACAAGATTTACATTGAGAGCATTTCTCATCTATTTCTCAGACATTTTCTTGGAGACTGTTTGGCCCATAAAGTCGATGCCAGGTCTCAAAACACACGCATCAGACCCATCCCCCATTCATTCCCTTGCAATCTTCTCTGTCTCAACCATCCATCAGATTTATGTATGGATGATAAAATGTGCAATAGGCCTGCAGGTTTGATTCAAAGAGCCACATAATGCAATGGTTGCATGTGCATGTGCTGCAGCAGTTGGCAGGTAATGGGAAGGGCTGCGATGCTTATCCCAATACCAAATCTCACAATGCAAAGAATTCTGTAACTCCACCACCAGGAGACAATTTTAAATTGCCTCCAAAATGCATAATTCCCAGACAGACTGGCTAGATCTACCTGAATCTGTTTCTTCTGCCGAATGTGTCCCTTAGCTGAGGTCTTTGCAGTTTGATTGCGTCTGATGCAGTATTATCAATATATCAGAAGCCATTTTACATCATTATCTGGATAAACTGGACAATGTTTGTAATATGTGCTTTTCTGACTGAATTAATTTTTAACAGATTGAAATGATTATGAAAAATGTAAAAACAAATCCAATGGTCTTTGGATTAGAACACATTGTATTGTTCTTGTTAGAGATCAACCATTCTCATGTTGCAACAGAAAATTGACCTTTGCTGTGTTTCAGAATGTTTGTTGATGAGGAGTTTTGTTTGTGGTTTGATCAAACTATCACTTGCATTGATCTGTTGACAGTTTGTTGTGAGGACATGGTGCTGAAGGCCACTGTCCCTGTGGTTACTGACATTGAAACTCAGTAAAGAGGGGCCTCCGAGCAAAAAGTAAAGCCCAGTTGTCAAGTACTATGTCTCATTGTAAAATGTACCGCTCTGAAAAACACACGGAGCGAACAAGGAGCCATGCCAAGCACCTGATGTTTAGTTTAGTTTAGTTTAGTTTAGTTTAGAGAAACAGCATGGAAACAGGACCTGCAGCCCACCGAGTCTGTGCCGGCCAGCGTTCTCCATACACCAGCACTATCCTACACACACTAGGGACAATTTACATTTATACCAAGCCAATTAGCCTACAAACCTGTACATCTTTGGAGTGTGGGGGGAAACCGAAGCTACTGGAGAAAACCCACACAGTCATGTGGAGAACGTACAAACTCTGTACAGACAGCACCTGTAGTCAGGATCGAACCCAGGTCTCTGGTTCTGTAAGGCAGCAACTTTACCGCTGAGCCACCATGTCACCCATGATGGGGTCGCTGGAAAGCTGCATTGGAGGCATCAGGTTGACAATATGCTTAAGGTGATATTTTGGGTCGGGTGTCGAGTCTGAAGAAGGGTCCTGACCCGAAACGTCACCCATCCTTTTTCGCCAGAGATGTTGACTGACCCGCTGAGTTAATCCAGCACTTTATGTCTATCTTCAGTATAAACCTGCATCTGCAGTTCCTTTCTACGCAGTATGCTTAAGGAATCTGGCATACTCCAAGTTGGAAGCCAGTGCTCCATTGCTTGGATTATTAAATCTATGCATTTGGATCCAAATGCCACAGGCACAAATAATATGGCAGGTGATTTTTGGAACACATGCTGAAGGGAAGCCACCTTGAAGATGTGAAAAGCTGCAGACTTGTCCACCTAGTTGTTCTCACCTTAATGTGGCCCATACAAGGGGTCCCCATGTTCCTCTGTGCTCCAACCCTAAGCCCAAACCAAAGAGCTGTGGGCAGCACGATGGTGCAGTGGTAGAGTTGCTGTCTTGCAGCGCCAGAGAGCCAGGGTTCGATCCTGACTACAGGTACTGTCTGTAGGGAGTTTAAGTACATTCCTCCCATGACCTGCATGGGTTTTCTCCGAGATTTTCAGTTTCCTCCCACACTCGATAGACATGCAGGTTTGTAGGTTAATTTGGTTTTGATAAAAATTGCAAATTGTCCCTAATGTGTAGGATAGTGCTAAAGTGCGGGGATCACCGGTCAGCATGGACTAGGTGGGCCAAAGGGCCTATTTCTGCACTGTATCTCTAAACTAAACTATCCTGGGTTCAGCATGCAGCCAGTAACTCCTCACTGCCTGCTTTCACACAAATCACATGCTAGCTCAGGAGATGTTTATTCAGCAAAGCTAGAGATGAAAAACAGACATTGCCCCATTCTGTGGAAACCAGAGTTGAAGTTAAGAGGCCGGTGCAAAGCATGACTTTTCATTTAATGCAAACCTTCATATCAGATACAGCATGGATTGTGATCTAACCGGCAATCGTTTCATAGTGGAAGCTCGTGGCTTCATGAACTTTCCAAAGAGTTCAAGTAAAAACAAAGTCCGCACCTTGACCACTGAAACTCATGAAAAGTACACAGCAGCTTACAGAATTGATTGAAATAAATTGTAAATGCAGAGGAGCTTATTTTAAAGATGTAGTTTACAATGGTTTAAAAATAGTTTTCCATTCCTAGCAGCTTTAAATAAAAACTTGATGTGAGCTACATATGTACCGGCTTATCGCCTTGATTAAGCATGATCCAAGCAACTAGCATAGTATTCACAAGGTGAAACTTTGCTAAAGATGAGGGTCCATTCCATACCTCATACATTCATTAGTTGTTATCTTCTGGGTTTTTCTCCTAAACACTTATATTTTTCCCTCAGGAATGTGTGCGGTATGTACTTCATTCATTGTACAAGCTTCCTGATTTCTCATTCCTGAACCCCTGATGTTACTAGAATTAAAATAACTCTTTGTTCTGCTTTTGTCTACAATTTTGCATGGCCAGAAGGCTCCATTTCTCCTTTGATCCTTTTAAAAAGTATGATCCCCTGTAACATGTTTTCACAATGCGTTAGTTATCTTCACCTCTTTTGCTGCATACTTTCAGGGATAATCTTTTTCCTGTCCACATCAGACCCAATCTGTTTGTCTACAGATGGCCATGGCTACTTGGCCATCCAGGAAATCTATGTGCTCTGCATTGTCTGCGCAGCACATCTTTAAAAAACGTTATGGAATGTGGACATCACTGGCAAAGCCAGTATTTACTGCCCATCCCTAACTTCCCTTGAAAAACTGGTGGTGGCCACCTTCTTGAACCAAGGCAGTTCTTCTGGTGAAGATGTTCCCAGCACACTGCTGCGAAGGAAGTCTCATGATTTAGACCCCGTGGAGATGAAGGGCTGTCACAGAAAAGTGTTGTATTTGTTCTCTGTTGTGATGTTGTTAGTAATACTTTCTTCCAAAACAAAAGATGACACTTTTATGTTTAGTTTAGTTTAATTTAGTTTAGAGATACAGCGTGGAAACAGGCCCTCAGCCCACCGGGTCCGCAACGACCAGCGATCCCCGCACATTAACGCTTTACTACACACACTAGGGACAATTTACACTTATTGTATACCAAGCCAATTAACTTACAAACCTGTACATCTTTGGAGAGTGGGAGGAAACCGAGGATCTCGGAGGAAACCCACGCGGTCACGGGGAGATTGTACAAACTCTGTACAGGCAGCACCCTTGGTCGGCATCGAACCCGGGTCTACGGCCCTGCAACCACTGTAAGGCAGCAACGCTACCCAGGCGCCACTCTGCCGCCCGTCCTTGAAATGAATTCTTTACAAATTCTGTGGTAGAATTTCAACTTTGGCCCTCATCATAAAATATGCTGTTTTCTAATGTGAAGTTTCCGTTCAAGTTTCTTTTTAAGGTTATTGCATATCAACAGAGAATTGCTCCTGAAAATCAAAAAGAAAATTGCAGCTGCTGAAAATCCAAAATAAAATCAGAAAATGACAGCATCTGTAGAAAACAGAATCATATTTTAGGTTGAAGACCATTCGTTAGAAACAATTCGTTAAAACCAGTCAGTTTTCAGTCACAGAGATTGTGGATTGATGGAACAAAGAGAATATCTCTAATACAGTGATGCCAGGTTTATCATAGGTTAATCTGGAGATGAAGTCACCTGGATCATTGGTTAATGAGGGAGGTAGAGATAGAGAACATGAATAAAGGAACATAAAAGTTTTAAAAAACCCATAAAGGAACACATAAAAAAACGTAATATCTGCTAGAATGGAGAGCAATAGATAACCAGCAGGTTAGGTCATGTTAATGGAGAGTAAAATACTGAGCTGATATCAAATGAATGAATAGGAAGGAAGTGCAGATACTGGTTTATACCAAAGATAGATACAAAATGCTGGAGTAACTCAACAGGTCACGCAGCATCTCTGGAGAAAAGGAATAGGTGACGTTTCCGGTTGAGACCCTTCTTCAGATGAATGATCTGTGGACGAACTCTGATGCATGATGAGAAGGTGACATTGACAAGAAAGACAACCTGATCTCATAGAGCTCAGCACTGGTTCCAGAAGGTGCACCAGCCCAAAAGAAAGATGAGGTGTTGTCCCTGAAGCTTACGTTGAACCTTGGTATAACAGTGCAGAAGGCCAACCATGGATAGGACAGAGGGGAGGCAGGATGGACAATTGAAGAATCTTTCCTGAAGCAGTACAACCATTATAGATTGTATAATTCTATTGTATAACCATAATATAATGAGCACCTCTGCATTTGCAAATACTTGTCCATAAAAATGGAACTAGCAGTCATATTAATGAAGTGAAAATGAATTTAGCACAAAATATAAACATTATGTTCAATGGTTGTTAGTGACTTTAAAAACGGGATTGTTTGTCAGAACACACTAGGCAGTATTTCTCAGTATTTGATACATTTGTTAATATACGTTAATATATATATATATAGGAAATGGGTGGTGAATCTATGGAATTCATTGCCACAGAAGGCTGTGAAAGCCAAATCAATTAATATTTTTATGGCCGAGATAGATAGATTCTTGATTAGTATAGGTGTCAGGGGTTATGGGGTGAAGGCAGGAGAATGGGGTTAGGAGGGAGAAATAGATCAGCCATGATTGAATGACGGGGTAGACTTGATGGGCCAAATGGCTTAATTCTGCTCCTATCACTTATGAACTACATTTTACAAATGTGCTTAGTAATATCCCATTGTCTAATATTTAGTATAATATTAATCCCCACTAATATCACAGCAAATGGGCAAACAGCAAAAACTGTCCACACTCACCATTCTGTGCTGAGGTCAGTTTATTGACACAGGTAGATTAAACCAACGTTAAAGATTGTGTAAGATTGGTGTCATTTTGTTTACATTTCTGTGATTTTTGTGTAATTTTGTTTTGCTTTTGTGAAACCAGCATAAACTAGTGAAAACTTTTCATCTATGTGTTTGAGTTCAGCCTTCTGGTGACTATAAATCCTAGAACATGTTAAACATCATCATTCAGTGCTAAAGTTCAATTCTCTTCACATAATGTGGGTTATTCAGTTTAGTTTAGTGATACAGCGCGGAAACAGGCCCTTCGGCCCACGGAGTCCGCACCGACCAGCGATCCCCGCACATTAACCTATCCTACGCACACTAGGGACAATTTTACTTCGGAGTCACGTGAGTGACTACGTGAAGAACCCCGTCAGGGCGCATGCGCGTCATTACGTCTGACGCATTGGCGACAATGGCAGAAGGAGCACGGAGCTCCTGCTGCAGGTGAGTAATTACAGCTCCACCAAAGTCGGGGAGACTTTGGAGGAGTTAGAGAAAAAGCGAGGAGACTGGTCCGGGCAAGGGACGAGTCCAGCTACGATGCAGCGCAGTTGGCGTTCGGCTGTAGCAGCGCCAGGGAAGGTGAGATATCCAGCTCGAGGCCGGGGAAGAATGCCAGGGGGTAAGGAGGTAAGTGGGTCTGGTTCTCATGTAGACAGATCTAATGTGATACCTCAGATATGTTTATATTGAAGGTTATAGAAGGATATAGAACAAAGCTTAATGCAAATTCTGATTTACCCATGCAACATGTTCCAAAAAAGCAGTTTGACTTCAGTATCACTGAACAATTGGAAGTTCAGTTGGAACTTGCAAGGTTATGTAATAAAGGTGTAATTGCTAAGGCAGTTTACCAAAGCCATTAGTTTGTGTCCAATATCTTTCCCAGACCAAGCAAGGATGGGGGATGCAGAATTATACTGGACCTGAATAGTCTTAACCCTTTTGTAGGGTATAGACATTTTAAGATGGAAATGTTTGTGAAGGAGATCTTAAAGAAACGGATTCAGTGTCTGTTCATTTGCAGGATAGAAGATTTAAAATTCAGCTGGATGGGGCAATTATTGCAATACCATGCATTGCCTAATAGTTTGTCTTCAGCTCCTAGAGGGATTACAAAGTGGTTAAAACCTATTCTAGGCATGATGAGAAGTCAAGGACATGTGCTCATGGCTTAACTAGATAATATCTTGATTGTAGAACAATCAAAGGAAACAGCTGAAGTGGCAGTTGGGAAAAAAAAAAACAAGGAATAAAAACACACAATTTTTAAATTGGGTTTCATAAGCTATCCAGAGAAATCTAAATTTATACCTGTGACACAAATTGACTAGTTGGGTTCACAATAGACTTAATCAACATGATTGTGATCTTGCCCAGGCAAAAAAGGGTAGAGCTAATTAAGAGCTGTATCAAGTTAATTGCTGACACACAGCCTTCAATTAGCCAGGTGACAGGTCTGCTGTGGTAATTGCTGGCAGCATTTCCAGCAGTTCAATATGGCCACTTTATTATCTACAATTACAAAGGTCAAAGGAACAAGCATTGAGGATACATTGGGGTTATTATAACAGACCTATGCTTCTATCAATAGAGGCTGTTGCTGATGTACAATGGTAGATTCAGCATGTGTCCACTAGTAGTTCCAAAGTGTTATTGGACCAAGCTTCCATGATTTGCAGACAGATGTCAGAGCACTTGGGTAGGGTGCTACTGATACAAGATCCAGCTGTGGAGACAGATGAACATTGCTTCTGCAAACATGGGGATAACCAAGAGTATTTTATGGACTCAAGGCTTATGGCACAAACTAAACTACTTTGCATGTGCAGTGCAAAATAGACAGCACTATAGCAGTTGCTGATATGAATCACATGGGTGGAATAAAATCGTTATCATGTGACAGGTTGGCAAATACAATTGGACCTGGAGTAGGGATAGAGAGATTTGGATTGGAGCTATCTATCTGCCAGGTAAACTTAATGTAGTACCAGATGGCAGGTCACGAAAATTACGTGATAATACAGACTGGATGTTCAACCAGGATGTGTTCAAGAACATAGTACTTCTATATCGAAGGCCAAAATATGTTTCATGGGAACCAGATTCAGGGGCAGTGGCAATTGATGCTTTTTCACTAAATTGGGATGATATGTTTGTGTACATTTTCCCACCATTCTGCCTCATGGTGTTTGAGAAAATCAAGCAGGATGCCGCTTCAGGGGTTTAGGTGATACCAAATTGCCCGATTCAACCATGGTTCCTTTTCAGGTTACAGATAGCGATCCAACCTCCTTTTGATGATTCCAAACAGTAGGAATTTGCTGGAGCATCCAGGAACGCGTTAAGTTCATCTGTTATGTGATCGTATTGATCTGTTAATTTGCAGGTTTGTAAGAATGCCTTACATTGGTCGAGGACTTTCTAGGCCAACGGTGGATATACTCACTGCAGCCTGGAGAAAGAGTACTCAAAAGCAGTATTTGACTTATGTAAAAAAAAAAATTAAAAAATGGGAACAATATTGTGTTCAAAAGAATATGCAATATGAAATTGTAATTATTGAAAATGTGTTAGAGGTTTATCTACACTTTATTATGATGAGGGTCATAGCTATAGTGCTATCAATACAGCTAGAAGTGCTTTGTCGGCATATCTTGTAATAGGTACACGGACACAAAGTATAGGATCTCACCCTCTCATATCTAGGTTGATGAAAGGAATCTTTAATTCCAAAACGCCTAAGCCTAGGTATATGGTAATCTACGATGTAAGCGTTGTTCTTAACATGCTTCGTCATTGGGTCCCTGTCACGTCTATAACTTTGCTGAATTGGCTATGCTAATGGCATTGGTGTCAGTACAGAGAGTGCAGACTTTGCAAAAACTTCAGATCGAGAGAATGGAAGTGAATACAGAGAATGTTCTGTTTTATATTTCTGACCTGCTCAAACAAAGCAGGCCAGGTGTGACAGGATTTAAGATTGTGTTCTCAGCATATCCTACAGCTCCATGTTTATGTGTAAGGACACATTTGTTACATTACATTGAAGCCACAAGGGCTTTAAGACAAGAAGAAACAGGATTATTTGTCAGTTACAAGAAGCCAACATAAAAGAGTGGCAGTTCAGACTATCTCAAGGTGGTTAAAGCAAGAGTTGGTTCAGGCAGGAATTAACACTTATGTGTTTACATCTCATCCCACTAGTGCAGTAGCAACATCCGCGGTCAGGGCGATGGACGTTCCCATCGACCATATATTAAAAGCCGCAGGTTGGAAAAATGAACTTGTGTTTCAGCAATACTACCATCGGGCGATTGCCAACTCAATATTGAGTGCTGTTGCTATTGTTTAAAGTCTGTTTTCAATACTGTTTCATTCTGTTTCGTTTGTTGCCCCTACATTAAGAGGGTTTATTGGTTGTTTTATGACCAAAAATAAAACTGTTTTGTTTTGGCATGATATGCAATGTCATGTTTACAGCATTATTGATGATACTCAGAGTCAATTGATGCAGTGAGAAGCCGGGATTTTGATCTGCGGCATAAAAATCACAGAGCTTTAAAATCTTCACGTAGTCACTCACGTGACTCCGAAGTAAAATAGTAAGATTAAACGAGAACTTACCAGTTTGAAGTTTGATCTTTATTTTATGAGGAGTTACGTTGGTGATTACGTGCCCGCCACGCCCAACCCTCTCTCATATAAAAAGGGTCATAATGGTAGTTCTCATGTTGATCATCTTAATATGTTACTTCAATTATGGTGTTGTCTGTGATTTCATACCGCTGCTTTGAAGATTGACGCGCATGCGCCCTGACGGGGTTCTTCACGTAATCACCAACGTAACTCCTCATAAAATAAAGATCAAACTTCAAACTGGTAAGTTCTCGTTTAATCTTACTATTCATATTTACACCAAGCCAATCAGCCTACAAACCAGTACGTCTTTGGAGAGTGGGAGGAAACTGAAGATCTCGGAGAAAACCCATGCGGTCATGGGGAGAACGTACAAACTCTGTACACACAGCGCCCGTAGTCGGGATCGAACCCGGGTCTCCGACGCTGTAAGGCAGCAACTTTACCACTGCGCCACCATGTTGCCCACTGCTATCTGATCCAGATGTGAGTTCTTTACACAGCAGGTCACCATCGAAGACAATGCGTTTACCATCTGCAACACTGAGCTTCTTGGATAGTCCCAGTTTAATTTGGTTGATTGAAGGAGAAACTAGCAATGAAATGGTATTTCTTAATGTGTTTCATGACCCTAGTTCCAGAACAATTCCCCAGCTTGCTCAATGTGATCGCTCTTTGCAGTTTGCAGTAACCAATCATTCACTTCACATAGAAACATTGGGTGCAATGTTATTTGTTCACATCACTTAAAGTTAACCTGCACTGTTTAAAGTTCCCTTTCACTGCAATAAGCTACCCTGCACCTGTTAAATCTGAGGAAGGGTCTCGATCCGAAATGTCACCCATTACCTCTATCTGCCTGTCCCGCTGTGTTACTTCATCATTTTGTGTGTATCTTAGTTTAGTTTAGTTTAGATTAGAGATACACTGTGGAAACAGGTTCTTTGGCCCACCATGTCCGTGGCGACCACAATCACCTGTACCTGTACACTACACTAGTCCTATCTTAAGGGCCTGTCCCACGAGCATGCGACTGCATGCGGCAAGCGTGATCTAACGTGGTCGCTTGAGCCGTACGGCCTCGCAGGGCCGGTCCCACTTCGATCGCCGGAGCCGCATGGAGTTGTGCGGAGCTGGTCCCGACATCGCGTGGGGCTCCGAAAAACTGACAGTGTTCAAAAATTCCGCGTGGCAACGGCCTGCCGGCCCGCAGCCGCATTGAGGCCGTGCGCACCGCCTTGCGGGCGTGTGCAGCGTCTCGACGCCGTATGCAGTGTCTTGACGCCGTGCGCAGCGTCTTGACGCCGTACGTCACGCGCGAACTTCCCGCGGACTTCGCTCGAACTTCACGTCAATCACTCGACCTCCGCGCGGCCCCCGCTTCCGGTTTGGTCACGCTCGCCGCATGCAGTCGCATGCTGGTGGGACCGGCCCCGTACAAGGATCACTCGACCTCCGCGCGGCCCCCGCTTCAGGTTTGGTCGCGCTTGCCGCATACAGTCGCATGCTCGTGGGACAGGCCCTTTACACACCAGGGACAATTTACGCAAGCTAATTAATCTTTGGCTTTGAGGAAGACCAAGAGGGCAGTGCAGGTCAAATTGTATAATTACTTGACTTTGCATCACAGCCATGAGCTCCGATACTGAGGAGGCATAAACATAGTAAATACCGTGTTGGCACGATCCACACACTGTAAGAGACGCTGGAGCTGGAGTGGGGGTGCATTTACTTTTGTTGCCCCTTATCAGAGGGTAAGACTTAAGTTTGTGGTGCCACGCAGGATTTTGATGGGAAAGTCAGCGAGTCAGCCGACAATGGCAGGTTGGTAGCTGAACACAACATAATGCAGGCATCGAGGCTGCTGCCAGAAAGCTCACGCTCGCTGTCAAGCAGTTTGGAGGAGGTTGCCGCCAACTTGGCCCAGGGCTTTGCACAATGCTTGGAGCCCATCCTTTCCAGCCTGGCAGAGGTGGCCAACTCCATCAGCAACCCCCACGATGGCATGGTGTGAGAGCCACTGCCTCAGCTTTCACCTCGGAAAAGCAGGCACCACTGAAAGACTGAACGCTGGGCTGCAGGCTCAGACCCAGCCCTCTCTGGTCAAGGAAGATCAGATCAGAAGTGCGGGCATTCACAAATTATTGCATTTCAACAGCAATAACGCAGTGCATACTTGCGTGCAGCAACCGTGGACAATATTTAGGCATGAACCAATAAGTAGCAAGAATATTAGTGTGACAAAACTTTCAAACAATGATCGTTTCCATCAAGAGAGTGTCTAACCATCATCTTCCGACAATCATTGGCATTATCACCACCACCGATTCCTCCAGCATCAAAGTTCTGGTGGTCACCAAGGACCAGAGCCTCATTGGCATCAGCCACATAAACATTGTAGGCGCAAGGAAGGTGAGAGACTGGGTTTGTTGTGGCAAGTGACACACCTTCTAAACCCAATTCCTTGCCACCAATCTACAAGATATAACTCAGCAACATGAGTTCTGGTCTGAATGACTGCAGCACAGAAAACTCACTAGAAGGTCATCATCATCCAAGTTAAAAGAGCCTGCTGGTTGCTATCTCCTGCACTACCCTAAACCCTCATTCCCTCTGCTACCACTATGTATGTAGTGGCCGCAGCCTGTCCTATCTACTAAATACACTGCAATTCCTTACCTGGGCTACTTTCAGCAATTGTTAAAGCTTTGATCTCTATTGGCAAGCGTGCCAAGCAAGGGAACACAGCACCTGCGGGATTCCCTCTAAGTCACGTGGCAGCCTGACTTGGAAGTATATCGTCCTTCAAGGGTCTAAATCCTGGGACTTCCCACCCAACAGCACTGTGAAGCACCTTCAGCTGAAGGACCACTGCAGTTCAAGGAGGCATTCTCCACCACTCACCACCACTCACCACCACCCTCACCAAAAGGCAGCCAGGAAACAGACGATAAATAGCCTCAGATTAAATGAAAATATCTCCAGAAAGGAGATGGGGAGGAATTTATTTAGTCAGAGGGTGGTGAATCTGTAGAATTCATTGCCACAGATGGCTGTGGAGGTCAATGGATATTTTTAAGGCAGAGATTCTTGATTGGTACGGGTGTCAGGGGTTATGGGGAGAATGAAGGCAGGAGAATGGGATTGAGAGGTAAAGGTAGAGTGGACTTGATGGGCCCAAATGACCTAATTCTGCTCGTGGAACTTAAGAACCTATGAAATGCTGGAAATGCAAGCATCACCCAGATCCCCAAAGTGAATTTGAAAAGTTGCTAATAAGTATGTTTAACCCTAACACAAGGGTTGAAATTACTTGTCAGCATTCATTCTCTTGATGATTTGGAAGTGATAATGGAGGATTGTTAGCGTCTACTGATGTGAAGAAAAAAATAAGTGTATGCATTAATATAAATATATAGTGTGGTGTAACAATGTGGCACTCCAGGGAACCTATTATTCATTTGAGGTCTGGAGAGCAAATGTGAATAACCCTTACTGCATCTGAACCCATTTCACAAACAATGCTGCAACTTTGCTAAATTCAACATTCAATCTTTGTATCCACAAAGAGAATTGATCTACACTAGTGGCCAAGGCCTACTGGATCACCCGGTTGCTAACCATTTAAACTCCCATTACCATTCCCATACTGACCTCTCTGTCCTGGCCACCTCCATTGCCAGACTGAGGCCACACCCAAACTGAAGGAACAGCACCTCATATTCCACTTGGGTCATTTACAACCTAACGGTATAAACATTGAATTCTCCAATTTTAGGTAACCCCTACAAACCGCACCCTCTCCCTCCCCTCCCCCCCCCCCTCCCTCCCCTTCCCCCCCTCCCTCCACCTCCCTCCCCTATGCCCCACTTGGACTTGCACCTATTTCTCCAATCCCCCTCCCCCCACATTCCTTCCTCTGGCTTCACAATTCGCAATGCCTCAATCCTTTTGTCTCACACCTTCGGTTTTAATCTCTGGCCTTTGTTTCAACCATATGCTTAACTATCCCCCCCCCCCTCCATCATCTGTGTCTACTTGCCATGCTTTGTCCTGCCTCTCCTCTCTCCCAGCTTTCCTTCCCCCACCCCCACCCCCACCCCACCACAAACAAGGGTCACTTATCCAAGTTCTACAGAGATGGTGGCTGTGTTATTGCAGCACTTTGTGTCCTTTTTTTTGTAAACCAGCATCTGCAGTTCCTTGTTTCTACAACCCTGGCTTAACTGCTTGTGTTTGAAACATGGTGCAGTTGTATTTGATCTGAATATCTCTACCTTCCAAAGAAATATTGATTTAAAATGGTGCGCTGGATGCACTGGGATGGGCTTATCCCTTGCTAAATCTGGGCTCAAAGGGCAGCACACGGAAGAAGGTCAACTGGACTCAGGAACTCGGCTTCACTTGAAGCAAGAGCAAATCCTTTTACTTCTGCTTTCAACTTGAAAACAGATACGTTCAAGTGCAATGGCTTTCAGGGCACCAGCTATAGACTGCGAAGGTTTCAGCTGTGCATTAACTAGAGTTGCACATTAAGCATATATTTTACGAGCGGTTGATGGCCCAATAACATCCATTCACCTAAGTCTGCTATCAGAAGATCAGGCTGATAAGAGCATTTACAAGGCAATTTAAAAGGATTGAAGTCAAGCCTTTGCTGAAGAATGTTTTTATAGTTCATTGTGAGATTTGAGACCAGTGGATCTTAGCTAATAATGCATAAAGAAGAAAATGTATTTATATTGTACGAAAGCAGTAAAAATAAAAGACATCTGTAAACAGAATAGATCCTTCCAGACAAAGCAGTAGCATTTAGCTTTTAAGTGATGCCTTTTGTCTGATAACATGGCCAAAGGCACCTCACGAGCGAGCGTACTACCACACAGGCTTGAGGCAGGGCTAAAGGGGCAAGCATCAGGAGAGGTAAATTTGGTTTAAAAAAGACAGTTTTAAACGTCAACTTAAAAGAGTAGGAACAATGAAACTTGGAATTAGAATTCCAGAGCTTGGTCCTCAATGTTAGGGGATGGAAGAGAGGTTAGAGATGGAGGAATGCAGAGGTCTAGGGGAGAATACATGGGTTTGTTGAGACCATGCAGGGATTCCAAAGTAAACATAAGAACTGAATATGGTGATATTGGTGAACAGAGACCTGAGGTAGCACAGATGTATGAGATGAATGAGATAGTACACGTTAGGACACAGACAGCAGATGACTAGTGTGTGAACATTGGTAAATGAAAGGCCAGTTTATTGCAAAGTTGCAACTGGAGGTTTCAGAAGCATGGATACACGACTCCACTGCTGTTTTGACTGAGGTGGAGGGGGAGATAGAAACAGAGATGGAAGCAGACAGTTTTTGCAAAGGAGAGCATTGCAATGAGGAGGTTATTGGGAACCAAAGCTGTTATCAGGCAAATGAACTATTTGACCAAAACTAGAGAGCAGGCCTGAACTACTATCTACCTCAGTGGGAGACCCTTGGACTATCTTTGATCGGACTTTACTGGCTTTATCTTGCACTAAACATTATCCACATTATTCTCTTTATCTTGTTTCTGTACACTATGGACGGCTCAATTGTAATCATATATTTGTCTTTCCGCTGACTGGTTAGCACGCGACTAAAGCTTTTCACTGTACCTGAAAATTGAACATGTATACCTCCCAATTCAGGAACAGTGTCTTTTAGCTATTATTAGGCAACTGAACAGTCCTCTCACCAGCAAGAGTGTGGTCCTGAGCTGCCATCTACCTCATTGGAGACCTACAAACTATCCTTAATCGGTAGTTAAAGAACTGGACTTTATCTTGCACTAAACATTAAACCCTTTATCCTGTATCCGTACACTGTGGACGGCTTGTTTGCAATCATGTATAGTCTTTTCACTGACTGGATAGCACGCAAAAAAAAAGCTTTTCACTGTTCCTCAGCACTCATGACAATAATAAATTAAACTATGCTAAACCAGAATGAGAACTGTGAGGAAGGGCAGGGTCGAGCCAAAATTGACAAGGAAATCTGTAAAAGCAGAACCTGTTTATTACAAAGGAACAGGATTTGTGTAAAAAGTGTTGGAGGAACTCAGCGAGTCAGGCAGCATCTGCGGAAGGAAGTCACACAGTTGCACATCACAGACATAAGATACCAACTCTGTCAAATGTGTGTGATGCAGCTTACTATAAATTGAGCACAACATTTATTAACACCTAGTCTTCCATGATTCAAAGTCTAAGCTGTAGTTGTCTCTCAAGAAAAAAATGGACAGAATTCATCAGTGCCCTCAGCACTACTTTTGCTGGAATGACTGCAGCAAAAATCACATTTTGGGAATTTAGAATATATTGTCCACACACCCTTTGCATAAATAATAAAGCAAACGGCTGAAGGGAGTTAACCTGGCATGCATCTCGAAAGATAAGGAATTGGAAGCATTTTGGACTAAAATTAGTAAGGACGATTGCACAACAAAGATGATATTACAAAGGAAGAAATGTGGGTGAAACAATGTGACTTTAAAAAGCCATCACCGAACTACATGGCAGCTTCTATAAAGTTACAGGTGTGGGTTTTCCAAAAGGTAGCAAATCAGACCAGTTAGCTTGGCATCCGTAGTAGGGAAACACTGAAATCTGCTCCGAAAATAATGATCGGTCAGACACAACATGGATTTATGAGAGGGAAATTAGTTAGGCAAATCTGATCGAGTTTTAATGATTTTGTAATTATCTAAAGAGATAAGGAAGAACCAAGAGATACGATGTCCTTGGCTTGCTGAGGTGCTTAAGCTGTAAAGCAAAATCAGAATGTACAGGGTTGGGGGTGTAATTACTGTTCACAACTTATCTAAAAGATTCTTCTTCCAATGATTAAATTAAGTTCACGAATAGTTTTTTCCTTTGCCAACTTGGTTTATAATCTGTCCCTTTTTAGGGCATTGACTTTGTTTTCTCCTGTGACCACTTTCATCGCTGCAGCACTCTGAGATCCCCCTTTCCTGCTCTCTTATCTGTCTTTGATTTTCACGATGCCTTCATTGGTGGCTGAATTATTGCTTGCTGAGATCTAAGGCTTTGGACATTAACCTTTCACCAGCTTCTCCAGTTTCCCCAGTTTGAGAGTCAAGTCAAGAGTGAAAACTGCTTCATTGTCATATATACTGATAACGAAATAATGAATTTCTTATTTGCAGCAGCACAACAGGCCTGTAAACAAAATATTGCATGCTAGCATATAATAATGCTTTAAAAATTAAATAAATTAATAGCCCCAATACTACTGCAAAAAAGCCCAAAATCCTTAGTCCAAAGGCCTTAGATCTGAAGAAGAGTTCCGACCCGAAACATCACCTATTCTTTCTCTCCAGAGGTACAGCCTGGCCCCGCTGAATTACTCCAGCATTTTGTGTCTATCTCCTAAGTTCAAAGTTTAGTTAGTGTTGTGCAGTGTTGTTGTTGTTGGGAAGAAGCCATTCTTAAAGCAGTTTGCAGACCCCTACACCTTCTTCCCAATGGTAGGAGTGAAATGAGAGCTTGGCCAGGATGGTGTGGGTCCCTGATGATGCTGGCTACCTCGTTCAGGGAGCGCCTCCTGTAGATCCGTTCGATGGTAGAGAGATCAGTATTCATGATGGACCAGGTTGTGATCGCCACTTTCTCATTCTTCCATTCCCGGGGGTTCAAGCTGTCAAAACCAGTTCCTTCTCCTTCCTTAAGCCCTTGGGAAGATCTACCTTTTAAAATTGTTCCATTCCTTGCACCCAAATCTTAGTCAGACTTATCTCATGGTTGTGGAATCAAGGTTTGATTACTGGGTGATCATAGCAATATTGTCAAAGCAGTTTTTGGATGATATGATGAACAACCTCTCACACGCAATCAACCCAAATAGTTTCCCCTCAATCTAGGTCATATTGATGTTTCTGGAAACTTGCAGCGTGCAAATTGGTGCTGTTTTTCCCACATTACAAGTATAATTACACTTCAAACTTCTCACAGGAGTTGCAAAGCACTTTGAAACGATCTGAAAGGACATGATACATTAAAAAAATTTATTGGCTATGCCACAATATCAGTTTCTGTTTCGGATTGACTAACAGCGGGCAAAATCTCCCGAGTCTTGAGTGCTGGGGAATATGCCAGGTCGGAAGTAATTCAGTTGTCACAGCAGAGCCAAGCAGGAGAGGCCGGGATCACATCAGT
This sequence comes from Malacoraja senta, assembly GCA_038087875.1. Lineage (NCBI taxonomy): Eukaryota > Metazoa > Chordata > Chondrichthyes > Rajiformes > Rajidae > Malacoraja > Malacoraja senta. Next base: position 15,990,741 of record CM075989.1, read on the forward strand.
GACTGCCAGAGAGAGAGGGAATACGTGAAAAGATTAAAGTGGAAACTTAAAGAGAATAAAGAAAATAATTAATGGGTGTGGAGAGAAGAGATGGGTGGCCAAAAGAGAAAATATATTTCTCTCCTTGTAATTAATACCCCAGGAGGGCTGCTTCAGGCTTGTATGAACCTCTCTGAAAAGCCAGTAATGGATTCCATTGAATCTGAAGCACTAAATGATTTTGTTTCTATGGTTAAAATTCAGTCCTGGATTCCTTCAGACAACAGCATGCTGTTTAATTGCAGTATGACTACATTCAGTTCAACACCCCAACTCTCGTCTCTTTCAATAAGCAGCTTTCGCCATCATTCAGGTGCAGACATTATTGGGGCTGTCAGCGCGGGGAACAGATGAGCAGAACCCAGTCGGAGGAGAGTCACTATCCTTGTTCCCACGATTCAAACCATTTCAGTTAAGCATTTACCACCGCGCCACAGTCCCGTGGGTTCATTAACTTGACTTGCCAGAGATGCCGTATTCATCTTGTGTACCAGGCACTGTTTTCCAATCAAGACACTCAGTACAATTTATAACCTGTGTGTTGCTACATCAGAAACAGGCATCGTGAACAATGAGCTGGATCCTCAGTGTTATGTGAAATGGCCCACATTGTTTTAATTCCATCAATTATTATTTGTTGTTGTTTCTTGAAGCCTTTGTTACTTCTTGCTTACAATTAAAATAAGTTAGATGGATCTAGTTAAATAAGTTAAAAGAGCGTTATTTAACACGGCCATTTAAAATCATTTACAACTTAAATGTTTTACTATGAGGTCAGATCCTCTGACATTTAGTGTGGGTCCATGACAATATGTGGAAATATTGGCATTATATTCCTTGGTAAAAAATTAAAGTACACTGTTCTCTCGCTGGAGTAACTCTGCGGGTCAGGCAGCATCTTTTTATTTTGAAGAAGGGTCTGAAGAAGGGTCTTGACCCGAAACGTCATCTATTCCTTTTCTCCAGAGATGCTGTCTGACCCGCTGAGTTACCCCAGCTTTTTTTGTCTATCTTCGGTTTAAACCAGCATCTGCAATTCCTTCCCACACATCTTGCTATCCATGTTCTCCAGAGCTGAGGTACTGCAGTGTTCTTTCTCCAGAATGTTGCCTGGGATGGAGCAGTTCAGCTGTGAGGAGAGGCTGGACAAGCTGGGTCTGTTCTCCCTGGAGCGGAGGATGTTAAGATGGGACATGATTGAGATATATACAGTTATGATGGGTTTAGATAAGATATACCACAAGAAATGTTTCCCATTAACAGAGGTAGATAAAACAAGAGGACGTAGATGTAGCAGATATTAGGTCAAGAGATTCAGAAGGGATTTGAGGGGGGATTTCCGCATCCAGAGAGTGGTGAGTACCTGGAATGCACTGCCTGAAACTGGTTGGAGTTGGGTCACTGGCAGCATTTATGAAGTGTTAAGACAAGCACTCAAATCACTGATGCACATAGGGATATGGAGCAAGTGCTGGGAGCAGGGGTTACTATGGAATGTGCCCTGTGGTTAATGTGGATGAGTTGGGCGGAATGGCCTGTTTCTCTGCTGTACGGAGTTTGGTTACCGCATGGGTTTTCTCAGATGGTCCGGTTTCCTCCCACATTCCAAAGGTGTGGATGTTTGTAGGTTAAATGGCTTCTGTAAATTGTCTCTAGTGCTTAGGGGGTGAATGAGAAAGTAGGATAATATAAAACTAGTGTGAATGAATGATTGTTGGTAGGCATGGACTCGGTGGGTCGAAGGGTCTGCTTTCCATGCTGTGTCTCTAAACCATACTAAACAAAACTAAGCTGGGCGGCACGGTGCATTAGAGTTGCTGCCTTAGAGCGCCAGAGAGACCCGGGTTCGATCCTGAGTACGGGTGCTGTCTGTACGGAGTTTGTACGTCCTTCCCGTGACCTGAATGGGTTTTCTCCGGTTTCCTCCCAAAATCCAAAGGGGCGAGAGAGAAAACGGGGAATTATAGGCCAGTTAGCCTGACATGGGCGGTGGGGAAGATGCTGGAGTCAATTATTAAAGAAGTAATAACGGCGCATTTGGATAGCAGTAAAAGGATTGGTCCAAGTCAGTATGGATTTATGAAGGGGAAATCCTGCTTGACCAATCTTCTGGAATTTTTTGAAGATGTGACAAGTAAAATGGATGAAGAAGAGCCAGTGGAGGTAGTGTATCTGGACTTTCAGAAAGCCTTAGATAAGTTCCCACACAGGAGATTAGTGGGCAAAATTAGAGCACATGGTATTGGGGGTAGGGTATTGACATGGATAGAGAATTGGTTGGCAGACAGGAAGCAAAAAGTAGGAATAAACGGGTCCCTGTCAGTGGTGAGTGGAGTGCTGCAAGGCTCGGTGCTGGGGCCACAACTATTTACAATATATATTAATGATTTAGATGATGGAATTAAAAGTAACACCAGCAAATTTGCAGATGACACAAAGCTGAGTGGTAGTGTGAACTGCGAAGAGGATGCTAGGAGGTTGCAGGGTGACTTGAACAGGTTGAGTGAGTGGGCAGATGCATGGCAGATGCAGTATAATGTAGATAAATGTGAGGTTTGGTGGCAAGAACAAGGAGGCAGATTATTATCTCAATGGTATCAGATTAGGAAAAAGGGAAATGCAACGAGACCTGGGTGTCCTTGTACACCAGTCACTGAAAGTAAACTGCAGCTACAGCAGGCAGTGAAGAAAGCTAGTGGCATGTTGGCCTTCATAACGAGAGGATTTGAGTATAGGAGTAAAGAGGTCCTTCTGCAGTTGTGCAGGGCCCTAGTGAGACTACATGTGGAGTATTGTGTGCCGTTTTGGTCTTCTAATTTGAGGGAGAACATCCTTGCTATTGAGGCAGTTCAGCGTAGGTTCACGAAGTTAATCCCCGGGATGGCGGGACTGTCATATGAGTAAAGATTGGAAAGACTGGGCTTGTATTCAGTGGAATTTAGAAGGATGAGAGGGAATCTTATAGAAACATATACAATTATAAAAGGACTAGGCAAGCTAGTTGCAGGAAAAAATGTTCCCAATGAGTCCAGAACCAGGGGCCACAGTCTAAGAATAAAGGGGCCATTTAAAACTGAGATGAGAAAAAACATTTTCACCCAGAGAGTTATGGATTTGTGGAATTCTTTGCCACAGAAGGCAGTAGAGGCCAATTCACTGGATGAATTTAAAAGAGAGTTAGATAGAGCTCTTAGGGCAAGCGGAATCAAGGGATATGGGGAGAAGGCAGGAACGGGGTAATGATAGTGGATGTTCAGCTCCTGCACCTATTTTCTATGTTTCTATGAACAGGTTTGTAGGTTAAATGGCTTCGGTAAAATTGTAAATTGTCCCTAGCATGTAGGATAGTGCTAGTGTCCAGGGATCGCCGGTCTAAACTAAACTAAACTGAACATGGCTAATTCATTAAGTGCAATAATGATCGCAGGAAAATGTGCAGAGAATATTTCATTTTTTTCTCTCGCAATCTGACAGAATGTTTCTAACTCTTTCAGGGGCACACCTGAATCCCGCAATTTCGCTGTCAATGTGTGTACTGGGGCGGCTTCAGTGGTTGAAACTTCCCATCTACTGCACTGCTCAGCTCATAGGAGCTTTTTTTGGTTCCGCAGCAGTTTTTGGCCTTTATTATGGTAAGGCTGTTGTTTTTATATTTGCATTGAAGTAATGAAAACTGCTGCTACTAAATGTTTGTATACTTTATAGATGCCTTCATGAGTTTTGATGGTGGGAACTTGACAATAACCGGTCAAAATGCAACTGCACACATCTTCTCCTCTTATCCTGCGCCACATCTTTCCTTTACAAATGGATTTGCAGACCAGGTAAACATAAATGCTTCCAAACTCATTTTACAGCATGATTTTTCTCAACTGGTTTTGATATGTTGTGCCTGGAACACATTTAAATTATTGGCAACAAATCTGTTAAACCTCCTGAAATTGTTGTGGGATTTCATTTTTTTCCTTGCGGATAATGGTTTGCTCAGTCTTCCTGCACTCTTGTGATCAGTCTTCAGAAGTTGCAGGATAGCACCCTCGGTGAATGCACTCTTCTCCAGGGAAACACTTCACCTTCATTGCCTTCTCTACAATGGCGAAGAGGTGTGGAATTACTGCTGATTTGTGACTCAGTTCATTGAGACACCATCGCAGTGCACCCGCCTGTAATCTTTCCACTTGTTCAATATTCTGCATTACAGATCTTCACCCTATCATTAAAAAAAGCCCAGGCTTTTGTTGCCATTTTGGTTTGAAATTAATCATCAAGTGTAGACTCGGCGACTGTTTCGCTGAACCCTTGTGCTCGGTCCACCAGGGCCTGCTACATCTCCTGTTTTAACTCCCCATCCCATTCCCACACTGACCTCTCTGTCCTAGGTCTCCTCCATTGCCAGAGTAAGGCCACACGCAAACTGGAAGAACAGTACTTCATCTGCTGCTTGGCTAGCTTACAACCTTGAATTCTTTCATTTTAGGTGACGAACCTACAAACACCCCCCTTTCTTTTATTTTTTCATCTTCTCCCCTATTCCCTGTGCCATACCTGGACATGTCCATTTTCCCCCCTGCCCCTCTCCTTCCACCTATATTAATTCTTCTGGCTGTAAATTCACACCTCATGTATCCTTATCTCACACTTTTTGTCTTTTCATAATGTACGGCCTTTATCCATCCGTCTGCCTATCCAAAATCCCCCTCACCTGTATCCACCTATCACTCACCAAGCTATGTCCTGCCCCTCCTCTACTCGATCTCTGGGTTGAATCCAACTCAGGGACTTGACACACTTCAACATGGACTGAAGAGCCAGAGTCATATCGGATGTCCTTTAAACTATCCATCAATTGAATTTAAAAAAAGACGAGTTTGTAATCTGTTCCACGCTGGTTCCTGCCTGACAGTGAAGATAAAAAATTGCCCCATAATTATAAAGGTCTATCTGCCTGTTAAATAGAGTAAGAAAAATGATAACCTTGGCACCATTTGCAAGGTACCAAAAGATTCTCCCAAAAGGCTGACCAATGCTAATGTACATACAATGGATTAACTCATCATTTCTCTTGTGAGATCCCCATAAATATAAATTAGCTGTCATATTTCCCACTCAGCAGTGACTCAACTCGAGTGCAACTCGTTATGAAATACTTTAGCACGGTCAGGACTGAGACTCTGATATCTTCATCAGTGACAATGAACTATAAAGGTTAACGCTCCTGGCTGATTGAAAATTCCACTTGTGTAAAGGAACAGTTATCGAACAAGGAACCGTGCCAAGGAACAATGCATGGCAATTTTACTTAGAAAACATTAGTCTTTTAGTTGAGAAACCCTTGCATGAAAGAAAGATAAAATTAAAATTAAATAATTATATTAGTAGATTGTCACATGGTGTGCATGGAGAAATGCTTGGACTGGTAGGTGGATAGGAACGATTTAGAGGAGCCAAATGAGAGCAAATGGGATTTGTTCAAATGGGGCATCTTGGGCAACAAAGAAAAAGGAGCAGGCTATGGAAGTACATTAGTTCTTCCCTCAACAATTCATCCTGATATAAATGGCAACTCACATGGACTTGGAAGATCAGATGTTCCCTTATCTGTACTTCAAGATGGAAAGGATTGAATCTCTACATGGAAAGGACTCAAAGTGATGGAGTAACTCAGCAAGTCAGGAAGCATCTCTGGAGGACATGGATAGTTGGATCATTGGAGAACCTGTCCATCTTCTCCAGAGATGCGGCGTGACCTGCAGAAAGGGAAACAAGAGATACAGACGGTGATGTAGGGAGATATAGAACAAAGAAAGGCACAGAGGGGGAGCAGCAGGACTCTCGTCGTGGAGACGAGGAGAACTTCTTCAAACTAGACATACCTTGAGGAGATTACGCAGTGGAGCAAACAAAATGTGCAGGCAGGAACTGCAGATGCTGGTTTAAACCAAAGATAGACACAAAAAATGTTTGTGCATTCTGTGCATTGATTTATTTTATATCTCTCTATATCACCATCTATCTCTCGTTTCCCTTTCCACTGACTCTCAGTCTGAAGAAGGGTCTCGACCCGAAACGTCACCCATTCCTTCTCTCCAGAGATGCTGCCTGTCCAGCTGAGTTACTCCAGCATTTTGAGTCTATCTTCTGATTTGTTTCTTAATTGGTATAAAACAGTGTAAAGTTCTCTTGAATCAAATACTCGGTTTTATTATTTCATTATCATTTTGAATTGTAATTAGAGCGTTTTCATTCACAGTCTATAAAATTTCTAGATGCATCACAATTCGGCACAGAGTAATTGAAGAAATGTTTGGAATCAACAGCCCCATATGGTCTTACTTTTACTTAAGGTCCTGCTTTCACTTAGTAATGCGATATGTGGTTTGGATTATATCATTTCACAAATACTTGTGTGCCATATCTATAAATTTTCACTGCAGTTTTCAATGACGCTTGTTTCTCTTTTCCTACATGCGGTCTCTTGGGTAGATTTTCTTCTGCTGGGCTAGAATGCAAAGCGATCGTTAGGACAGAAACACTTATCACAAAAATCAAACACAAGCTGCTCCCAATTTGAGAGGGTGGAACATTTGGCCAATTTTGCACAGAAGGTTCCACCCCATCATGCCTCTACATGGGTTCATTTAGTTCACCAGGGATCAGGCTGGGGACCGTTCCCATCAGCTTGGCTCGGACACAATTGTGGAGATGCATTCACCAACTGAATTTCCCTATTGGGGAAACATGGGAGAGGGCACTTTCTCCTCATGTCTTGCACTGATGTTAGACCAAGAAATAAAATGCATTTTGCCAACCGTGGATAAGCAGATTTCAGGCTAAACGCATGAGTTGCCGTTGGTTGTCAGTACTTTAGTATAGTTTAGTTTAGAGATACAGCGCAGATACAGGCCCTTTGGCTCTCCGCACCAACCAGCAATCCCCTTTTATTAACACTATCCTATACACACTAGGGACAATTTACAATTACTGTATACCAAGCCAATTAGCCTACAAACCTGTGTGTCTTTGGAGTGTGGAATGTAACCGGAGCTCCCCAGAGAATAAACCCACACAGGTCACGGAGAGAACGTACAAACTCCATGCGGACAAACACCCATAGCCAGGATCGAACCGGGGTCTCTGGCTCTCCTAGTGAGCCACGAAGCTTGCTTGTCCTCCTTAACTATTGTAACTGCTGCATCTTTCAGCATTCTATTCATTATACCTCTACCAAGCAGATGGAGGCAAGCAGCCAACTGCACCAGCTCAGAATTCTGTAAGCCTACATTGAAAACAGTGAAATTGAGCTGAATGGCCATCGGGGAGAGATGCCAGCAAGTTTACTGGGGATTTCATTCAGTCCTCATCAGAAGAAGTGGTATGGACCCTGGGTTTCTGCTGCCTTGCTTTAGCTCTGTAAACCTTTCCAGGATCTCATCACTGCTATTGCAGCTACTCCTGGTGTAGTCTTTGTATATGAGAGCCAAGTGCTGCCATTTCATACCTAGGAACTATCTACTGATGTGTGCTTCGCCCCTGTGAGGATCAGTGAAGGCTGGCTTATAGAGGATAACAATATCCTAAGAGCTTTTACAGATAGACACAGACTATCACACGCACATTGTCACGCTCAACTCTACATGAGCAAGTGGAAGCATTTCCTGTTGAGCTCTCCCCTGGGAGCTCAAAAAACAACAAGCAAACTGTTGGAGGAACTCAGCGGGCCGGGCAGAATCAGTGGAGGAAAAGGAATAGACAACACTTCGGGTTGATACCCTGCTTCAGGAATGAGAGGTGAGGAGGGAAGCTAGCCAGTATATAGAAGGGGGAGGGGGGAAGAGACAGGGGCCAGTAGGTGATAGGTGGAACTAGAGGGGGTGAAGGGTGAAGGGGAAGATGGAACAAGTGGAGGGGGGGGGCAAGTGGAGTTGAGAGACAGAGGAAGGATGGTGATAGATGGAAGCAGACAGGGGGGAATAAATGGCAAATGGAACCTGGTGGGAGGGAGGGGAGGATGAGGGTGAAGAAAACTGCTGGAAGGTGATAGTCAGGAACAAAAAAGGCTGCAGTGCTGGAGTCTGAGAGGTAATGGGAAACATTAAGGAAGAGATGAAGGGCAGTTGAAACCAGATGGGGAAGTGGGAGTGTGAAACGTGTGGGTAGTAAGTTGATGAAACTAGCAGGGGTAGGGTGACAAAATGGCTGATGGAGAGGGAGGAAGGGAAAGTAATTGACAGGGAACACAACTGGGAGGACCAAAGGTGGATTGGAAGGAGAGAGAGAGGGGGGGAACACAGGAGATACCTGGAATTGGGAAATTCAGTGTTCATGCTATTGGGGTGCAGACACCCCAGTTGGAATGCTGTGGTCATAGATGCTGCCTGACCCCCTGAGTTCCTCCAGCAGTTTGGGGTTTTTTTGCATCTAATTCCAGCGGTATCTTGTGTCTCAAAAAAGAATCAATGTGCTCTCGGTCACAATGTAATCTTGACCCATATTCCTGCTGTCAAAGGAGACAAATTTGCCAGCTCTTCTGTAACATGGGGAGTACGAGCCCATTCTTTGAACACTATCTGTGGCTCCACAAAATGATCTGATACCATGAAAGGTGGATGCAATGGCTACAGTTACAGCTAGAGAGAGTCGTTCAGGTCGATAAGTGTGGCTACAAATCTTCATCTGACAGGTTGGCCTCTCAGATAGTTGAACTGCATTTTTATTATACGTGCCATCAGAATACGGTTCTGATTGGAACTGTCTGTACATTATACGTGAAGAGGTTAGAGTCAGCTCCAGATCCCCCTTCCTGCCCTGTGCTGTCATATTCTTCCTCTCTCTAATGGCTTTTCGAGGTATACCCATACATAGAGCTTTGCAGCCTCCCTGGGGAATTAGAGGACTCCTAAATACATATGGACTCCTTGCAAACATCTGTTGTTGGCCGTGACATGTCCAGTCTCCTCTTCTCACCGAAACGTCACCTATCCATTTTCGCCAGTGATGCTGTCTGACCCGCTGAGTTACTCCAGTATTTTGTGTCTATAACCCAGCATCAGTAGTTCCTTGTTGTTACATTTCCACTGGTCTTCAATACATTGGGGTAGAAATACACCTCTGGACAACTTTGCTAAACTTGAGTTATATTTCCATTTTACGCCTCCTCCTCCTCCAATTTTCAACATATTTCTGTCCATTTAATGGTTGGCACATTGGCACAGCGATAGAGTTGTAGCCTTACAATGACAGAGACCAGGGTTCGATCCTGACTACAGGTGCTTGTCTGTATGGAGGTTGTACGTTCTCCCTGTGACTGTGTGGGTTTCCTCTGGGTGCTCCGGTTTCCTCCCACATTCCAAAGGCATACAGGTTTGTAGGTTAATTGGCTTCTGTAAATTGCCCCTAGTGTGCAGCATAAAACTGGTGTATGGGGATCACTGGCCGGCACGGACTCAATGGGCCGAAGGGCCTGTTCTGCACTGTATTGTGATTCTGGGCCGAAAGGCCTGTATTCTGCACTACACTGTAAATCACTTATTTTCAGTTGACAGTGCCATTTACAATCACGAACCTACTGAATTATAAATTAGGAAGTTGTGAGGTCATGTTATAGGTATATAAGGCATTGGTGAGGCCATATTTAGAGTATTACTCGACTAAGTGGGACCCGTTGGGTCCCAGTTTCACACGGGAGGGCTGGTCCCCCAATGCAATACCAATTCCAATATTGCTGGCCAGTGGGGGGGGGGGGGGGCTTTCTGGAGCACTCGCATGGTGTTGTGGGCCAAGGGACTGGTTTCCAGGGGGCTAGTATGGACATTGTGGGCCAAATGGATTCTTGGGCTGGCAGCTCAGTCACTGAGACCACACACACACACACACACACACACGCACACACACACACAAATATACTCACACACATTCACTCACAATCATACACACACACACACACACACATACACTCACAAACACATACACACACACACTCACGCTCACAAACACACACACACATACACTCACACACACACACATACACTCACACACACACACTGTACATACACACACTCACACACAAATACACTCACAAACACACACACACACACACACGCACACACACACACATACACTCACAAACACATACACACACACATATACACTCACAAACACATACACACACACACACACACTCACACACACTCACACACAACACTCACACATCATATATATGGTAGTCAACTTTCTTGAATACTCACAAGGCTGAGCGCGGCCTCTCCACTTTGGGGCTTCCGCAGTCAGCGGAACTTCCGCAATCAGCGTGACCTCTGCACTCACCGGAAATTACGCAATCAGCGCAACCTGTCCACTAAGCGGAAGTCACAAAATGAGTGGGACTTTTGAACCAAACACAGTCGGACCCAATAAAGCATTTATTCCTTCCAAACACAGTCGGATCTAATAAAGCATTGCAGTTTCAAGCACAGGCAGGGCAGCAGGCCAAACAACTCATGGCATTGTCATTAAGGGTTAACAAATCATTTATTGCAAGTACATTGCAGACTCACAGTTCGGTTGATTCACAGCTTAGAATGAGAGTCGTGGCCTCTCCCTCACGATCTTGCAGAGTGACTGAGTCACGTCCAGGCATCCGGGGTTTTATCATCCTGCCCCCCCGCCCCCCGGAAGGGGCGTTACGTTCATCGCGGTGATTGACAGGCCAGAGGATCTCAAGGTTTTTTAAACACTCATAACTTTTTTTTTCATCGTTGGAAAAAATCCTCAGGGCCTGCTCAGCGGAGGAGGACTGTGAGTAAGATGGCCAAAAATCATAGCGTTAGCGTTTTTTCTAAAATCAATATACATCGCAGACAGGAAGTGGTCAAGATGAGACTTTTAATTATATACTAGACCAAGTGCAGACCCGTTGGGTCTGGTCCCCAAAAGTGCTTGACACCCCGGGGTGTTGTTCCCGAACGTGCTTCAGACCCCGGGGTGAAAATCTGCTGAAAAAAAGATGGCGTCGTTTTTGGAAAAATCGGAGAAAATCGGCGAAAAAAAGATGGCGTCGTTTTCGGAGAAAATCGGAGAAAAAAAGATGGCGTCGTTTTCGGAGAAAATCGGAGAGAATAGGAGAAAATCACATGGGGGTGGGGGTGGGGGGATGGATTTTATTTTAAAAACGTGTACATAAACAGGACCGAATTTAATCAGGAGTTGCTATTCGTAAAGATAAATGTCATCTCTTTGGAAATGGTAAAAAATATGGGCCTTTCCGCGCGCCGTGTGGGCCAGGGGCGGTATCAAAGGCGGCGTACAGACGTACAGACGTACAGACGTACAGACGTACAGACGTACAGACGTACAGACGGACGGCAGCCAGAGAGTTTTAAAAGTATAATATAGATATGTTCAGTTTTGGTCACTATGATGTTGTCAAACTGGAAAGGGTACAGAGAGAATTTACAAGGATGTGGCCAGGCCTCGAGGGCCATAGCTATAGGGAGAGGTTGATCTGGCTAGGACTTTATTCCTTGGAGACCAGGAGGATGAGATCCGATCTTATAGAGGTGTACAAAATTATGAGAGGAATAGATCGGGTAAATGCACAGTATTTGGCCCAGATTAGGGAAATCAAGAACCAGATGACTTTGGTTTAAGGTGAGGGGGAAAGTTGTAATAGAAACTTGAGGGATAACTTTTAACACAAAGGGTGGTGGGTGTATGGAACGAGCTGTCGGAGGAGGTAGTTGACATAGGTACTATCGCAACATTTAAGAAACATTTGAACAGGTAGGTGGATAGCTTAGGTTTAGAGAAATGTGGGCCAAACACAGGCAAGTGGGACTGGTGTAGATGGGGCATGTTGGTCGGCGTGGGCATGTTGGGCCAAAGGCCCTGCTTCCATGCTGTATGACTGTATGACTCTTATGCACAAATATATATGAAACAGAATTGTGAAATAGTTCAGTCAGAGCAATGATTGCACGATATGCATCGGGCGGACATTCTTTGCAACCTGGTGTTGCCAAGTAACTTAATTCTCATCAAAACAAGGAACTGAAAAAGTGCTGCATCTACATCATCTGGACACCAATGAGAAGTAGGAAAGTCAATTTGTAGAACATTGATCCTCTCCCTCTCCCCCATCTATCTCCCATCTCCACCCCCCCCCCCCCGCTGAGTATTGTCGATGGACAACGGTAAGGTAACAGTGAAACCGCTGTGTGCTTTGTACAGATTGTGGGCACGGCCGCTCTACTCTTCTCCATTTTGGCCATTTTGGACTCCAAGAACGATCGTGTGCCCAAGGGTCTGGAGCCGGTGGTGATTGGTCTGATCATCATGGTCATCGGCCTATCGATGGGCTACAACTGCGGTGGTCCCATTAACCCAGCGCGTGACCTGGGTCCTCGGCTCTTCACTGCTGTGGCCGGATGGGGAATTGAGGTTTTCAGGTACGTGACAGCGAACAATTTCAGCCCAATAGCAGCATTATGCCTAAAATAACACATTTAATTTGATTGGCCTCCTCAATCGTGATTAAATACCGTAAAATGTACCAAAAAATCTTTATGGTTCTCATTATAATTGTTGGCAGGGTTGCATTTAGCATGTGGATGTATTTTAATTACAAATAACCTATTTAAAGAGGACGATGTAAGTGAATAGTGTACGAAACAAACGCTTTGGTTTTTTTCTTTGAGCTTTCTAATTTTTTCTGTGTTAAACCATGCATTCAGTCGATACTTCCTGTGACCTTGATTTTGATGTGATGTTGTGGTCAAGTATGTAGAAGGGGACAGTTTGAACTAAAATCCCCAAACTACTGAAGGTTTATATGTCAGGGTGCTTGACACAAGCCTATTCCTAAAAGGCTCATAATCCAACTGGGTGAGTCGCCCCAACAAAACGTTTCCCTCTGGCCTGCTTGGTGGTGTATCAACCCTGTAGCTGATGATGTTTTTCATTTAGAAGCAAATCAAAATCACCGCATAGTTCATTTGAATCCTGGCAAATGATAAAGGCTTTCAGAGATCGCCCTAGCTATTGTCTAGGGAGCTTCCCACTTTGATTCTACTTTGCACGGTAATTGGAAGTACAAGACTGCAAGACCAGATCTGATAAGCCACTGGCGCACATTGTGCTCTGACCTGAGGACTTTAGCTACGTTTTCCACCCAACCCAACAAATCCAGTCTCGTGGCTCAGTACAATAATCCCCGCGGGATATATTTTCCACTGCTTTTCATGTTAATTCAAATTTAAAATGCTATATAAACCTAGCCACTCTGACTTAATAAAAACGGTTGTTTTTCCCCTTTAGGTAGACAACTGAGCTAAATGACAGTGATATAACCCGCTCCACATAGAGTCATTAGAGTGGTACAGCACAGAAACAGGCCACTGACCTTCTACCACCATTTACACTAATCCTACACATATCATATTTTGTATTCTCCCCCCTTCCTCCTCAACCCCCCCCCCCCCCCTGGATGCTACCATTCACACAACACCCAATTAACCTACCAATCCGCACATCTTTGGGATGTGGGAGGAAACCGGGGTACACGGAGGAAACCCACACGGTCACAGGGAGAACGTGCAAACCCCACGCGAACAGCACCCGAGGTCAGGATCAAACCCGGGTCACTCCACTCCACGAGCTCTGTCACTGTACCGCCCCTGAAGTATAAACTTCAGAACCAAACTTTGTCAGGTGCCGACACCAAACCACACACTTCTGCCAGTCGTTCACCAGCCTTGACGCTCCAAATCCTGATCTCAGAAACTGACTTTTGACGCAAAATATGAGATTCCACTAGTAAAACTGGAAAACAGATAAATTCATGACACTCATCAAAGAAGGGATGAGAGCGAGTCATTAATTATACATTTAGTACAGAGTATGTTATTGACTGAAGGATACCAGATGGTGCCATCTGACTGCGTTGGCACCAGCCTCCAGCAAAAGCCTTACCCGCCAGAGCCGAATGAGTGATGGGTATCAAGAACTGCTCTGTAGCCATAACTGACAGAAGCCCAGTTCTTTGGGTTGTTTGACCTGGCAGCACAAGCTCTGATTATGTCTATTCTTCAGTACTTGATGTGCTGCTAGATTAAAGAGAAAGCGTTCATGCCAGCCTGTACTGAGTGCATGATAGAATGATGCAGAATGTACTGTGACAAGTCTGCGGACTCTCAGGGGAAGCCAGGACACTTACTTGTGTCCTAACCACATTGTCTGGCAGTGCAGATGATGTGCTCTCATTAATACATCTCTATGTATGGCCATTCTACAGATTACTATCATGAAAATGTTACTGTGGTGAACTGCAAACATGGTGCATGCACTGTACAATTTGTATTTTCACCGCAAAATGTTGTTTCTATAAAAAGAATAATAAATCTGGTCACTAATGTTATTGTCGAGTGAAACACGAATGCACTGCAGATGCACCACTCTCAGAGAAGTCATATTTTGAATGAGACCGTAAGCAAAGACTCCTGTGTTCTTTTTTGGCGAACATGAAAATGGCATGACATGACTAAAGGAAGCACGGTGCTTCAGGGACGGGCCCAGTGGCAGAGCTAATGGAGCTGCTACCTCACAGCGCCAAAGACCCAGGTTCGATCCTGACCTTGGGTGTTGTTTATTTTGCAATAAAGGTCAAAGTAGCTTTAAAACTGTTACACCCTTAATACATAGTCATCCGAGCAGACTTTGAAACACTCCTGGAAGGACCAAGGAATTTGGACGTTTGCACAGAGAGTTTATGGTCGTGGAGGTTCCTCCTGCAAAAGTTATTGATAGAACTCACATACATAACCTAAAACATATGAGCAATAAAGTTACTGATGAGCTGTGACATTGTGTACCTTGCTTCCTGTTTATGTCACATTTCTAGCTAAATTAGTGAGCTATTTTAATGTTGAGAAACCTCTTCTGATGTTGAGCAGAAAGCTTTGTGATAATGCTGAGACTATGGAAATCTAACGTGTGTAGAATATTACAGACTCTGACCTCAAAGAATTTAACGCTGTTGTTGCTGAGTTTCTGTTCTTCTCTCTAAATTACTAAAGGGCGTTGCTTTGAGTCAAAGACTAGAGGGTATAGCATTAAGGTGAAAGGTGCAAAGTGTAAAAGAGATGTGTGGGCAGGTTTTTACACAGAGGGTGGTGGATGCCTCGAACACGTTGCCAGGGCTGGTGGTGGAAGCAGATGCGATAGTGGCATTTAAGAGGCTTATGGTTAGCCATATGGACAGGCAGGGCATGGAGGAGTATGGGTCCTGTGCAGGCAGATGAAATGAGTTGAGTTTGGCATCAGGTTTGGCACAGACATTGTGGGGCAAAGGGACTGTTCCTTTTCTAAGTTCTATCTTAAATGATCAAAAATAAGAAATTGCAGCCTGTAATGAAAACAAGTTTATAAACAAGTTCGAGAAGCTACAGCAGGGGGATTAGTCCAGGTCAGGAATATTAGTTGTCTGGATGTATCGTCTTTTAGCATAAGCAAGGTCTGGACACTGGGAAGAAAGGTTTTACTGGGCTGGAGACGGAGACTCGTGGTCAGCAGAAATGATACTTATAAAGAGGTTGTTATGTGTAGATTCTTCCAACACTTTCTAACGTTTTATAAATTTTACTTAAAAGCAATTTTATAAGAATACTTATGACATGATTTAATTTGTACTAGTGTTGTAGAAGAACAAGTGTGTTCTTTAATAAGTTTGCATCCAATACAGGTCCACAGATTAGTTTAGAGATACAGTGTGGAAAGAGGCCCTTGGGTCCACTGAGTCCGCACCAACCAGCCATCACCCGTACACTAGATCTATCCTACACACTAGGGATCATTTACAAAGTCCCATTAACCTACATTCTCTTGGAATGTGGGAGGAAACTGGAGCATCCAGAGGAAACCCACACGGTCACAGGAGGAAGAACAAATTTACAAACTACGTATAGACATCAACCATAGTCAGGATCAAACCCGGGTCTCTGGCGCTGTAAGGCAGCAACACTACCTCTGCACCACTCTGCCGCCACAAAGATGAGAGAGAATAAATTACCTTAATATTATTGCATAATATTTATCAAGAATATTCTTCTGAAATAAAAATTGAAATTCTGCAAATTATTCAGCAGGTTAGGCATCTTATGAGAGTAATAGAGTTGACATGTCTATCAATGAGGAACATCCCTGAACCCAATACGTGTTGAAGTGAATTGTGAATAGAGTCGGTTGGATTCTAGTAGGCTGGGACATTGGGCGATATTGGCATTGCACTGAGTTAGTAACTCGTTAACTCTTCGCAGGGTGTGGATTTGCTAAGAGGGTCTGGAGAAAGATGCAGGGGTCCTTGTCACTGTTCATCCCGAGCAGCAGAGTAACAAAAACTCTGATTTACGGGCTATTCCCAGGGACACATTCGGGGATGTCCCTAAGGAAATGTTGCCATTCCAGACTGCTGAGGACGCACTGGCAGCCTACGTGAAGGCTCTGTGGTGGAGGACCACAATCTTGGGACCTACTGCTGTTGAACATTGAGAGGCAGAGTCCACTGGGGGCACTCATCAAACGAGGGAAGGGATATCACCTCAAGGGACCACATGAATGGTAGTGGTGTTTAAGAGTAACGGAAGGGGGAGGTGCTAATACTACAGAGTATACACATGAGCAACATTGAATGTAGAATGTATTAAGAGTTTTGCACATTTTTAACATATTTTTTTATTGTGAATGAAATGTAATTTTGATACTTAACAAAAACATTGCCTTTTCACAGAGCTGGTAATGGCTGGTGGTGGGTCCCTGTCATTGCGCCTTTCATCGGGGGAGTTCTGGGCACTGCCATTTATGTTCTGTTCATTGAACTACACCACAAAGAGACGGTCTTGGAGGAGGCCAGGTGCGTTAAAGAACAGCAGGCGGAGGGGAAAACAAAATATGAGATGATTGATATACAAATAACGCAGAATATCAAATGAAGAGCCAAATACCAGAGTTGAATTCTGGGCCTGTGAAGAAAATATAAATTAATTACAAAGGTTTTTTTTAATTATTATTCTCCTGACAAATGAGCTATAGGATGATGGTTATAATTTTATTGATAAGGGATTGTTAACAATTATGCAAACTAAATGCAAATAATTTTATATTGTGCAATTGAGAGGTTGTTTAATGTCTATATATAGAATTATGTGCAATATCTAATTTATTTTACAAGTGGGTAACTCATGATTAACAAAAGTCCTGAATAAGGTTGGAGCATACTTGCTGTGTGCAGGACTTTAGAACTCATTGATCTTAACAAGCTTAATTAGCTGCTTTGGAAGAGGAGACGGTGCATTACGTGACCTTGGTCTGTGTACTCTGCTAATGTCACCCATACACATTTACTTATATATTTCAGTATACAGCTTGCACTTAGCCTGATGTCACAGGGATGATTAACATTATTCGGGAAGTCACACCACCACACAAAGAGGTGACGTGTCAATTGCGTTACTAATGAGTGTGTAACACGAAGGTACTTAAGGAAATACCATGTATTATAAAGATGAATTTACATTTGTCTTGCGTGTTAATGGAGTCTTTTAATTCATTTTGCAAATTTCACTTAAACACATATATTGGCCATTTTTTATGTCCACAAGCCAATGCCAAAATGTTTCTTCAGACTTACTCCACAGAATAATCAAAATATTCAGTTCAATGTGTTTTATATCAAAAAATAAAACTTGAAATCATTGCAGGTTTCCACATAGGCATGCTTTTTGTTGCATTAACGTATGAGAAATCAAGTGTAATTGTTATTGTCTGTTGTACAAATTAGCAGGGAGATGGGGAAAATCATAGATGCATTACTGCCCAGGCTCTGTAACCTGCAGATTTACCCACGCAGCAGATGCCATAACTGGACAATGCACGAGTGTGACACATGCAGCCGTGGGTGACTGCATATAAACAGTTCTGAACAATCCAACGTCACCAAACATATAGAAGATAGACACAAAGTGCTGGAGTAACAGCGGGTTAGGCAGCATCTCTGGAGAGAAAAATCCAATCTGAAAAAGGGTCCCAACCTGAAACATCACCCATCTATTTTCTCCAGAGTTGCTGCCTGCCCCACTGAGTTACTCCAGCACGTTGTGTCTACCTTTAGTACAAACCAGCATCGGTATTTCATTGTTTCTCCCACCAAACATGTCTTGTTTGTAGAACTTCCCAAGCACAAAATCGCAGCGTGGCTACCTGCAGCAAGACTCAGTTGTTATTTCTGTTTAGGTTTTACTGACCAGGTGAAAGGGAGAGTGTGGGAGGGAGGGGAGAACACTGTTGCATGGGACAGAGAAGAGCTTTACCACCAATGCCAGGAGCAACATGTGGGCTTCTCGCTCACTGTCCCAAATCCCCCACAACGAGCAGTCTTGCATCTCAGCCCATCCTTGGACCTGCCCCACATCCCCATCACCGGATCCTCGTCTGCATCCTCCGACCCTCGCCTCACCTCTGCCTACATCTGACTTCCTGCAGCCATCAGCCTAGAGCCCGCTGCCCCCACTCCCTTCCCCAACACAATCTCTCCTCCATCGGCAACTGTTCCTGCCGGGGCATAATGTAAAAGCCAAATTATCAGACAGATTGGATCTCAAGGTGGGACCTCTATTGAAAATAATGCAGCACACACTATGTCAGAAATCCACAAGGAAACGCACACCTCCAGGTTACCTCATCAGAACAGTCATGAAAATCGAGCCCCAGCATCTTCAGTCACACTGCATTCATTCAGCACTGACCTAGCCCAGTGTGACCTACTCCAGTGTGAATCTGTGTGATCCAGTGTGGCCCAATCCAGTGTGAGCAGCTCAGTGTGACCCAGTGTTGACTCACAGTGCTGGAGTAACTCAATGGGTCAGGCAGCATCTCTGGAGAACATGGATAGGTGACGTTTCAGGTCAGGACCCTTCTTCAGACTGACTGTGTGGGGCGGGTGAGAAAGCTTGTAGCTAGGAGGGGCAGGACAAAGTGTGGCAGGTAACAGGTGGGCACTGGCGAGGGGGTTCTTTGATAGGCAGATGTTGGAACTGCTCAAACTGCTCCACAACATGACCCAGTGAGGCCCAGTGTAATGCAGCATGGCAAAGTGTGGCCAGGGTCAGTGTGACCCAGTGTAACACAGTGTGGCCCGGGTCAGTGTGACCCAGTGTAACACAGTGTGGCCCGGGTCAGTGTGACCCAGTGTAACACAGTGTGGCCCAGGTCAGTGTGACCCATTGTGAATCAGTGTAACACAGTGTGACCCAGGTCCGTGTGACCCAGATCAGTGTGGCCTTGTGTGATCCAGTGCAACACAGCATGGCAAAGTGTGCCCGGGTCAGTGTGACGCAGTGTGGCCCAGGTCAGTGTAATCCATGGTGACCCAGATCAGTGTGACCCAGTGTAATGTGGTGTGACCCAGTGTAACCCAGGTCAGTGTGACCCAGCTCCCCAAACCGAGCCCAGGTGAGCTCAACCATACCCATCAGTTTCAGGTCAGGTATCAAATGATGTTGCCTCAGGTTCGAGCTGGAGTTCCGAGTTTCTACGTGGCCAGCTGGTTTGGATCAGGCCAAGTTTGGTATTTGGTGATTTAATTTTAAACTCGCAATGTTCATCCAGAGTGGGCAACGCTGCCCCACAAGCCGTCTCTGACGGAGGAGAGAGAGCTACTCATAAGGCCAGCTGTTCTTCCACATCTGTGGGCACATTGGCTTTGGGGACATTTTTTTTAAATTTCAAAATATTCAAGTAAATAAAATTTTACAATACAGGAATCGTGCAAACAAACTTCCTCCGACATTCTCGGAGGCTATACAAACATTCAATACGTTTCACACAAATGACATGGGCTTGAGTTGAAGTGAGTGGCTCACGCAGGCTTGTGAACATCGCTGGGTGGTTGCTGCCCTTTATTGAAACAGTCTGGGATATCGCAACCACTGCGAGCATATCCCCGAGACTTTCCCCTTGGCAAGTTCCACTGCTGCTTTGTTTACTATCTCGCTGCCCTGGTAACATGGCATAAGCTGAGCTCCACCTACGAAGAAGACTGCAGCCAGCAGAAACATGTTTACCACCCCGGACAATCGCATTAACCGCAGCCTAGCAACCAGCCAAATCGCTTTGACTTGGTTACAATTGTTCAACACACACTTACTTTTCATCTCACTGTGATAGTCCCATGTTTTTTTTGTCTTGAGCCTGTTCTGCTTGCGGCTCTGGGTGTTGCAGTGAGAGCGCTGTAGGATAAATCAGTCAACGGGAGGGACCCAGCAAGTAAGTTGGCCTGCTGGACTCTTTAACTGGGAATTAAAGTCAGGAGATTGCACCAGACCCAACGGTAGCTCTTGGATCTAACCTAAAGCAGCTCCAATCAATTTAAAAGGCTGAGCAGGTGAGATAAAGTTTCTTTGCTTGTTATTCTATCATCAATGTTCATCAAAAACTGGCATAGCTCTAAACACATGAAAATCACTTCACTCATTCCTACCCACCCGATTCACCCCCTCCCCAGGTACTTTCCCCTGCAAGCTCAGGAGATACAACACCTGTCCCTATACCTCCTCCCTCGCCTTCATCCAGGGACTCCGACAGTCCCTCCAGCTGAGACACATTCACGTGCACCTCCTCTAAGCTCAGCTTTTGCATTCATGTTCTCAATGTGGCCTCCATCAGTGAGACCAAGCATAGATTCAGCGACCATTTTACCTCGGACACATGTGCTCAGTCTGCCAAGGCCTCCTGGATGTCCTAGTTGCAAACCATTTTAACCCCCCTTCTCATTCCCATCCTGACCTTTCTGTCCTGGGTCTACTCCATTGTCAGAGTGAGGCCACATGCAAACTGGAGGAACAGCACCTCATATTCCACTCGGGTTGCTTATAATCTAATGGTATGAACATTGAAAACTCCAATTTTAGATAACCTCCAATAACCCCCCTTTCTGCCCCTCCCCCTTTTCTCCATCCCCTCCCCCCCCCCCTCCTACATTCCTCCCTCTGGCTTCACAATTTGCAACTCAGAGTCATAGAGTGATACAAGTGTGGAAACAGCCCCTTCGGACCAACTTGCCCACACCGGCAAACATGTCCCAGCTGCACAACTCTTCCACCTGTCTGTCTCACACCTTCTACTCTAATCTCTGGCCTTTGTTCCAACCATCTGCCTCCCCCCACTTGCCTGTGTCCACCTATCACATGCCACACTTTGTCCTCCCTCTCTTCTCTTCCAGCTCTCTCCCCCACACACACCTCCACCATAATAACCTGAAAAGTCACCTATCCACGTTCTCTAGAGATGCTGCCTGACCTGCTGAGTTACTCCAGCACCTTGTGTCCTTTCGTGTATTAACCAACAACTGTAGTTCTTTGTTTCTTTATTACAGAGAGCCTTTCCAGGAAGACCCACACTGCTCCAAAAAAAAGAGATAAAGACTTGAAATGAATTTAACAGTAGCTTGATTTTACATTTTATCTGTCAGAATGTCAAAGCAAGCCTGGGGTACAATTACTCCTGCTCCCTTCCCCCTTGGGTACCAGAGGATACCAGTCCTGCAGATGCAACAGGCAGTGGAACGCCTGCACAGCGGCAGAGGGCCGAGAGCGCCACGCAGTGGCTACCCGCAGCACATCAGGCAGGTTGAAGCAGAGTTTGCCCGAAGACACAAGTCCCTGGGGCCAGACGGCCTGAAGCAGCTTTTAGAGCGGCTGACCGACAAAGCGGCAGAGAAAGCCAGCGATCAATGTCGGGTGCAACAGGGGAAGCTCGGAGATATCGGCATCCTCAATTCATATGCATGGAAAGGATGGAACTAAGATATGGTTTGCAGAAGGATTTATTACTTTAAAATCGCTATCTATGAATTGCTTGAATTAGCTGCACATATCCCTATAGAGTGAAATAGGGGGAAATGTATAATTGCAATAAATTAGTCGAGCTATCAATATTCTGCGAATTTTAAAGAAATGTGAAATGAATAAATGTAGGACTAACATTTGGATTTTGTCTTGACAACATCTGGTGATATTGCGCTTGCCAAAATTACTGGGCAAATATAAAATTACTTTTGACATGTACATGTACACAGATAAAGATGAAATGTGTAGTTGGAGGTAGTTGCTATTCCACAGAGTGCTGCTGCTTTCATTTGCAAGAAGTGCTGTACTGAAGTCACAACAAAAACATGAACATACCTGCAGAACATACTGTACCCACATTCGGGTATATTGAACATTTAATGGGACCATAATTCCTATTGAACAACCTCTTTGAACAGTTCAAGTTACTTCATGTTCATGTGAAATGAGTAGAATTAGGCCATTCGGCCCATCAAGATCCCTTCAATCATGGATGATCTATCTCTCCCTTCTAAACCCATTCTCCTGCCTTTCCCCCCATAACCCCAGAGCATCCGCTCTGTCTCATTCTGTTCCTGACCTTGCCCCTGTCTCCATGGCAACCATGAGCATGAAGCTTGTGGGTTCAATTCCCACCTCAGACATTTAAGCCCAACCTCAAGTCCGACACACTAGGGTAATACTGAGGGAGTGTAACACTATTGGAGGTGAGGAGCCATTAAGCTGCTGTGCCAGATTGACGTAAGACATTTCATGGCACTTCTGCATGGAGCATGAAGGCTATTCCACAGCAACCTGGTCAGTATCCATCCCTCATTATAAGCAGAGAAGCATTGAAGTTGGCACAATGTTCGGGATAGTCATTGTGGGCCAGAAGGACTCTTCCTGTGTTGTTCTGTTCTATAAGTTCATAAGTTATAGGAGCAGAATTAGGCCATTTGGTCCATCAAGTCTACTCCACCATTCAATCATTGATGATCTACTGTTCCCTCTCAACCCCATTCTCCTGCCTTCTCCCCATTACCGCTGACACTCGTACGAATCAATAATCTATCTATCTCTGCCTTTAAAATATCCATTGGCTTGGCTTCCACAGCCTTCTGTCAATAATGTTTTTCCTCACCTCAAAATTAGTGATGCAGACATTTTTTTAAAATTTGTATAATTTTTAACCTTTACTTTTGGACTGTTTTTTTTCCATTTCTTAATCCCATATTATTTCAATGTCTTTGTTTTACTGAAGACAGTCTGAAGGATCTCAGCCTGAAATATCGTTTGTCTAATTCCTCCAGAGATGCTGCCTTGTGTTTAGAAGGATGAGGGGACACCTCATTAAAATTCACCAAATAGTGAAAATAATTCAAAATATCCATTGACCTGGCCTCCACGGCTATCTGTGGCACTATGTTCACTTAATATCACTGTGAATAGATTATCTGGTCATTTTCACATCATTATTGGTGGGACTTTGCTGTGGTCTATTGCTTACCCTGTTTCCTATAACACTTAATGCACTCGAAAACATCTCACCAACCACAGAGCACTTGAAGCCTTGAAAAATGATATGTAAATGCAAGTGCCTTGTTTTCCTCCATTTTGTTTAAAGTGCCTGGCGCTATCTATTGTATTGTATATCTTTATTGTCATTTCCTGAGTATTCGCATACCCAGAGGAAACAAAAAAACGTTCCTCAACCAGTGTCCATTTCAGTGTGCAGTAAAAAATAAATAGAAGTAAAAATACATATATCATGAACAAATTAACACTCTACTCTAATAAACATCAACAGGCGTTCCAATCGGCAGCGGCACGACAGTGGCTCTGCGGCAGTGTGTCCAGGTTGGTGGTTGGTGCACGATACTTTGGCAGGGGACAAAGTCCGTTTATCAGTCTTATAACCTGCGGGAAGAAGCTGAGGAGCATCCTGCTGGTTTTGCAACTAATGCTCCGGTACCTCTTCCCAGATGGCAGGATGGAGAATATGTGATGCGATGGGTGGTAGGGGTCTTTGATGATGGAGATGGCTCTGCTGATACATCTCTTCCTGTATATGTCCAGCAGGAAAGGGAGTGGAGCACCAATAATCCTGCTGGCGGTCTTCACAATCCTGTCTAGTTGGTGCCGTTCGTACACCTTGCAGCTCCCGAACCAGGAAGTGATGCCGTAGGTTAATGTGCTCTCGATTGTCCCCCTATAAAAAGTTCGTAGGTGTGTAGTGGGGAGACCTGCTTTACGTAGTCTTCGGAGAGGGTGTAGTCGCTGCTGGGCTCTCTTGACCAGTGCTGTGGTGTTGGTCGTGGACGTCAGGTCATCTGACAGGTGGAGTCCTAGGAACTTCACGCTGTTGACCCTTTCCACATCAGCTCCATCGATGTGCAGAGGTGTATGGTGTTGTTTTCCCGCCCTCCTGAAGTCAACCACCATCTCCTTAGTTTTTCTATCAGCCTGTGCTTGGAACTGCTTAGTTAATTGTGGGCTGTGAACCCCCAAACTTTATTGCATTTCCCATTTTAAAAGTAGCTTTGGAAATGAATTTGAAGAGGGCGGTGTAGCATGTTGCCTGGAACCCTGTGCAGTGCAACATGTGGTGTGAGGGAGGGTAATGCAGGGCAGTCAAGGGCAAGTAAGTGTCTGAATAAGGGATCACTTGCAAATGGGAGTCTAATTTATGACACGTAATTATACCATGGAAAATGTTTCCTGCCATGAATAATATTGTAAGGATAGAAATTAGATTACTACGGCCCTGTTAATACGGTCAGTGATTGGTGATGCTGGTGATTTTGCTTTGAATGATCATCTTCAGCAGAAGCTTTGTCAACTTTCTGCAGCCGTTACTAGAGGTGTGGTGCACAATGATAGTGCAGGGCTCATTGTAACCTCTGCAAACTAGGAGATTAGACAAAGGCAATGCCATTGGCGACGAAACGTGGCTAAACACGAAATGCAAAACTACCTATAATCACGCAACTCCGTGAGGGGGGGAAGTCAAATCCCAACCAGTGGCTGCCCTCAGAAATAAGCAGGGAAAGATAAGTCAGGATTGAGACTATAGGGCCTGTCCCACTTGGGCGTCATTTGCGCATCATTTACGCGACATAATTTATGCGTCACGCGCCCGACGCGCGCGTTGTGACGCGCACGTGATGCGCGCATGGTGCGCATTACGCGCGCATCGGGCGTGGTGACGTAGGCAGTGACGCGCGGTTGCGTGCGGCGCCCCAGGATTTTGGGATGTACAAAATCTTCGCGCGCCATCTGCGTGACGAGCAAATGACGCCCAAGTGGGACAGGCCCTTTAGTCTTCATTAGCTGAACACAGAATGACGCTCTCTCTATCAGTATTCACTCAGCTTTCAATGATTAGACCACAAGACTGGAAGAGTTCCTTCTGCCAACAGCAGCATTTGCAAATGATTAACGTCAGGAAGAGATCTTTGGGATTTTTCCAAGTGAATGCGCAAGGAGCCTCCTACCTTCCAATACTCCGCTTCCAAAGCAGACAGTTACTCCTGATCCTAGAGTTAGATATGTCCTACACATGGACGGTGAGAGGGAATGCCCCAAAATAAGGAGCCCCAATTGTTACCTTACCTTACATTACCTGCACTGATGGTAACTTCAGCCAGTTCCTTCCAGAGCAGGCCCTCTACCCATTATCTCATTATCCATCCTGTTGGTCATGGAAACTGCTCTCGACCTGCATCCCCCACACCTGTACCTGAAGTTTAACCAAGGGCAACCAGTGCACATCTGTAAGATCTAGTTATCAGAATGGTTTGAGGAGATTTAGTTTAGTTTAGTTTAGTTTAGACAGAGGCCCTATGGCCCACTGAGTCTGTGCTGACCAGCGATCACCCCCATAGA
The DNA here is from genome assembly GCA_038087875.1 of Malacoraja senta. Taxonomy (NCBI): domain Eukaryota; kingdom Metazoa; phylum Chordata; class Chondrichthyes; order Rajiformes; family Rajidae; genus Malacoraja; species Malacoraja senta. The sequence goes on from CM075989.1 coordinate 16,016,537, forward strand.
TGAAGACTGCCCAACACACTTGTGACAATTTACAATTTTTACCAAATTCAATTAACCTACACACCTGCAAGTCTTTGCAATGTAGGAGGAAACCAGAGCACCCGGAGAAAACCCATACGGTCACAAGGAGAACGTACAAACACAGACAGCACCCATAGTTAAGATCGAACCCTGGTCTCTGTCACTGTAAGGCAGCAACTCTACCGCTGCGCCACTCTGCCTCTCTAAATAGATCACAAGGTAGGATACATTTGAAATAGTCCCTGTGAATTTTAGCAAAGGGTCCGAAAAAGTTCCACACTAGTAGATTGATGAGGAATGTAAACAGGTGGTGGGCTCCAAGGTAAAGCAGCACATGGGGGTAAAAGTCCAGCTGAGCTACTCCAGTACACTGTGTACGATCAGTCTGAAGAAGGGTCCCAACCGGAAACGTCGCCTATCCATGTTCTCCATAGATACTTCCTGACCCGCTGAGCTAACTCCAGCATTCTGTGTCTTCTTTCACGTTGGGTTAAAACTTGGCGATAGAAGGAGAGAGGTAAATTGACCACGAGTGCCGGTGAATGAAAGGCTGCAGGCAATGGCGTTCCACACTTGCAGAGTGCTTTGGATTTAGTCTCATTGGTAGGGATCATGATTCTGAAGTTTGTGGAATGGTGCCAAGGGTGATGGGACAGGAGACAGTGGCGACAGACTGCCGACAGTGCTGAACATTAACACGGGACAAGTCAGGGCAAGTCACAAAATGCTGGAGTAACTCAGCAGGTCGGGCAGTATCCCTGGAGAACATGAATAGGTGACATTTTGGGTCGGAACCCTTCTTCAGGGTCCGCTTCAGGGATGCTTCCTGACCCACCAAGTTACTCCAGCAATTTGTGTCTTTCCCTGGTAAACGAGCATCCGCGGTTCCTTGTTTCTACAAGTTAGGAGAAGTATGAGGGCAGATAAGGCAAGGGAACATGTGATAGATAGGATACAATACAAGGAAGAGAGGGATTCCTGAGGTACATGTACACTAATCCTTGAGCATAGTAGCATGGTGGACATGTTGGTTCAGAGAATATTTTATTGGCTGGGCCGTGGAACATAAGAGAAGAAAGATGAGGAGAATAGAGATCAGTAACAGGGAGGGGGGAAGTTCAGGCTTCAGCTTCCTGAAATCCAAGGATGTAATGAGGAGGTAGATCTAATGCACCCGGCAATGCATCAAATCCTCCTCCTTGTTCAATAGGTAGGTAAATATATCACTTATCTGCAGTTGTCCAGTCTAGCGTTGCGCTGGTTTGATTTAGTTTAGTTTAGTTTACTGTCACGTGTACCAAGGTCCAGTCAATATATTTTTGTTGCGTGCTATCCAGTGAGCGGGAAGGCTAAACATGATTACAATCGAGCCTTCCACAGTGTACAGATACAGGATAACGGGAATAATGTATAGTGCAAGATAAAGTCTAATTAAAGATAGATTGAGGGTCTCCAATGAGGTAGATGGTAGCTCAGGACTGCTTTCCAGTTGTTGATAGGATAGTTCCGTTTTTAAGAAGGAACTGCAGATGCTGGAAAATTGAAGGTAGACAAAAGTGCTGGAGAAACTCAGCGGGTGCAGCAGCATCTATGGAGCGAAGGAAATTGCCTAGTTCAGTTGCCTGATAAAAGCCGGGAAGAAACTGTCCCTGAATCTAGAGCTATGCATTTTCACATTTCTGACCCTCTTTTGCCTGATGCGAGGGGGAAGATGAGGGAGTGACCGGGATGAGACGTGCCCTTGGTTATGCTGGTGACCTTGCCGAGGCATTGTAAAATGTAGATGGAGTCAATGGAAGGAAGGTTGGTATTTGCAAAGGTCTGATCTGTGTTTACAATTCCCCGTCTCACAGTAATAGCCAGCTACATGTATTTCCAGTGCTACTGAAGACCTACACAGTGAACATGTACATGCGGACGGCCCAGTTTCCAAATCCACCCCTTGGTTGTGAGGGTGACGCATGCAAGAAGCGCCTGCGTGAATGGAGCACAATGACCTTAGAATGGTGATCGTTGTTGGGAACATTTAATTTCAAACACAGAGAGCTGGGAGGAACAGTTTTGTGTAAATTAAATTTCCAGGCGATGGCGTTGGGCCGAGGACCAGTTGTGTCTCTGTTGGTACTGACACCTTTCTCCAGAACCCAAGGAATGAGCAGCAATATCACCGTTACAGGGGAAAGGCTGTGAATTGAGTCTATCTTAAACCACAGACGCTGCCTGGCCAGCTGGGTAACACTTGCCGTCTCCGATTTTATTTCAGCCATCCGGCATCTGCAGTTTTTGTATTTTTTGGACCACAACCCTGTTGAGCAAAGAGCAATCAGAACAGCCTCCTCGTTACTAAGGGTCAGTGAGATTGCTGGCAAGTAGCACGGTGGCTGTGTACTTCCTCAGACCCCGCCCTAGCACCCTCTCCCCTCATCCTGCCCCTGAACTGGTCAGATCATTAATACCTGCCGTGCAGTTATCACTTTGTGCATTGACAACTTCTAGTTTTCATTAATATTCTGCAGCTTTAAGGTTTATTGCACTCATAAGACCACTGCTTTGTTACCTCTCTGGTTGCTAAGCAACGGGAGCTCACTGGAGGTGGGTTTTTTGTCAGCTATTGTTTGTCGCTATGGCACTAACTACATATTTTCTTTCAAAATTAATCCTTGAGGACCTCCCCACAGCAGTTGTTGTACTTTATTCTAACAGATACTGATGAACAGAGGCATTGGACACATCCCTCCATACTCTACTCTATATTAACCAACAAATCACATCGTCGAGAACAATTGTTTTAAATAATGGAACAGTAGAATCACGTGCAGATGTTCCAGGGGTTTCCTGTCTCACAAAACTTACAGATGATTTTTAAATGGTTTTAGAGCATGCAACAACATTTAAACACTTATCAGCTTATATTTAATGTTTTAGCTGCATCCAATTGTCCCAAATGGCAAAAAATGTTTATTTAATCAAGTTGGTTCAGGGGCAAGGCAACATCTTTCCATTTCCAGAATGATTACACTACGTTGCATTAAGGCTAGGGACGTAATCCACTTACTCTACTTGTTTTGCATTAGATTGAGGTTAGACCAGTCTGAAGAAGGGTTCCTGACCCGAAACATCGCCTGTCCATTCCCTCCACAGATGCTGCCTGACCTGTTGAGTTCCTCCAGCGCGTTGTGCTTTACGTTAGTTTAAAGCTGCTGGGTTCTGAATAGAGACAACCAAACATTAGAAACCGTCAAGTACACAAAGTGCTGGAGTAACTCAGTAGGTCAGGCTGCATGCCTGGAGAACATGGACAGGTGAGCTTTAGGGTTGAGACCCTTCTTCAGACTGATTGTTAATTCAGATTTTCTTCCAATGTTCCTTGATGAGAACTCCACAGTCAGGCCATATGGATCATTCCATGGCTTTGTTAGTCAGTGTCCATGACAATGGACACAGCGGCCAAAGGGTGTAAAGTTAGGGCCTTTCCATGGACTTTGACTCCTTTTGGCTAAGCAGTTGCTTCTTTTGCCTACTTCGTTTCAGTAGGAGGTGGTAACACTAGTGGGGTCTTTGTCTTCCCTGGAAATCTCACACTAGGCCTTGCAGATAGTCTAAAGAAGGGTCCCAACCCAAAACATCACCTGTCCATGTTCTCTAGAGATGCTGCCTGACCCGCTGCGTTACTCCAGCACTTCATGCCGTATCTTGTACGATGTGTCGAACTAAACTGTGAGGGATTTTAAAGCACACGTTGTTCTTTGCGGATAAGTCTGAACTTACCACCCGTGGATCTCGCAGAATCTCATCCAGTTGACAAACATTCTGATAGAAATTAATGGAAAGGAAGAGCTTAGATGGGGCATCTTGGTCATCATGGACGTGTTGTACCAAAGGGCCTGTTTGCGTGCCCTATGACTCAATGACTCTCTCAGGCAAAATTCACCTGCATCTCTCCAGCTTCAGCACTAAACCTAAGTTCTTGCAGTGGGGACTTGGACCCCACAACCTGCTAGCTCAGGGGGAGGAATGGTGCCACCAACTGTGCCAACACCAGGACACACTAGACCAGGGACCGGTACCACTTGGCCGGGGCCTCTCTCTCCCAAAGTCCGATGTTTGTGACTTCAGGTCACATTCCGGAGATGTGACCGTACAATCCAACCTGACACTTCAGTGCAGCTCCAAGCAAGTGCTGCATATTGTCACTGGCTCTTTTATCATCCGATGAAAAGCTTTCAACAATAAATCTCTCCGTACTGCAATAGAATTTCTCAATTTAAATGGATTCAAACCAAAGATCAATAGAAGTACGTTTTAGAAAATGAAGTAATTTATAATGTTGTGTTGCAGATGATAGACTCTGGGTGAAGTCTCCAATTCTGTGTAATAGACATTTCTCACCATGATAGAGTCTGCCTGTAAGGGTTCAATTTTAAAGCAGGGCACCTTGTAATGTCCTATCACATGCACATTCTCAGCTAAAATTTATGATTAATGTTTCTTTTTATGTTTTCTTGGCAACCTCACGATGATTCATCTCTGTAAGGAAACACATTCTGAAAGGGAATTATAATACTAAGCATGAAAGGCAGCATCTGTGGAGAAAGATTTTGATGCCAACACTGTTTCATCGTCCAGCGAAACAATAAATCTGCTTCTATCTCCATAAGCACTTTGTTTTTCTAGGATTTTCAATTCTGAAGGCATTGAATCTTAAAAGATATGGAACAGAACAGGCCCTTCGGCCCACCAAATCTGTGTCCACCAAACATAATCCTGCCACTGGATTCTACCACTCACCTACTCACTTGGGAAAATTTACAGTGGACAATAAACCTACCAAACCTACATATCTTTGGGATGTGAGGGGAAACCGGAGCATCCGGAGGAAATTCACATGGTTGCTGGAACTGCAGAGTTCATCAAAGATCAGGAATGAACTTGAGTCTGAAGAAGGGTGCCGACCCGAAAGGTCAGCTACCCATGTACTCCCAGCGATGAACATCCATTATTCCGCTGAGCTACTCCAGCACTTTGTGTCTTTTTTTAACCTGCGTCCCTTGCGCTGTGAGGCAGCAGTTCTGCTACCTGTGCACCTATCTGTAGCAATGTTACAAAATTTTGAGATTTAAAAAATCAAGTCTGTAATTTATGCCATCAGATAAAGCACAAAAAGACGTTTAATTTGACACCTAATTCACTTTCATATCTTCAGTATTAAAAAAGTTATGGCCATTTTCATACTCGGAAATTAGCATCTTGTTCCCTGTTGCTTTTCCATTGACTTAACACAAAAGCTGTGATCGAGGACAGTCAAAAGCCCATAACTTTCTTAAAAATTAAGAGAACTGAAAGAAATTTTCAGTTATTATAGATTGAAGCATTCTGAAACAAATATGAAACCATCTTACTTAGATGACATGAAATTAAAGCATATAATTAGTTAGTTACCTAATTGTAGCTAATTACAAAATTCAATTACTAGATCTAAACATCTATCAATTTCTTAAGAATAGATTAACATTTTTAAATAGCCTAAGTGTCCAAATAACATTCACACAAGAATTCACAATATAACATAATTTTTAAATCTCATTGTCATGGATTTACAGGCCAAATGGAAGAAATTTAATGTTTAATACCTGTAAATTAATGGGCATTTAAATCATCTTGCGAGTGGGATTTTCTGGAACGCGATAATTTGGAACGTTGATTTGCGGTGAATTTAACCCCGTATCGGCATGAAAAATTCTGCCGTTAGTTCGGGGAAATGAATCACCGTTTCGCATTAAAAAATGTGAATTAAAGGCCTCTTAAGAAGCACTTTTATACATTAAAATAAACTGCTTTCGTTTACCTGTCCCGTGCGTGAAATCCGTCCCCGTTGTCGGCGTTGACGGCTTTCGAAGCTGATTTTAAAATTGCTCCAGCGCTGAACTTGTCGATTGAATAAAAATAAAAAATACACAAAACGCCCGTCGGAACGATTTTTCAGGAAAAGCTGGCACTCCAACGAAATATAATACAGGACAAGGTAGGAGAAACCCGCGTTTTAACCCCGCCCCCCCTCAAAGGCGCCAAAATCGCGCACACGGCCAGTGGCAGAATTACAGCGCCGCTGAAGGTAAGTGTTGTAACATACCTACTATCTGTCCATATTTGTAGCACAGGCAATATCTAGCTCTACAACCACATGTTGTCATCTCAAGAGCTTTGACCCGGATTGAGGCAGCGCACTATTCCAGTACAACAGGGAGCTTCAGGTCCAACACACGTCAAAGGGGGAGTCACCCAGACCGTATCCAAGGAGCTTGGTCTCGGGAAAGCAATCAAAGTGTCCGGCAATTTATAGGACACGCAGCAGAAAGGTTCCGCCAAGAACAAAGAGGAATCCGGCGGCCATGTGCGGCCACGTGCGGTGCCAGGCCTTGTTCGCCACTGTGAGAAGATTAGACTGTACTAAGAACTTCTGAAAGTTAGTCGACACCAGAAACGTGGCAATTCTTTGTGTACTGCCCAGGTGAGGTTTGCTGTATGATTTTACCAGATTGTATGCAAAAACAAAACATTTCACTGTACTTCGGAGCATGTGACAATAAAGTATCATTGCATTGAATCATTGAGCTGATGTGGAAGAAGATGATGGATTGAAGCACCCTGTAGTTTGCCGTCTCCTAAGTGAACGTCAAGGTCTGTAGGTCCACCGTTACCCCTTCTATGTGGGACGACAGATGGCGCAATGGGCTAAGTGTTCGGCTGGCAACCGGAAGGTAGCCGGTTCGAATCCCGCTTGGAGTGCATACTGTCGTTGTGTCCTTGGGCAAGACACTTCACCCACCTTTGCCTGCGTGTGAATGTGTGTGAGTGATTGGTGGTGGTCGGAGGGGCCGTAGGCGCAGATTAGCAGCCACGCTTCCGTCAGTCTGCCCCAGGGCAGCTGTGGCTACAAAAGTAGCTCACCACCACCGAGTGTGACTGAGGAGTGAATTAATAATGCGATGTAAAGCGCCTTGAGTATTAGAAAGGCGCTATATAAATCCCATCCATTATCATTATTATTATGTCTGAAGGACAGAAGAACTAAATTCCACTCTGGAAACCTCCACTCCTAAGCTGGGCTGGCTCATTTTAGCCCCACGCTCCTGATATTATGGCACCCGGTACAGAGGGGAGAGGTTGACAAAAATGCTGGAGAAACTCAGCGGGTGAGGCAGCATCTATGGAGCGAAGGAAATAGGCAACATTTCGGGCCAAACCCTTCTTTAACGTTTCGGCCCGAAACGTTGCCTATTTCCTTCGCTCCATAGATGCTGCTGCACCAGCTGAGTTTCTCCAGCATTTTTGTCTACCTTCGATTTTCCAGCATCTGCAGTTCCTTCTTAAACAGAGGGGGGGGGGGGTCGGGAGGGAGAGGGGTGTCTCCCTGTCGGTCTGCTCCTGGGCCTGGCCAAGATGGCGGGTCCAGGCAGCGGGTAGCTGACGGCCACACCGGGGTCGACTGCCTGCCCCTTTTCCGGGCCTACGTCCGTGCCCGCCTGTCCCTGGAGAGGGAACACACCGTATCCACGGGGACTTTGGAGGTCTTCCGTGAACGCTGGTCGCCGCGGGAGGTCGAGTGTATTGTTGATAAAGTTGGCGATATATTAATTTGATGACCGTTTATTTGTAAACTGTCAATATAGGCAGCCATTGATTGTGTTAATAGTCTGTTTATTTTTTATTTTTTGAATAAAAGTATTTGTATAATAACAAAATTGTTTTTTTTAACTAGACTGAAGCTCCTGTGCCATACTGAGGGAGCGCAGTATCGTCAACCGTTTGGATGACAACCCCAACGTCATATTGTTTTAAACACAAGAGGATCCACTGCATTACATGTGGAAGAACGAGGAGGTTATCTTTGTGTTTAGTTAACCCCCCCCCCACCCCAAATAACATCAACCAAACAATATAAATGGTTATTTATTTCATTACTGTTTGCGAGAATTTGTTGCCATCTTTGTCTACATTACAACAGGGCCGTCTGTTTATGAGTAAGTTCTCTGTTGTGAAGCTCTTTGGGATATCCAGAGGGTGTATGGGCTCCAGATGAATCTTTCCTTCCTCTGTCGCTGCTTCTCTTTTTTTTTTAATCAAAAAATGTATTCAATTATTAAAAAATAATAATTACACTACAATAAAACAAGCCAGAACGCACCACCATAATACAATACAAACATATATCCATAATAACCTACTATACAACTATGATACAATCCTTATTGAGGATACATTCAACACCCTGCGGAGCCCAGCGATCCTGGAACTCCCCCAGGGTGCCCGTGGTCAGGGCGTATTCCCTTTCTAACCGCACCCGGGCACGAACGTATCCCCGGAAAAGGGGCAGGCAGCTGGCTCGGGTAGAGCCCTCGCCAGATCTGTTGCTGCTTCATGGAAGGTCCACTCAGGGAATCAACTCAATTAGGCCCTCCAGATATAACTCCAAATAATCGGTCTGATCCCATGGTGAGGTGGCATTTTAGTAGGAGGGAATGAGGCAGAGTGGGTCCAGTTCTAATCATGGGCCACAGACCCCATTAAAGTGCTGCCCAAGAAGGTGAATGACAGTAGCTCAGTCGGATCAAGATGCTCCTTCTCTCCTCCACAGCACAGCTTCAGAAAGTTTACTGATAGTCGGCACGCTTGAATGAATTGATCACATCGGTGCAAGCGCTGGTACTGTGAGAGAATTCGAAGTGAGCATTCGCAGGTTATGTATTCCTTACACCCCTGTTTACTGATCAGCAGAAGACCTCTTTGAACTTGGATTTGCCTCCTTGTGCGGAACCGACTGCACAGAGAATTGTAAGGCAGTGATTGCAGGGGGGAGCTGCACTGAGGTTTGCAGTGATTGGACCTCCGATACTTGAGAGCAAAACTAGCAATACGTACATTCTGAATCTGATCAGGAGCTTGTCTTTGCTTTGATTTCTTTGCCAAGGGACATGGATCCCAATCCTCTGATCCCTGACCCATCTGCAGCAGAAACAGTTTCTTCTTATTTGCTGCTTCTTTTTTCTGCTTCTTGCTGTCAAGAGGCTTTTAGACATGCGGGGAATGGAGGGATATGGATCACTTGCTGACAGGGGAGATTAGTGTAACGTGGCATCATGTTCAGCACAGACCTTGTGGGCAGTAGGGACTGTTTTCATGCTGTACTGTTCTATGTTCTATGTTTCAGAATTTTGAATGCAGATTATTTTTATTCCCATAAAGATCTTTAGTCCAAGCAGAACGATTCTGACTTCAGATATTAGACTTTAGACTTTAGAAACACAGCGTGGAAACAGGCCCTTCGGCCCACCAAGTCCACACCGATCAGCAATTACCCCATACACTAGCACTATCCTATGCACTAGGGACAATTTACACCTTGCAGAAGCCTTTTAAGCTACAAACCTGTATATCTTTGGAGCATCCGGAGAAAAACCCACGCAGGTCACAGGGACAACATACAAATTCCATACAGACAGTACCCATAGTCAGAATCAAACCAGGGTCTCTGGCGTTGTAAGGCAGCAACTCTACCGCTGCACCACTGTGCTGACTTCTCTCTATTCTCTCTGATGTCATTCATTTCTGATAAAATTCCGCCAATATCGAATCTGCACATCCTTCAGTGAAATTATGGGCTGCCATAGAGTCATGGAATTGTATAGCATGGAAACAGGCCCTTTGACCCAGTCACCCATGGCGACCAACATGCCCCATCCAAACCAGTCCAATTTGCCCACGTTTGGCCTTTATCCCTCTCCCATCCATGTACCTATCCAGGACTCTTTTAAATATTGCTATGGTACTTTGTCACAACAACCTCCTCTGACAGCTCATTCCATATACCACCACCATCTGAGTGAAAAAGTTGCCCCTCAGATTCATATTAATTCTTGCCTCTCTCACCTTAAACTTATGAGCTCTGGTTTTTGATTGTGCTTTCACCTAATCCCCTCATGATTATATACACCACTTTTAATATCTTGATTGGAGTTAAAATCTAGCAATAAAATCTGTGAAGGTGAGAGTTCCCCTGGCAGGCAGCCCAGTGTGGAAATCTGCACACATTGAGCTGGCTTCTTTCCACACATAGACTTTGGTTCGCAAGCCCATTATTTCACCGAAGCTGCTGTACTTTGAATAACCACAAGATGTCACTTCATCTTCAGGAGCAGGTCTTGAGGGACTGAAGAGTTAAGTCTCCCACCCTGTGTTTCTACTAGGAGTAGGCCGTTCGATTAGAAAGCATCATTATTGTTGTGAACTCTTGCCCTCCTACATCAGTGTTTCCTTTGATTCTAAATTACAAGTCCTGCCCTTTTTTTTTTGCCTATTTCCTATCTCGGAACAGGTCATCAATAACATTTCCATCAGATCTTTTTTTTTTTGCAGCTTCCTAATCAAATGACAGCACGTAGGTTAAACCTAATGATCTATTTAGCTCAGCTGAGAATCCATTGTCACAGACATCATTTATCTATTTTTTAGTCGAAAGGCCACAAATCCTTCCGAATCTAATGGAGAATGGGTGTGGGGGAATAGTAAGCAGGGGGAGGGGGAGAAATGAAAAGCGAGCATCTAAATATCTTTCAGTGCCTCAGGAGATCCAAAGCACTGTAGCAGAAAAGCTAATTTACAGTTCTGTGCAAGAATGCAACCGAAGCCCCTGCAGCGCTGTGTGCAGATGAGGATAGGAGATGAGAACGATGGAATTAGCAGGTTTGTTCCCTGGGGTAGGCTCTCGACTATAATCACACAAGTACCCAGTCACAGTGCCCCGTGCCCATGTCAGCTCAGTGTCACTGGGTGCAGGTCATCCTCCCTGGAATACAATGGATATGAAGGACCAGGAGTCGATGATGGCACAACCTCCTAATGCCGTCCATCCGCCAGGTTAAATGGGCTTTCACGGGCAGTTGGAGCGTCCAGGCAGATATTAACCATGTTCTCCAGGGACCCTGCCTGGCCCGCTGAGTTGCTCCAGTACTTTGTGTCCTTTTTTTGTAAACCACATCGGCAGTTTCTTGTTTCTAGATATTAACGTCTGTTGCATTTTAATGCCTTTGCTGAACATTACAGATAAGAGGCAGAGTTGGCAGCTCCTCTTCAGGTTTCTCACACGACCTCGACCCAAAACGTCACTCATTCTTTCCCTCCAGAGATGCTGCCTGTCCCGCTGAGTTACTCCATCATTCTGTGTCTATCTTCTCAAAGGACCTTCTTGACTCTCATCTGGGAAATTTTGTAGCACAACAACTGATTTTTCACAGCATTTCCCTCCAACCACTTGCACAAATACATGGAACAGTACAACACAGAAACAGGCTCTTCAGCCCACAATACCCATGCCAAACAAGTTGCCAAGTTACACTAATTGCCTCTGCTTGTTACTCTAAGGCATTCCCGTGTGCACAGCTTGGTCTGGCCACAGCTCTGCTAAGATCACAATAAATTGCAGAATTGTGGATGTAGCTCAGTCTATCACACAAAGCAGTCCCTTCAACACCCGTCTCCAATCACACCCCGCCCACCCCCAGCGACTCTATCACAACACTCTACTCAGGAAAGCAGTCAACACAATGAAGGAAAACCCACATCCAGGTCATTCCCTCTTGTCCCCTCTCCCGTTGGGCAGAAGCTACAAAATCATGAAAGCATGTACCGCCAGATTCAGGAACAGCTTTTTCCTTATTGTTATCAGACTACCGAATGGTCCTCTACCAAACTACGGGTGTAGTCCCAATCTTCCAACCTATCTCTTTGCAGCCCTCACACTTTTTTTACCTGCATTTCCTCTGTAATTTTAATGCTACGATTTCAGAAAGCCTTTGATAAGGTCCCTCATAGGAAATTAATGGGAAAAATTAGAGCACATGGTATTGGGGTAGGGTACTGGCATGGATAGAAAATTGGTTGGCAGACAGGAAACAAAGAGTAGGGATTAACAGGACCCCTTCAGAATGGCAGGCAACGACTAATGGCCTACCACTAGGCTCGGTGCTGGGACCGCAGCTATTTACAATATACATTAATAATTCAGATGAAGGGATTAAAAGTAACATTAGCAAATTTGCAGATGACATAAAGCTGGGTGGCAGTGTGAACTGTGAGGAGGATGCTGTGAGGACAGATGGGGTGAGTGGGCAGATGCCTGGCAGATGCAGTTTAATGTGGATAAATGTGAGGTTATCCACTTTGGTGGCAAAAACAGGAAGGCAGATTATTAAGGTGTCAAATTAGGAAAAGGGGAAGTACAGCGAGATCTGGGTGTCCTTGTACATCAGTCACTGAAAGTAAGCATGCAGGTATAGCAGGCAGTGAAGAAAACTAATGGCATGTTGGCCTTCATAACAAGAGGAGTTGAGTATAGGAGGAAAGAGGTTCTTCTGCAGTTGTACAGGGCCCTGGTGAGACCACACCTGGAGTATTGTGTGCAGTTTTGGTCTCCAAATTTGAGGAAGGACATTCTTGATATTGAGGGAGTGCAGCGTAGATTCATGAGGTTCATTCCCAGGATGGCGGGACTGCCATATGTTGAAAGAATGGAGCGACTGGGCTTGTATACACTGAAATTTAGAAGGATGAGAGGGAATCTTATTGAAATTATTATCAATTGAAATTAAGATTATTAAGGGATTGGACACGCTGGAGGCAGGTGGGACAAGTGGGACAGCCCCTTTACAGTTTGAAGAAGGGTCTCAACCCGAAACGTCACCCACTCCTTCTCAACAGAGAAGGAGTGGGTGACGTTGAGTTATTGTCCTGCTGAGTTATTCCAGCCTTTTGTGTTTACCTTCGGTGTAAACCATCATCTGCAGTTCTTTCCTGCACAAACGAAAATCTTGAATTTAGGTTTAGGTTTATTACTGTCGAGGTACAGTGAAAAGCTTTGTTTTGCATGCTATCCGACCAAATCAGATAATACAATACTTCAATACAATCACGCCAATCTCAAGTACAATAGGTACTGCAAAAGGAAAGATACAGAGTCCAGAATATAGATCTCTCCATTGTAGCTCTCCAGGCATGGAGCTAGATGCAGCATGAGATATAGTATATACACACTTGAAGATTTTATCTTTAGCTCGCAGTTTTGGTGTCTTTTTAGATCATGCCTCATTCATTAGATTTGTGCCTGGACTGGTGGATGCAGGAATGTGGTCAGAACAGTGGAAGGATGGGCTGAGACAATTCAAGCTGGATTGGAAGAATATTTTCAGCATTGACTACTTAAAGTCACGCTTTGGCACATCATTGGGTAGACATGACTATATGTTCAACGATGGCCACACTGGCAGAGAAGGGTGAAACCTGCTGAACCAGAAATAAAGGAGTCAATTGAATGCCCAACCCAGTCCTGAAGGGTCATGGTGAGAAAGAATTGCATTTACTGCCGCAGAGAGGGGTGAGCGTGAGAATCAAACAAAGTGGGGCGGTGGTTCCTATGTGTAACATGGGGTCATTTATCAGTACTGAACATACAAGAGGCGAGTTGAGAACTGTTTGTGCATTTCAACTGTACTATAAGATTTTGTAGATATTATTGTGGATCAAGTGATCCTTGCTGGAGATGAACCAAGTCTGGATGTTGAGCTGCCTAAGCATAACACAAAGTGCCGGAGAAACTTAGCGGGTCAGGCAGCATCTGTGGGGGAAATAGACAGACTGCGTTTCAGGACTTGAGACTGGTGGAATGGGGGGGGGGGGGGGAAGAAAGCTGGAAAAGAGAGCTGGAAGAAGGGCACTGTTTGCATTGTTTCTGCATGGTGGGCTCCCAGCGTTAGGGAGGGGATGACCATTTTACAACCCTTCCAGTACGATGAACAATGAAAACATCACAAAACATAATTTCCACTAGTGGGAGAGTCTAGGACCTGAGGCCATAGCCTTAGAATAATAGGACATAACTTTAGAAAAGAGATGAGGAGGAATAGTCAGTGGGTGGTGAATCTGTGGAATTCATTGCTACAGAAGGTTGTGGAGGCCAAATCAATGGATATTTTTAAGGTGGAGAATGACAAATTCTTGATCTGTGCAGGTGTCAGGGGTTATGGGGAGAAGGCAGGAGAATGGGGTTGAGATGGAAAGATAGATCAGCCATGATTGAATGGCGGAGTAGACTTGATGGGCCGAATGGCATAATTTTGTTCCTTTAACTTATGAACAGGTGAAAAGCCAGAGTCCACTGCTAAATATGTGGAACTAGCCATTCTTACAACAGACTCCACGTTCCCTTCAAGTTTCACAAGACATGGCTGCACCAATGTAAGAGGGAGGTGCCATTTTTTCAGGACGAGCCGCCATCTTGGAGGAACGGTTGCTAAACAGCAGCCGTCCGTCAAATTCACTTTTTCTTTAGTTTTAGCTTTTTTATTTCTTTGTTTGTTTGGGGAATTTTGACTTTTAATGTGGGGGGGTAAGGGGGAAACTATTTCTGGGTCCCTACCTGGTCGGTGAGGCAGCTTTTTCTCCAGGCTGCCTCGTCGACCCGTCCTCGTGGCCTACCAGCGGGCCTGGAGCGCCGTTTTCCTGATGGGGACCGCCCAGCACCTTCAGCTTCGGTGGCGGCACAGCGCTGGAGCGCTATCGTGGAGCGGAGCGTAGCGGGCGATGCCTTGCCTGGGTCGCCACGCTGGAACGACGCGCTGGGGCTCCGGTATGCGGTGACCGCCGACATCAACACCTCCGGGCTGCGGGTCTGCGGAGCGACCAGCCGCGGGCGGCGGCGCTGACTTTTTCATCGGGAGCCTCGTGGCTCCAAATCGGCGCGGTCCTGTCGGCTTCAGGTGCCACGGACTCCGCTGGGAAACCGGCCGTTCCAGCCGCTGCGAGGACTCTCCCGATGGCCAGGAACATCGGGCCTCCGTAGAGGCAACTGCGGCGGCCTCGATGGGCCTGACTCTGGGGAGAACTGGGGCTGGGGACTGGACATTGTGCCTTCCCCCACAGTGGTGGTCATTGTGGGGGGATGATTTTTGTGTGCTGTGCCTGTTAGTCTGTGTTCATGATGGCGGTCGGAGGGGAGAGTGGACGCTGGCGCGATTTGGCTGTCGCTGCTCTCTCCTCAAATTGTGTTTCTTATTTTCTTTTTGTGCTTTTGTAATTGAATTCTGTCCTTGATTTGTGTATTGTGGTGTTTTTATATTTAATTTATTCCGATTATGTGTTTTGTATTTTTGTGATTCTATGCCTTGTAAGGTGTCCTTGGGTGTTAGAAAGGCGCCAGCAAATAAAATGAATTATTATTATTATTATTATTTTACAGGCAGAACCACACAACTGCTGGTGATCTGCACCTTCCTTCCGCAGGTAGGAACCCGCTGATGACTGCAGGGTTCACGATCCAGGGTCCATGCAGTAGGGCTGCTGCAATCTGCCCTGTGCAGTGCATCAACAGAGTGCGGAGGGAACTGTAATCGCCATGCACCCTCCAGGCACACACTGTTTTACTTCTGAAATACCTACTGGATACAGACTATCAAACCCTTCACACAAGTTCACTGAGTTTTACTGAGCAAAATTCCATCATTTTGAACAAAAATAACATCTCACAAAGAAGGGTGTGGAGAAGGGCCCCCGACCCAAAATATCACCTATCCATGTTCTCCAGAGATAGACACAAAGTGACACAAAGAGTAACACAATGGGTCAGGCAGCATCTCTGGAGAAAAAGGATGCGTGATATTTTGGGTCAGGCTGGATGCTGCCTGACCTCCTGAGATACTCCAGCACTCTGTTGGGTTTTTTTAAACCAGCATCTGCAGTTCCTTGCAGTTGCAGTCCATCTCAATTGAATTGCAGATTTCTGGGAAAATCCTGAAATCCCAGAGCCTTTAGTTCACAAGTATTTGACAACATTGCTCTCTGATATAAACCAGACATTTGCCCTCTGGCTCCTGGCAGTCATTGGGTGATTGTGAGTCACCAGAATTCCCCCCTCACCAGAGTTACACCCACGTTGTCACAGTGCAATCCCAATGCAGAGACTTATGGATGGGGTCAATCACAACGTCACATTCACGATTTGAACGATTTCATGATCAATGTGGCCCTCTGCGGAGAGCCCTAACTGGCTCATGAATGTTTGTGTGTACTAACCTCAAACATCTTCATGGGCAGAGACATTCACTTTATTGGACTTGTTCTGTCCAAGTTCCACGCTCTCCCACTGATGCATGGAGATGAGTTTAGTTTACAGGATTATAGACTTCATTTCTTGGACGTATGTACACAATAAATATTTAAAGATGGGCACTGCAACCACATTGGTATTAAGATATAACTGAATATATTGAGATTATAGTGGGACTACAATGTACAGTTTACTGAGAATACATTTCCAGTCAGGAAAACTATAACGACACAGACAAGAAACTCTTTTTTTTTCTTTTTTTTTTAAATATTTTTTATTTTATTAGAAGTATTGTACATTACAGTAATCTGCAATAATGTAAGTTTATATTTTCTTGTACCACTTCTTATTTTAAACTTTAATAAGAGAAAAGGATAGAAAGAGTTAGTAAAGATAGTAAGTGAGTGATTGAAAGAGTGGTCCAGGAACACCCATATGGACCTAAACCACAAGAAATAGTTTAAAAAAAAGAGAAAAAACAAAAGGAGGAAAAAGAAAAAAGAAAACATAAGGTAAGGTAGGACAATATGAAAGGGATGTACTTACTTCATATCTTTACTCACCCCTCGCCAGTTCCTGAAACCATTTATTATCAACATTTTGTTGCACCCTATGTTTGTAATAAGTCGATAAATGGAGACCAAATCTTTTGGAATTGGTCTGTTTTACCTGCTAAGAGGAATCTCATATCTTCTAGGGGTAACAATTCCGACATATTAGAAGTCCACATTTTTGTCGTTGGCGTGGGAGCATTTTTCCAAAATTTCAGAATAAGTTTTTTTGCCGTTATTAAGTCATAATTAAGAAAACTCCTTTGAAACGAAGTCAGCTCCAAACTTGCTTCTATTGTTCTGCATTCGGTTTCAGTTTTATTTTAAATAATTTAGTGAAAATTTCAAAAATTTCATTCCAAACCTTTAGGATTTTTATACAAAAAACAAAAGAATGTGCTATAGTTGCTTCTTGGGTTAGGCATTTATCACAGATAGAAGAGGTATTTGGGTAAAATTTACTTAATTTAACTTTCGAATAGTATAATCTATGTAAAATTTTAAATTGAATTAGAGTATGTCTTACGTTAATCGAGCATTTATGCACATATAACAGGTGTTTATCCCAACTCTCTTTCGAGATTTTTATAGCTAGTTCCTGTTCCCATTCTCTTCTAATCCCATCAGATGATGGAATTTGTATGTTTAAAATGGAATTATACAGGTATGATATTAAATTAGCTGATTCCGCTTTTATATTCATTATCTCATCTAATAGGTCAGGAAACATATTTTGATATTCTCGTGTATATTTTTTCAAATAGTCACGTATTTGAAAGTATTTAAAATATTGATTACTACTCAAGTTGTATTTAAGTTGTAGTTGGTGAAATGTTAAAAAAACTTCCATTATCATACATATCTCCAAACGTTTTAATTCCTACTCTATCCCAATTTGTAAAAGATTTATCTATCATAGAAGGTTTAAACGAAGGGTTATTCATTATAGGTGAGAAAAGTGATAGATTTCTTAATTTTAAAGTTAATTTTATTTATTTCCAAATTCTAATTGTACTATGAATAATTGGATTTTTACTGTATATTGTATTCTTCATTTTTGTTGGTAAGAGAAGGATCGCTCCTATGTTAAAAGGGGAACAATCCTCTCTCTCCATTGCTATCCAATCCACCTGCTGGGCCGAATTGTCCAACAGGTGAATCATATTTTTGACATTTGTGGCCCAGTAATAATATAAAAAATTAGGGAGTGATAATCCGCCAGATTCTTTAGGTTTACACAAATGTTTTCTTTGGATTCTGTGGGATTTATAGTCCCATATAAAGTTTGTAATGTCAGCATCCAATTTAAAAAAAAAAAAAAAAGGTAAATATATCGGTATTGACTGGAATAGATATAAAATTTGTGGTAAAAAGATCATTTTTATAGCATTTATTCGGCCTATAAGAGACATCGGGAGAGTTTTCCAGAATTTAATCAGTATGTTTAATTTATTGAGTAAGGGCATATAGTTTGCATTAAATAAAGATTTATATTTTCTAGTAATTTCAATTCCCAAATATTTAAATTTTTCTGAAGCGATTTTAAAAGGGAATTTTAACAGGTGTGTTGGGTCTTGAGGTTTAATTGTCATAATTTCACTTTTATTGCAATTTATTCTATATCCTGAAAAGGATCCAAATTCCTCTATTAAATTTAATATATATTGGTATACTGATTTGTGATTTTGTGATATATAGTAGTACATCATCTGCATATAATGATATCTTATTATTTGAGTATTTTGTATTATACCCATGGATATTCGGATGTATTCTAATACTTTCCGTGACAAGAAACTCTAATAGATTACAAAGTATTCATCAGGATTCTTAATCGCTGGCCTTTATCCATTAATCCTCTGCTTAAGAGGATCCTGCAGCACATACGGGCCTGTTTAAGTGTTGCAGAAAGCTGCCAGCGTTTGGCCACTTATAATTCCTTCACCGCTTCTCAAAGTCTGGCAGTTCAGTGAGATGTCCTCACCTTCCACTCATGGGCCAGTTGAGTGTAAAATATGCGATCGAGCTTTGAGGGCATTTCCATCGCTCGACCACTCGGAAATGCTGAGCAACCCTGGAAATAAAACACTTGGCTCCGCTCACACTCTGCTGGCTGTGACTCATTATGTAAATGTACCGCCTGAAGATGAAGGAGAAATTGCTGCCCTCATCCGCTCTTTATTTTGCATTCAACTCAACAACTGTCCATACATATTTAAATTAGATTATAACTGTGATTGCTTTCAGCATTGCTCCCAGTGCTATAAATTTCATGTAAATGTGTAAACCTTGTGAAACTGCGTCGCATCTTTCACTGGAAGCAGACTGTCCTGTGCGTGATGTTTCCACTGTGTATGGGAAGCGGAATTCAAAGCAGCCCTGCACAAACCTGGAGACTCTTTGGGCTACTGACATCACACACTCGCAGTCTGTTACCAGGAAGAGCACACACAGCAGGATGGCTACAACTCTGCCAATGCTGACGTGAAAATCATACGGTCTACAAGATGCTTTCATTTCTACTCCATAAAAGGCAGAACTGTTGCAGAATTCGATCCCCTGAAATGGTTGCATTTTTTTTTTCATTTTTATTTTTAATTTTTATTAGAAGCAATTGTACATTCGGCATCTAAGATTATACAATTATTGTACAGCTTCATTTTTAACCTTATAACCTGAAATAGAAAAAATAAAAGAAAAAGAGAACATTTTATTAACAGGGTGGCACAGTGGCGCAGCGATAGAGTTGCTGCCTCACAGCACCAGAGACCCGGGTTCGATCCTGACTACGGGTGATGTCTGTACGTTCTCCCTGCGACCGTGTGGCTTTTCTCCGGGTGCTCTGGTTTCCTCGAAGATGTTCGGGAATGCAGGTTAATTGGCTTCTGCAAATTGTGAATTGTCCCTAGTGTGAAGGATTATGTTAGTGTACGGGGTGATTGCAGGTTGGCACGGACTTGGTGGCTCGAAGTGCATATATCTACACTGTATCTCTGAAGTTTAAATTTAAGCCTAAACATAGATACATAGATACATAGAAAATAGGTGCAGGAGTAGGCCATTCGGCCCTTCGAGCCTGCACCGCCATTCAATATGATCATGGCTGATCATCCAACTCAGTATCCCGTACCTGCCTTCTCTCCATACCCCCTGATCCCCTTAGCCACAAGGGCCACATCTAACTCCCTCTTAAATATAGCCAATGAACTGGCCTCAACTACCCTCTGTGGCAGAGAGTTCCAGAGATTCACCACTCTCTGTGTGAAAAAGTTTTTCCTCTTCTCGGTCTTAAAGGATTTCCCCCTTATCCTTAAGCTGTGACCCCTTGTCCTGGACCTCCCCAACATCGGGAACAATCTTCCTGCATCTAGCCTGTCCAACCCCATAAGAAATTTGTATGTTTCTATAAGATCCCCTCTCAATCTCCTAAATTCTTGCGAGTATAAGCCAAGTCTATCCAGTCTTTCTTCATATGAAAGTCCTGACATCCCAGGAATCAGTCTGGTGAACCTTCTCTGCACTCCCTCTATGGCTATAATGTCCTTCCTCAGATTTGGAGACCAAAACTGTACGCAATACTCCAGGTGTGGTCTCACCAAGACCCTGTATAACTGCAGTAGAACCTCCCTGCTCCTATACTCAAATCCTCTTGCTATGAAAGCCAACATACCATTCGCTTTCTTCACTGCCTGCTGCACCTGCATGCCTACTTTCAATGACTGGTGTACCATGACACCCAGGTCTCGCTGCATCTCCCCATTTCCTAATCGGCCACCATTTAGATAATAGTCTGCCTTCCCGTTTTTGCCACCAAAGTGAATAACCTCACATTTATCCACATTATACTGCATCTGCCAAACATTTGCCCACTCACCCAGCCTATCCAAGTCACCTTGCAGTCTCCTAGCATCCTCCTCACAGCTAACACTGCCCCCCCAGCTTAGTGTCATCCGCAAACTTGGAGATGTTGCTTTCAATTCCCTCATCCAGTTCATTAATATAAATTGTAAATAGCTGGGGTCCCAGCACTGAGCCTTGCGGTACCCCGCTAGTCACTGCCTGCCATTGTGAAAAGGACCCGTTTACTCCTACTCTTTGCTTCCTGTTTGCCAGCCAGTTTTCTATCCACATCAATACTGAACCCCCAATACCGTGTGATTTAAGTTTGTAACCTAATCTCTTATGTGGTACCTTGTCGAAAGCCTTCTGAAAGTCCAGATACAACACATCCACTGGTTCTCCCCTATCCACTCTACTAGTTACATCCTCGAAAAATTCTATTAGATTCGTCAGACACGATTTACCTTTCGTAAATCCATGCTGACTTTGTCCAATGATTACACCACTTTCCAAATGTGCTGCTATCCCATCTTTAATAACTGACTCTAGCAGTTTCCCCACTACCGATGTTAGACTAACTGGTCTGTAATTCCCCGTTTTCTCTCTCCCTCCCTTCTTAAAAAGTGGGGTTACGTTTGCTACCCACCAATCCTCAGGAACTACTCCAGAATCTAAAGAGTTTTGAAAAATTATCACTAATGCATCCACGATTTCTGGAGCTACTTCCTTAAGTATTCTGGGATGCAGCCTATCTGGCCCTGGTGATTTATCGGCCTTTAATCCATTCAATTTACCCAATACCACTTCCCGACTAACCTGGATATCACTCAGTTCCTCCATCTCCTTTGACCCGCGGCCCCCTGCTATTTCCGGCAGATTATTTATGTCTTCTTTAGTGAAGACGGAACCAAAGTAGTTATTCAATTGGTCCGCCATATACTTGTTCCCCATGATCAATTCACCTGTTTCTGACTGCAAGGGACCTACATTTGTTTTAACTAATCTCTTTCTCTTCACATATCTATAAAAACTTTTGCAGTCAGTTTTTATGTTCCCTGCCAGTTTCCTTTCATAATCTATTTTCCCTTTCCTAATTAAGCCCTTTGTCCTCCTCTGCTGGTCTGAATTTCTCCCAGTCCTCTGGTATGCTGCTTTTTCTGGCTAATTTGTACGCATCATCTTTTGCTTTGATACTATCCCTGATTTCCCTTGTTATCCACGGATGCACTACCTTCCCTGATTTATTCTTTTGCCAAACTGGGATGAACAATTTTTGTAGTTCATCCATGCAGTCTTTAAATGCCTTCCATTGCATATCCACCGTCAACCCTTTTAGAACTAATTGCCAGTCAATCTTGGCCAATTCACGTCTCATACCCTCAAAGTTACCTTTCTTTAAGTTCAGAACCGTTGTTTCTGAATTAACAATGTCACTCTCCATCCTAATGAAGAACTCAACCATATTATGGTCACTCTTGCCCAAGAGGGCACGCACAACAAGACTGCTAACTAACCCTTCCTCATTACTCAATACCCAGTCAACAATGAGAGGTTGGCTTCTGTCAGATCTTTGCCTCGATCTAATGACAATAAATGCACAATTTCAACACCACTGATTTCAAATGTGCTGTACTTTGTTCCGCCATTTTGTCACCTCCCTGAACATGTGCTGCTTGACCTACTTGTTACTTTTTTGTGACCTGTGTAACGTTAGTGCAGCATGCGATACATTGCAACACACTATCAGTTACCATGACATCCCTCCCTTATCAAACAAACAAAAAGTGGACAGGCTTCCAGCAGAAATCTCCCCTAATTGGTAAGATCAAGCAGGGAAGGGTGGTGCCTTGATGTTCGAAAGCACGTTCCAAAAACGTAATGACTGTGAAGAGAGGAATAATGTTTAACTTTGAACAAATATGACACTGTATTGATTGTCACGGAACCCAAGGTTGCTTTACCACAGCCTTTACGTTTATAGAATTGATCCATGCTCCATTACTGTCAGATGACTATTAAGTTCTGCTGTAGATTCACACGTGTTGACTTTGTAAATCAACACTGATGATCATTTGCCTCTATTTGTCCATGACTACAGTAAACTCCATGTTATAGAAATTGTCATAGTCATGCAGCACCAAAACAGGCCCTTCGGCCCAACACTTCCATGCCAACCAAGATGCCCTATCCAAGCTAGTCTCATTTGACAGCGCCTGCCGATATATCTCTTTAAAGGCTGCACGGTGGCGGAAAAGCAGATTTGCTGCCTCACACCCCAGAGAGCCGCGTTCAAACCTGATCTCCAGTGTTGTCTGTGTGGAGTTTGCACGTTCTCCCTGTGACGGCATGGGTTTCCTCTGGGTGCTCCGGTTTCCTCCCACATCCCAAAGACCTGCGGGTTTGTGCGTTAATTGACCTTGGTGAAATTACCCCTAGTGTGTAGGTAGTGCGTGAGAAAGCGAGATAACATTGAACTAATGTGAACAGGTGATCAATGGTCGGCATGGACTTAGTGGGCCGAAGGGCCTGTTTCTATGCTGTATTTCTAAACTCTAAAACCTACAAATCTGTTTCCATGCTGTATGAAGCGATGACAATTTCTATAATGTGTAGTACTGTAGTCATGGACAAATGTCTTTTCAAAATGTTGCTACATTTGTTTGTTATATTTCAGTAAAAGCTGCCATCCCAAAGTTTGATTATGCCTTTGCGCTGCTTACAGTGACGGTGAATTGGAAATCACGGTTCAACAGTGATGTCTTCAGGAAGTTCATGTGAGGTGTAGAATGAAGCCATTCGGCCCATCAAGTCCACTCTGCCTTTCAATCATGACTGATCTATCGTTCGCTCCTAACCCCACTCTCCTGCCTTCTCCCCATAACCCTTGACACCCATACTAATCAAGAAGTTATCTAAGTTTCACACATCACAAGAGTACTCCAGCCAGCAGAAGCCAATGACGAAGTGAAGAGGTTAATGTGAACACCAACAGCTCGTGCCCGAGGGAGGTCATGGATGCAAAGAGTCTTCTGGTTTTACAGCATTACAGAGCCATATTCAGCAACAGGGAGAGCACCAGTTACAGTAAGAAAGCAGGCCTTCCCAAGGCATCTTGCGATAGAGGGGGAGAACATCTCTGTGAGCGTGGCTGTATCTGGACAGTCGGACAGATGCCAGGAAAGATAATGGAGGGAAACATTGTTTCATCCTGAGGATGCGGTCCTTGAGAAAAGCAGAAAACACATGGGCGAGGGAGCAGAACCGTGGGACACATCACCAGAAGTGACTGCAATCATCTCACATTGCATGATTCACAGAGCATCACACAAAACGTGTCATACTCCAGAGCCCTCACAGGCCATCCACCATCACTAAAATGGATGAACTCAAGGGTGAAAAAGAAGCTCAGAGACACAGCTGCCAACACCTTCACACCCGGACCTCACCAGCCCCACCCACCACACTAGTTTAGTTATGTTTAGAGATACAGCGCGGAAACAGCGCGCCCACCGAGTCCGCACCGACCAGCGATCCCCACACATTAACACTATCCTACACACACTCGGGACAATTTACATTTATACCAAAGCCAATTAACCTACAAACCTGTACGTCTTTGGAGTGTCGGAAAAACCCACACGGTCACGGGGAGAACGTACAAACTCCGCACAGACAGCACCCATCGTCGGGATCGAACCTGGGTCTCTACCGCTGTAAGCACTGTAGGGCAACAACTCCACCGCTGCACCACTGTGCCGCACTACTTAAGTTTAGTTTGTTATTGTCATGTGTACTGAGGTACAGTGAAAAGCTTTTGTTGCCGCTGTACCGTCAGTGAATAGATTGCAAATCCACATCTGAGACCAGCATGCAAAGAGTCGCCTGGCTTTGGCGCCATCTTGGCTCCAAACTAGTGGAGACCTCTTGCAGTTTTGAGCGACTTTTTAAGGAAGAAAGACTGAGAAAATGAAGACGGTTCTTTTAATTAACGTGAGGGGGATGTAATGTTGTCATGCTACGTTGGGACATTACCTTTTTGCAGACAAGGTATATATTTTCTATTTAAGATTGTGTATAGTTCAGGGCACGACCGATACCCTGGGTGGGCTAATAAAACCAGTAGCCATGCGTTGTGCATTGTGCAGTGGTGAGTCTGTAAAAAGCTTACTGGGGACTGTTCAAAGTTCTCTAATAGGGGGTCTGACAGCATCTACTCTGTTCTGTCTCAGGCACGTTAGTTAGAAGCTGCCAGTTTTAAAGCCTGCATTGAGGACACCCCAATACAGTTTCAGTTTCTCACAGAGCCTCACTGAGTTTCTTACGACCACACCGCCAGTTAGCTCCAAAGTTTTACAATTTAAAGAAAGGATAATTTTGAAACATTACAATCTTTTAACGAAGTTCTTCTTCACTGGGCCATGTTGACATGGAAACACATCACTCATAATCAGTGTGCGTCTGTCAGTGATTGGCACTGGATGTGAAATCTTACTGTGAGAATCTCAATGGCCAGATAGGTTAGCTCTTCAGCAAAATAAACCAGTGGTGCAGCGCTAGAGTTACTGCCTTACAGCACCAGAGATCCAGGTTCGATCCTGATTACGGGTGCTGCCTGTACAGAGTTTGTACATTCTCCCAGTGACCGCGTGGGTTTTCTCCGGGTGCTCAGGTTTCCTTCCACATTCCAAAGAAGTGCAGGCTTCTAGGTTAAATGTCTCCAGTCAATTGTCCCTGGTGTGTAGGATAGAATTAGTGTATGGGTGATCGATGGTCGGCGCAGAATCGGTGGGTCGAAGGGCCTGTTTCCACACTGTATCTCCAAACTAAACTGAACTAAACGAAAAGAGAATCATGTGGATGTTAGCAAGCCCAACTTAAATGCAAGGAGGCATGGCTTCTGATTTAACGATGCAATGAGTATGGGGTGAAGTTTCATTTATGTGAGTGTTATTACAATATTATAGTTCACCTTTACAAATTGAAATACAGTATTGTAAGTCCAAGTCTACTTTATGATACCAAAATGATTTGTTGAAATAATTAAAGCTTGGCCTTTCTTAGTGCAGAGAACAGAATGTTCTGTGACACAGCCATCTCATTGCCTGTAGCAGGTAGACGTTAATGGCTCTTCTCAAAGCTGCAGACTGCAGACATCGAGACCACACCGGGGCTGCACGGTGCCGCAGCGGTAGAGTTGCTGCCAGCGCCAGAGGCCCGGGTACGATCCTGACTACGGGTGGTGACTGCACAGAGTTTGTACGTTCTCTCCGTGACCTGTGTGGGTTTTCTCCAGGATCTCCGGTTTCCTACCACACTCCAAAGATGTACAGATTTGTAGGCTAATTGTAAATTGTCCCTAGTGGGTGTGGAATAGTGTTAGTGTGTGGCGATCGCTGGTCAGCGCGGACTTGGAGGGCCGAAGGGCCATTTTCCGCGCTGAATCTCTAAACTAAACTGAAAACCACCAGGTAGCTGAAGAAAGTTCGAAGCTCAATTCAGCCCTGGCCGTGACCACATCAAGAACCCATCTACACTCCTCCTATGCTAACTCTGTCTTTATTTTATATTATCTTGTTTCTTATTTTATTTTATAAAACTAAATAAAATAAAACAGGGTTAGTGTAGGATTGGTGTGGATGAGTGCTTAATGGTCGGCACAGACTTGATGGGCCAAAGGGCATGTTTCCATGGTGGGTGATTTTAGGATGAAGTACATAGTTGAAGCTGGTTGGGCCAGAGGAACTCCTGCAGTGATGTTACAGGGGCTGCGAAGTTGCAATCAAAACCTCAACGTCAGAAAAGAAAACCCTTTAATTCGTGATCTCCTGGGGAGTTGTATTAGTTTAGTTTTAGTTTTAGAGATACAGCACAGAAACAGGCCCTTCGGCCCACTGAGTCTGCGCCGACCAGCAATCCCCGCACACTAACACTATCTCGGTACAATTTACAATATCACCAAAGTCAATTAACCTCCAAACCTGCAAGTCTTTAGAGTGTGGGAGGAAACCGGAGCACCCGGAGAAAAGCCACGCGGGTCACGAGGAGAACGTACAAACTCCGTACAGACAGCACCCATGGTCAGGATCAGGTCCCTGGCGCTGTAAGGCAGCAACTCTACCACTGCGCCACTGTGCCGCTCATGCATTCAGTGCATTGTTCTTGTTTATTTTGTGTATGTCATATCACAGTCATTCCTCAACATGGGAGATGCAGTGTCTGCATGTCGAAAGGTTCCGACCCGAAACCTATTACTTTTCTCCAGGATGCTGCCTGACCCGCTGAGTTACTCCAGTGTCTTTTGTCTATTTTAGATGCAGTGTCAGTCAGGTTAGAGGTGTCGTGCCAACAGCGTGCTGCCTTCCACACTCCCTGATGCTGCAAAGTTAGACGCACAAGAGTGTGTCCTCACCAGCTGTGTCTGCTTCCATATGCTAGGCGGCAATTTTACCCAGAAATGAATGCTAACATGATTCATCCTTGGCAAAATCGATTATGGACCACACCGTGCTATAAAAAACAAGCAATGTGCAATCCAATTTCCATAATTGTTAACAAAATTAGCGCGAAGATCAATATCAAAATAGCTGATTGGGAAGAAAGTCCATCTTGTGTGCTATAATACAGGTGGAGGTCTTATATCATCATTGAAGGATTAAATGAACAATAACAATAAAACTTAACTACCTAAATAATGATCTAGCTCACTGCTGTCACAATCTCCACTATTAGTCTTCATTATACTCCACTGCCAATGTAATAATATGTAAATGACAAAGATTGCAGTCAATAGGATAATGGATTCATGTTTAAAGATAAGCTGATGGTGGAGTACGTAATGTAATTTATTTTGATTTACTGCTGGAGATGTATATAGATGGCGAAAATGGGCTATGGAATGAATAAATGAAAGAATACATTCTAATCATCTTGTTGTCGAAATGGGAGTCGTTATTCCACTCTCTGAGAAGACAGTGCGTTCTGCATGAACAGACTTCCCCCATCCAGTAAGGCAGCCAGGCATAATAACCACAAGTTTTTGAGCACCTGTTTACAGTCTCCAATTGATTTTCACACATTGACTGAGAATCACCAGGTGATTCAGTAATGGAAGGTTATACCATGATGATGGGAAAGTGTGCTCTAAATGCAAAAGAAATCCCGAGAGCCAATTCTAATTATTCCACAGGCTCCTGCCTTCTTTTACGATGACCAGTTATTAACGCTGGGCGCGTGGCTCCGCATTTAAAGGACATCGGTCTCAAGTTCACTCAGAGGACAAACTGATCATAAAATTGCAGCGCAGAAGGCCATTTGTTCCATCAGTTCTGTCCTGGTCCTTTGAAAGAGTTACCGAACTAACCCTACTCTTTCACAGTGCCTTGCACAATACTTGTTCTCAAACAAATCTATGGAATAGAGACTGTTCTTTTGTCTGTTTAATAAATAAAAAAGTATCACTGTTAACTTTGTTGGGTGAATTAAATGAGTCTTGTCAAAAATTAGGAGCAAAAAACACAAAGTGCACCGTTTATAACGATGGGCTTATTGGGCTTTAAGCAGGGGAGGTCCTGTCTCACAATTATAATTACGTTTTTTGAAGATGGCACAAAGATGATTGTTGAGTGTAGGGTAGTGGATGGTGTCCATGTGAACCTCTGGTAAGCTGAAGATTGAGTCAAATGAGATTCACAGGAAGAGGAACGATTCACAGGAACCAATTGGATTTAAATTGGCTTTGTCATAGAAGACAGAGGATAATTTTCCTAACTGGAGGTTTGAGACCAGTGGTGTTCTAGGAGGATCAGTGCTGGGGCCAATATATATTGTTTGTAATATATATTAAGGATCTGGATGAAAATGTAGTGGTCTGATTAGTAAGTTTCCACATAACATGAAAATTGGTGCAGTTGTGGGCAGCAAGGAAGGTTGTCAAATGATACAACAAAATATCGTGGAGAAATGGCAGAAGGAGTTTAATCTGGACAACTGTGAGTGAGCAGGTGCATTTCAGGAGGTCAAATGCAAGAGGAAAGTAAGCAGTAAATGACATGACCTTGAGGAGCAGTGAGGTACAGAGGTATCATGGAGTACCAGTTCATAGCCACCCTGAAGGTGGCAACACAAGTGAATAGGGTGGTAAAGGCCAGTGCATGTTTGCCTTCATCAGGCAAGGTGTATACAAAACGGAAAGTCATGCTGCAGCTGTATAAAACCTTAGTTAAGCCACATTAGCAGCACTGAGTGCAGTTCTGGTCACCACATTACAAGAAGGATGCGGAGACTTTGGAGAGGGTGCAGAAGAGGGTTCACCAGGATTTAGCCTGGATTGGCGTGTACTGACTATAAATAGAAGCTGGACAAACTTGGATTGTTCTCTCTGGACCGTCAGAGGAAGCAGAGCAAACTGAGAGAAGTTTATACAATTATGAGAGGCATGGATAAGGTAGAGAGCGTATTTTATTCTTAGGATGGAATTGTCACATCCTAGAAGATGTAGACTTTAAATGAAAAAGGAAAAGTTGAACGAGATTTGTGAGGCAAGTTTTCTTTTCCCACAGAACAATATATGACAATAGACAATATACAATAGGTGCAGGAGTAGGCCATTCGGCCCTTCGAGCCAGCACCGCCATTCAATGTGATCATGGCTGATCATCCCCAATCAGTACCCCTGCCTTCTCCCCAAATCCCCTGACTCCGCTATTTTTAAGAGCCCTATCTAGCTCTCTCTTAAAAGCATCCAGAGAACCTACCTCCACCGACCGCCCTGAGGCAGAGAATTCCACAGACTCACCACTCTCTGTGAGAAAAAGTGTTTCCTCGTCTCCGTTCTAAATGGCTTACTCTTTATACTTAAACTGTGGCCCCTGGTTCTGGACTCCCCCAACATCGGGAACATGTTTCCTGCCTCTAGCATGTCCAAGCCCTTGACAATCTTATGTGTTTCAAGATGTGACTGGAATGTGCTGCCAGGGGAGGTGATGGATGCAGATAGGTGGTAGAAGCAGGTGGAAGCAGCATTTAAGAAGCATTTGGACAATTAAATGAACAGGCAGGGAATGGAGGGATATGTACCACGTGCAGGCAGATGGGATTAGTTTAAATGGCATCATGATCAACACAGACATGGTGGGCTGAAGGGTCGGTTTCTATGCACGACTATTCTATGTTCTAGACCTTGAGAGTGACCATTAGGAACAACGTCTGTGTTTCCAGGTGTTCATATCTGAAACATACAACCCTCATTTGCAACACTGATATTTAGTAAAACAGATATGATTCATATAATAATTTGCCAACCTGGATGGGTTTGGGCAAGACTGAACAAAACTCCGATCAAAATGTTTAGATAAATTGGTAAATAGAAACTATTGGATAATCCCACCAGGTTTTCTTTTTTTTTTAAATATTTTTCTTTTATTAGAAGTACAATTGTATACAATCATATTTTCATAATACATTTTATGTACAGCTTCTTATTTTTTTATTATAATAAAGAAGAAAAGAAAAAGAAATTAGATAATGAAGTATAGAAAAATGTGAGATATATAGTGTGTGGAGAAGAAAAATAGAGAGTGAAAGAGGAAAGTTAAAGAGTAGAAAATAGGAAAAAGAGAATAAAAGAAAAAAAGGAAGAAAAAGAAAAAAGAAGTAAGGAGATCTTATTTATAATCTTGACCATCCCTCGCCCAGTCACGAGTTAGCTTTTACAATTGTGTTGCACCATAAGATTCCAAAAAGACGACAAATGGGGACCAACTCGTTGTGAATTGGTCAAATTTATCTATTAGGTGGAATCGCATTTCCTCAAGATGTGCGGTGTCCAACATACTTGCAATCCACATTTTGAGCGTTGGTATTGGTGTATTTTTCCAAAATTTAAGTATTAATTTTTTTGCTATTATTAAACCATAATTAAAAAATAATTTTTGAGATGGATTCAATTTATTCCCATCTTCCATTACCCCAAATACAATCAATTCATTATTAGGTTCCATTTTTATCTTAAATAATTTTGTGAATATTTTGAAAATATCACTCCAAAATCTATAAGGTTTTATACAGGAAACAAAAGAGTGTGTTATAGTTGCATCTTGGATTAAACATTTATCGCAAGTGGGGGATATATTTGGGTAAACTTTATTTAATCAGGTTTTCTAATTGGCTATTTACAGTTTAAAATTCTCCTATTATGTTCTAAAGACATTTTTTTTGTACTGACTACACTTCTGTTCAGCTCTGCATGTGCCATCTGGTCTGCAAGCCGTCCAGCCAGCACTGATGCCATGGCTCGGAGTGGATTTCAGGAGAGTTCAATGCAAGAAAAAAATGAGACCTTGCATCTCGTTGACATGCTCCCCCTGTCCACCACCAGCACCCACCTGCATCTGCACACTTGGGGCCAAAGATTCCTTCACTACATACGTTAGCCACGGACTGGGAGTCCCGGAGTGGGTGGTTCTGGCAGTTGAAGTGAAGGCACAGGATGCTGTCAGGCACAGGGTGGTGTGCCAGGTCTGACTGATTCCTAGCGACCCTGCATAGCAACCGGAGAGAAGCATATGGCATAACATAGCAACAGAGCACCGAGGGTGCTGGGAATCTCAGGTAGAAACTTGAAGTGTTGGAAACACTCAGCAGGTCAGTCAGCATGTGTGGACAATGGAACATTCGGCCCAGCTATTGCACCGTTATGGACTTCTTTCTTTTATTAATTTATGGAAAAGAGCGAAAAGTAGACATTGCTTCCTATGTGAAACATTCAAGTAGTTATTGGGGGTAGACAAAAATGCTGGAGAAACTCAGCGAGTGAGGCAGCATCTATGGAGTGAAGGAAATAGGCAACGTTTCGGGTTGAAACGTTGCCTATTTCCTTCGCTCCATAGATGCTGCCTCGCCCGCTGAGTTTCTCCAGCATTTTTGTCTAACTTCGATTTTCCAGCATCTGCAGTTCCTTCTTAAACAAGCAGTTATTGGGTGCAGTTCATCAGTCTGAAAAAGGGTCCCAATCCAAAACGTCACCCGTCCATTTTCCCTCCACAGAAGCTGCCTGGCCCACTGAGTCCCTCCAGCAGTTAGCTTTCCGCACAAGATTCGAGTGTCTGCAATCTCTTGTGACTACATCCTCCACGCTGTTCTTCATAGTTACGTAGCTGTATAAAGGAAGAAAGTTTATAAAAATGAGAGACAGAATATGTTATCTCAATGCCAGACAGTACTTGTATGTGGTGTGGTCTATTCCTAAACAGTCACAAAGCCTTGCATCTATAAATAAGGACATCCTGGGATACGTTAGGCTCATACAACTCTTGCGCACATCCTGTGGCACATTAATGTGTATTTTCTGCAGCTACAGAAATACCTCGGAAACCACGAGGAAATGATTATCATTCCCGGGAGAGTTTATGCCTAAACTAGAGGTGAGGAAACAGCTGGATGAACTTAATACTGTGAGTGCTTGTGTTTCTGATTTGATATGTTTGTGTGTGCAAGGAGGGTGTGGTGTGTATGCGTATATATGTATATATGTGTGTTCATATATGCGTATTCATATTTGTGTGTGTGTGTGTCTTCTGTGTATGTATGTGTATGCGGATGGCGGATGTGCAGGAGTGGGCGCCGGCTGTGCGGGCTGCCTGCCTGCAGTCCGTCCTCTAACCCTTTTTTTTTGTTTTTTTTGTCTATCATTTTTTATTTGGAGGTCTATTCTTTCTCTGTGGGGAGTGGGGGGAAACTGTTCCAACCCCAGCCCTACCTGGTCGGAGATGCGGTTTTCCTCCAAATCGCATCTTCGCTCTTCGCTCTCCCCATGCGGCCTTCCATCGGGCTGGAGCGGCGTTCCTGCTGGGACCACAGCTTCGGCGGCACAGCGCTGGGACACCAACACGGAGCAGGCGATGCCTTGCCGGGTCGCCGCTCCGGAGTGCTGTGACCGCCGACCACCAACATCGAGCAGCCGCGGTCTGCGGTTTGTGGTCTGCGGTCTGCGGTCTGAGGGCGTCCCGCCGCGGGCGGGCGGCGCTGGATCGAAAACACCGTGGAGTCAGAGTCGAAGCTCCAACCGGCACGGCCTGAAGACCACGGGCATCGCAGTCTCCGGGGAAGGAGCGGCCGCTCCAGACACTTCCAAGCCGCTGAGGACTTTCCACCCGATGCCGGTGTTCCAGCTTCCCGGCGGGTGGGCCTATAATCATCGGGCTGCCGTTGCGGCGACTGGCTGCGGAGCCCTCAAACTGGCCCCGACCTCGGGTGGACTAGGAGGAGGACTGGACATTTTGGCGCCTTTCCCTCACAGTGGAGAGTGTCGACTCTGCTGTGGGGGGATGTTCATGTTGAATCTCCAATAGTGTGTCGTGTCTTTTTTATACTACCTTTTTTGCTTTTTATTTGAAGCTCAGAGGGGACCGTGCCTTTGCTGTGTCGGCACTGTTATGTTGCGTTATGTTGTCTGCTTATTATGTCTTGTTTATTCTTCTGTACAGCACTTTGGCCAACATTGGTTGTTTTAAAGTGCTTAACAAATAAAGATGGATTGGATGTGTGCTTGTGTGTTTGTGACAGTGCGTTCATGTTAGTGTGTGCGTGGTTAATGTGTGTGTGTTCATGTGTGTGTGTTCATGTGTGTGTGTGTGTGTTCATGTGTGTGTGTGTGTGCAAACAATTCAGAAGTATTTCAAAGTGAACTCGGAAAGTGTGATTTAAAATACACGGTTAGCAAGTGCAGAGTAAATTTAAATGTCATATATTTCAGGAAACCATGATAACTGTATTCAGCACAACAAAGGTAAAGCAACAGTAACTTTGAAAAACTAAAGAAAGAAACATGAACAACAAAAACTCTACACTGAAGATATCGTTAATTTGCAGTTTTGCGTTTCAAACTCGTCGTTAGAGATGAAATGTTTATATACCTTTTCTTTTCAGACACTGAATGTCCACCTGAGCGTTAAGCAGGAATTTTTCACTGTTGTCGGATGTTTTGATGAAACAATACATCACTGACAGGTGGGTTTCATTGGGATATTTCATCATAACCTCTTTATCATTTCATCATAACCTCTTTATCATCTCGTCATTCAAAAAAAAAATTTGGACATGAAGAAAATATTCAGCTCTAATCACAACTTAATTCTGTCTTTCGATTCCAGGCTGTGAACTAAACAAACTTTGTGAATTGCAATTCTGGCAGTATTTTTTCATGGGTAATTAATCAATTAAGTAATGACCCTGCTCTTTTCCGATGAGATCAGTAAAATACTTAGCTTTGACGGGAACTTGAAACTGCAAATTGCCTTTGAGAATTGTATTGTAGCTGTGAGCAAGATTGAGGGGTGGTGGGGTGGGAGGCCAGTGGAGGTATGGGGTGAGGCAACTCGATAAGCCATCCACTGTCACTCCCAGAATGTGCAACCAAGGAAATTCTAGTGCCCATGAGGCATGCAATCAGCAAAATTAATCAGGACAAGTGTACCTCCATTCAGTCCAAGTAGGCCTACGTGATCTCTTGATTGCGATCTACTGACCTTTCTGCCCTGGGCCTCCTCCACTGTCAGAGTGAGGCCAAATGCAAATTGGAGGAACATCACCTTATATTTTGCTTGGACAGCTTACAACCCAGCGATATGAATATTGATTTCCCAAACGTCAAGTAACCCTTGTTTTCCCTCTCTCTCTCCGTCTAGTTTCAATGTCGTGATTCATTTTGCTGATTGTATGCCTCGTTGTCACCTTCCTCTCATCCAACAATGAACCATTCCACATTTCATTTGATCATCGTCTCCTTCGATCTGTCCTTTTCACACCTTACCCTTCCACATATCGCTAGCCTCCGTCTCCCACGACTCTCAGTCTGAAGAAGGGTCTCGACATCACCCATTCCTTCTCTCCAGAGATGCTGCCTGTCCCGCTGAGTTACTCCAGCATTTTGTGTCTTATCTTCGGTGTAAACCAGCATCTGCAGTTCTTTCCGACACATTTTAGTGCCCAATGGTCTTCAGAGTTCTCGAATTATAGACATAAACGCAAAAATGCCAGGAATTTCAATTGCAGCAGCAGGGACTAGAATCTGTAACAGGATCTAGCCACTGCAAAAAAATGTTAGCAAAATAAGCCTGGATGCACTGAGAGGGAAATCAAAGCACTATCTGCCTGTGGCAAGCCAGAAGCAATGAAAATCTAAAGTAACTTAGAAGGCTGCATGCATAGATCATTAAAATGTTACAGACAAGCAGCAAATGAAATAGAATAATAGAGTCACAGCGTGGAAACAGACCCTACAGTTCAACTTGCCCAATGCTGACAAATATGCCCTATCTACACGACCCAACTGCTCGTGTTTTGCCCATATCCCTCTAAACCTTTCCTATCCATGTACCTGTCCGAATGTCTTTTAAATGTTTTGTTATAGTACCTCCCTCAACCACCTTTTCTGGCGGTTCGTTCTATATACCCACCACTCTGTGTAACATGTTGGAACAAAGACTGAAATGGTGGAAGAACTCAGCCAGTCAGGCAGCACCTGTGGAGAGAAAACAGCTGGCATTTCAAGACGCTTCATCAGAACTGGGGAAAGAGAGAAAGCAAGTTAGTCTAGGAAGCAGAGAAGACGAGAGAGGGCAGTGGGTGGAAATGGGATATGTCAGTCATCGGATGAAATAACAAAGTGTCATTAGAGTCATACAGTACAGAAACAGGCCCTTCAGCCCAACTTGCCCCAAACTGGCCACGATGCCCAATCTACACTAGTCCCACCTGTTATTATTGACCCATATCCTATCCATGTACCTATCTGAATATCTTTTCAATATTGTTATTATAATAAAGGGCGGCACGGTGGCACAGCGGTAGAGTTGCTACCTCACAGCACCTACAGCGCCAGAGACCCCCCCCCCCCCCCCCCCCCAGGTTCGATCCTGACTACGGGTGCTGTCTGTACAGAGTTTGTACCTTCTCCCCGTGACCTGCATGGGTTTTCTCCAAGACCTTCGGTTTCCTCCCACACTCCAAAGATGTACTTGTTTGGAGGTTAATTGGCTTGGTATAAAATGTAAAATTGTCCCTACTGTGTGTAAGATAGTGTTAATGTGTGAGGACTGCTGGTCGGTGCCGACTCGGTGGCCAAAGAGCCTGTTTTTCCGCAATATACCTCTAAACTAAACTAAACTAATATTGAATAAAGTAGCTTAGCCGGACAGACAAAGGTGCCCAATTGTCCGTTCAATGGGTCTACCATCATGGTGGCCTGTTACCAACATTCCCTTTGCTCCACCCATGGCTCTCCCCATCTTTTCTGCTACCTAGACTAACTTGCTTTCTCAAGTCCATTGGGTCTTTGACCTCAATTATTAACTGGTTTCTCTTTCCAGAGATGCAGTTTGATTAACGTTATTTAAAACTGAGTTTTGTTTGGGTGCTGCATCCCCTGAAACTCTCTGACCCTGAGCCAAAAACCTTTTCACCCAGAGTTGTGAATCTGGGGAATTCGCTGCCTCAGAAGTCAGTGGAGGCCAATTCTCTGGATGCTTTCAGGAGAGAGGTAGATAGAGCTCTTAAAGATCGCGGAGTCAGGGGATATGGGGAGAAGGCAGGAACGGGGTACTGAATGTGGATGATCAGCCAATATCACAGTGAATGGCGGTGCTGGCTCGAAGGGCCGAATGGCCTACTCCTGCACCTATTGTCTATTGTCTAATGTTAGTGGAGGTGAGATCATTGGAGTGAGTTAAAGAGGAGGTAGATACTTTTTTGAGAGCTCGGGGAGTTGAGGTGACGGTGGATCAGCCATGATGGTATTGATCGTGGAGCAGGCTTGAAGGCCAGTTGGCCTATCTCTGCTCCAGTTTTCTCGTGTTCTTGTGTCCTGTGCGATCTGGACACCATGAGTTTGGAAAAGTACAGGCCAGACTTACCAAGATGCTCCCTGGGCTATGGGGAAAGTTACAGGGAGAAACTGCACAAACCAAGGCTCAGGAATGTAGAGGTGAATTGATTTAATCAGGTCTCAGGTTAGAAAAGGAAACTTAGAGATTGTGGGACAAGTCAATTTCTGACATTGAGAGTGAAAAAGGTACAAAGTCCAATCAAGTCGAGCTTATTATCATATGCACAAGTACGGTAAGATACCGGTACAATGAAGGTTTGCTTCCAGTAGCATCACAGGCTCATAGATAACGAATAAAACATAAATTAATATACATTCTACATAAATTCTACAAGACAGTAAAAAGAAAAAGAAAGTGCAATAAAAAAACAGTCATCAGTGCAAAAATACACAATTAAAAAGTCGATGGTAGTGCAAGGTTTGTAGTGTTCCGTTGCCGAGGTAGGATTAGAGTTGTGTAGGTCAGTTCAAGAGCCTGATGGTTGTAGGAATGTAGCTGTTCCTGAACATGGTGGTGTGGGACTTCAGGATTCTGTACCTCCTGCCTGATGGAGTCCCGGATGGTAGTGCTCCTTGATAACAGATGCTGCCGTTGTGAGGCCGTGGCTCATGTGGATGCTTCTGATCTGCAGGGGGTGAAGGAGGAAACATTTCTCCATGGTGATGTGCCTGGTAGATGTTTGAAGCTCTCCTCCGCCTGCGACCATTGGTGCAATGACAATTGTCCAGTTTGAATGTGAGGTTGAAAGGCTCTGGTTTATTGCAAGCATTAATGGAGGAAGGGCCTGTGTGTGGAGCTAGGTCATAGATCTGGTGTGGCCCCGTTCAATGTTGGGCCAGGCTCAAAGGGCTAAACAACATTGTGCTATGCTGGTGTTGTCGTGTGGTGTGGGGCAGCTGACAAGCAGCAAAATGGGAGGGGTGGGGGTCAAAGACATCCAGAGCAATAGAGGTCCAAGGTATAGTCGTGAGGCAAAGAAAGGCAAGTTTTTTCTTCTGGAGACTTTTAGATTGCTGGGAGTTGGGTGCTATGCACCTTGAGACAGAGAAAGCCAAGTGGGTGCTGGGGATGGGGGCACTGGCGTTGGGTTTTGGGAGCGGGGTGAATGGGATGGGGGGTGGTAAAGGGCATCGAAGAGGTCAGGTGCATTGGTGTGGGGTTTGTGGGAGCTGTCGCGGGGGGAAGGTGAGAATTTGTTTGGGGGATGGTGGCAGTAATGGGAGCGTTCGGGATTTAAGCTTTTCCTCCTGCAGTGGCCCACAGTTCAGTCCAAAGTCTCCGGAGTGATTTTTATGAACTGCCAAAGACTCAGCTCGAATCTGGAGATTTTCTCAGTTATACAATGAGGATACACAAAGTCCAGCATTGTGCCACCAAAACAATATCATTTACATTTTCCAGCAATTCACCCCGCTGTGAGCTTCGAAACCCTTTCAGATCAACTCTTTTTTTTAACGCAACAACAAACAAGATTTTCATTGACTTTCTTTGCTGAGCTGGTCAGTCTGTGGTCTGGCTCCCGTAATAGATAACTTTTGCAAACCTTTCACAATATGTTCCAGGTCTAACCGGAGCCAATCAGAGATTTCCGAGCAGTTTGTTCACCACCTTCATGAACAAATATAAAACTCTCTGCCAGTATCACTAACATCTTTTAAGGCCAGGGACAGGGATTGTGCAAAAAAGCTGCTTTCAAAGCAGTGGGCTTGGGAGGGATTCATCTGGAAATTAAAGTTTAGTTTGTGTTTATTTTATGTTGTAGCCAGTGAAGGGGTGAAAGTCTGTAAAAGAGAAAAAGACCAAGGACTGAAAATGAACAAGTTGACAAAAGTATCTCTCCTCCTCTTGATATGTGCCACCATTCATGTCCACGAGGCCCGGATCCAGAGAAAAGGTAAGAGCATGGAGCCAAGCAGCCTCTCACAGTATTTAGTCTACTGGGCATGCTTTGCACAGCTGGATTACAAGAATGAGCACTGCAAGGATGGTTCTTGGTTGTTGGTGTTGGTTGTTGGTGGAAGTTCTGTCACAAAACTAGAAATGTGCCTTTGTAACTTCTGGACACATTTTCTGAATTGTGATATGTGAATTCCACCAAGAGTGGGTTGTGGCTGAGTGATTGGCGAAGCATTCTTTGCATTCTCTAACCCCGCTGATTCTGATAAAGGGTGTTGCCGGTTGTGCTCCCGTAAGGTTTCCAGAGTACTTCAACACTATATAAAGAGGCAGTTAAATCTAACTGTCTTCATAAATGTACAGTTTGCATTATTTAGTGACGCAACCTGATAGCTGGGTGATATACAGTCTAAAGCGAGATTTTGTTATATCTCCTATCTTTTGAAATATGTTACTTGCTCTGTTTTATCTCCATCATTGTAATCCAAGAATTCTCAGTCTGTGACACTAATCCAAACTTTCTGTCTGTATCTGTGTATAAATGCACTCTTTAATTATTTTGTGAACTGAAGGGACTCAGTTTTCACCTACAACACTGATAATAACATCATAACTGGATTTTCTGCAGTTCAATATTTAGTAATTTATTGCCTATGTTAGAATAATGTGGTAAGACTTTAATAATTGAATAATTGGAATAATTCCTCTTGTAATGATTGCCGGGTCACCATTATGTGGAAAGTCTTATACCCCAGGGAGATTTTTGTTGCATACTCACTAAGTTGAGAGCCTCATAAAACTATCTGCAATTTATGCTTCAAATGCCATTGACATCTTTTGTAACACAATTATGCAATTGCTGTTGATGTGAAATATTCAGGCAAGGCCGCAAAATAAGACAAAAAATGTTGGATAATTCAGCAGTCAGGCAGCATCTCCAGAAGACATGGATGGGCCACATTTCGGGTCGAGACCCTTCTTCAGACTGAGGGCCCAAACCTGCTCAGATTTAATCCGGAAGTGAACATTGAATCCAGCCATTTTGAAACCCGTGCAACTAATTGTGTGACTTTTGGATGCACACTGTTGAGAAATGGGGAGGTTCATTCGAGATGATGGCCAGCAGTCAACTAATGAGCAAGCCACAGCACATTTTCTACAGCTGACCAGGCACATGAAGAGGATGCTGTTAATCATGTTGCACTCCATCACCCAACACCCAGCTGCAGTGCCAACAGGTCCAAGGTGGTACTTCACTTAAGTCCCGAGTAGGGTTTATGCCCAGACCATCTGTATCTGTTTAAGAATCCTACCATTGAAACCACGGCAGAGATTGCAATGTCTGTGGCAACACTTGGCAAAGCTCACCTGACATCACCTACCTGGCTAAACCCTCCTGGTATCAATGCAGAAACAGAGAACTGCAGATGCTCGGTAATACACAAAATGACGCAAAGTGCTGGAGTAACTCATTAAGTCAGGCAGCATCCCTGGAGAACATGGACAGGTGACGTTTCGGGTTGAGATGGAATCAGACGGAATCTGTCTGAAGAAGGTTCTCGACCCAAAATGTCTGCCTGACCTCGTGTCCTTTTGGCATCAATGCAGAGCTTATATACAAATTGAATATAATTTAATGCTGCTATTGTTTGAGATGCAGAAGGAATAAAGTTAAGGTCCATGGCTCTGAGTCTAGATACATAATTGTTAGTTTCAAAAATAGAATCTCCAGCACTATTTTTATACATAAGAGGAAGTCTTTGGAGGAACATTGTTTGTTCTTTCCTCTCTGATACCCACTGTTACTAAATGTTAGGTTCTACGATTAGCATTGAAATAGCTTTTCCATCTTGGTCATTAACTCAGTCAGCATTGGCAAGTATCACAGAAGGCTAATTCTGTTGGCTCTCGCGTGAAGTGATAATCAGCATGCAATGCTGTGTAGTCCACATTTAGTGCACAGTTAACATTTCCGATACCAAAGGAGTGAAGGTTTATGCAGCCAAGAGTAGGCTTCATGGGTCTGTAATGTGAGGAGGACCTGGGTTTTCCCTGGGTGCTCCAATTTCCTCCCACACTCCAAAGACGTACAAGTTTGTAGATTAATTGGCTTCGGTAAAATTGTAAATTGTCCCGAATGTGTATGATAGTGCTAGTGTACGAGGTGATCGCTGGTCGGCGTGGTATTGGTGGGCCGAAGGGCCTGTAAGTGGTTTAAATATCCGCTCTGTATCTGCATCTCTAAAGTCTAAAGGACAAGAACTGGGATTGTGTTGTTCATGTCTATCAATGACTCAACACACATTGGTGTCCCAGGCTGAATAGGTATCCCTCGCCTTTGACTAAAAAGTTTGCATGCTCAAAGACTGGAGCACTTAAATCCAGATGGCAGGGCTGAGGGGTTACTGCAGTAGTATGGATGGAGCATTACACTAAGGATTTGACTGCTCTGTCAGATGGACATCAAAGAACACATTGTTTCATCTCAAAAACAGACCTGAGGAGTTACTTGGCTGTTGCATAGATACATAGATACATAGAAAATAGGTGCAGGAGTAGGCCATTCGGCCCTTCGAGCCTGCACCGCCATTCAATATGATCATGGCTGATCATCCAACTCAGTATCCCGTACCTGCCTTCTCTCCATACCCCCTGATCCCTTTAGCCACAAGGGCCACATGTAACTCCCTCTTAAATATAGCCAATGAACTGGCGTCAACTACCCTCTGTGGCAGAGAGTTCCAGAGATTCACCACTCTCTGTGTGAAAAAGTTTTTCCTCATCTCGGTCTTAAAGGATTTCCCCCTTATCCTTAAGCTGTGACCCCTTGTCCTGGACTTCCCCAACATCGGGAACAATCTTCCTGCATCTAGCCTGTCCAACCCCATAAGAATTTTGTACGTTTCTATAAGATCCCCTCTCAATCTCCTAAATTCTAGCGAGTATAAGCCAAGTCTATCCAGTCTTTCTTCATATGAAAGTCCTGACATCCCAGGAATCAGTCTGGTGAACCTTCTCTGCACTCCCTCTATGGCTATAATGTCCTTCCTCAGATTTGGAGACCAAAACTGTACGCAATACTCCAGGTGTGGTCTCACCAAGACCCTGTACAACTGCAGTAGAACCTCCCTGCTCCTATACTCAAATCCTCTTGCTATGAAGGCCAACATACCATTCGCTTTCTTCACTGCCTGCTGCACCTGCATGCCTACTTTCAATGACTGGTGTACCATGACACCCAGGTCTCGCTGCACCTCCCCATTTCCTAATCGGCCACCATT
Organism: Malacoraja senta; assembly: GCA_038087875.1. Classification (NCBI taxonomy): domain Eukaryota; kingdom Metazoa; phylum Chordata; class Chondrichthyes; order Rajiformes; family Rajidae; genus Malacoraja; species Malacoraja senta. The sequence goes on from CM075989.1 coordinate 16,058,160, forward strand.
TAGATAATAGTCTGCCTTCCCGTTTTTGCCACCAAAGTGGATAACCTCACATTTATCCACATTATACTGCATCTGCCAAACATTTGCCCACTTCCCCAGCCTATCCAAGTCACCTTGCAGTCTCCTAGCATCCTCCTCACAGCTAACACTGCCCCCCAGCTTAGTGTCATCCGCAAACTTGGAGATGTTGCTTTCAATTCCCTCGTCCAGATCATTAATATAAATTGTAAATAGCTGGGGTCCCAGCACTGAGCCTTGCGGTACCCCACTAGTCACTGCCTGCCATTGTGAAAAGGACCCGTTTACTCCTACTCTTTGCTTCCTGTTTGCCAGCCAGTTCTCTATCCACATCAATACTGAACCCCCAATACCGTGTGATTTAAGCTTGTATCCTAATCTCTTATGTGGTACCTTGTCGAAAGCCTTCTGAAAGTCCAGTTACAACACATCCACTGGTTCTCCCCTATCCACTCTACTAGTTACATCCTCGAAAAATTCTATAAGATTCGTCAGACACGATTTACCTTTCGTAAATCCATGCTGACTTTGTCCAATGATTTCACCACTTTCCAAATGTGCTGCTATCCCATCTTTAATAACTGACTCTAGCAGTTTCCCCACTACCGATGTTAGACTAACTGGTCTGTAATTCCCCGTTTTTTCTCTCCCTCCCTTCTTAAAAAGTGGGGTTACGTTTGCTACCCTCCAATCCTCAGGAACTACTCCAGAATCTAAAGAATTTTGAAAAATTATCACTAATGCATCCACTATTTCTGGAGCTACTTCCTTAAGTACTCTGGGATGCAGCCTATCTGGCCCTGGTGATTTATCGGCCTTTAATCCATTCAATTTACCCAACACCACTTCCCGACTAACCTGGATTTCACTCAGTTCCTCCATCTCCTTTGACCCGCGGCCCCCTGCTATTTCCGGCAGATTATTTATGTCTTCCTTAGTGAAGACGGAACCAAAGTAGTTATTCAATTGGTCCGCCATATCCTTGTTCCCCATGATCAATTCACCTGTTTCTGACTGCAAGGGACCTACATTTGTTTTAACTAATCTCTTTCTCTTCACATATCTATAAAAACTTTTGCAGTCAGTTTTTATGTTCCCTGCCAGTTTCCTTTCATAATCTATTTTCCCTTTCCTAATTAAGCCCTTTGTCCTCCTCTGCTGGTCTCTGAATTTCTCCCAGTCCTCTGGTATGCTGCTTTTTCTGGCTAATTTGTACGCAACATCTTTTGCTTTGATACTATCCCTGATTTCCCTTGTTATCCACGGATGCACTACCTTCCCTGATTTATTCTTTTGCCAAACTGGGATGAACATTTTTTTGTAGTTCATCCATGCAGTCTTTAAATGCCTTCCATTGCATATCCACCGTCAACCCTTTTAGAACTAATTGCCAGTCAATCTTGGCCAATTCACGTCTCATATCCTCAAAGTTACCTTTCTTTAAGTTCAGAACCGTTGTTTCTGAATTAACAATGTCACTCTCCATCCTAATGAAGAACTCAACCATATTATGGTCACTCTTGCCCAAGGGGGCACGCACAACAAGTCTGCTAACTAACCCTTCCTCATTACTCAATACCCAGTCTAGAATAGCCTGCTCTCTCGTTGGTTCCTCTACATGTTGGTTTAGATAACTATCCCTCATACATTCCAAGAAATCCTCTTCCTCAGCACCCCTGCCAATTTGATTCACCCAATCTATATGTAGATTGAAGTCACCCATTATAACTGTTTTGCCTTTGTTGCACGCATTTCTAATTTCCTGTTTGATGCCATCCCCAACTTCACTACTACTGCTAGGTGGCCTGTACACAACACCCACCAGCGTTTTCTGCCCCTTAGTATTTCGTAGCTCTACCCATACCGATTCCACATCCTCCAAGCTAATGTCCTTCCTTTCCACTGCGTTAATCTCCTCTCTAACCAGCAACGCTACCCCACCTCCTTTTCCTTTCTCTCTATCCCTCCTGAATATTGAATATCCCTGGATGTTCAGCTCCCAGCCTTGGTCACCCTGGAGCCATGTCTCCGTGATCCCAACTATATCATAATCATTAATTGCTATCTGCACGTTCAACTCATCGACCTTATTACGAATGCTCCTTGCATTGAGACACAAAGCCTTCAGGCTTGTTTTTACAACGCTCTTACCCCTTATACCATTATGTTGGAACGTGGCTCTTTTTGATTTTTGCCCTGGATTTGTCTGCCTGCCACTTTTACTTTTCACCTTGCTACCTATTGCTTCCGCCCGCATTTTGCACCCCTCTGTTTCTCTGCTCACCCATTTAAGAACCCCACCACCTCTTATTCTCTGTTTATTATTGTTTTCTTCTTTCCCCCCTACATGTTGGGTCTGAGTGCTTTCCTTCTCTGCCTCCTGCCTCACACACTGTCCAATAGCATTCTCTATTTGAGTCCCTCCCCCCAATAATATTATCAACACAGGTAACCTGGAACCTCATACTCTGCTGCCCATTGAACCTAGCTGTGGATAAATTGGCTACAGTTTCTACAATAGCGACTGTAGAGTGCGATGGGATATAAAGCTAAGCCTTTCCTTTTGAACATGACCAGTAAACGTTGTTAATTGCCTGTGTGATAAAAATGGAGGAGTTGGGATGTGTTCAATATGAATTGGCCACTGAGACAGGAGTATAAATGTTCTCAAGACGAGAGTGCACCATCATTTCCAACATAACAACATCGTGAGGCTTATTGGTTTTCAGTCATGCTGAAAAATTATTGGAAATCCACTTTAAAACTTTGTTTCCAATGCCTGCCAATCATCAGAATACTCTTCAACCAGAGATCCTGATGCCCACAAGAAGAAGTGGTTTAAATATGTGTGATGACTGGTATGTGAGCAGAACTATTTGTAAAGTGTGAGCTAATGTGCCCATCAATCCGATTCTTTATTGAACTAAACATTCATGTCAACTTGTCATGCTAACTTATCCTGCGGGGATTTAACTGTGTCTAGGTAAAGTGAAGCATTAATCACAGTTGCAAAATCTTCTTTGCACATAATTACTTAACGGCCAACCATGACGTTGGTTTGCTGTTACTGGTCATCTTTCATTTAAAAAGCTTCAATTTTTTCATTAAGGAGATAAGAGTTCCTCATGAGTTAAACCCTTTTCTTCTTCTTCTTCTTCTTCTTCTTCTTCTTCTTCTTCTTCTTCTGCTTCTTCTTCTACTTCTTCTTCTTCTTCTTCTGTTCGTTCTGTTCTTTCTGCCTTCTGAGAGTGCAACTACATTCAACAAACAAAGAGACAGTGTATGACCCCCTTCCCAGTTGTCAGGCCTGGAAGAAAGCTGATGCCTTCTCTGGACACAATGCCCTGATTAAAATAAAAACAAAAGCTCGTGAAGAGAAAGGACTCTAAAGGTGTCAGTGATTTGATGGGCAGCACGGCGGTAGAGTTGCTGCCTTACAGCGTCAGAGACCCGGATTCGATCCCGACTACGGGTGCTGTCTGTACGCAGTCTGTACGTTCTCCCCGTGACTTGCGTGGGTTTTCTCCGAGATCTTCGGTTTCCTCCCACACTCCAAAGATGCACATGCTTGTAGGTTAATTGGCTTGAATATAAATGTAAAATTGTCCCTAGTGTGTGTAGGGTAGTGTTAATGTGCGGGATCGCTGGTCGGTACTGACCCAGTGGGCTGAGGGGCCTGTTTCTGTGCTGTATCTCTAAACTAAACTAAATTTGTGTAAATCCAAATGGAACCGTGGCCTAAGGTGATATTGAGGAGTCTTGTGCCAACATTTTTTCCGATGCACTTGAACCATCGCACATGTATCTTATATTTCACAACTGTACTGTGAGCATGAAGCCAAAACTGTTTCATGCTGACGTTGTTGGAATGCACGCAAGAAGACTACAAGTGTACGTGAGCCTGCGGGTTTGAACATTAGACCTGCCCTAACCAGACCCTCATGTCTAACAATAATTAGTCATGATAGAAGGCTTCACTGTGAAGTAATAGCATCCATCTCTGTGCAATTAGGCCTCCAGAAATACTTGAGGGTAATGATTAATCTTCATTGATGTCTGATGGGACCTCAGAGAAAGGACCACTGAGCTACTTTTCTCAGCAGGTTCTCAATAACACCCCAGGGTTTTATCTAAAATGATGGGTGCTGGGAGTCTACATGTAATTTATTTAAACTAATAACGAGCATGTGAGTCTGGCTAATGTGATATATAGCGGATGAATTGAATAAAAATTTCTACCGGTTAATTTATATTAGAGTGGGAAGATTTCTGCCTTTGTGTTTTCTAATAATATTTTAGCAGAGTGCTAAAAGAGGGTGCCCAGCGAGAGAAAATCCACTGACTCTTCCTGTCTCCACTGCATTGAGATGCCCGATCATTAAACAAGATTTGATATATCAAGATCAAGAATATGCCATCTACCCTTGTAATGAGACAGTTAAGATAATGTACAAGATTTCTCTCCCGCCACTATATTAATTTCCACTTTGTCAACATCCTGTTTGTGGCGACTATTGCACACCTTTTTTTAAAAATCAAAAATAATTGTTCAAATATTAAAATAATATATACAGTGCAGTACAGTAAAAAACTGAGCCCACCACCATAATACACCACAAACGATAAACTATCATACAACTATCTTACACTCCTTGTCATGGATGCATTCAACCCCCCCGCGGTGCCCAGCGGTCCCAGAAATCCCCCAGGGTGCCCGTCAACAGCGCATAGTCCCTCTCTAACCCCACCCGGGCACAGACGTAACCCCGGAAAAGGGGCAGGCAGCCGACTCGGGCAGAGCCCTCTTCCACCTGGCGCCTTGACTCGCGGATGGCCAGCTTGGCCAGGCCCAGGAGCAACCCAACCAGGACATCCTCGGCCCTACCCTCTCCCCTACGCCCAGGGTGTCCGAAGATGAGGATGGTGGGTGAGAAGTGCAGCCAGAAGGCAAGGAGCAGCCCCTTTTAGATAATGGAACAGGGGGCTGCAACCCCACACACTCCACATACACGTGGTACACAGACGCTTCCAGCCCGCAAAAGAAACAGGTTGCAGGGACTCCTCGTACCCTCCACCCCCTATTGCACACCTTGGGTGTGCAAGCAAAGAATTTCACTCTGACTTGTCACATGTGACAATATTCAATTCAAGGCAATTCAATTCACTAGGTAGACACAAATGCTGGAGTAACACAGCGGGACAAGCAGCATCTCTGGAGAGAAGGAATGGGTGACGTTTTTGGTCAAGACCCTTCTTCAGACTTTGATTTACCTTCGATTTAAACCAGCATCTGCAGTTCTTTCCTGCAAATTACAATTCACTATATTGGAAGCCTCCAGAGAGGGGAGACTGAGGTGAGTTTCTCGTGGCTCACCCCATTATATCTGCGTGTGTGGCTGTGTGCTTCCAGTCGGGTGTTACGTTAATTCTCTGACCACTCACTGTGATCTCTCAGTCCCAATCGTACGATGGCTCCGTTGTAATCGTATGTAGTCTTTCCGCTGACTGGTTAGAACGCAACAAAGAGCTTTTCACTGTACCTTCACATGTGATACTAAACTAAACTAAAGTGGACAAATGTAATGCAAAGAGCAAGTGCTGAAAATAGTCAAATAGCCTGGGCCGTGTCAGTGGGAAGAGAAGCAGAGTTAACATTTCAGGCACAAGACCTCTCCACATAGACATTTGGACAGATATATAAACAGGAAAGGTTGAGAGGGATATGGGCCAAATGCAAGTAGGTGGGTCTAGTGTAGATCTGGCATCTTGGTCGGCATGGGTAAGTTGGGCTGAAGGGTCTGCTTCTGTGCTATATGTGTCTATAAAACACCTCATTTTCTGACTAGACATGTCGCGGGGTGACGCCTGTTTGATGGTGAGTAGTCGCCCAAAGAGTCGTACCTTTTTCTGGTCGCCGCTGGATTTTCAACATGTTGAAAATTTTCGGCAACCTGCTGCGACTATGATGGGTGCCGGCAAGTCGCCGAAAAAAATCGCGTAAGTGGGACAGGCCCTTTATGGAGAGTGAAACTCAAATGAAAATGCTGGAAATAGTAATTATCATAGAGTCATACAGCACAGGAACAGGTCCTTCTGTCCACCAAGTATGTGCTGACCACCAAGCACTCATATCTGAGCATACTACTGAAGATTCGTCAAACTGATCGGTCGAAGAGCACGACTATTTCTTACATTGTACCTCGGTCATGGAGCCCCTGCACAGGATCAGACACCCGGTAACAGTGAGAGGCAGCACAAAATCTGGTAAGATCGTTGGGGCACTTGTCAACAAGATGAACGTTTGGGGCTCCATTGCTTTGCATCATAGGCCTGGCCACGCCGCGGCGTTACGCAGCACTACCTCTGAAGCACGTGATCTGCTTTTTACACCTCGCCCTGGTCTGGTAGCTGTTTGAGGCATTTAATATTCATGCACTTGCAAAACATGAAGGCTTTACTTTATTTCAAAATTATATTCTCAGCAGATGGCACCATCAGGAAGTCTTTGGCACGGTGAGAAATGCCAAACTTCGCTGTCAGTGAAGCTGGCAATAATTCTTCGTGGATTTTATTACTTGCAAAGCCTCACTTGCAGAGTTATTTATCGTATCTCAAGTCTGTTCTTCCGTTTAGCACATTTTCTCATTAGGGCATTTGGGAAGGTATGTGTGGGAACCCACGAGTCCTCCGGGTGATGGAAACCAATAGGTTTTGATTTATAAAAGCTATTACCAGTTCACATTAGCATCCGGTGAGACTAGCTGTTTGTAAGATATTGTAATGATTGTGCATGCGTACTAGATATTGCACTTCGGGGCTCAGATATCAAGAGGGAGTGTCCTTTCATAGCTCCGACCTCAATGCTGTCACCACATCGCACGCTCACCCCCGAATCTACCCCTTCACCAAACCCCCTCCTGGTACTCATTCACACCTTAGATACACTGCACTATCTTCCAGCAGCCTACTGCTGGTATGCCAAGTGTATGGCTTCACTCTGCGATGT
>CM075989.1:16065383-16221246 GCA_038087875.1 Malacoraja senta
CTCTTTCAGTGGCTTTCCTGTGCGATTCTAATCCTCGCATGGGGACCTCATTGAAACCTACTGAATAATGAAGCGCCTGGTTAGAGTGGAAGTGGGGAGCATGTTTCCAGTCGTAGAGAGTCTAGGACTAGAGGGCACAGCCTCAGAATAAAAGGACTTACCTTTACAATGGAGATGAGGAGCATGGTTTTTTCAGCAAGAGGGTGGTGAATCTGTGGAATTTATTGCCACAGCAGCTGTGGAGGCCAAGTGGCCAAGTCATTGGGTATTTTTAAAGCGGCGATTGATCGGTCTTTGATCAGTAAGGGAGTCAAGGTTACAGGGGGAAGGCAGGAGAATGGGGTTGAGAGGGAATGATTGATATAACCATATAACCATTACAGCACGGAAACAGGCCATCTCGGCCCTTCAAGTCCGTGCCGAACACTTTTTTAAATTATTTTTATTATTTATTTATTTATATATATTTTTTATTTAGTCCCATCTACCTGCACTCAGACCATAAACCTCCAGTTCCTTTCCCGTCCTTATACCCATCCAATCTATTTTTAAAGGATAAAATTGAACCTGCCTCCACCACTTCCACTGGAAGCTCATTCCACACAGCTACCACTCTCTGAGTAAAGAAGTTCCTCCTAATGTTACCCCTAAACTTCTGTCCCTTAATTCTCAAGTCATGTCCCCTTGTTTGAATCTTCCCTACTCTCAATGGGAAAATTTTATCCACGTCAACTCTGTCAAACCCGCTCATAATTTTAAAGACCTCTATCAAGTCCCCTCTTAACCTTCTGCGCTCTAAAGAATAAAGACCTAACTTGTTCAACCTTTCTCTGTAACTTAGATGCTGAAACCCAGGCAACATTCTAGTAAATCTCCTCTGTACTCTCTCTATTTTGTTGACATCCTTCCTATAATTAGGCGAATAAAATTGTACTCCATACTCCAGAATTGGCCTCACCAATGCCTTGTACAATTTTAACATTACATCCCAACTTCTATGTTCAATGCTCTGATTTATTAGGGCCAGCACACCAAAAGCTTTCTTTACCACCCTATCTACATGAGATTCCACCTTCAGGGAACTATGCACAGTTATTCCTAGATCCCTCTGTTCAACTGCATTCCTCAATTCGCTACCATTTACCATGTACGTCCTATTTTGATTTGTCCTGCCGAGATGTAGCACCTCACATTTATCAGCATTAAACTCCATCTGCCATCTTTCAGCCCACTCTTCCAAATGGCCTAAATCTCTCTGTAGACTTTGAAAATCTACTTCATTATCCACAACACCACCTATCTTAGTATCATCTGCATACTTACTAATCCAATTTTCCACACCATCATCCAGATCATTGATGTACATGACAAACAACAGTGGACCCAACACAGACCCCTGAGGCACCCCACTAGTCACCGGCCTCCAACCTGACAAACAGCCATCCACCATACTCTCTGGCATCTCCCATTCAGCCACTGTTGAATCCATCTTGCTACTCCACCATTAATACCCAACAATTGAATCTTCTTAACCAACCTTCCATGAGGAACCTTGTCAAAGGCCTTACTGAAGTCCATATAGACAACATCCACTGCTTTACCCTCATCAATTTCCCTAGTAACCTCTTCGAAAATTCAAGAAGATTAGTCAAACATGACCTTCCAGGCACAAATCCACGTTGACTGTTCCTAATCAGACCCTGCTTATCCAGATGCTTATATATATTATCTTTAAGTATCCTTTCCATTAATTTGCCCACCATTGACGTCAAACTAACAGGTCTATAATTGCTAGGTTTACTCTTAGAACCCTTTTTAAACAACGGAACAACACTGCGCAGTACGCCAATCCTCCGGCACTATTCCCGTTTCTAATGACATTTGAAATATTTCTGTCATAGCCCCTGCTATTTCGACCATTTCTAGATCAGCCATGATGGAATGGCAGAGCAGACTTGATGGGCCAAACTGCTACCAACATGCTTGTCCAACTCAAACATTTATCACCTAGTGTTCCCACCAACTCTCGCCTGACCCTCACCAAACCAGCCCTGATGAAGAGTCTCAACCTGAAATGTTAACTGTTCATTCCCCTCCATAGATGTTGCCTGACCCGCAGAGTGCCTCCTATTGCCCACAATAAACTGTGGACTGACCCAATCACCAGACCCATCTAAATCCTGATTGCAAGCTCCACTTCATCACACCGTCCAGCAGCCAATTCATCTCTCTACCTATGAACCACCTTGAACCTCAAGATCCAAATCCCACCCAACTGGTGGACTGGTCAACTCCCCTCTCCAACCTCTTTCCCCTTGACCTCACTTTCATTTTTTTTCCATTCCCAGTGTCTTGACCTCTTTGCTTCCCTTGCACACTTTGCAACGACACACAAAACATGCAAGACCTGCTCTGTAGCCTACCACATCTAGAGCCTCGTGGACTGCACAGTTTCTCACCCCTCATTTACTCTCTCAAGCACCGCACCATGTTTAGCTTAGTTTAGAGATACAGGGCGGAAACAGGCCCTTCGGCCCACCAAGTCAGCGCCGACCATCGATTCTTGTACATTAGCACTATCCTACACACTAGGGACAAAATACAATTTTTACCAAAGCCAATTAACCTACAAACCTGTACTTCTTTGGAATGTGGGTGGAAACTGGAACACCTGTGGAAAACCCAAGTGGTCATGGGGAGAACGTACAAACTCTGTACAGACAGCACCATTTGTCGGGATTGAACCTGGATCTCTGGCGCTGCAAGGTAGAAAGTCTACCACCACGCCTCTATGCCCCTTTTTTTAAAAAACAATTTCATTGTGTTACACCATAATTACAGATCAGAAAATGCAAAGACAAAGGTCCTGATCTTATTGCAGATCAGGTGATCAATGGTATTTGTATTCAGGAGATAACACAAAATAAACACTTATTTATGTGAAGAACACATAAAACCAATTGCAGGTCAGTTGAGCCTGATCACCATTTACCCGGCAGCCTACTGTCAGTCCCCGAATCAGACACAAACAGCTGTTGGACGATATCTGGACATCAAGAGAATAATCAATGCTTTTTGGCTTAGCTTACTACAAGCTGTGGGCTTTGGGCAAAAAAACCCAACAAAATATTGCAAAATAAACGATGTTCTTTTCAAAAGCCGCTAAAGGTCAGAAATGAATTTTGAGACGTAATTGTGTCACTTTGTCGCTGAGGCAATCTGCACTTTGAAACAGCCGGTGAACAGAAAGGCTGAGACACGGCCCAACGCACACAGTGGCGCACTCAGAGGGGTTGCCCACACTCACACGTCCACAGCATCCACTTAGAGACAGCACTGTTTTATCTGGAGCAACAATTTGCTGGAGAAACACAACAGGTCAAGCAGCATCTGTGTGTGCGTGGGGGGGGGGGGTGAAGGAATGGTCTCCATTATGCCTCTTGTGTCTCCATTATACCAGTCAACTGTAGAGTCCCTTAAAGACAAACCTATTTGATGAAGTTTTCTTCCTGTGTTCTGTGAAGCCCTCTCTCATCGCTCCTCTCTCTCTGGTTAATTCCTCTCCCCCCACAGATGCCGTTTGACCGCTCCACTTCCTCCGGCAGTTTGTTTATTTGCTCCACATTCCAGCATCTGCTATCTTTTGTGTCTGCACGGATATATCTGGACTGAGAGCTTGGAGTTAAATGAGCAGGCCTTCATTTATTTCTCCATCGGGGTAAAGACAGTAGTTCTCAGTATAATGCTGGCCAGCTGCTTTGTATGTTTGCACCCCATCTTATTTTGGTTTCTCTCCATTGCAGGCGTTAGGCTTTTAGTTCAGCGAGGAATGATCTTGTATAATCATCCAGGACAATCAGTAACTGAGTTCTCTCAAAGTCTTTCAGAATTCAGTCACCTCTCTCTCTGTTTCCTACCCTCTTACATCCTGGGCTATGTCACAGAGGGTGGTGGGTGCCTGGAACTCACTGCCAGAAGTGGAATGGAATGCAATGGAATACTTTATTGTGGCCTGTGACAAGGCACAGTGAAGTTCTTTGCTTGCATATACCCAAGGCATGCAAATAGTCGCCACATACTGCGCTGACAAAGTTACTCCCCTTCCCTCCCCCTCCTCCGGGTCCTCCATTGTTCACCCCCCCCCCCCCTCCCCATCTCCTGGTGGTCCCACCACGTCAGATCTTCCATTGTTCACTGTTCTTCCCCCTCCCTCATGGCGGTCCCCCCACGCCAGGTCCCCCTTTGTTCTCAGGCAGATACGCTAGTGGTGTTAAAGAGGCTTTCGGATAGACAATAGACAATAGGTGCAGGAGTAGGCCATTCGGGGCCACAGGGATATGCAGGGAGTGGAGGGATATGGGTCACGTGAAGGCAGAGATTAGTTTAACTTGACATCGGACATTGTGGGCTGAAGAGCCTGTTCCTATGTTCTATGTTCTATGTTTCATGTTTCCCTCCAGTCCAGCCCTCTTTATAACTTCTACCTCTTAGTCTACTTCTCTTGTCCCCTGTTGCAACATGATCCACTCAGTCATGCCCATTCAGTTCTTCCCTTGCCTATTTGATTCAATTTATTTCTTATATTATTTTTCTTATGGCTACTTTCCTCCCAGTTGTGTTTTCTCTCCCAGACTGACCATCTCCAGCCACCACTGTAGCTCTGACCCAATCTGCCTCCCACCTCTCCCTCAGCGGTTTTCTCAATGTCTGCCTGCTATTTCAGCCAATGGTCAGGTTTTGACACACATCACGTTCTAATGCTGCTCCAGTGTAATGAGGCTCGTCACAGATATTAACCTGCACCTGCACACATTTTAAAAACAGAAGTAAGAAATGCCGTGGTAACCCACAAAGATATCTATTGATACCAAAGCTGCCTACGTGTGCCCATAGAGTGATACAGTGTGGAAACAGGCCCTTCAGCCCAACTCGCCCACACCGGCCAACAATGTCCCAGCTACCCTAGTCCCACTTGCTTGCACTTGGTCCATATCCCTCCAAACCTGTCCTATCCATGCACCTGTCTAATTGTTTCTTAAACGATGGGATAGTCCCAGCCTCAACTACCTCCTCTGGAAGCTTGTTCCATACACCCACCACCCTCTGTGTGAAAAAGTTACCCCTCGGATTCCTATTAAATCTTTTCCCCTTCACCTTGAACCCATGTCCTCTGGTCCTCGATTCCCCTACTCTGGGCATAAGACTCTGGGCATCTATCCAATCTATTCCTCTCATGATTTTGTATACCTCTATAAGATCTCCCATCATCCTCCTGCGCTCCATGGAATAGAGACCCAGCCGACTCATCCTCTCCCTATAGCTCACACCCTTTAGTCCTGGCAACATCCTCATAAATCTTTTCTGAATGCTTTCAAGCTTGACAATATCTTTCCTATAACATCATGCCCAGAACTGAACACAATATTCTAAATGCGGTCTCACCAACGTCTTATACATCTGCAATATGACCTCCCAACTTCTAAACTCAATACTCTGACTGTTGAAGGCCAAAGTGCCAAAAGCCTTTTTGACCACCTTATCTACCTGCGACTCGACCTTCAAGGAACCATGCACCTGTACTCCTAGATACCTCCACTCTACAACACTACCCAGAGGCCTACCATTTACTGTGTAGGTCCTGCCCTTGTTAGACGTCCCAAAATGCAACACCTCACATTTTTCTGTATTAAATTCCATCAACCATTCCTCAGCCCACAGGCCAATCGATCCAGACCCTGCTGCAATCTTTCATAACCATCTTCACCATCTGCAAAACCACTCACTTTTGTATCATCAGCAAACTTGCTAATCTTGCCCTGTATGTTCTCATCCAAATCATTGATGTAGATGACAAACAGTAACGGGCCCAGCACCGAACCCTGAGGCACATCGCTAGTCACAGGCCTCCAGTCCAAGAAGCAACCTTCCACCATCACCCTCTGCTTCCTTCCATCGAGCCAATTTCCTATCCATTCAGCTATCTCTCCCATGCGATCTAACCTTCCAGAGCAGCCTACCATGCAGAACCTTGTCGAATGCCTTACTGAAGTCCATGTACGCAACATCTACAGCTCTGCCCTCATCGACCTTTTTGGTCACGTCTTCAAAAAAATCAATCAGATTTGTGAGACATGACCTCCCACATTCAAAACCATGCTGACTATCCCTAATCAGCCCTTGCCCATCCAAATGCCTGTATAACCTATCCCTCAGAATACTCTCCAGTAACTTACATTTCTTCTTAACAATAGGCAGGTATAATTATGATATTTTAAAGCCACTTACACAGGTACGTAGATAAGAACGTTTTATTGTTTTCTCGAGATACAACACGAAGACAGGCCCTTCCGCCCATTGAGTCCATGCCATCCATTGACCACTCATTCACATTAGTTCTATATTATCCAATTTTCGCATCCGCTCCCTACACACTAGGGGCCAATTAACCTACAAACCTGCACGTCATTAAGGTAAGGGAGGAAACCGGAGCACCTGGAGGAAACCCATAAGTCAGAAGGAGAATGTGCAAACTCCACACAGGCAGCACCCAAGGTCAGGTTCGAACCTGGGTCTCTGGCGCTGTGAGGCAGCAGTTCTACCAGCCGGACAATCGTGACTCAGCCACAGGAGGAAAAGAGAAGGATGAGGGATATGGGCCAGATGTGGGCAAATAGGACTAGCTCATTTAGGCAATTTGGACAGCATAGACAAGTTGAGCTGAAGGGCCTATTTCCATGCTGTATGACTCAATGATTCTATGGCGGTTTCCGAAGGCGTTTGGTTATTTAATGAGGGAAAAAATAACAAGCAGAAAAAGTAATACCATCTAAGGGTTGTAACATTGAATTCTCCAATATTAGGTCATCTCTAACAAACCTTCCTGCCCCTCCCCTTCTTCCCCCACATGCTCCTTTCTGCACCCCTTCCCTAACTCGCACACTCCACTCTCCCTCCACTTACATTCCTTCCTCTGGCTTCACAATTCACATCTCTTCAATCCTTTTGTCTCTGGCCTTTGTCCAACCATCTGCCTATCAGTAACCCTCCTCGCCTCTGTTCACTTACTACTTGCCAAGCTTTGTTTTGCCCCTCGTCTCTCCCAGCTTTCTTCATCTCCCCCCCCCCCCCATAATCAGTCTGAAGAAGGATTCCGACCCAAAGTGGCACCTATCCCTGTTCTCCAGGGATGCTGTCTAACCCTCGGAGTTATTCCAGCACTTTGTGTCTCTCTTTTAATAACACAGTGGAACATCTAATCTTGTTGCATTACTCCATTGTGGTCAGTTATTCTTCATGATTTTTGGAAAAAGTGGTATTTGGTCCCATAAAAGATTCTGTTTATGTGCGTGAGTCTCAGGCTGTGTAATCCACCACAAGTGGTCATTAAAGTAAATGAGTCATGATGTCCCACAGACCAAGATCATGTCCCTAGCATAATTCGAAAGGATGAGTTTTCATTTTACATCGGAGCATCAGTCAACAAGCAATGTTGCCCTCTAGCCAACTGCATCCATTGGGAAGAGTCCCATCTGTTTGTGGGATACTGACTGCACGCATGGGTTCTTGGGTCATTGCGGTGACACCAGCTACCACAGCAGCGGCAGATCATTGAGACGAGGAGCAGGAAGATCACAGAGGAAGACAGAGAGGTCCCAGCAAGGTCCAAAGCAGCAACTAGCTTCCCAAGAGCAGCATGTCAGCTGGATGGAGCTAAGCTCAGAGCAGATCACTGATGTGTTGCTTGCACCATGGTGCATGAAGTGGTTCACAGTTGTAGAGAATTGTGGATGTAGCCCAATCCATCGCACAGACCAACCTCCCCACCATCATCACAAGGCCTCGGGAAAGTAGCCAAGGACTTTTCCCACTTCAGTCATTCCATCTTCTCCTCGCACTCGTCGGGCAGAAACCGGGTCTCGAAGAAGAAAGGTCTCAACCCGAAACGTCACCTTTTCCTTCTCTCCAGAGATGCTGCCTGTCCAGCTGAATTACTCCGACATTTTGTGTCTATCTTCAATGAGAACATCAATACAGTTCCATGTCAGGATTGTGTGCGACCGGAAGGATGGCGAGAGATATTGGTATTTCCAAGTATCTGCTCCCTTGTGTTTACTGGCAAAACTGGCGGGATTTAGTGGGCACTGTCAGAGTCGTTTGCAGAGTAAATACAACGCATTTTACTGGTGGTGGACCTTGTAACTCAGTAGCTGAAAAAGGGTCTCGACCCGAACTGTCACCCATTCCTTCTCTCCAGAGATGCTGCCTGTCCCGCTGAGTTACTCCAGCATTTTGTGTCTATCTCCGGTTTAAACCAGCATCTGCAGTTCCTTCCTACACACTTGATGTTCTCATTCATTGCTGTTGGAGTAAATCCTGCACTCCCTACCCAAGAAAACTGTGCAGGTACTGTGCTGAGGTGAACTGCAGCATTTCAAGAAGCTTTACAAGGGGAACCACAGGCAGGCGATCATTCATCACAATTGGTGTTCAGACATTTATGAGAATGGCATAGCACTTTGCAGAGGGGTCATATCCAGTTCCAATCTTTTTCATTTTGTATCATTGTGTCCCCAGTGTGTTGGTCAATTCAGCAACATCCTCACCTCAGAACAGATTATCCTGAAACGTGCTTGCATGAAATGTCCTTTGCTTTGCTGAGGACTAAGATGGTGAATAATTTATCAACGGCAGTTCACCAAATGGAAACAGAACGATTTAACTCCTTAGGTAGATACAAAATGCTGGAGTAAATCAGCGGGACAAGCAGCATCTCTGGAGAGAAGGAATGGGTGACGTTTTGGGTCGAGACCCTTCTTCAAACTGATATCAGGGGAATGGGCGGGAAAGAGATAGAATGTAGTCGGAGACAGTGCGACTGGTGGGAGAACTGGGGAGGGGGAGTGGAGGGAGAGGGGATGGAGAGAGAGGGAAAGCAAGGGCTATTTGAAGTTAGAGAAGTCAATGTTCATACCGCTGGGGTTGAGGTCAATGGCCTTATTTAGCTTCACATCATCGAGAGAGAAAAATATTTCGATTTTGACTTAAAAATAACAAATTGCTGGAGGAACTCAACGGATGAGGCAGCATCTGACTGAAGAAGGGTCCCGACCAGAAACGTTGTCCGTCAATTTCTCTTCCACGGATGCTGCCTGACCCGCTGAGTTCCTCCAGCACTTTGCTTCTCGTTCAAGATTCCAGCATCTGCAGTTTCTTTTGTTTCCATAATTTTGACGTTATCCACCGTGTGCTAACTAGGTTTTGCGATTAGGTTTATTATTGTCATGTGTACCGAGGTACAGTGAAAAGCTTTGCTTTGAATACTATGCAATCAGATCAGATATCAGATAATCAGCTCAAAGTCAAGTACAAAGGGGAAGATACAGAGTACAGAACATAAAAGCAGAACTATCTGATCTTGCTGAGTCCAATATTGAATGACCAGATTAGTACATGTAGGCTCAAAGCTACATATGCGGCGAGAGAATATTTATGGTTTGTCACTTGCATCTCACTCAACCAACCAACAGAATTAAGAATATTTTATGCTAAACCTTCTCCACTGCCTGGTTCTTCACAGTGTGATGAAATTGCTGGTGATCAAAGTGTGATTTAAAGCTACTGGACATTATTTGGATATTTAAGTGCTGTTATCCCTGCTCTTAGCAGACTGTTCATATGTTACTAGTGTCATTGGTTTATAACTCTAACACCTTTATGCATCAAAGACAGTACTTAGTGTTAGAGCACTGGCAAGTCCAGAGATGTGTTCAGTGACATGAACTGAATTATAGATGATGGAACTGTGGAAAACACATACTCTCCCACAGTTAACAGCTCTGATTTAACACAATTGATTTGCATAACCTAGGAATGGAGATTACCATTTACATATGGAGAGGCCTATTTTGTGCGATTATACTGTAACATTGGACTCAGCAAGCTCCCTTCCACTGCCTTTGCTCAGTAATATTAGCTTAACTCTGATTGAAATGGTTAAGCAAGTTCAGTCAGTGCATCAACACGCGATGGACTCAAAACACCAGATCTTGGCAAATAGAATAGAAACGTAAATAAAGAAGTACAAGTAATGTTTGAATTTCAAGATGCAGCAGCACGGTTTGATTGCAATATGTCCAAGGTTATCTTGCTGCGTTATAGTGTCCTGGATTACTTGACATCTGGGTTAAGGACAGAGTGTGACAATAACATGAGATGCAGATGCTTTCCATTAGTTATAGAGTCATAGAGTGATACAGCATGGAAACAGGCCCTTCAGCCCAACTTGCCCACACCGACCAACATGTCCCAACCACACTAGTTCCACCTGCCCACGTTTGGTCCATATCCCTCCAAACCTGTCCTGTCTATGTACCTGTCTAACTGTTTCTTAAATGTTGGAATGCCTCAACTATCTCCTCTAGCAGCTTGTTCCATGCACCCACCACTCTTTATGTGAAAAAGTTACCCCTCAGATTCCTATTAAATCTTTTCCCCTTCACCTTAAACCTATGTCCTCTGATCCTCGATTCAAGAGACTCTGTGCATCTACCCGATCTATTCCTCTCATAATTTTACACACCTCAATAAGATCACCCCACATCCTCCTGCGCTCCAAGGAATAGAGTCCCATCCTACTCAACCTCTCCCTATAGCTCAGTCCCTCTAGCCCTGGCAACATCCTTGTAAATCTTCTATGTACCCTTTCCAGCTTGATAACATTTTTCCTATAACATGGCACCCAGAACTGAACACAATACTCTAAGTGCGGCCTCACCAACTCCTTATACAACTGCAACATGACCTCCCAACCTCTATACTGACTGATGAAGGCCAATGTGCCAAACACCTTTTTGCACACCCTATCTACCTATGACTCCACCTTCAAGGAACCATGCACCTGCATCCCTAGATCCCTCTGCTCTACAACACTCCCCAGAGCCCCAACATTCACTGTGTAGGTCCTGCTGCAATTTTTCACAACCATCTTCACTATCTGCACATGCCCAGGATGTGCAGTTCCCTGCACATTTGCTTGTAATTTTACAATCATCCATCTCATATGTATCTCTGAATATTACTTGAATTTGCCGGCAATGTGCCGGCAGTGGTTGTGTTGGTTTATCAGTGATGTTCAATGATCAGAGCATGCCTTCAGCAGGTAGGCTCAGTGGCGTAGCGGTAGAGTTGATGCCTACAACGCCAGAGACCTGGGTTTGATCCTGACTATGGGTGCTGTCTGTACGGTGTATGTACGTTTTCCCTATGACCGCATGGGGATTTTCTGGGCGCTCTGGTTTCCTCCTATATTCCAAAGATATGCACGTTTGTAGGTTAATTGGCCTCTGTAAATTACCCCTAGTGTGTAGGGAGCGGCTGAGAAAATGGGATAACATAGAGCTAGTGTACGGGTGATCGATGGTCGCTGCGGACTTGAGTGGGCCGCAGGGCCTGTTTCCATGCTGTATTTCTGATGAAGAGTCCGGACCCAAAATGTCATCCATCCATTCTCTTCCACAGATGCTGCCTGACCCACTGAATTTCTCCAGCTGTTTGATTTTTTTGCTCCGGATCCTAGTATCTACAGGCTCGTGTGTCTCCAAAAACAACAATCCCGTCGTGACTTTAGACGGTTGCCTTGTGCTAATTTTCTAAACTTCGAAAAAGTTTACCTTTGCAGGTAGCAA
This sequence comes from Malacoraja senta, assembly GCA_038087875.1. Taxonomy (NCBI): domain Eukaryota; kingdom Metazoa; phylum Chordata; class Chondrichthyes; order Rajiformes; family Rajidae; genus Malacoraja; species Malacoraja senta. The sequence continues at coordinate 16,077,068 of CM075989.1, forward strand.
CTTAACAACCAGCTTAAACAATTTATAATAAGCAACTTAATCAGTCTGAAAGAGCACAAAGTGCTGGAGTAACTCAGCTGGTCAGACGGCATGCCTGGAGAACATGGACAGGTGATGTTTCGGGTCAAGACACTTCATCAGGCCTGACTTAACCAGTCTCCACCTAAAATCACCTATCCATGTTCTCCAGAGTGCTGCCTGACCACCTGAGATACACAAACGGACACAAAATACTGGAGTATCAACCAGTTCTTTGTTTCTACCACAATCAGATCCAGAGACGGAAACCGCTGTCAAAACATGGAGGGGACCGGGGGACAGGGGGAACATAATTTCTTGGCGGCCGCGCACGCATGCGCGCACTCACACACACACGCGAGGCATCGGAAGCTTCAGCCGTGCGCCCTGTGAATGGTAATTAGCTCGGGATTCTTCCAGTTTCCAGCCCCGCGACGTGGATGCTTCTACTACGGGGCCGTTACCGTTAGAATGCGTCAATTACTGCAGATCTGTACCACAGATTTAAAGCTTGTAACGTGAGGGGGACCGTCCCCCACCTCTGAAAACATGGAGGGGACACGTCCCCCCTGGCCCCCCCGGGTTTTTCGTATGAATGGTCGTGACCTGCAACGTCAGATCCATATTTTCCAGAGATACTGCCTGAACCCGTTGTGTTACTCCAGCGCTTTGTGACCTTTCATTGTAAACCAGCATCTACAATGTCTTGTTTCTACAACTTAATAACCCAGCAGGCAGTCAGCGTTAGGTGTTCCATTACCTTCCCGAGTGTTCATCGCTGAAAGTGAAGGCAGATAATCCCCACTGACGGTTTGTGACAGAAGACTTCTCCACACGTCATTATCAATTACTGAGCCATATACGTGCATCCCAGTGTCAGCAGCAACACTTTCAACAGCTTAGCTCCTCAGTATTTTAATCACATTTAATCACTCCTCAGCAACTTAATTAAACTTGCATGAGCATACTTTGGTTTTTAAATATAATACGTAATTTTTTACTTCCGCGAATGTATGAAGGAATAATAAGCAGAGAACTCATTCATCTTATGAAAGCCTTTTATGCTCAACTCTCTAGTTAAAGTACCAAACAACATCTGCTTAAAAATTAAAATATTAAATCTTCTCTTTGAAATATATTTTTACCTGATGGGTTAAGATTCCCCACATTTTGAGATAATCCTGCAATAATCTTGGTATGTTTAATCTGCAGCAGGAGGAACCCCTGTTGATAGAAGAGCAGATACGATAATCACCAAATTTGGCCTTTACAACGGTCAGTTGTCGAACTCCGAGACTTGCTACATCACCCCTCACCGGGCAGAGACCCTGGACATCTGCGCCTTCAACTCTTCCCTTCCTTTGGTGATGATCGTTCACGGATGGACGGTAACACTGCTTCTTTCCTTTGGGTTAGAGGAAAGCATTTAGTTAAGAGTGAGTGAGTAAGTAAGAGAGAGAGAGAGAGAGAGAGAGAGTGTGAGTGAGTGAGTGAGTGAGTGAGTGAGTGAGTGAGTGAGTGAGTGAGTGAGTGAGTGAGTGAGTGAGTGAGTGAGTGTGTGTGTGTGTGTGTGTGTGTGTGTGTGTGTGTGTGTGTGTGTGTGTGTGTGTGTGTGTGTGTGTGTGCGCGTGCGTGTGTGTGAGGAGATTTTGTGTATGTGTGTATGAATGAGAGATTATATATGTGTGTATGCGTGTATATTATGAGTTTATATGTGAGAGAGTATGTGTGTCTGCATGTGAATATATACAGTAAATGTGCATTTATGTGTGTGACTATGTGTATACGTGTGTGGGCATGTATATGTGTATGTGGATGCGTGTTATAAGTATCTGTATGTGTACGTGTCACAGCTTGTGTACGTTTGCTTATGCAAATTTGTATTTAGGTGAGCCTGCCTGTATATTGTGTGCAATTAGTATGTCTTCATGCACAAGTACGCATGTTTATAAGTGAGTGCAATGTGTACGTGCATGCATATGTAGACATATTTGTGTATGTGTGTGTGGTGTCTATCTGTTTGTGTGTGTACATAACGTTCAAATTTAAATTGCTGTGAACAACAGCATGAAGATATAATGTGAAGTGCAGATGAGGGAGCGCTGGTGGATGGGTGTGTTTAGATTTCCAGAGGGATTTCACTGAGTTCCCACACATGTTACCGAGCAAGGTTTAGCACATGGAATTGGGTGTAACATACTAGCATGGACTGAGAGTTGGTTAACAGATAGTAAACAAAGAATAGACACAGCATCCCATTCACAGTTCATTCGCTCGTGTGTCGTCGTCCAACATGTTGACAGAATTGGTCGCCCGACACGTCACATTGGTCGCCCCATCGTGTCGCCGTTTCCGGGGATCGCTACGAGGAGGCTTCTGTCATGATCCCCATTCACAGAGTGCCAGGCTATGCCAATTGGTCGCCACGGGGAGCAGTGCCCGCACCCCAGCCATGCATAATCTATCCCAACAATGCGGCCGAGGGCACCAAATGTAACATTTCCAAATCTGCAGAAGCTAAGTGGGACGATGCAGAGTCAAGAGAATATCCTCAAGCCAAATGAGACGGGAACAGCACAGTGGAATAACACGGAAAAAAGGATTATTTGGCAACAGCAAGTGGTTAAGAAATGTTGCTCAGCGGGTGAGGCAGCATCTATGGAGAGAAGGAATAGGCGACGTTTTCGATCGAGATCCTTCTTCAGACTGATATCGGGGGATCGGGAAAAAGAAAGGAAGAGACGGAGACAGTAGGCTTGTGGGAGAGCTGGGAAGGGGAGGGAAAGGAGGGAAGACTTCAAAGAAGACCGATCAATGAAGGGTCCCAACCCAAAATGGCACATCCATAATCTCCAGAGATGCTGCCTGACCTGTTAAATGATTCCAGCACTTTCTTTGGTTGGTCGATGTGTGGTGGAATCTAGGGGATGTTGATTCAATGTGGGGAGAATAAAAATTGTGGTTAGTTAGGATTAGTGTTAATGACCGGTTGAAGGTCGGTGCGGACTCGGTGGGCCAAAGAGCCTGCTTCCCAGCTGTATCTGTAGATTATATGATGCTACAAGTCTTTTCTTATGTACACAGGATGCTCAAAAAGTCTAAAAATATTCAAACGGAAAATGCAATGCTAACCATCAAAAGAATCATTGGCAGATCACTTAATATAAGATTAGTCAGTATATGAGAAGAAACTAATAACGTTACGCCAAAAATTGGCTTTGACAATTAAATTATTTCAATTTTACATAAGATAAAACTCAAAGCTTGCTGTGACTTCCATTTCAGTTTGTTTCTTGTATCATTTCATGTTTATTTTTAGCCATGCAAGCCATCTGACTAAATGCAGCTCGTCATTCACGTTTGGCTCTATTGTTAATAATGAAGCATGAGGGGGCAGGCAATTGATGATAACATGAGGAAGGAAAGAATGGAAAGAGGGCTGTGAAGGGGCTGTCCCACTGCGGCGACCTAATTGGCGAGTTTAGAAGAGTTTAGGAGAGTTTAAAAAAAATGTCATGTTGAAGACCTCCTTCGACTATGTGGAAGACTAGCTTTGACTAGCTTCAACTAGCTTCGGGAAAATTGGACACCGAATAGTGGAGAGTGAAGACGACCTCCTTCGATCTCCTTCAACCTCCCTTTGACTATGTTGAAGACTATCTACGACTACCTTCGACTACCCTCGATTACCTACGACTAACATGCCGACCTACTACAACCTACTTCGACTAAACCTACGAGTAAAAAAAGTATCGATTTTTTCCATGGCGACCTTTTTTTACTCGCGGGCATTTTTCAACATGAAAAATACGCCGCGACCTAGCTGAGGCCTAGAGTACGCTCTCGAGGATGAAGGAGAGTTACAAAGACCTCCTGGGACCTCGTGTCGACCATGCTGCGAGTATGAGTCGAGGGCAAACTCGTCTGATCTCGCGGATTAGGTCGCCGCAGTGGGACAGCCCCTTGAGCGTTAGGAGAGATATGAAGAGGGTATCTCATGATTTTATATACTTCATTCAAGTCTCCCCACAATCTCTGGCATTCCAGAGAATACAATCCAAGTCTGACCAACATCTCTCTGTAGTAATACCTCCCTAACCAAGCAACATTGTGACAAAACCTCCCCTGCACCCTTTCTAAAGCCTCTATATGCTTTCATGGGCTGACCAGAACTGCACACAAAACTGCAAATGCAGCCTAACCTAAGTCCTATAAAGACACATCATGGCTTCCTGACTGTTATACTCAACATCCTGGCCTATGAAAACAAACATACCATGTGCCCTCTTTACCACTCGACCTAGCTGTGTTACCACTTTCAGGGAGTTATGAAGTTGGACGTAAATCGCTCTGTACGTCAATGCGGTTAAGGGTCTTGCTATCAATTGTATATTTTCCTCTTTCTTTCAACCTCCCAAAGTGCAACACTTCACGCTTGCTCAGATTATACTCCATCTGCCATTTCTCCACTCATTTCTGCAGCTATATCCCACTGTATACTTGGACAGGCTTCCTCACAGCCCTTGACTCTAGCAATCTTACTAACCAACCCATAAATGTTTACGTCCAAGTAATTCATGTATGTCACAAACAGCAGAGGTAGCAGCGCAGATCCATGCGGAACTCAACTGGTCGCAGATGTACAGCCAGATTAATGCCACAACCCTCTGTCTTCTATCCATAAACCAGTTCTGAATCCATAGGACCAAGTGATTGTTAATCCCGTGGAGTATAATCTTCTTTATCAGCCTACAAAGGGGACTTTATCAATTCCTCAGTAAAATCCATATTGATACCATCCAACGCCCTACATTCACCTTGGTCACTGCCTCAAAAAGCTCGATCAAGTTAGTAGGACACGACATACAAAGCCATGCTGACTGTCCCTAATTAACCCATTGGCTTCCAAATGGGAGTAAATCCTATCTCAAAATATCCTCTCCAATGGCTTCCCTACCACTGATGTGAGGCTCACCGGCCTATATGTCCCTGAATTCCCTTCTTAAATAAAGGAACAACATTAGCTACTCCCCAGCCCTCTGGGAACTCAGCTGTGGCCAAGATCTTCGCCAAGGCTGGCTCAATCTCCTCCATTGCCTCTCTCAAATAACCTGGGATTAATCCCATCAGGCCCTGGGGATTTATACACCTTAATGCTCTTTGAGAGTCTTAACACCTCTTCCTTCTTGATCTCAAACTGCCCTTGTATATTAGTATTCTCCACATTAACCTCACTGTCCTCGATGTCCTTCTCCTTGGTGAAAACAGTTACTAATTACGCATTTACTACCTCGCCTATATCCCCAGATTCCACTCACACAATCTTTCCTTTATCCTTCAGCGATTCTACCCTTTCTCTTGTTTTTAATGTAGGTCTAAAAAGCTTTGAGATATTCTTTAAAATGCCATTTTGTGGCCCCTTTTAGCCCTTCTTATGGCCCACTTGAGTTCTTTCCTCCTTTCTTTCTATTCTTTAAAGTCCCAGACTGAATACTGACCATCAGATTGTGGCTTATTTCTGCGCTATAGTTTCTGGGTAATTTCACCACCTCACTTGTCCTGCCCTTCCTTTCAACCATGTCTCAGTGGCAACGGCAACATCAAATTCCCAAGTGTTAATCCATGCTCTCAGTTCATCTGCTGATGACTGAAGACTTCTTCCTCGAGGTATAACTAACAGGTATATGATGGAAGTGGCACTGAGAAGTGGATTCTCACTCACCCTCACACCCTTGGTTTCTCCAGGTCGACGGAGTCCACGAAAGCTGGACCTGGAAAATGGCGGCTGCACTGAAATTAAAGCTGAAAGACGTCAATGTGATTATAGTTGATTGGCTGATTCTGGCTCATCAGCATTATCCAACAGCAGTAAAGAACACTCGGATAGTGGGCCAGGACATAGCAGATTTATTAGATTGGCTGGAGGTAAGTTTATGAAACACAGATCTTCAAATGGTTTCATTTCCCCCAGTTATTGCTTGCTTTGGATTTGATGTTCTTCACGCTGCAGTCAAATCAATAAACAAGGTCCTTACTGAGTGATTCGAAAACTCAGCAGTGGGAAGTAGAACCAATAAATATTGTCCAATTAAAGACTAGAAAGTAGTGGCCCCAAAGTCCCTGAACAATTTATATGCTCAGAGGTTGGGGAAGCACAAAAAAGAAATAGGTCCAACCATGGTCAAGTCAATGAATTCAATTACTGGTTATTCAGGAGCTTTTCAATTTGATGCTCACCACCATTTCAAAGCACTGGAATCAGCCAGGCTACTGCTCAGATGAGGAAATCTGTCAGGCAATCAATAAAGACTTAAGGTTGGAGTCGACTTTATCGTGTCAATGGATCTTCAGTCCTGTGGGTTTCTGGTGGGATTCAAGCCTCCAGCTGATACAAATCATGGACAGCTCTATTAACTGTGGGGCAGAGAGGAATAAATTGATAACACAGGTCCCTAATGAAAGTGAAGGATCACACACAAATTTTAAAAGGTGTACCGAAGATAGACACAAAAAGCTGGTGTAACTCAGCGGGTCAGTCAACATCTCTCGAGAAAAGTGTGTCAACTGACTTCAAAGTGTTTCACAACCACCTTTCTCATCTTTCTTGGTTCTTTTGTCTTGTTTAATAAACTCTTTTGTATTCCTCTTAATTTTTCATTCTCTTTGTTTCTACACAATTTTCCTTGGATTATTCTTCCAGCATTTAGTCGCTTCCTTCATTTTTGAAGCATTTTTCTGCTTTGGATTCTGCTGGCATTTCATGGTTCCGCTTTCCCACTTCACTGCTATGTCTGATCCAGAACCCCCATCCCGGGGTGGGAGATTGCAACCTTCACGTGGTCCGCCCTGTTTCGACAAATGCAATCAACCCGGTGTGCACAATCAAATAAGATCAAATGGAACAAGTTGTCCTACAACTTTAGGCTGTGCACGCCATACGCAAGAAGAAGAAGAACCCCCACCCCCACCCACTGCAGCCAGACTCTCCCCTCTCTGTGGAATCACAGGGCTCATCGACCAACAGTCCAGGCTCAGTTGACTAAGTGGACTGCTCAACCAACTGCCATGGAGAAACATGCAGCTAACATTTCAGATTGATGGCACTGACTCATTAAGAGATACAGCACAGAAACAGGCCCTTCAGCCCACCAAATCCATGCGTACCATCAAATTATTTTTACACTCACTCTATCCTAATCCATTTTAGTCTCCCCCATATTAACAGCCTCCCACATTCCCATTCCTCCACTTTTTACCACTCTTTCAATATATTTGAACAACATTGAACAGGCACAATTCCTCCAGCAGCTCTACTTTTCTAGTTTAGTTTAGTTTAAATATACAGCATGGAAACAGGCACTTCGGGTCATTGAGTCCACACCAACAAATGATCACCCAGTCTGGAAAAAAGTCTCGACCTGAAGCGTGACCAGTCTAAAGAAGAGTCTCAACCCGAAACGTCACCTATTCCTTCTTTCCAGAGATGCTGCCTGTCCCGCTGAGTTACTCCAGCTTTTTGTGTCTATACCCGTTCACACTAGTTCTATGTCACCCCAGTATCACATCCTACAAATTAGGGGCAATTTAGAGAAGCCAATTAACCTACAATCCTGCACGTCTTTGGATTGTGGGAGGAAACCGGAGCACCCGGAGAAACCCTGTACAAACTCCATACATGTAGTCAGGTTCGAACCCAGGTCTCTGGCGCTGTAATGCAGCAACTCCACCGATGTGCCACTGTGCCGTCCTGTTACAGATTCCATCTCCTGCAGTCTCTTGTGTCTCCAGACTATTATCACTTTTAAATTTAAAACACCATCAAATTAAAATACCATCATTCACTGGAAAAGTAAACATTCGTAAAGCCCAAGTTAGAGTTTGGATAATTATTTAACATACTGGAGATGGTAATATTCTGTTGCATCGCAGAAGCTGGTTAGAATGAGCAATCATTGTAAGAGGTTTGTTTAGAATGACCCTCGGAGTTGTAATTTACTCAAAACAGTTCCAATTAAATGTTAATTGAAGCAGAAGATCCTTGAAGCTCTCAGTTGCTCAACTCAGTTGCTTTACAGAGAGACACAGAGTTAAAGTTTCAGATTAATGAGCCTGCTGCCTGTTCCCTCTCCTCTCACCCTGCTTGAACCACAGCACATTCACATCCCCATGATCTTCAAGTCTTGCTGCACAGACTCTGGCCAACACACACTAGGCTAAATCAGCAGCAACAGCAGGGTGGCACGGTGGCGCAGCGGTAGAGCTGCTGCCTTACAGTGCCGGAGACTCGGGTTTGATCCTGACTACGGGTGCTTGTCTGCACGGAGTTTGTACGTTCCCCCGTGATCTTGCATGGGTTTTCTCCGAGATCTTACGGCTTCCTCCCACACTCCAAAGACATACAGGTTTGTGGGTAAATTGGATTGGTATCAATGTAAAATTGTCCCAGGTATGTACAGGATAGCGTTAGGGTGTGGGGACCGCTGGTCAGTGTGGACTCAGTGGGCCGAAAGTCCTGTTTCCACGCTGTATCTCTAAACTAGACTAAACCGATGGCTTCGTGCTGGCTCTTCCCTTGAAGCCAATGGATAGAGACTGCACGATTGGCAGGTGGAATGGAGTGCTGCGGGGGTGGGCCAGCGCCACTGATGGACTGAGGGTGTACTGCATCGTAACCTGCAACAATGCTACCTCATTGACGTTGCAGCATTCTTAATGAGGTTGGATTACTGCTGGTGACTCCTTTACAAAGTGGATGGCTGGTCATGCAACAGCTTCTGATCTAGATTTTCCCATGCGAAAGCAGACTATGACTTGCCTCGTATTGAACTCCTGAACCTACTGACCATGTACCTACACCACTCTGTACATGTGTGTACCCCAGTGTGGGATTCAGTTAAAAACCATTTGGGTGGTACTGGTTAAAATCTGGAAAAACAAAGTCAAATCTGGTTAGAGTGCAGAACTAAATCTTTTTTTTTTTTAACTGAGAGAGGGAATCTGTAAATAGTCTAAATGCTAAACGAAATTACTCGACCAAAAAAAGAATTTCCTGCCTGCAGCCAGGATTCTGCAGGGTCAGGTCAGGATCGTCAGAGAGCAGGTAGAGGGGAAAGAACAGATCAGACACAATGATGTGCCTTGCACCATGGAGTGTAGGTTAATGGGTACCTTCCAGCCACACATAGGTTCTTAACATAAAGCCTGCAGGGAATAGATAACTGGAGAGGCCAAGCCCTGTATCTTCTACTAATTTATTTAAAGTTCATTCTGCAGGCATGCTGATTTCAAATCTTTACAGAAATATTTAAAGCTTTTTTCCAGATTACATTTACCTTATTTCTGGTAGCAGACCATCTGTGGCTCAGAAAGAAGGATTCACATTCTCACTTGCCTGTTTCACACACTCATAGTGGCAGCTGCAAAGGGGGGCAGCAGCATAGGTCCTTGTTCTTGGGTTCCTCCCCTCCCACAACCGACCCTGCAGCCTCTCACACATTACCCATTGCATTAGCAATGATGAGCATTATAGGCAGAGTCCAGTCACCCTGGATCATTGATCTTACCCCTGCAGTCAAATTCCATCATTGCCACTGCGGCTTTGGATTCAGACTTTGAAGATACAGTGTGCAAACAGGCACTTCGGCCCATCGAGTCCGTTTCGACCAGCGATCACCCCATACACGAACACTAGGGACAATTTGCAGTAGCCAATTAACCTACAAACCTGCACATCGTTGGAGTGTGGGAGGAAACCGGAGCACCCGGATAAAACCCACATGGTCACAGGGAGAACATCCAAACTCCCGACAGACAGAACCTGTAGTCAGGATCGAACCCGGGTCTCTAACACTGCAAGGCAGCAACTCTACCAGTGTATCTCTGGCTCTGTCATTCGATCCTGACTATGGGTGCTGTCCGTACGGAGTTTACACGTTCTCCCTGTGACCGCGTGGGTTTTCTCCGGGTGCTCTGGTTTCCTCCCAATTCCAAAGGTCTGTTGGTCAATTGGCTTTGAGTAAATTGTCCCCAGTGTGTAGGATAGAACTAGTGTATGGGTGATTGCTGGGTGTGTACTCGCTGGTCCACAGGGACTGTTTCCACGCTGTATCTCTAAACAAAACTAAAGAATATGGATCGATGAACGAGCAGAAGGTTAGAGATAACCAGGCTTTGAGCAAGTTGGGAGGTGAGGAAAGGGGAAAGGTTGGTGTGTGATGTCACAGAAAGCAGGAGATATTAGCTGCCTGAAGGGATGATGATGGGACAAGTATGGAAGAAAAAAATGGGGAGAGAGGAGGTCAAATGGCAGGAGCTCAATCATTTTATGAAGTTACTTAACTTAAGTGTTGAGTCTGGAATGTGCCTCCTTAAAAGGATAATTTCCCTGAGTTTACGAACCTACTTGAGAAGGTTAGAGTTGAAGTGGGTTTGAAAATTCAAGTGACAATTGACAGGCTTGGAGTCAGATTGAATTTAGTCAACGGTATCGTGAAGCAGACCAAGAGGAGACCATGTTGCCCTGGGTGACGCCATCTCCATATCAAATGCTCGCTGAGAATCTAAATATACTGTAGTACATTGATTGGTTTCCCCTTATATTCCACATATGTGTGTACTGACACAAAGTGATCTACTGTCTTACACTCTAGTACTTAGTAGGGTTGCGTCAAATCCATACTATGATTGTCACTCAACTGTACACAAAAAAAAAGAATTTCATTGTACATAGATACACGTGACAATAAAGTACCATTCTTCAAAGAACATCCACCTTGTCAAACAGGATTTCTCTTTTACTATTTGAGAATGACAGGAACTGCAGATGCTGGAAGTTTGAAATAAAACTGGAATCACTCAGTAGGTCAGACAGCAGGTGAAGAGAGAGAAACAGAGTTAACCTTTCAGGTCCGACACCCTTCATGACCTGCTGAATTTTCAATACTTTCTGTTTAATTGCTTCTCACCGAACCACTCCATGCCACAGAGATGGATCAATTGGAGGAACCGGAAGCAGAGTGGGGGATGGGCTAGGGGGATGGGGAGCAGGGGGGGGGAGATGTTGCCATAGTAGCTGTGACATGTAGCATGGTAGGTTCAAGGTTCAAGGTTCAAGGTCTTTTATTGTCATGTGTACCAATTAAGGTTCAGTGATATCCCCAGTAGCTGGGGATCATATAGGAACATATAAAATTCTTAAGGGAATGGACAGGCAAGATGCAGGGAAAATGTTCCTGATGTTGGGGGAATCCTGAACCAGGGGTCACAGTTTAAGAATAAGGGGTAGGCCATTTAGGGCTGAGATGAGGGAAAACATTTTCACACAGAGAGTTGTGAATCTGTGGAATTCTCTGCCACAGAAGGCAGTGGAGACCAATTAACTGGATGTTTTCAAGAGAATTAGATATAGTTCTTAGGGCTAACGGAATCAAGGGATTATGGGGAGAAAGCAGGAACGGGGTACTGATTTTGGATGATCAGCCATGATTATATTGAATGGCGGTGCTGGCTCATAGGGCTGAATGGCCTACTCCTGCACCTATTTTCTATGTTTCTATGACAGTGAGTGAATGTTGTTCTATGACCAATCCCTGGACGTGGAGATAAGGAGGTTGCAGAAGGACAGGCTCAGAGATAGACCGTGAGAGGGGAAGAGTGAGCTAAACTGATGGCATTTCCAATTCCGTTGTGAGCGAGAAATGTGACAACATGTCATCAGGATTGTATCAACGAGAGGCATGGGAGAGAGTCTGAGTCAAGCTGAAAGAAAGAACTTCCTGCATTTATCCCATGGACAGAGGCAAAACCAGGACCATCTGGTCCTCTTTTGGGATTTATTCACAAGCTTAAATACCTATTGAATACACAGGGTTGGGCAAAACCTTTCGGGGGAGTTCTCGGCACCCGATGGCGCAAACTGGGGTAACTAGCTTTGCCACCTACTGGTACATGTTGGAACTACGGTCATCCTCAGATACCAGAATAATTCTCAACCTATCTCCTTCGCTCCATAGATGCTGCTGCACCTGCTGAGTTTCTCCAGCACTTTTGTGTACCTTCGATTTTCCAGCATCTGCAGTTCCTTCTTAAACAAATAATTCTCAACCATAGAGGTACAGCATGGAAACAAGCCATTTGTCCCAACTCAGTAGACCATACAATGGGCACCTTCCCATAATGGTCCCATCCCAACAGTGAATCTCGGGGAGTACATTCCAGATACTTACCCCACTCTCAGTGAAGAATAGTCCCTCTCCGAACCCATCTAATTCTCTTTCCCTAAATCCACGCCCTCTACTTTCATCTGGCTCCAGAACAGAGAACAGTACAGCACAGGAACAGGCCCTTCGGCCCACAATGTATGTGTCGAAAATGGCACACCAACTCTTACCTACCTGCCTGGACATATTACACATCCCTCCATTCCCTGCATATCCATTTGCTTATCCAAAAGTCTCTTAAAAGCCACTAACATACCTGCCTCAACCATCACCACTGATAGCGCATTCCAGGCACTCGTCATCCACTGTGTAAAAAAAACATCTCCTTTAAACTTTGCCCTTCTCTCCTTAAAGCTATGCCCCCTAGTATTTAATATTTCCATCCTGGGGAAAAAGTTGACTGTCTACGCCTCTCATAATTTTAATACCTCCATCATGCCCCATCCTAACCTCATCCATCCCAGGGAGAACAGACCTGGCTTCACCAGAGTCTCCTCATAACTGATGTGTTCCTTCTGGACAACATCCTGATCAATCTCCTCTGAATCCTTTCCAGAGTGATCACCTCCTCCCAAATCATGGGGTCCAGAACTGCACATGGTTATAAAGTTGGCCCATAACCGCCTTACTTCTATACTTGATGTCTTAACTAATGAAGGCCATTATCATGTATGCTTCCTAAACACATTATCGACCTGCATTGCCACTTTCAAGATTCTATTGACTTGTATTCCAAGGCCCCTCTGTTACTCAATGCCTTCCAAAGCCCTATCATTCATGTCCTAGCATGACACATCACATTTGCCTGGATTAAATTCCATCCACCATTTTTCAGCCCATTTCACCATCAATATAAGGTTATGAGGTGATAAGTGATAGGAGTAGAATTAGGCCATTCGGCCCATCAAGTCTACTCCGCCATTCAATCATGGCTGATTTATCGCTCTCTCTCCTAACCCCATTCTCCTCCTTCTCCCCATAAACTCTGACACCTGTACTAATCAAAAATGTATCTATCTCTGCCTTAAAGATATCCACTGACTTGGCCTCCACAGCCTTCTGTGGCCTAGAATTCCACAGATTCACCACCCTCTGACTAAAGACATTTCTCGTCATCTCCTTCCAAAAAGAATGTCCTTTAATTCTGAGGCTATGACCTCTAGTCCTAAACTCTCCCACTAGTGGAAACATCCTCCCCACATCCACTCTAACCAAGCCTTTCACTATTCTGAATGTTTCAATGAGGTTCCCCCTCATTCTTCTAAACTCCAGCGAGTACAGGCCCAGTGCCGACAAACGGTCATCATAGGTTAACCTGCTCATTCCTGGGATCAGGAATATCTCCCTGCAGCCTAAGACTTCTCTCCGCACTATCAACAACTCTGCTAATCTTAGCATCTTCTGCAAACTTTCTGATCACGTCTCCCACATCCACAACCAAGTCATTCATATATATCACAGACAGCAAGTGGCCCAGCATCAATCCTTGTTGGACAAGGAGTTATAATGTGGGACACAGCAGTCAATTCAGATAAACGTGAGGTGTTCAGTTTTGGTAGGACAAACCAGGGCAGGACTTACACAGTAAATGGCAGGGCATTGGGAGTGCTGTAGAACAGAGAGTCCTTGGGATGCTTGTACCCAGTTGCCTGAAATTGACAATACGGGTAGACAGGGTGGCGAGGAAGGTGTTTGGCATCCTTGCTTCATTGGTCATGGTATTGAGCTCATGAGTTACAACTGTAGAAGACATTGATAAGACCACATCTGGAGTACTGTGTACACTTATGGTCACTCTGTTAAATCTGAGTCCATGGAGAAATTTGCAAAAGAGGACTTGCAATGGAAAATGAGGGTCAGTGGAAGCAGAGGGAGAGGAGGGGGGGATGGAGAAAACCTGGCAGAGCAGTGGAGTTCTGAGGAACGTGTGCAGTCGAGCAGGGTGGGAACCACAAAGTATTGGAGTGTTGAGTGTGGAGTTCAACTGTAGATAATAGACCCTGGAGCTTGGAAGAGGGAAGCAAGACACAGGATAAGTAACTGAGCCTAAAATTTACCTCAGGGTAAAACAGAACTCAAAGAGGATACATATCACGCAAGACAAAAGCAGGATTGTTGGCACAAGTTGAATGGCCCATTATCAGATTAGTGCGTGATCCAAATTTACACTTTCTAGCAGCAGGGCTTTATAATCTTCAGGGTTGCATTGCATATTTTACCAAAGCTGGGTCACTGAATTCGTAAGCTTTTTCGAACTTCAGTTGGAATTTGGTCAAGTAGATGATATAAATTTCGCAAAGCAAAATGGAGCAGGTCAGTGTAACAATGAGGGCAGGCTGTTGTTTCACCCAAGCACCACTTCAATTTAAATAGAAAAAATGTACGCTACACTGTTCCAACACTTTTCTGATGTCTGGCACGTCTAGGCTCAGGAATATTAGGCAGCAATCTATTGGAAAACCTTAGCAAGGGAAAATTCTCTGTACTGCTACCAAACTGACCCGAAGATGTCTTGCATACTGCACCTGAGTCAATCAGCAGCAGTGTTCACCCACAACAAATGATACATCATTATGCTTTTCAGATTTAATCATGTAAATAAATTGTTTTAGTCTGATCTAAAATGCATTTCAAAGATTAATTCAATTGGCACAATTTAAAAAAATTACATTTTTATTCCACTTTACGCAACCACAGGACATCCTGAGGCAGTTTATCTTTAAAGTGCCCTGGGAGTGCAATTAACAGTTGTGATGTAGGAGACACCAGACATTTCGTCCACAGCAGGTAATGATGAGATGTGTGTGGAACATCTGCTTAAATGATCATCGTGTTAATTTACAAATAGAGTATTTCATCTTTTGATCAAGAGCAACTAATTTGAGCTGAGACACATCTGCCTACTCACATTCCCCGAGTCGTTATTTACTGATGATTAGTGGCAGTACAGAGCAGCGTTTGCGTGAGATGTTTGAAGATTGCAAGGATGCCTCTGCTCATGGCCTGAATCTTCCCCGTTCTCAGGAGTTTTTTCAGGTGCCAAAAGGAAAGGTTCATCTCATTGGATACAGTCTCGGAGCTCATGTTTCGGGATTTGCTGGAAGCTATATCACCGGGCCAACCAAAATTGGGAGAATAACAGGTAACGTGGAAAATGCAAAGAATGGAAAAGGATTCATGAGATTTTCTCATGAGGGAAATACACATATTCAAAGACAACACTCTTCAGATTGTTAATATATACTACATTTTGTTGATCAGCACTGCTAACAACCCATCAATGCTTTTAAAAGATTTTTAGATCAATGTATCTGAAATAAAGTAAATTCATCTGATGACCAGTACAAATCAGGTCAGTCCATGAAGTTAATTGTGTTTTCCCTGTGTACTTAATGGCTAAAATTCAGCTTATAGACTGATTTACCTGAAATGCTTACCGAAAATGTACATGAGGTTGTGTTAGTTATTTCTAAGTCATATCTAAATGCATTCAGTGTTTAAGTTTGCCTTGTCACTGTTTCTTCACCTATATATTGGGAGAAAATCTGCACAATATGAATGTACAAGGAGTCCCTGGTTAATGTAAAGGTTCAGATCCTGAGAATGATCCGTAAACTGATTTTTCCATGTCATGCAGGTCAGCAAATAGGGTGATCGGCGAGAGGGACTTTGGTGCACGTTGTGATGTGGACAGCAGGGTTTTGGTTTATCTTTGATCATAGCGCAATGCTGTGTTTTATACTATATTTAATGATATAAAAAGTCCCTGGATGTAGACATCTACTGTCATTCTGTTCTTTAGTGCATTAACAAAAATACTTGTTACTAAAATTATTATTTAAGAAAGAACTGCAGATGCTGGAAAAATCGAAGGTAGACAAAAATGCTGGAGAAACTCAGCGGGTGAGGCAGCAGCTATGGAGCGAAGGAATAGGTGACGTTCCGGGCAGAGACCCTTCTTCAGACTGATGTGGGGGTTGGGGGAAGAAGAAAGGAAGAGGCTGTGGGAGATCTGGGAAGGGGAGTGGAAGGAGGGAGAAAGCAGGACTACCAGAAATTGGAGAAGTCAATGTTCATACCGCTGGGGTGTAAACTACCCAAGCAAAATATGAGATGCTGCTCCTCCAATTTGTGGTGGGACTCACTCTGTCCATGGACGAGGCCCTCCACCCCCACATCAGTCTGAAGAAGGGTCTCAACCTGAAACGTCACCTATTCCTTCGCTCCATAGATGCTGCCTCACCCGCTGAGTTTCTCCAGCATTTTTGTCTACTGAAATTAATATGGTAGATTTCTACAAGCCCACCCAATGATTCACTAACCAAACCAGTTTCCATGAAAAATTCGCCAGATTAAATAGTATTGAGAAATGGAAATGATCAGAATAAAACTGCCCCATTTTGCTGAATAACATTCATTTGTTAACTATATAGCCACCCATAACATATCGCTCTGCATAAGCTTCCTATAATTTCACCATTTCATCGAATGAAAGAATGAAGAAGGGTCTCAACCTGAAACATCATCCATTCCTTCTCTCCAGAGATGGTGCCTGTCCCGTAGAGTTGCTCCAGCTCTTTGTGTCTATCTCCAGTTTAAACCAGCATCTGCAGTTCCTTCTTACACATTTCATCGAATATCTCTTCAGCCCAGCATGACCAGATTCAGGCTCAGATCAGTTTACGGATGTGTACACAGAGTGCAATGAAATTCCTTAATTGCATGAAGCTCACATAGTAAATAGTACACAGGAAATATAGATACAACAATAGATGCAAGACAAATGCAAAACAGCAGTGGAAAAAATATTAGCGTCCAACAATGGAATAACCGATTGAGGTAGAGTAAAGAGTAAAAGTTGCTGGTCAAGAGGTCCAGAAGCCAGTTGCAGATGGAGGCCCTGAGTTGCAGAGTTTACTTGGAATTATGATGTTGAAGGGTGTGCTGTAGACGATGAATCGCATCCTGAATATGCGCTCTTGATGTCTTAACACATGTGAAGGTGAAGATGTCAGAATGTAAATAAGCAGAATTTTTTTTGGTTTCATGTTTAACCAAATTTGACAGAAATGGTGCAAGAGTTGTCCCATCCAGTCAGTGTTAGCCATTGTGGCCAATCAGACCACCTTGGAGAAAAAGAGAAAATCTGAAAGGAATACTGAAAATGTTGACAGTGGTCAGAATGCCAATCAAATCTTCAATAAAAAAAAGTTAGTTCCACTTCATATGCGGAATCTGCATTAGACTCAAAAGGGGCACTCCACTCTACATTGTTAGGTCATTCATCCTTGGAAATATAAGGTTACAAGGAAAAGGCAGGAGAATGGGGTTGAGAATGGAAAATAGATTAGCCATGATCGAATGGCGGAGCAGACGATGGGCTGAATGGCTTGATTCTTCTATTTCTTATGGTCTTACAAAGGGAGCAGGGTAATTTCTCCAGAATAAGCAAAGAGTGAACGAAAGTTACACATAAATTACATGCACAAAATGAGTCTCAGGCAGTTACAGCAGAGAGCTCTCCACGCTTGATTTACAGGGAAATTACCCGATCACCACCATTCTGCCTGACAACAGCACTTACTAAATCCTTCTCCTAAATCTGGTGCCTTTAATTCATTACTAAAGGCATTAGTACAATCACACCACCTCTACGCACAGAATGCACAGGAAGGGCAAATGGTAGTCCACTTAAAGAATCCAAGGACAAAGAGAAAGGCCATTCAGACATTACACCCATGCTAGCTCTTTGAAAGGTCTAACCAATTAGTCCCAGTTGCATTCCTTCATGGTGAATTTGCTATGTTGTTTTTCTCCTTCACTTATTTCTCTAACTCCCTCTTTGAAAGATATCATTGAATTGGCTTCTAACTTTGATTTCCTGAAATTCAGAAAATGATAGCCTTTCAGTCAAAATAAATTTCACCTCTGGAGTGATGTGCAGAAGCGTAGATTGGAATCCTGTAAAGAGCCATCTGTGGACAACCAGCAAATCTCGCTGCTTTATCACACACTGCTGCTGTTTTATGCATACCGAACCTTTATATGCTGCAAATTACATCAATCACGTCGCACTACATGTTGTGACTGAAAACAATCGCAATGAAAAATGTTCCCATAGTAACAGCAGTGTGACCTACGAAAAGAAACCTTAAACTAATTAAAATTCATACCCACGACAACAGTGACAGAAGCAATGATTTTGTTTGCTGCTGGTATCACCTGTTGTCATTTTGTGTGCACATTCATTACACTTCCTGACCTGTTCAAGGCTTTCTTTCATTTCTTTTCTATAAACAGAAAACAGATGGGGAACCAACGGGATGGGTGCATATCCAATTACTAGATTTTGTATCCACATCGGTTTGACAATGTTCATTCATATTTTCAGTGTCAAAGCAAATAGCCCTACAATATGCACACTTTGTGCAGTTAAATCTGTTTTGTTAAACAGTAAATGCATCTTAAATCCTTTGGCTCTTCACCTCTTAACTCTTATCCATTTTTCTCTGCTTCACTAAAGGCTACAAGGTAAAAAGGATGCAGGGTGGCGCAGCAGTAGAGTTGCTGCCTTACAGCACCAGAGACCCGGGTTTGATTCCGACTATGGATACTATCTGTACAGAGTTCTCCCCGTGATTGTTAAGGGCTTGGACACGCTAGAGGCAGGAAACATGTTCCCGATGTTGGGGGAGTCCAGAACCAGGGACCACAGTTTAAGAATAAGGAGTAAGCCATTTAGAACGGAGACGAGGAAACACTTTTTCTCACAGAGAGTGGTGAGTCTGTGGAATTCTCTGCCTCTGAGGGCGGTGGAGGCCGGTTCTCTGGATGCTTTCAAGAGAGAGCTAGATAGGGCTCTTAAAAATAGCGGAGTCAGGGGATATGGGGAGAAGGCAGGAACGGGGTACTGATTGGGGATGATCAGCCATGATCACATTGAATGGCGGTGCTGGCTCGAAGGGCCAAATGGCCTACTCCTGCACCTATTGTCTATTGTCTATTGACTGCATGGGTTTTGTCCGGGAGCTCTGGGTTCCTCCCACATTCCAAAGAAGTACAGGTTTGTAGGTTGATTGGCTTTGGTGAGAATTGTAAATTGTCCCTGGTGTGAAGAATAGTGCTAGTGTATGGGAATCGCTGGCTGGTGTGGACTTAGAGGGCTGAAATGGCCTCCTTCCATGGTGTATCTCTAAACTAAACTAAAAATAAAAGGAATGAAGACAGCGTAAAGCACAAGAATTTTCCCTTTCCCCACCACCCCCAGCCACAACTAGATGAACAAGCCTTGATGTCAAAGATTCCAAATCCTTCAATTGCCTGGCTGCTTTTGCCCTAAATTGGAAAAGCAGACATTCGAAAAGAAGTGAGATTAAAAGGTAGATCTTTATTTGACAATCCAACACTCCAATCTCTAGGCTCTTGAGAAATTCAAAAGATGTCCAGTGTAGCAGTCTGGCCAACTAATGACAGTATTGTTACCTCAGCACCTCTAACTTGTCACACCAGTGGTACCATCTGATTCACAATAAGAACTGGTCTTCAGACTGTCTGAAGAAGTGTTTCAACCTGAAACATCACCTGTTCCTTTTCTCCATCGATGCTGCCTGACCCATTGAGTTGCTCCAGCACTTTGTGTCTCTCTCTCATGGACTACCAACCTGGCTCCATATCGTAGAGTCATTCAGCAGGGATGCAGACACATCAGCTCAACTTGTCCACGCTTGTCCAACTGGGCCAAGATGTTAATCCCATTTGTTTACATTTGGCCCATATCCATCTAAACATTTCCTATCCATGTACCAGTCTTTTAAATGGTGGTCATAGTACCCGCATCAACTAATTCCTCTGGCAGTTCATTCCATATATCCACCATCCTCTAAGTGAAGGAGTTGTCTTTCCAACTGGGAATTCCACAGAGTAGAAAATGCTGTGCCTTCTACCACAGCCCATCTCAACCTTGTACAAAGTATTAATACATTGTAACTAAACAATTAACAGTTACTAATGTGGATTTAGATATATTATGGCAAGCATTCTGAATTAGGATCATTATTCAAATTTATGTCTTTAAAGCTTTTTATTATAAAGTCTGAAGAAGGGTCTCGACCCGAAACGTCACCCATTGCTTCTCTCCAGAGATGCTGCCTGTCCCGCTGAATTACTCCAGCTTTTTGTGTCTACCTTTTTTATTATAAAATGTATAAATACAGTTTGGCTTCAATTTATTTAACAGTAAAAATAGTGAAAGCTGTCTTAGGAAAACAATATCAAAATGTTTGACTGATGCTTCAAAGTTTTAATGTGGGACATTTGTGACCAAGTACAAACTCAAAACCATATTTCAATGTCCATGTACATACAATTTCTGTACTGTTTTTTTGGCTCAAATCCCACACTGGAAATTGAGGCACAGAATATACAGATACCTGTGTGGGGCATCAAGAGAAAGCTGCACTCTTATACCAAATATTTATTCTCAAATCAATACTTTGAATCTTATGATCAAATTATCTACTTTGTGGCTTTATGAGACATCTTGATCTGAGATATTGTCTATTTCACAATTGATGATGGATCTTGCTGTGCCCCATCTCAACATGATCACATGGGGCCCGTTAAGTGTTTTGGCCCGTCTTGATGTCATGAAATGAGAGCATTACATTGTTTTTTGACTAAGAATATATTCCCTTCATTGCTTACTCCACAGGTCTTGACCCTGCTGGACCCCTGTTTGAAGGCATGTCATCAACAGAACGTCTATCTCCTGACGATGCAAGCTTCGTCGATGCTCTCCACACCTTCACACAGGAGCACATGGGCCTGAGTGTTGGAATCAACCAACCTGTGGCCCACTATGACTTCTATCCGAACGGTGGCACCTTCCAACCTGGCTGCCACATCACGCACGTGTACAGTCACATCGCAATGTACGGGATTCTAGGTAGGCTTTACTTTGACCAAAGTTACATTCTTTCACATTGACAGCAAAATATTTATATTTACAGTCATCCTATTAATTTCAGGATTAAAGCCAACAGGCAGGAAAACTTTAATCAGATGCAATAGCAAGCATGCGTTTCTTTATAATTACTCTGCACTCCTAATTATGGGGGCCATTTGCTGCTTAAATAGCATCGCGAGTTGGTCGATGATTGCTTCTGTTCCTGCATTGTCTGACTTCACAGCTATTGTGGCATCATACATCATCTCCGCAGAAAAGATGACAATTACAATTGTACTAACTTCACAGTGTTCTGGAGATTATTATATCAATTGTTCATTCTTTCATGATCTCTTAGGTATCACTGAAACAGTGAAGTGTGCACATGAGAGATCAGTACATTTGTTCATTGATTCTTTGCTGAATGAAGACAAGCAAAGTATTGCATATTGGTGCAATGACCTGAGCACATTTAACAAAGGAATCTGTCTAAGCTGCAGGAAGAATCGATGCAACACACTGGGCTACAATATTAAAAAGGTCCGGACACAAAGAAGCAAAAAAATGTTTCTGAATACTCGTGCTAACATGCCATATAAAGGTGAGCTTTCTCATTGTTTCCATCGTTTACCTATTGGAAAAAATATATATATATTAAAATGGATACCGTTCAGAATTAGTACCTATAATCTTAGCTGGTGAGTAGTGAGGCTCTGCAATTACCCTCAGTTCATACGTTTAGTTTGGTTTAGAGATACCGTGTGGAAGCAGGCCATTCAGCACACAGGGTCCGTGCCGACCCATGCACTGGTTCTATCCTAGACACTACGGACAATTTTACAGAAGCCAATTAACCTACAAACATGCACATCTCTCGAACGTGGGAGGAAACCAGAGCACCTGGAGGAAACGCATGTGGTCACAGGTAAAATGTACAAACTCCATACAGATAGCACCCGTCGTCAGAATTGAACCCGGGTCTCTGGCTTTGCAAGGCAATAACTCTACCACTGTGCCATAGTAAAATGGGGCTGGGTTTCCCAATTATAACAGATCCCTTATTATATCTGATGATAAGTTAAGTTTGGTGAAAACTTGTCCCACTTCCACTCAAGAACAGAGTGGAAGTGGGACAAGTCTGGCTTTATCTTGTGCTCTGTTGACAAGTCTTTCATTTAAATGAACCTTTGCAATAATTGACATCCTCAGGAAAGTGGAGAAGAAATTTGGAGTCGAAAGAAATCACTGAGGTTATTAGCTTTTTGAATTGTGCAACATTATAATAAAATTATCAACTGACTATATCATTTTGCAGTCTATCATTACCAAGTCAAGATTCACTTCATCAACCAGACAGAACACCCTAACTTGGAACCATTTCTCAAGGTATCCTTATATGGAACAGAAGGTGACACTGAAAATGTACCTATCAAATTGTGAGTACTGTACTTTTGTGACATAGAAGCAATGGAATACAATGTTTTCATTTTAATTAATTCTGCAAGGCACAATAGCATGGATCAAACTGGCAGCTGTATGGTTTTTAAAGGCAGAAAGTCTCAAAACGTTACATCTCGCAGGGGTTAGGATAAGGGTGGACAGGATCAAAGAGGGTCATGTGGAGGAAGGAACTGCAGATGCTGGTTCAAACCGAAGATAGACACAAAATGCTGGAGTAACTCAGCGGGACAGGCAACATCTCTGGAGAGAAGGAATCGGTGATGTTTCGGGTCTCTCCAGGGATACTGCCTGTGCCGCTGAGTTACTGCAACATTTTATGTCTATCTTCAAATAGGCTTGTAATTTTCTAAAAATAGAAAAGTATAAATAAGGTTTTGGGTGTGGACATTTATCTTGCACCGTTAAGTCAAGCACTGCTCCCTTTCAATATCCGGAACATTTAGCCGTGTTCACCAAGAATACTGGCATGGTGGTAAGGGGAGAGATTTGGTCAACCAGTGATTAGGAGAAAGAACATCTCGTTGTGTGCACCTCTAATGTGTTGCTAATTTGTGCACAGTCACTTTTTAACTTTCTGAACACTGGAATCTGTTGACTTTTAAAGAGATGCTGGAAATACAATAGGATCCATTTGTCTGTTGACAGAAATGGTTGGAACAAAGGCAAGAATACATTTGGAATAAAAAGCTACTTGTATTCTAGTAATATCTGCATTTTATTTCTGTTCCACGTACACTGTGGAATTGAATTTCTGTATCATCTGATGATTGAAATACAAATAAATGCCTTTTCAGTATTCCCCGTTAACAGAGGAATTGAGAGCTTCATTAAGAGCTGCACTTTTCATGCACAAATATGAATGAAAGAGCAAAACATTCCTTAAATGTATCTATCATATTCAATCTCATGACGAAGACCACGAAGAAGGGTCTCGACCCGAAATGTCACCCATTCCTTCTCTCCAGAGATGCTGCCTGTCCCACTGTGTTACTCCAGCATTTTGTGTCTACCTTTGATTTAAACCAGCATCTGCAGTTTTCTCTCACATGCTAAGAATATATGCCCGATCTTCCAGTCTACCTTGTTGCGGCCCATGCACAATTTCTTTAGCTGCACTTTCTCTGCTGCTGTAACATTATATTCTGCAGTTTCCTCTCTCTTTTTGCACCACCTGTTTTGCTCATGCATAGTATGACCAGTCTGGATAGCACACAAAACAAAAGTCTTCATTGTATCTTGGTACACAAGATAAGTGGAACCTAGATATATCACTGCTTTCCCCAACTGTATCACTACATTCAGTCATTAGTACAATACAACTAAATGAGGTTCAAATAACAAACAAAAAAAAAGTGCCTAGAAATTATTTTAGTGATACTGGATTGCATATATACCACTGTGCCAGCCAAAACACCAAGCATCCTTGCACGTTTCTTTAAAAAAAAAATCATCTGAATGTCCATGGTTTAATGCCTCACGTGTAAAGCTACTGCCTCCATCTGTAGTACAGTGTTTACCATCCTAGATTACTTGCTCATTCCTTTGGACAATGGCTCACCGTGCCCAGCCTCCTGCATGATGTAGATACAGAAACTAAGCTTTGAACTGTTGGAAAGAATAAAACCTCCCAGGGCTCACAAGTACACATGCTTAAAGGTTCAGGGTAGACACAAAATGCTGCATTAACTCCGCGGGACAGGCAGCATCTCTGGAGAGAAGGAATGGGTGACGTTTCGGGTCGAGACCCTTCTTCAGACTGAACTAAGTCATTGAACTGAACGTCACCCATTCCTTCTCTCCAGAGATGCTGCCTGTCCCGCTGAGTTACTCCAGCATTTTGTGTCTACCTTCGATTTAAACCAGCATCTGCAGGTCTTTCCTACACTTAAAAGTTCAGGAATTGTTCGCTGTCTTTAACTTGCAAGAAAAGGTTACTGAAGGTCTGTTCTTTTGCTGATAAATCCACCGCTCAAGGCATTCCCTTTAATGGTGGGAACCCACAAATTTAGGAACAAGTTGTGGTATTCAAAGAGGCACTCAGAAATACCCACTGTTACTGCAGTGAGGATGTCACACCTCAATACGGAAGTTTCCTCATGAGCGATTATGACAGGGCAACAAACAGGCAAGAATCTTATCCAACTCAGAACACTCTCCAATTCTAGGTAACCTCTGACTCTCCCCCACCCCAACCTGGACTCGCACCTATTTCTCTCCTTCCTCAGGCTTCACAATTCACAACTCTTCAATCATTTTGCCCCACATCTTCAGTTTCTGTTTCTCTGGCCTATTTTGTCCATCCATCAGCGCATCATAAACCCCCTTGCCTGCATTCACTTATCACGTGTCATGCTTTGTCCTGCCCTCCTCTCTTCCAGCTTTCTTCCCACACCCTACAATCAGTCTGAAGGGCCTCAACCCAAAATTTCACCTATCCATGTTCTCCAGTGATACTGCTTGACACGCTGAGTTATTCAAGCACTGTGTGTGTTTTTTGTAAAACAGCATCGACAGTTCCTTGTTTCTACATCGGAACATCTTTGCTGGCCTCTTGTGTTGTGACAGAAGATGATCAAGGTACACTGCCTTGGCTTTAGGCATTTAGACAACCTGTAACTTTACCCTTGGGACTTACTGTTTAAAAAAAAAGGAGATCTACATTCTACATACATTTAACCAATCCCCTTCTACATTTGCTTGCGGATCTTATAACCATGGCATAAATTTCTGTATGTCCAGATAATAGTGGAAGTAAATGTAATAATCAACTGGATTATTTTTTAAGACCAAAAAATGAGTTACTTATTCCTCGTTTTACAACAGATGGGCTAATAATTGCTTTATTAATTGAAACTGCCCTAACTAGAAACTAAGACTATAATGTGGAAACTTTGGTTTTATTTCAGGTTTGAAAGCATCAAAACCAACAAAACCTACTCTTTTCTGATTCATACTGATGTTAACATTGGTGATTTAATGATGCTAAAGTTTAAGTGGGAAAACTCTGTTGCCTGGGTAAACCTTTTGAGGACTGTTCAAACATACTTCCCATGGGGCCAGAATAATATCAATCCGGAGCTTATTGTCAGAAAAATAAGAGTAAAAGCTGGAGAAACACAACATAAGTAAGTTATGAAAAATAGCTTGCATCCATTTGTCAGATTAATTTGATGTAATTTAATGAGTTTGAGTACAGTGAAATGCTTTTGTTGCCAGTTAGCGGAAAGAGAATACGCGATTACAATCAAGCTATCGGCCGTGTACAGATATATGTTGCTGTAGGAGTAGAGATTTAAAAGAGTGGAGCGATTGTAATGTGTGATTGCAGATCCATTTCTGTGACTAGTACATAAAGAGTGGCCTGGGTGGGGCGCCATCATGGATCTAATATGTAACCACATCATTCACTCAAATTCTTGAAATGACACCAACCCAAATTAGATCCAGCTATTTAAGTATATTACCAAGAATAAAATGTGCTTCTTTGGACCAGTGGAAAACCTAACCATTTTTATTTGACAGAAGTAGACATTAATAAAAGATTAGACTTTTCATTCACGTTCATTTGTATTTACATTCTATCTATGCATTTGGACATGGCCTGTTCTCCACACTGGTTCATGGACAAAGGGATTTTTTTTTATTGACACAACTCATTATTCATAGACCTATTTCAACTTTAAAAGTTTAAGACAAAAGGGCCAATCAATTTTCCAAATATTTACGTTAAACACCATGAATAATTAACCACTGATCAGAGCTATCCTGAACTGAATTTATATTGGTGTCTATATCACCGTTTAAAATGTCACATTGCTAACCAATGGTTTGGCATTTATTGACACCTAACGAGATACAAACACTAAAAACGAGCCTACTGTTACTTGCTGAAAGCTTGTGAAAAATGGTGCCTGTAAGGCTTTGCGAAGTATGATTTAAGAATCTATTTCGAGGGAGTGAACGTGCAGACTAGCATCTTACTAATAGATGAATCATCTTGACACATTTAAATATTCTGCATGTAGGGTTAAACAATTTGTTTTTATCAGACTTTTCTACACTCTAATTTGCCGAACAGCTGTATCTTAACTATAAGTCAATTTTCCTGTAGGCTATATTTTTTTGATTAACAATGCAAGATTATTAGCACAATGGAGGGGGGGCCTGGTCATTTAACCAATCGCAACAACCAAGTAGCTCGCACACTATTCAAAGTCAGGTGGGTGAGTGAAGATGAATACAATTAACGTCATTTTTAAAAATTCTTTCCAGAGTAACATTCTGTTCCTTAAACACCAACAACATGCACTTGCAACCAGCCCAAGAGAAAACGTTTGTTAGATGTATAGGTAACACAAGACGGCGCCACAGAAGACTGAAATGAAAAACTCGCTAAGCCAAAATCAAACCAGGATCCACAGAATTCATTCAAAATGCAGAAACGTTCTGGCCGACACATATCACCAAAAAAAAGTGTAAATATATGAACTATCACTGCAATAAAGGAATTTAACACATGGATTAAAACTAATTATTTGGATCAGTAAATACAACGTGGAAATAGCTTGATGTGACATTTATAGAAGGTGTACCGAGAAATAACATGAGTCTCATCGTCTGGAAGAGGTTTATTATGAACAAGTATACATCAATCAACTAAATTTCAATTAATATTATATTTTGAAAGATTTTATTTCCAAAGATGTGGAAGGGACAAATGTATTTCTAACTATTATGCAAGATTGTAAGTCTGGCTTATGAATGGTGAAACAAATTTAGTTTTGTTTTAAAGAACTGACACTATTAATGGCAGTAAATTCTCAACTCAGTAAGAGTCATGCCACAAAACAAAAAAAAGATTGACATTAAAAACTGTGGCAAAAATAAATATTTCTGGAATCAAGCATTTAAATGATTTTAATTCGTTTTAAGAGTATATTCTGATGTTTCACTTGGGAAAATACAAAAGGTAAATGTGAACACCATCCCCCTAATTTCCACAATGAGTTATAAATCGCATGCCTTTTATTTCTAAATGGTTTAAAAGACATTTAGATGGGTACTAGGAAAGATTTAGAGCAAGAGGTCAAACGTGAGCAGGTGGGACTAGTGTAGTTGGTCGGCATGGGAAAGTTGGGCCGAAGGGCCTGTTGCTGTATGACTGTGATCACGTGTTACTGTTCACAACCGCTCCAAATTTATGGCGGAAAATAAAAATTTAAGTTTTCTATTTGGTATGCTCAAAGACTGGTACAGACTGGTAGTAATTGTTTTCTAAACTGTTACAAAGTAGATACAATAGAGCTCAGCAGAATGAAACTCAGTGATTAATTCACTTATATTGCCAAATGCTATAGATGAATCAATAATTTGGTTAAAAGAACTCTTGTAAGATGTTCACACTTTTAAATCTTAGACAATTTATTGTATTACTCCAAAACATCATATCCCAGACACCTACAGAATTTATAATCTGTTTCGGCTGAATGCTTAACTTTAACAGCTACCAATAAAGAGAACACCAGACTTAATGGGAAATTTGACTGCGTTTAATGTACATCCAAAATCATTTTTGCTCCAGGCAACACACTGGACTTTATCCTTTGTCTTGTTGTGACAGTAAGATTGATGGGATCACATTTCAACCACAGTAATAGCTTTTAAGTCTCTCACTGATGTCCCATGACCCAGAACCACACCAACGGCATCAATAACTAATATAGGACAGGATTAAAATGCAGCCAGTGCTTCTCACTGAATTCCTTAATTAAAATCTGCTAAATGATAAGCCATTGCCTCTTGCTGATCCATTTTTCCTCTCCACGTATTTTCAAGCAGATACATTTGTCCCAAGTTTCCATATTAATTTTCAGAGTGAAATGGCCATAGATTTGTCTTGGATAAATGTCACCAGTTCTCTTTACAGTCTGAAAAAATGTAAATGTGCCCATCAGAGTCCTGGTACAGACAGTTATTATCATTTAAAGCAGGTGAAGGAAATGCTAAAATTAAATGTTTCACATCCCACACGCTGGGTTTCAGTTCTCTGCATCTGTAAAGATAGAAACCACCGACAATCTGGAGCAACGCAGGTTTCTTGCTTTTGTAGCACTTGAAGAGTCTGCAGTAACAGATGTCTCATTGCATTGATAATAGTCCAAGTGCTTTGTTCACACTGAAAATAATAGGTCAAAGGCAGACATCTGCCCAATTCCAATTTCCAGCAAATGATACAAATCCCATACTCCAAATCTAACCCAGTTGAGCACAACTCTTTTCCTAAGACAGGCTTCACGCTGAGAGAAAATCACATAGGGGTAAAATAGAAACTGCGATTATGTATATATTGCAACATAACATGAGTGAAACGCAGCGAAAAGGGAATTTGAACACACTACCGGAGGTGTACTCATCCTTCTGTTGTGTTGTAATGTAGATTGCAAGGACGTCTATCCACATCAGAAACACATATTGGTTGCAACAATTTCTACCTTAGACTAAGTACCAATCTTAAGAAAATTCTAATTGCAGTTACTGGTATTTCCAAACAGTTTAAGGGTAGATTATCTCGTGCCCACAACAGTGTTGTTCCCCTCTATAGTTGGGTCGAGTGTGATCCCGAATCAGCTGACATTGCCAGATTAAAAACACTACCGCGATTTTCACGAAGGATCTACAAGAACGTGTGGAAACACACAGCGCAAAACTTGCTGATAGTAAACAGACATTTACAATTCCCCAAAGATAGACACATAATGCTGGAGTAACTCAGCGGGTCAGGCAGCATCTCTAGAGAAATGGGGTAGGTGATATTTCGGGTCGAGACCCTTTTTCAGACTGACATTCAGAGAGAGGGAAACTCTTAGTTTTTGTGTCTATCTTTGGTGTAAAACAGCATCTGCAGTTCCTTCCTCTATAATTCCCCAATACGCAGAAATTTCTAATGGTGGCGAGGGAGGAAAAAAAATACACAAAAGGGATCCTGGTTTTGGCCACATGTCAGTCAATTGGCAATTTTCCAAGTCATTTAATGGGAAATACACCTTTCGTGCAAATCTATTGGAAGTTACAGCAGGAGAAAACATCAAATAATTAACTCCAATATTGTTTTTAGAGCCAGATTTTGTGAATGTTAGAATGTTATCTGCGACTTCATTATAAGGGAATGTTTTTGCACCATGAAATTTGGGTTGTCCACAGGATTATATTCAGGATAAAAGGAGCGCATTGTGTTAAATACTGTAATCAAAATGCCAAAATGTACCAACAAGTAGCTCATGGTCATACTTTGCGACATCTAAGGCATTGTAATTTTTAATAACATTCTATTACCATTAACTGGAACATCAACTTAGTCAGAGATGAATAAGGAACTTCCTTCGCAGTATTTAAACACAAATAAAATCTTCATTAACACATTTTTTCAACACGTTAATGCTGTAAGTATTATATATCATGGGGAGACACATACTTGGATTTTGCAATTAAGATTAAATTCAATAAGACATTCATTTGGTTGCTCGAGTCTATTCTTTATTAATGCATTTCAAGTACTTCAAAAACTTACATGTCTTTGCACAATACTTTCAGCAACTTTTAGTAAAAATTTGCTCAGTGAACAAAAAGATACTGTATAAAACACAGTGGGCAATAAAATATGACAGTAGTATTATTTATCGTTCAGGATTTGGAATTCCCATCAGGACCAATTTTGAAATGTATGCTCAGTGCTCATCTCCTGAAGGTTTTAAACCAAAGTAAACAGGACTCAGCAGTTAACTCCTGCATATGTCCTACCACAGGGTAATAAACAAAAAATAATTACAATGAAATGTCTAATACTCTAGATTTTATTTAAATGTGCTTTTCGTAAAGCCTCATCATTGTCTGAAACAACCCCACTTCCAGCCCACACAATGCAAAATGATGATTCCAAAGTAAAAAGAAACATTTCCAACTGTTAAGATCATTCAGGATTCAGCAGAATCGCACATTAATTGTTGGGTTTCCAATACAAAATTCTTTTCTAAATCATGTACAAAAAGTTGTATTTGAAAAATGTTCTTGACTACTGTACAAGTTTTTACTATTTAAAAGAAAATAGATCATGCTATTTTAGAGTTTGGCCTGCCTGCCAGACATCCAATTATTTTGGAATATGTCCAAGTAAACACTTTTTTTGAATTTATAATTTGCAGTTCAGCAGTTTCAATTCTTTGTAAATAGAAATATTTAAACTCCCTGTGAAGAGCTACTGCTCTTTGTAAAAGAGGAGCACCTGCTATTCAGTGGTTGCCCTTGTAATTATCAGAATTCACAGAAGTATGCATTTAAAAAAAATATAATCCCAAGTTTTAACACAAATTCCAAAATATAAAAATGATTTGTCACAATTCTTTCCACACTTCATAAAGCAAAAGCTGAAAATGTTATTCAGGCAAATATGCACCAATTTTCAGCAAAATTCAGAACACTCTAGCTGATTTAGTCCCTAAAATTAAATCAAATATTGTCAAACATTTACACTAACTTAACCATAATTTATTAAACACACAAATTACGACTATTACATCCCCAATCCAGAGCATTCATTCTATACCTGGACATCAAGAGTTGTCCTTCCCTGGTATCAGATGACATAATGGAGGCAATATAGATTGTAAATTTAAAGCCAGATTTCATTATTTTTTACTGTCTCACAGCCGCTATCAAGAGAGTGGTCTTTTAGATTATTCATGTCCTACATTATCCTGAGTATGGCAATTAAACAGCAATTATTTGTTATTTTAAATAGCAGAAATGTATGCATTACAGCTAAGCTTATAACAAGTTTCTGGCATACATCTTCAAGAAGATGTACGTGTATGAGTAAGTAGTACAGGCCAATGTTTGGAAAAACGATCTGTTAATTTATCAAATAAGTTCTTAAATTGCTGAGTTATTATACATAAAAGCTTGAAATTGGCCGCAATAATAGCAATTACCTATAACCGCAGGACTGTGCAATGAGAAAGATCACAAATGGCCAAGTGCAGAATAATCTTTTGCAACTTTGATGCCTCATCAACAAAATCTCTTTCCAAGCATGATTTAATAAAATCCAAAACATGATCTGATCATTAAGACTGGATTAGAAGGGACACTGAGGATTTAATTTTCTCCATTTTAAATTGGAGGCTGCATCCATCATAAGTAATCCAATTCCCTCTAATATTAGAACCTAAAACTTTCTATCAGGTTTGAGACAATGACAGGAACAGGTTTTCTTTGGAGCGAAATTTCCTGCTGTAGGCACTAGGAAGATCCAAGGCAAATGCTTCAGTTTAGCGTCTCATTTGGCCCATCTGATAGTTCTCTCTGGGTCTCTGGCGTGACTGTTGCATTGCCTGCTGTTGTTGTTGCTGCTGCCGTCTTCGCTTTAATGTGCCTGCAGGAGACAAACATATTTCAGACATGCTACAGCATTGATAGCACTACTCAAGTACATTCAAGAGCTACAATATAGAGTCTGAGTCATACAGCACAGAAACAGCTCCTTCAGCCCAAATCGTCCATGTTGACCAAGATGCTCCATCCAAGCTAGTTCTATTTGCCTGCATTTGGCCCATATCCCTCTCAACGATTCCTATCCATGTAGAAATATGGAACTGCAGATGCGGATTTTGTGTCCCAAAAGACACAAAGTGCTGGATCAGGCAGCGTCTCTGGAGAAAATGGATAAGTCAGTCTGAAGAAGGATCCTCCCCCATTTTCACCTATCCACGTTCTCCAGAGATGCTGTCCGACCTGCTGAGTTACTCCAACACTTTGTGCCCTTTCATATCCATGCACTTGTCCAAGTGGATTTTGAATACTTTTATAGATGCTTCCTCTACTACTTCCTCTGGCACTGCGTTCCATATTAAATCTAGCCTCTCTTGCATACACTATTTGGAATATCTGGCTCTAAAAATGCCACAAGGCACATGGGCACATGTTCCCAGAAGTGGAAACAAATAATTACAAACTTAATCGTCCACACAATAATCATATAAATTAAATCAGGGAGTTAGATTAGAATATTTACAACAGTTACACTCAGATATTTACAACATCAATGGGTTATGAACATTGAAACCATCTAAAAATCACACTTGGGTCTTCATATTATCCCTGCTCTAATACCATAATGAAATACTAATGCATTGCATTCTCAACTACTTAAATTCTGAACACTAATTTTAATTTACACTTACTTTATCATTAATTAAGAATTTATTAATACTTGATGACTATCTTATACTATATGGAATGCAAATAAAATGCTCCGTCTGGTGAAGGGATGGAGATAACAAACGAACACAATTTATGAGGTATTACTAGTATCAATTTATTAATACTGTGCCGGTATAGAATTTATAAAATTAAGACAATTAATTGTATACCTTCAAATTACCAGCCCAACTTGAATCAATAGAACCTCAATCATGTGAGCAAAACATAAATGTTTCCAGAATTTACACTTATGGCATCACTGATGTGGAATAGTCCCGATTTATGAAAAAATATATATTCTTTATAGCAAAGATGCCAAACATATTAGAAAGGGAAATTTAGTAATTAATTAAAATTAGAATTCAAGAACAATACCAATAGGAAACTTTCAATAACATGGTGTAGCACAATTTAGTTGGTCTTTGGCTTTGGATGGCAAGTAGCACCACAGTGCCATGCTACCCAAAATGAAGCAGAAAAGAGGTTTATATATATATCACCATGAGATGAAACTGGTGAAATAATCTACAGAATTTTAAGAATCAGAAACTGAAGCTCACATCATTTATACTTCTGGTCATGGTTCCTAAGATTATGTAAGTCTCTTTCAATAATCTTTGCAAAGCATTTGTAGAAAAGAAAATACTTGCATAAAACTTTAGATTAAAAATATATTATATGCTAGCAATTTTTTTTTCTCGTTTTTAGTTCTTAAAGATACAGTGTGGAAACAGCCCCTTCGGCCAACTGACGATTGCCCCTACACTAGCTCTATGTAATCTCAGTTTTGCATCCTACACACCAGGGGCATATTACAGAAGCCAATTAACCTACAAACCTGCACATCTTTGGAATGTGGGAGGAAATCGGAGCACACGGAGAAAACCAATGCGGTTACAGGGGGAACCCAAATCAGGATCGAACCTGGGTCTCTGGTGCTGCAAGGCAGCAACTCTACTGCTGTGTCACCATATAAATATAATATTTAAGTCGGTCAGAATTCACATCTTCATTTTGATGGATGTTTGAGGCCATTTTGTTCTCATGAAGAGATTTAAGCTTGCTCTCAAGAGAGTGAGATTTAGCTCTTAGGGCTAAAGGAATCAAGGGATATGGGGGGGAAAAGCAGGAACGGGGTACTGATTTTAGATGATCAGCCATGATCATATTGAATGGGCCGAATGGCCTACTCCTGCACCTATTTTTCTATGCTTCTATGTTTTCACAAGCCAGCCCTAGAATGAGCACTTAGGAGTAGCAGTTTGTTCCATCTTTGTTCTGATGGAAGACCCAGCAGGATCAATCCCGCCTTTACACAGAGTCTCAGCTTCTGTAGGCCATTTACATACCAGTGCGGAAAGCAGTCACGGAGAAGCTGGTGGGGATCTCATTGGGAAGCAGAATGAAAAGCATTGAACAAAAATAATAAAAATTAACAACAAATTCAACAGTTGCTCTAATAAGTGCATATAAATGTATAGCAGACTTGCTTAACGAGCGCTTCAAAAGAGCTCAAGCTTATATTCTAAACAAATATGTTAAATGACTGAAGTATAGGATTATAAATTCCAACTCCAAATAGATTTGGTCTCAACAAAAAATTAATTCACTTCACCTATAGCACATAACCGTCTATCAAGTTGGTGGAAGGGGATTTGTTCGTCTTTTGTTATAGGTTAAATAATTAATAAGTGCAGGAAAATTAGAGATTTATCTTGGTCTAGCAATTATTGGTGCAGATAATCTTTCAGTTAGGGCTGACGCCCTGTTAAATGGAAATATCAATGCAAGGCTGGTTTCAATTCGCTCTGCTTTAAATGCAAAATTTTGAAAACCATTCATCTAAACAAATCTACTCTTGCACAACTATTAAAACTTGCTTTACTCACCTGGAAGTGGTTTGGGAGGAGGCAGCTTTGGATTACTGCTCGGAGTATGCACACTACAGATTTTAATAAATCCTGCCATCAGCATAATGAGAGCAATTCCCATGAGCAGTACTGCCCACCAATGAGCCTAGAATTAAAACAAAAAAATCTGAATTTCTCCACCACCAAAATCATTAAGCAGGGTGAAATTATTTTATTAACTAAAAGATGAGGGATCACATTACATTTTACAGATGGAAACAACAGAATGGAGAAAATTACAGGCTCATGACAATAAAGCTGTACAAAATATGACCAAGATTGAAAACGTGAATGATATAAAATGCTCCAGAACTTTAATGATTTGGTCTACACCACCACTCATCCCCTCCCCAGCTCCTGTAACAGTGTAAGGCTTTTCCAAGTACAGTCGTTGGATTTGTTTCCTCTCAGCTTGACACCAGAAATGAAAGTGTTGAACACTCCACCATTTCCATGCCTAGATTATGCTCAGTTTCATGTAATTTTTACTTGCAGTTGAGCACTGTTACCCAGAACTCATGGATTTTAAGGATGTTTCTAGAGCTGCAGATCATTGGGCCAAAGGGCAAGTTCATTTAAAGATTTATTTTAAACTGAAGCTTAATTATCACATTTTATTATTCCTAGATTAATGATTTAATTATTATTTTAGAAGCATATGTTTAATGAAAATGCACATTTTGAGAAATAATTCCAGTGTTTTAGCCGATTTTCAAAGCTTGCATGATTGGAACAGGAAAAATGCAAGTTGTGTGGGGACTAACATATTATTATGAGCGGTTACAGACATAGGGAGCAGCATTTAAAAACAAATTACTATTTTATAATTGAGTCATTGATCCCAGAGCTTATGCAAGTCACCAGTGGCAGAAAACAAACATTTAGCAATCAAGTGAAGATTTTGAAATAGAGGCAGATGGTAGAATATATGCAAAATGAGTCTGAGTCACTACTTTCAGCACATTACAAAACAAGCCAGAGATCAGCTGCCCAATGTTCTAGGTTTATATTAATGAGGACAAAAGGGTAAGCAAGAACCAATGGCAAAATATCTGACTAGATATAATTTCTTTTCCCTTCATTTAGTTTCTTTATGAGTACATACAAAGTTATTCTTCAGTCCTTATCTTAAAATGATCTTTAGTTTAGTTTGGTTGATCTTTCCTCCAGCATTAAAATGGAATTAAATCTGTCATCATTTAGATAATCACAAAAAGCTGGAGCAACTCAGCGGGACAGGCAGCATCTCTGGAGGGAAGGAATGGGTGACGTTTCGGGTCGAGAACCTTTTTTAGACTGAAAGTCACGGGAAAGGGAAACGAGAGATATAGAAGATTTAGATAATCCAGGAGTTGTACCCTTTCCTCAGAAATCACTGCACTTTTTCCCTTCAACAGGAAGAGCCATCTATTCTACTGTAGGTTCAACCAAACAGGAGGAAAGCTCACCTAAGTGCATTGTTCATCATGTTGCAATATACCATATATATTTGGTATATATGGAAACGAAACACTAATGGGCCTGTCCCACTTACGCGACTTTTTCAGCGACTGCCGGTACCCGTCATAGGTATCCAGCGGTGACCAGAACAAGGTACAACTCTTTGGGCGACTACTCACGACCATACAGGCGACACCCCCCGCGACGTGTCGCCAGGGTGTCGCCTGTATGGTCGTGAGTCGTCTCCTCAGTCGCCCAAAGAGTCGTAGCGTCTTTCTGGTCGCCGCTGGATTTTCAACATGTTGAAAATTTTCGGCGACCTGGAACGACATATGACGGCTGCTGGCAGTCGCCGAAAAGGTCGCGCAAGTGGGACAGGCCCATTACATTTCTTAAACTGGAACATGTAAAAAAAGCTAGGTTATCTTTAACCAATATTTTTTTTAAAAATCCCAATAATGTGATAGCTAATAATTTATGGACAGAAACATGCAGTTTTCTTTAATGTGAAGATCAATTCAGAGATATCATTGAGCCACAAAGTACAGTTGCCAACTGTATTTCCTTGCTACAAAAGAAGCCAAATTGTACTCACCACAATCCATTCAGCGATATTTTCATAAAGCTCTGGATTAAAGATTGCTTTCTTTAGTCTGGCCAATGGACCATCTGCATCCACAAGTCTACATCTATTAAAGACATCACAGTAGCCTTTGAAATCATTACAGGGTGAACCAGGCTGTAGCGAGATGGTGGTGTAATTAAAGTGTTTCTGCCATATCGGCGATCCAGTGCTTGCGCATGTTGATGGAGTGTCTGCAAAAAGGACATTAGGGTGAAACATGGCAAGATATCTGAAACCATTCAAGCAGACATTCTACTTCTACCGTGTTGACCAATTACAGCATTTTGTACTCCCCTCCACAGGTCATGGTA
Organism: Malacoraja senta; assembly: GCA_038087875.1. Classification (NCBI taxonomy): domain Eukaryota; kingdom Metazoa; phylum Chordata; class Chondrichthyes; order Rajiformes; family Rajidae; genus Malacoraja; species Malacoraja senta. Next base: position 16,114,249 of record CM075989.1, read on the forward strand.
TGAACATTGAAGTCTCCAATTTTAGGTAATGCCACCCCTACATCCCCTTTCCCTTTCACCCGCCACCACCCATGTACAGACACTTTTCTCCCACCCCACAACACCCCAGTCACCCAGGAAGGATGTGCTGGCTTTGGAGAGGGTCCATAGGAGGTTTACGAGAATGATCCCGCGGATGATTGGGTTAACGTACGAGGAACATTTGAAGGCTCCGAGCCTGTTTAGAAGGATGAGGAGGTTTCTTATTGAAACCTTCCGGAAAATGAGTGGAGGTGGAAAGGATGTTCCCAGTAATGGGAGAGATTAGAACCAGAGGGCATAGCCACAGAATATAGGACAAACCTACAAAATGGATATGAGTAGGAATTTCTTTAGGCGGAGGATGGTGAATCTGTGGAATTCATTGCCAAAGATGACTGTGGAGGCCAAGACATTGGTATTTTTAAGGCGGAGATTCATAGGTTCTCGATTAAGAGGGGCCTTAAAGATGACAGGGAGAAAGCAGGAGAATGAGGTTGAGAGGGAATAATGGATCAGGCATGAGTGAATGGTGGAGTAGACGGGATGGGCCGAATGGCCTAATTCAGCTCATATGTCTTATGGTCCTATACTGTAGGTTTGCAACTCATACCACTGCCAACATGTCCTTTCACACACTTCACACGAGTTTCTTCTCTAGTGCGACAGCCTTGGTGGAGTAAAGGGCTCTCCGGGCTAGGAGGTTACACAGACCTTGCTTGTACACAAGTCTGCAGCCAAAGGCCAACATCATCTTTATGGTTGCATTCCACATCACTACCACGGAGGATGGGAGGAAACTGGAACACCCGAGGAAAAACCAAAAGGGTTACAGGGAGAACGTGAAAATTTCTGCTGGAATCAATACCACACAGCACTTACGCTTCTCCATACAGCAAACATGGCACAACTCCGAGTCATCGTCCTTGCTCGCACACGTACACTCCATAAGCTTATACTTCTCACAGATTGATCCAGCGCATTGCTTGTGGGGAAAAAACATATTATACCTTCAGTGTGTTGAAATCTATGACTACAATAACAATTCTGAAAAAGGCAAATGGATCGAACCAGTGAAAAATAATTATTTGATTTAATATGCATTCTTTAAATTTTGGAATAGGAAGCAACTACAGAAGCAAATACAAAAAAGACATTTTATTACAACTGACCAATGTACATTTATGGATCACATCATTTGAAAAAGATGTGTTTTAGTTTTTGATATTAATCAGATATTTTTAAAAAGTGGTCGAGCAGTTTATTCCAAATAACACATGAACCAGGTAAGAAAATTTAGTTCATGATCTGAAGTAAAAGTACTCAAGAGTAGCATTTAGATATGGACATCAAGTGCCTGAAAATATTCAAATACACAAGTCATTTTGGATTCATTTAAGTTGCAAGTAGCTTAGAACACATGAGCAAATAATCATCATTCTGATTATGATTGAGTTTTTGTTTGTTTATACATACATATTTCTATATACACAAAACAAGATCATCTTTCTATTTGCTTTCCGTGTCTAAATTAAATACTATAAAACAATAGTCTGAGCTCCACCTGCTCTCAGACAAGGTGAGATTAAGGTTTTGTTTCCACAAGTGCAGACACTTACCCCATTGATGCATACTTGAGTTTTCATGTTACAGAGAGTAAAGTTGTCTTTGGGATCAGATGTTGGACATAAAGCAATTCCACCATTACATTTCCCTTCCTTTGCACAATCTGACTCATTACGGCATTTATCATGAGCAGATTTGAAAATGCACGTTTTGGTACAGCATGGTCCTTGACTTGGGCTGAAACAAAAAGGTTAGCAACAAAATTAATACTTGAACCTCATTTTTATTAACATCACCTTATGCATTATATGCAAGTATTAATGAATCTCATAATTCTCATTGTTGCATGAGTCCTTACTTGTTTTGTGCCTCTCAAGAAAACTAATTGAACTCAAAACATTCATTGAATCATTGCAGCACAGGTGGCGGCCACTGGACTCTACCAGTCTGTCTGTGTTAGCTCTACAAAGAGCAATCCAGTCAGTCCCATTCCCCGTGCTCAGTCCCACAACACTACAATTTGGATATTTATCCAATTTCCTTTTTGGAAGCCACAATCTAATCTACATCCTCCAATATTTCCAAATCATAACTATTCGTTGAGTTTAAAAATCAATCCTGGATATTTTGCCTGATGCGGTCGACTTGTAACTTCTGACCCTTGATTCTCCGCTAATGGGATTAGCTTTTATTTATCCAATTAAAAATGTCATAAACCCAAATTTGTTAATATTTCAAAACAAGAGTATATAGATACTCTCACTGTAGGATTTAAAATTAATTCCACCAGAATATTTGAAGTTAGGACCAATACTGAAAAAGCACTTTTCTAATTAACATCATGTCAAACCTCTTCTGAATTAATAGGATCCAACATTGGAAGTCACACGCCATTAAGACGAGTTACTTGGGCTATTTCAGTCATACCCTCGTCACATCCCTATATTATGTAAAGATAAAAATTTGTCACCGAAACACTAACTCCCATTACTAAAATTTTCCACATGCGGATTTGGTTCTTTGACTGACATGTAAATGTAGAATCTACAACAGATTATGCTCCGCAACCATCCATAAAACAGGATTATTGTCCCGGTTTTCAATGCCGTCTTGACTGGGGAAAAAGTAAAAGTAGCTTAACACACTCACACAGTCACTAGCACTTGCTCACCTGCACATTTTCATTGGCTTAAGCTTACATTTCTTGTCATCTCCTTCGTTCGCATTGTAGCAGCAATCGTCGTTGCATTGGTCACTGTAACCGCAATCACACTGCTCCCCATCTTCCACTAAACCATTGCCACAGATTGGTTTCCCAGATTCTTAAAAAAATTAAATTAATTTCCTCCATTAGTGTCATTATTCAGTGCTTGAATGCGAAGTTTGAACAATCGGGATGCTGAATTTAATTTCTATTTATTAAACCACAAATGAACAGAGGAACCTGTACTCTGTCACCCATTGTCGCACATGAAAATGCCAATGTTAATTAATTATAGGCTAAATTGCAAAAGCTCAAATGGAACATTAAATAAAACCTTTAGTTAGCTTCTTACAAACTGATCTGAAGCTAATTAATGCCTCGTTTTGTGCTACAGAATTACAGTAGTAAATGCCTTCAAGTATAATATTCTAATTTTATAACGCTGTTGTTTTTATACTTACCAACAAAACAGACATTTTTCTTCTTGTCAAGGACCTGGCTGATGTTTTTAATACTACAGATAGAGAATTTATTGTTGTTCTGCTTATCACCAGATGTAGCTCGTGCATACATGATATAATTGCCTCTCTCTTTCTGCTCCCCAGACTTAGATTCTCCTGGGGTACACTCACTGCCAGAGTCATGCTGGGAAAATAAATAGAATAGAATGCTGAATATTATTCACAGCTTGTAAAGTAATCACAAGTGTTGGTCTTCGTGTCACGAGGTACCCATGCACACTATGATAAATGTAACACATGGTCAAGCTCCAATAGAAACCCATTGAGTACTGCGATGCATAACCCCAGGAGAAATTGAGTTTAAAAGCTCTCGCGCATTTTCTCCTCAAGTATTTTTCCTAATAGTTTAACTTCGCAATGCTATGGAACAAACAACTAGTAAATAATTTGCATTCGAGCTCTCAAATGGTCTCTCCTCCAGCTGCATTGCCATCATAGAATCACTCCTTGAATGTCTGTGAAAATCCTTCAACAGCTCTTCTGATGGATGCAGAGGTTCATGCCAAACATTTGCAGATTCATGCTCACTGACACAGTAGAATGCTTAGGATGTGGTGTCTTTCATATGGATGTAGAAGTAATCACAACTTCATCCTGGGAGAGGGGTGTAACTTCTTACCATGACCTGGCAAATATCTCCCTCTCAACTGGTCAGCAAACCCCTAATTATTGGCAGAACCCGCTGCAGGTGTACTTAAGGGGCGGCACAGTGGTGCAGCTGTAGAGTTGTTGCCTTACAGCGCCAGAGACGAGGTTCGATCCTGATTATTGGCGCTGTCTGTACAGAGCTTGTATGTTCTCCCTGAACCTGCCTGGGTTTTCTCCAGGTGCTCCGGTTTCCTCCCACGTTCCAAAGACGTGTGGGTTTGTAGGTTAGTTGGCTTCTGTAAAAAAATTGTCCCTCGTGTGTTGGACAGATCTAGGTATCGCTTGTCAGCATGGACTCGGCGGACCGAAGGGCCTGTTTCCATGCTGTGTTTCCAAACCAAACCTGCTGCTCATCAATTACAGCATCGAATACAGGATTAGCATAGAGGAACCTGGATGACTGACTCACAAATAAAGAATGACTGTATGACTGACCTGGCCAGTTAAATTCCTCGTATGTTGCAAAACATATTTGGCAAATAAAAAAATCTGATTCTGAATAATTCTATTCCCATCACAGCAGCCAGGAAGCAACTGGATTGTCATAAAAAGTAATCAGGTTTACAAATATCTTTCGGGGATTTTCAGCCTAGCCTTCAGACCCACTAAATGCAGCTGATTCTTAACTATTGCACCCAAAGATCCTTGGCACTTATGTATGGACAATTAATTTCTGCTGGGCCTGTGATGGTCATCTCTCATGGCTGAATACACACAAATGCTATGCAATAACACAAAAGTTGCTGAATACATTTGCAAGTTATTCTACCAGCTTCAATTCAACTTCGCTTAAAAATATGTGACTCGCCACCTTTCTAAGACTGCTCTCGGAAAATAAAAAATAATACACTAAACAGCATTTGAAAAGGGAGAACCTGCTGAACTAAACCTTGTTTCTTCTTGAAAAGATTTCCTAATAAACAAGTTGGCCTCAATAACAATACTTGTCCACACACGCACATTATATCCATTCAGATATTTGAAGCATTCCATCTTTTGAAGGATTTTCTTCAACTTTCAACTTCCGTTAACAAATCAAACTTTTCCAGCAGCCACAGGATATTTCCACTAGTGGGAGAGTCTAGGACCAGAGGTCATAGCTACAGAATTAAAGGACGTCCCTTTACAGAGGAGATGAGGAGGAATTTCTTTAGTCAGAGGGTGGTGAATCTGTGGAATTCATTGCTACAGAAAGGCTGTGGAGGCCAAGTCAATGGATATTTTTAAGGCAGAGATATATAGATTCTTGATTAGTACGGGTGCCAGGGGTTATGGGAGAAGGCAGGAGAATGGAGTTCAGGGGGAAATATATATGAGCCATGATTGAATGGCTGAGTAGACTTGATTGGCCAAATGGCCTAATTCTGCTCCTATCACTTATGAACATGATTAATTTTCTCCCTATTCTACCTCTAAACCACATCTTTTTAATCTTTACAACGACATGCATATACCTAATCAGCATGTTTGATACCTCAGTGGAATGCAAAACGAGATACAATCACTCCTTACTGCCTCCAAGGGAAAGGAGTTCAAACTCCTTGCTGATTTATAAAACAAAATACAGACAACAAAAGCATCATAAGGCCCTCTCCTACATAGAAGCCTACACCCAAGTGATGGCACTGGATCTTCACATGTACTTTGGCATGGTGTGGCGGGAGCTCCTCTGCCGAGATTCTTCCTCTTTAGTCTTTACTTTGGAGATAAAACATGGAAACAGGCCCTTTGGCCCACTAAGTCTGCGCCGACCAGCAATCACCCCATAAACCAGCATTTTCTTACACACTAGGGACAATTCACATAAGCTAACTAACCTACAAATCTGTATATCTTTGCAGTGTGGGAGGAAACCGGAGCACCCGGAAAAAAGCCCACAAGGTCACAGGGAGAGCATACAATCTCCACACAGACAGCATCCGTAATCAGGATTGAACCCAGGTCCCTAGCGCTGCGAAGTGGGAATTCTACAACTGCACCACTCTGTGGTATTTTCCCACATTTATCCAAGTGATCTCTGCAAATGACCGGCCTCTCAACATCCATGGAAAAAACTCATACCGATGACCAACAGCTATTGCCCTTTACTTTTAGAGTCATGGCATTACTTTGACTGAGGAAAGCAAGACTGGAAGTATTTGCTGCAATCATATTTGCAAGACCGAGCTCTGCCTTGTTCCCACTCCACATAATTGGGGATGGCGTGGATATTTGATCTGGTTTCCCAGGAACCCCAGGCAGAAGTCTACCTAACAGAGAGGATCTCAGGAGGACCGGACAATTTTTACTAACTCTCCAGGAATACATGGTTGACCACGCAAGCGTGCGGATATACTACTGAATGTACTCTACACCAGCTTCAAAAATCGCCATTACTGTTGGTATCAGTATCGGTTTATCTTAGTAAGCATACTTGTCACACAGTCGCAACCAGTACAACTAGCTTATTTCACAGCATCAAATGGACAAACAAAACACAGGATGCATGCTTTGTATACTGCAGTCACATGTACAAGCCATTTTATTTTAAAATTTGGAGTAACCATGCACCTTCTGCAGCAAAGGTTATGTGCATAACCGATCACGGGATGCTTTCTTCCAGAACTGCCTGACCCACTTGTTACTTTTTTTTAAACAAGCCACTCACCTTCATTTACCCTTTGCCATTCAAATTCAAAACGTTTCTGTACCTTCAGTACAGGTCAGTTAGGTGCTGCCCCTTAATGCACTGATGAGTCCAGGGACTGAGCTAGAGAACACATGCCCTGGCATCGAACCTCCAGCCCTTCCCACATTTCAGTACCACAATGTGTGGAAATGGGAGTATGGAATATGCTGACCCTCAGAGAGCACTTTGCTGCGGGTTTGAGAGTGGGTTTCAGGCCCAGGTCATCAACGTTAATCATAAATTTCTCTCCATGTAAACTATCCAGGCTGCAATGTATTGCCATGCATTTTTGTTTTTAGTCCTTATTACTAGTTTGATCTTGTTGTACTAGATGCACTATAATAGCGCATATATTCTTTATAAATTAAAATGCTAAGTAATATAAACGCAGAGTTTGCATCAATTTTCATAACTTCAACACAAATTCAATAACATAATTTATGAATTCATTTCCAAAGGTAATACACATTTGAAGTTGAAAATCCTATGGGAAATAAACCGCAGCAACATTTTAGGAATCATTTAGTAAGTACATTTATGTTAGATATAATACTTACAGGAGAACCAAAGTTGTGGCCTATTTCATGAGCAAAGGTTATGTGGGAGACTTTGGGAGGGACATGAGAACCATAGTTTTGGACAGTGATGATTCCAGTGTTGAGTGACTTCTTCTTGCCATCAGAATAAAGCTTATTTTTCTCACAAATCCCCCCAGAGTTTCCTATTTGGTGGAAACAGAATACAAATATTGGTTAAATGGGCAATATTAAAAAATACAGTTCATTTCTGAAGCTGAAAATTCCATTAAGTACAAGCACCCAACAATTTTCAGATTGCCATAGGAAAGAACTGTAGATGCTGGTATATACCGAAGATAGACACAAAATGCTGGAGTGACTCAGGGGGTCAGGCAGCATCTCAGGAGAAAAGGAATAGGCGACGTTTTGGGACGGAACCCTTCTTCAGGCCCTTCCGATCTGAAATGTCACCTATACATTTTCTCCAGAGATGCTGCCTGACGCGCAGTTACTTCAGCATTTTTGTCGAATTTTCAGGTTGCTATTGTTCAGATGACAGAAACAAGTATACCTACTGTACAAGGATGGGAACACTACAATTTGAAGGGATATATATCCATTAAAAAAGTGCATGTATTCTGAGCAAGAATCTAATTACCTTGCAAGACTTTTTTTTAAACTATTTCCAGATACTCTTATTAACCAATGTTGAAAGGAAACGGGTTGTACCTTTAAAATGCACATTTATATTTACCCTCTCATTTAAAATCCCATTCCTTCAGGAAAGTAATTGTTTCTAAATGTAAATTATTAAACAATAAAATGTATCAGAGGTATTACAGCCCGGGCAGAAGTTCAAAGAGTTGTCATATTTTGTTGCATACTTTTCCCTTATGTGTAATGCGCATGGCTCATTTTAATGCGGCTATAAACATTCAGCTTTTACATAAAATGTTCATTTCACTACCACAAGTTTTATAAAACTTCAGTTCAATTGTCCAATTTCCACAGGTGGCCTTCCTCTTGGGTTCTTTTACGTTTCAGTAGCTTAGGTTTTCTCAGCTACATTTTCCAGGGCACTGTTTTGTTTCCTTGGTGGCTCTATTTCTTGCCAAGGTTATTCACTGCAATGGGGACCAACGTTTTAAACTGTACTCTATCTGGGCTGGCTACTGACGACATTGATTCTCTTTGGCTCATTAATAATGTGTTAAGCTCCTCTCCACAAATGTTATTAAAAAAAACCCAACTGTTTCCTAGCAGGATTTAACAGCATTTACCTTCTGGGAAAAAATTGACTGGTTTCACTGTGAGAAGTGCACAACACAGTTGAGCATTAAATACAAGTATTTTGTATTTACTAGGTATTAAAACAAGACCAAACTTGAGAACAGGCTGTTTAGGAAGAAAGAGGCCCTAATCCACCAAGCTCAACATCCATTAATTAAGCTCACTGCCTGCCTTTGTGAAATCAATTTGTATACTTCACTACAAAACCTTTACTCCCTTTGCATACGGTATCTAGTTCATCGTACTCCAGCATATTTAGACGTGTAAAAAAAGGTAGCTGTAACATGCTTTGTGTATTGTTCTTTGCTATTTTAAGTATCATGCAAACTAATAATTTAGAACCGAGGGCAGAGTGATCATCAAGTAGGGTGACGTGCGCTATTCCACATCACATGCCCAATGCTGTGATAAGAGAAGCCTCTTAATTTTTGAGGTCACTGAAGTAATGCAAATTACTTCACAGATCAGTTTAAGAGCATCAGTACCGGGAAGGGCTTAGAAGACAGTGAAATTTCGCATTACTGTTTTGACTAAAAAAAAAAGTGTGAATGAGGAAGTCCTTTACACCATTTCCTCCTTTAGACCATGATGTGGAACGAAGGACCTCTTCCTGTGCTGTACTCTTCTACGTTCTTCCTCGATCCCTCCCCAAACCCCCTCCTGACTATCCAATTTGATTCCCATGGTGCAGCACAAAAAGGTACTGCCGTCCTTAGCCAAGGCACTTTGCACTCTAAATTTGGCTGCTGCAGGCATTTGTCTACTGGGCATGGCCCTGACGTTATCAACGTGGTTTATAAACTAAACACTTCAAACTCGCGTCAATAAATCAAAAGAGATAAAGCACCCAGAAATGTAAACAAACAGCGGGCTACAAAGTTCCATATTTTAACACAAAGTTATTCTAAAGAGGTGCCTCGAGGTTTACTGATGCAGTTGAGAACTTTTGATTACAGCCTTTGAATCCCCTGTAAATTTTACAATACACATTCCTTTTATTCATTTAGCTCAAAGGATTTCCTTTGCCTGCTGTGTGTCCGTTTTCCAATCTTGTTAAATGCACAAAACAAATGGAACAATTTCGGATCATATATTTCACAGTGAGCAACAGTCAGAAGCACAAGTCCATTACTTCATTAAATCTTTGAAAGTGTTCGCTCGATGCATTGCCACAATGCATTTAATTGATATATAAAGTTAAAGGGCCTAAAAGAGAATAGTGGCGATAACTTTGGGGCAATGTGCAATAAGCAAATGACACCCGCAGCAGCCAAATTCAGAGTACAAAGTGCCTTGTTTAACGGAGTAAGGAAGGCCTTTGTTTTTATGCTGCACCACAGGAATCAAATTGTATGTATTGGAAGGAACTGCAGATGCTGGATTACACCAAAGATAGATACATAAAAGCTGGCGTAACTCAGCGTGTCAGACAGTATCTCTGGTGACGTTTCAGGTCGAAACCCTTCTTCAAACAGAGTTGGGGAGAGGGAAACGAGAGATATGAAAAGGTACATAGAATAAATGAATGAAAGATATACAAAAGGAGCAAGGGGAATCACAGAGGGGGTGCAGCGAGAGATGGTATTGCAGAACTTTCAGAGAGCGATGGAGAACTTCTTCAAAGTAGGCATAACTGGAGAATATTTCACAGTGGAGGACAAAATTGTGTAATGTGTATGATCAGGAGGGGGGTTGGTTGGGGGAGTAGGGCACAGAACAATATAGCGCAAACAATATAGAACACAGGCCCTTCGTCCCATAATGATTATGCCAAACATTATGCCATGACCAACTCTTATTCTGCCTGTGCATAATCCATATCCCTCCATATCATGTGGCTATCTGAAGGCCTCTTAAAACACCACTATTGTATCTGCCTCCATCACCATCCCCAGCTGCATGTTTGAGAAACTCACCACTGTGTAAAAACCCTGGCCCACACATCTACTTTAAACTTTTCCCCTCTCACCTTAAAGCTACGCCCACTCGTCTGGCATTTCCATCCTGGGAAAAGGATTCCAAAAGCTTCCCCTGTACATGCCTCTCATAGGTTTAAGCACTTCTATCAGGTTTCACCTCAACCTCTTGCAGAGAAAACAATGCGACAATGTACAACCTCTCCTCGTAGCTAATACCCTCTAAACCAGGCATCAATCATCTACAACCCATTGGGATGACATTGATTTCTCCAACTTTAGGTGACTTCTACGAACATCTCCCGTCCCCATGACCTCCACTAAAAGTCCATAAACCAGCACCACAGTTTGTAACGATGTATCCCATTTGGGCTCACAACGTCTCCAGCCAAAAATCGGTCTATCAGAGAACTTCCTTGCCCGAGACTATCTGTTACCAGCCCCAATTTGTCCTGGTTCCCCCCACCCCCACTTTGCTTCGAGTTACCTCCCCCCCCCCCCCCCCACTAACCCTATTCATTTTCTCCAGAGATGCTGCCTGACCCACTGAGTTACTCCAGCATTTTCAAAGGTTCATAGGTCAGTTTATTGTCACATGTACCAATTAAGGTACAGTGAAACTCGAATTACCATGCAGCCATACAAAAAAAAGACACACAACTACATAAAAGTTAACATAAACATCCACCACAGCGGATTCCTCACTGTAATGGAAGGCAATAAAGTCCAATCTTCTTCCTCTTTATTCTCTCGTGGTCGGGGCAGTCGAACCATCCGTAGTCGGGGCAATCGAAGCTCCCGCAGCCGGTGATCAAAGCCCCCGTGTCGGGCGGTCGAAGCTCCTGCGGCTTGGAGCTCCCGATGTCGGTCTCTGACCAGGGACCCCAAGCTCCATGATGTTAAAAGTCCGCAGGCTCCCGCAGTTGGAGCTATAAAGTCGATCCCCGACATGGACCGCCAGCTCCGCTATGTTAAGTCCGCAGGCTCCCGCAGTTGGAGCTCCCGAAGTGGGTCTCCAGCAGAGGCCGCCAACTCCTTGATGTTAGGCCGCAGTGGGAACGGAAATATGATACGAAAAAAATCGCATCTCCTTCGTGGTAAGAGATTTTAAAAGTTTCCCCCAACCCCACACCCGCCCCCACATAACACAAGCTAAAGTACACTAAAACATACATTTAACACATACTAAAAATACAACAAAGGCAGGGACAGACAGACCGATTGTTGGCGAGGCAACATTTTGTGTCCCTCTTTGATATAAACCAGCATCTGCAGTTCCTTTTTATTACATTATATCATTCTGTTAAACCACCTCTGCACTCTTTCCAAAGCCTCCACATCCTTCCTGTATTGAGGCGACCAGAACTGCACGCAATACTGCAAATGTGGCCTAACCAAAGTCCGATAAAGCTGTAAGAGGAGGAACCAGTGGGGTTGTGCTATGATTTCCTCAAATAGCAAATTGATGGATGGTGGAAGAACAGATGGAAGAGAGCCACAAGTCATAACCAGGGTGGTTGGATGGATAAAGTCTTGGGCTTGAAAAGGAGGTGGGGCAGCACTATAGTAGAGTAGCACATTACTTAAAGGCCTATCTGAGGCAAATTGCTGATCCTGGACTCCATGTCTAGGGACCCACCAAGAAAAGCAGCATTTAGCAAAGCAAACACAAGGAAATGGTTTGAAATAGGCAACTGGTCAGGCAATATTGATTGAGAAAAACAATATTCAAGTTTGGTGACCTTTCTTCAATGAAGCGAAACATCAATTCCCTTTTATCGCTCATGTGATGATGTCCATTGCAGTATTTTCCATTTGGCATTTCAATTATCCACACTTTTGCTTATGACTAAATACTGCAAACGTTTGTTTCTGCGCATGGGACCTACTCTGCCCCTGGGGCAGGCACGCAGGATCCAAAATCCCACGGGGCGTGGTCTGGCGTGTACAGCATGGAACTTGATGCAAGTGCATGCGTCAAAGCTCGTCGATCATTAGCAGGGCAGTTGTAAGGAAAGCACAGAGGAAAACTATTTTTTAGAACCCACGAGTCCATGGTTTCACTTTGAAAGGCATTCCATTGAAATTGAATCAAACAACATCCAAAAAACATGGTGCAATACAATCCAGTTTCTAGGCATATTTATATTATCAGCAGAACCATAGTGAATAAGGACAGCACTGTTTCCAGTGGGTGCTCTACTTCAGCACAGATAAATGGTCATGCAAGCACTTCTTCAGGAAAGAATACCACTTACAATATGAGTATTATAATATATTTTAGTTCAAACGTCATCAATGCAGGAGATACTCCCACAAGGTTCTCAATAACATTGAAACAAAAAACATCAAAAAACAACACAGAAAGGATATTTTCCTGAAATAGAACCCATCATTCCAAAAGCATTATCACCTTTTCTCAATTTTAAAGCAAGAGCTCGGAAGCAACCATTTAATTGCCATTTAATTAATGGAAACCAAGTCACTGTAACCAGCAATATCTTCAGATATTTACCTGCTGGGGCACCAACCCACGCCAATCCCAAAACGCCATCATCAAAATCACGATCTGTGAACACGTAGGCTAAGCAATAATCATCGTGATTCTGTTCCGAATTGAGTTCGAGAAATTTCTCCACTCCAATATTCGCAAACCTAAATGGGTTGCTTCTATCTTTTTCGTGGTTAGTGGTGTTGATCTGAAAAGCAGCATTATTTGTGTTAGATAGCAAGCTGAAGAAGGACAAAGGTTGCAACAAAAATATTGTACATAAATAAAATGTGAGGAAATGCATTCCATTGTACAGTTAATCCAACATCCTTGGGACTTTAGTGATCAAGAACTGGCAGATTTTGCAGACCATTGGACATTATTGCAATTATTACTCGCACACTTAAATTTACTACTTAGATATTACACGTGGCACAAATTTCTCAGCAAATCCGATGTGTCAAAAGGACCGACGGAACCGGACCTTCAGTGTGGCTAGGCAAGTGCAAAATCAGCAATCCGAGAACGACACAGAACCATCAGGATCTCCGAACTATTGGAGATTGGAAAGTCAGAGTTACACTGTACAAAGAGTTTGTCTCTCTGGCATTGCTTACTGGTGACAAAAAAATCTCACTTTTCTGCTTAACTCCAACATGAAGCGCAAAATGCCAGAAATGTTTGTGATCAAGTCCCCTTAGGCTTCTTGTAGACACAAATTAGTATTATATATAGGTGTCACAGGGGCAGCACAGTGGCGCAACGGTAGAGCTGCTGCCTTACAGCGTCAGGGACCAGGGTTCGGTATATGTAGGTAGTTGGTACGTTCTCCCTGTGACCTTGTGGCTTTTATCCGGATGCTCCGGTTTCTTCCCACACTTCGCAAACATGTGCAGGTTTGTAGGCTAATTGGCTTGGTAAAAAATGCAATTTGCCCCAATGGCTGTAGGATAGTGAAATGTGCAGGGATTTCTAACCAATTTAGAGATACAGCGCAGAAACAGGCCCTTTGGACCAGCGATCCCCGCACACTAACGCACTAGACTAAAAAAAGTACACCTGGATTTCAAAGACAATCTGCAGAGACAATTTCAAAGCCCATCCTAATGAAAGCCATTAAAAGATATGTAATAATAGGACCCATTCTCCCCAATATTTATTTCTGCTTGGTTAACAAATACAATTCCAAAGAACACGAGGTCGACAGTCAGCAATAATGAGAGGGGATTGTGTAATATAATTTTCATGTTATCAGAATTCCAATGAAGGCAAGGCAAGGCAAGTTTATTTGTATAGCACCTTTCAACCACAAGGTAATTCAAAATGCTTTACATAAAACATTTAAAGTGAATATTGATTACGTAAAAAACAGTAAAAATACAACCAACGTTGAGGCACAATTTAAATCATAAAATAATACTCACTCGCACTCTTTTCACCATAAAACTGATATTTCTGATTCCTTGAAAATCAGTCGTCTGGTAAATTGTATCAATTGCTTTAACGTGGCTGGAAATCTGGAATTGAAAACAAATGTTTTTAATTCCCCACCATAAATACAGATTAGGTCAATTCTTTTGCTCAAATACCCACAAGTAACAATCAGAAATGTAATTTTTCAATTTCCAAGTGAAAAATCTTAAATACTTTCAAACACTAATTCAAAGAAGTTTTCATGGAATTTTCTCAACAGGCGATGCCTCTGCATGTTTGTAGCCCAGTTCAAACAAACAATCTAAGATACTGCTACAACTATCAAAGCATAATTAGTGAAGGATCATTCATCCTGTGGGAAAAAAGGACACGCCTAACACGTATTGCAATTTTCAAATAAAGCTGTGCCTAACTAAAGAAGTTTAAAGCTTTTCAAACAGAAATGCAGGCAACAGCTTAATTATCCATGACTTATCTAATGGGCACTGTTCAGTAACTGGCAGCACCAAGGGAATAGCCAGCCCACATCAAAAACAATGGATAGAACAGATGCAATCATTCTTCAGACTCCAGGATTCGTATTGCTTTGTGGTCAGATAATTGCATGCTGGAATCCTAAGTACTGATTCTAGACTTTTCTTTATGTTAGCTCTTGGAGAATGGATGGATGCAATGGGAAATATCCTTACCAGGATGTTCCCTAAATGAAATTATGAAAACTACTGCAAATGCAATTTTTTGTTGTTGAATTTTGTTAATGTTTAAGAATAGATTTTGAATTTGGGTCCACTTTGTCTTTACACAAACAAAGGCTCCTTGGTAGTTTTCTCAACACATAGGTTGAAATAAATGACTGCCTTATTGGGTTAATACTCAGTACATCCATTATTTAAGTTTAACTCAGAACTTTCAAATGTTCTTTCAAACCAACCACATGGCATCGGGCTGTGTCAGGAATGTAAGTTGCATCTACAGAATTTCGTACAACAGATCACATTCATAGTAATTTTCTTCTCAAATCTAACCAAAACATTGGTTGCTCTATCCTCCATTTATTTATTTCTCAAAAAACGAACAAAAGAAAACAGTCAGTTCAACTATTTGGAATTCAGATCAGCAAGCATCTAATGGCAAAGCAATATGAATGCTTGTCTGACCATCATACTTTGTAGCTCATCTCATTTGTCCTTCACATGTGCATTGATTTTGCAAACTTATTAAATATCAATACATCCAATAAAACAAGTTTGATTTCATTGCATGCAAACATACAATTGATGGGCAAAGCACTTTTAAATTGAACAATTTATTGCCTTTTCATACCTGAGCTATTACTGCCTCTCTTGAACCATAGTAGTTAAAGAACAGATGATCAGTTGAATAAAGAGCTGACATGTGTTTTTCTCCTCTGGAGATGCCCGCCGTTTCCTCAAAATAATTTGGTTCTTGATTGCCTTCGTGTTCATGTTCAAAGTTCACAGGCGCCTGTGCAGAGCAAACCACAAAGAGTTGACAACGTCATCCCACTTGGAACAATATTAAATGGTGCCACTGATTTCCAAGTACTATGCCAGCCAGGCTATGTTGTAGGTTCTCTGGTTGGCGTCAGCCTCAAAGGAATAATCGAGACCATTTGTTTCTCTCAGAGTAGTGGAGAGGTTGCATTTGCCGCTTTTAAAACGGTCCAAATATGATTTGAAATGTTAAAAATAAGGAAAATAAACAGTAACCCATTTAATTTAATTAGGCAGTACTAGCTTCAAAGTTACTTGCATCGAACCGAATGTGATCCTTTGAAGTATATCCTCAACTGCACATGGTAATATGACAACTACCTTAGTTAGCTGACTAGGCAAGGAATAACCCCTAATCCTTTGAACGTCATGACCCAAAACGTTACCCATCCATTGTCTCCAGAGATGCTGCCTGACCCGCTGAGAATTACTCCAGCATTCTGTTTCTACCCCTAATCCTTTGTACACTATGAAGAGTTCCAAGTTCGTTATTTATTTTATAAAAATTAAAATCATAATACTAAACTCACTCGAGGATTAATTCTAAACAGAATGCTGGAGTTCTAAGCAACCTGGTCGTAGAAAATTGTACATTAAAATTCTGTGAAAGTATTTCAAAGTAGAAATAAATAATGCACTCTCGATGATGCTTTCTTCTGAACGCTATGTTGAACCAAAGCTCCACCTGCTCTCTTGGGTGGACTTAAAAGATTGCATGGAGTCATTTTGAAGAGCGACAGAGACTCCACCAGCATACGGGCCAATGGTTCTCCCTTGCTCACCATCGCAAAATGATGGCTTTATCACATAGCCTTTTGTGGACGCTTCCTGTGTGCAGATTGTTGGTGCAGTAATAAAAGCAATTGCACTTCAAATGTGCTTCACTGGTCGTTAAGTGTTTCAGGACATTCCCCCAGCTCGTGAATAGCACTATACAGAAAGGCAATTCAATTCCACAATAATAGGATTGGACACATTTCAGAACGTGTAAATGGAGATTTTACAGGAAAGTGTCTTTACAGTAAAATTTACATTAGAACTTCATGTACACAAAACAAAAAATTCTGAAACGATAAAAAATAACACTCAGTAATTCAGTCAGGTTTCATTAGCTAATTTAACATTTTAGAAACATCTGTATGCTTGTACTGTGCACTGCTCTCTTCGTCCTATGTTTTAATTGCACACCCTTTAATGTCCTGCAGACTAAAAGTATCAATTCTATCGAGTTGATTCATCTCCCATTCTGCTATTAACCTAATCCTTCCACAAGCCTGGAACAGCCAATCTTTTCAATGTACTTTATCTTATCACCGACACTCTCCAACAATGAGTTTAGCATTTCAGATAGGTTTCAAATGAACAGGATATTGTCTTTGAATAACAAATGTTAATTCTGTTACCCTGTAATCCAATTTTTTTTAAATCACAATGTGGAATTTTATCAAATACGAATGCTTAATTGTCAAGTTTCAGATGTATTTTTTCTTGATGAATTAACAGATGATTATTCAAATTTTCTTTGGCTTACACATATCTTTTTGAAGCTTTGATTAAGGATCTGTAATGGCATGTAAATGTTAAAACAAGATCCCAAACAAATTTGTCCAGCAGTTTTCATACCCAACTGTTTACCAAAGTACTTCATTAAATATTTTTGAAGTGCAAAGTCATACAGCATGGAAGCAGGCCCTTCGGCCCAAATTGCCCATACAGACCAAGATGCCCCATCTACTCTAGTCCCACCTGCCCGTGTTAGGCCATTATCCCTGTACTTGTCCAAATGTTGTTACAGTACCTGTCTCAACTACCTCCTCTGGCAGCTCCATACACCCACCAAAAAGTTGCCCCTCAAATTCCCATTTAGTCTTTCCCCTCTCAGCTTAAATTGTCCCCTGGTTCTTGATTCCCCTACTCTGGGTGAAAGACTGTGCATTTACCCTATCTATTCTCCTCGTGATCTTATATATGTCTATAAGAACACCCCTCATCCTCCAGACCTCCAAGCAATAAAGTCCTAGCCTGCCCAACCTCCATCTATAGCTCAGGCCCTCAAGTCCTAGCAAAATCTTCTCTGCACTCTTTCCAGTTTAACGACACCTACAGCAAGGTGACCCGAAGGAAAACGGAACACAAGACTTCAAATGTGGTCTTACCAATATCTTATACAACTGTAACATAACATCCCAACTTCTATACTCAATACCCTGACTTTAGTTTAGTTTAGAAATACAGCGCGGAAACAGGCCCTTCGGCCCACCGGGTCCTCGCCGACCAGCGATCCCTGCACATTAACACTATCCAACACACACCAGGGACAATTTTTACATTTACCAGGCCATTTAACCTACAAACCTGAACGTCTTTGGAGTGTGGGGGGAAACCGAAGATCTCGGCGAAAACCCACGCATGTCACGGGGAGAACGTACAAATTCCGTACAGACAGCACCCGTAGTCGGAATTGAACCCGGGTCTCCGGCGCTGCATTCGCTGTAAGGCAGCAACTCTACCGCTGTGCAACCATCCTCTCTATCTGCAACACCACTTTCAAGAAACTATGTACCTGCACTCCTAGATCCCTCTGCACTCCGACACTCCCCAGGTCCTTGCCAGTCAGAGTTGTTAGTATAAAGGGCAACCAATTCAAAGACCCACAATATAAAGGAGACAAATTCAATAATTTTGGTTGAGGCAGAAACATTGGGCAGGACATCTAATCTTCCCTGTTCTTCTGTGAATTATGTCATGGGACCTCCAATTCAGAGTTACGGGATGTGAGGTTTAACTTCTCAGTTGAAAAAAAATATTCCTGGCAGTGCAGAGCTCCATTATCAGCACTCACCATTCAAAACTTCATTCTGCACTTGTGCTGCTAGAGAGGAAAACAGCAGTAAACCTGATATGAGCTAATGTATTTTATCCATTCTGCACTCTCAGACAAGTGATGCATTACAATTGGAGTCCATATGTTAGAGATGTAAACTGCTTACCTGTGATGTTGGCTCTTCTACCGAAAGCATCTGGTACTTCTTCATTCTTTCAAACACCGAATGGTCTGCACATCCTCCTGCTGGTCCATATTTGTGCGGGTATTCTAGGGAGGATTAAAAATAATATTTCAGCATATCTGCAGTTACAACAAACACAAGAGTGCCTAACTATAGTTGCACTAACATAAAACATCGAATGTACAACACAGCTCACAATGTCTATGCTGAACATGATGCAATGTTATTTCCTCTGCCTGCATGCTATCCATATCCCTCCATTCCCAGCATATCCATGTGCCTACCTACAAGCCTCATAAATAACACTAGTTTAGTTCCAGATATACAGCGCGGAAAAATGCCCTTTGGCCCACCTGGTCCACACGGAGCAGTCACCCATTCACACTAGCTCTGTGTTATCACACTTTCTCATCCGCTCCTGACACACCAGGTGCAGGGAGTTATGGAGGGAGCGGTCTCTGCGGAAAGCCAGAAGGGGAGGAGATGGGATGATGTGGCTAGTGGTGGGATCCCGTTGGAGGTGGCGAAAATGTTGGAGGATTATCTGTTGTATGTGACAGCTGGTAGGGTGGAAGGTGAGGACAAGGAGGACTCTGTCCTTGTTACGAGTGGGGCAGTGTGGGGGGGGGGGGGATGGGGAGTGAGAGCGGAGCTACGGGATATAGAGGAGACCCTGGTGGGAGCCTCATCTATAGTCGAAGAGGGGAACCCCCGTTCCCTAAAGTATGAGGACATCTCCGATGCCCTGGTTTGGAACACCTCATCCTGGGTGCAGATGCGGTGTAGACGGAGGAATTGGGAGTAGGGGATAGAGTCCTTACAGAAAGCAGGGTGGGAAGAAGTGTAGTCCAGATAGCCATGGGAGTCAGTGGGTTTGTAGTAGATGTCGGTCAGCAGTCAGTAGTCTCTCACTCCCCATCCCCCCCACTCGTAACAAGGACAGAGTCCCCCTTGTCCTCACCTTCCACCCTACCAGCCGTCGCATACAACAGATAATCTCTGACATTTTCGCTTCTCCAATTTCAGGTAGTCCTTGCTTTCTCCCTCCTTCCCCTCCCCAGCTCTCCCACAGCCTACTGTCTCCACCTCTTCTTCCCGCCCCCCCCCCCCACCCCCACATCAGTCTGAAGAAGGATCTCGTCCCGAAACGTCACCATAACTCCCTGCACCTGGTGTGTCAGGAGCGGATGAGAAAGCTCCATAGCTGCTACCTCACCCGCTGAGACAGAAGAAGATGGTCAGTCTTTAAAGGTCCCAATCCAAAACACTGACTCAATTTCCTTCCACAGGTGCTGCCTGCCTGACCCATTAAATTCATCCAGCATTTAGTTTTTTGCTCAGTTCCTTTACAGTTGTGTACTAACGCTTGACTAATTCACAGTTAAAGTTACTGCCTTGATATGCAAATGTTATTTACACCAAAAGGAATGACTTCACAAACATGCTATTCAAAGAGATTTGTTGCAGATACAATCACAACCAGCGTCGGAGCAACATCCAACCTTGCAATGCATACATGTCCATGATATTCTGATATTATTCTACATCCCTCCAAAATAAATTAACCTCACTGTCCATGAAGCAATGCCGTTGATAATTTACAATGATTTAATTGGAATATTATTCAAGAAAGTTATCCCTTGGACTCATCATCTAATTAAAAGTTTCAGGGACAGGGGCAGATTGATTAAAAAACAGACTCTGGGGAAAGCACGGTCAGCTTCCCTCACTACTATGTAGAGCTACAGATAATTTTTACTTGATGACAGTTTAATCCATTATCAAACAGTTTCTTTAAGCCATTATTCAATCATGCCTTTTATTTCCAAGTTTAGTGCTGCAGTCACGTTAATTGGAATGTAAATGTGGCATTAAAATGCGGCTTTACATTAATATTTGCCACATTCTGGGTCATGACACACTAATTCAAAGAAACCACATGTGTACTTGGATGGAGGAATAATTCTGCTTAATGCAAAACAGATACTCCCACGCTTTACCCACAAAACACACGGTTTGTATCCTCCACTATGTTTCTGAAAGAATAGTTGCAGGGCGTTGCTTTATTTTTAGTTTACAGGGGTCCACATGGTATTATCATCTAAATTTGCCAGTTTTGGGCTTAATCGTTTAAAATAAAAAAACAGGACATATCAAGAAACCGCAAGACATCTGCCTGCTCCATACAATATTGCTTCATATGTTAACCTCATTAGTGCTTTATCTGTCACATATGCAACTGCAGAGTGAAATTCTTTTTGCATATACAACACACGCAGGCGCCGCCATTTTAGGCGGCATTATTCAAAGTCCAAAATCCGGTCCATCCGCGCACTCAATGTACTGGAGAAGTTCCAGCAAACCAACATCCCTCTCCTCACTCAGCCATCTTTGTGTCCTGGGAGTGCTTCCTGCAGCCTACCCTGAAGGCGCTGGAAGCATTACCCCAGTCACCCTCCTACCGGTCGACTCCTAGCGCCCAATGTCCTTAATGGTTACGCTGTCTGCCAAGCTTTCAGTGGGTTCCCCGATTCCATCGACCTGGAGCCTTCATAAAATATTGCTTCATACGATAGCCTAGTGTCCGAACACAACATCAAGAAGCTATTCAATTCAGCCAACCAAGTCTGTGTTTGCTTGATCTCTTTTGTCGCCGAAATAAACTAGTTCCTTTTGTGTAGAACCAGCTACATGGAATCTGTCAATTACAAAATCACCATAAAGTGGTTCATTACTTTTACAAGTTTTCATTAGGACACAAACTTTGCAATGAAGTGACATGTCCCTATTGTTATTCAAGCGGCCAATATTCAAATCATTACCATCACACATGCCATATTCTTCTATGGGTTTTTTCCAGACTGGCAGAGATAAAGCCAGCATTTCACCAGAAATAGTTTTTACACATCACTGTTGTATCTTTGCTGAAATACTGGATCCAATTCTGTAAATTACATTTTAGAGAGAACATTAAAACTTAAGGGTGTTAGGTAGCTTTATTAGAATAGCTAAGATTAAATAAAGGGAAATTCTTTCTATTGCTAGGAAGATCAACAACCACGGGATCCAAGATAGTTATTTTAATACTACATCATATTAAAGAGAATTTTTAGATAGTTGCAGAAGAATCAGAACCGGTGAAAATCAAATGAAGTTTGTAAATGTTAATCTCAAATGCACTACATGGAGTAGTGGTAGAAACAAGGCACTGGTCAAACTTTCAATAAATAATTGCTTATTTAACTTAAATGAACAATTAAGTGGTAAAATAACCCAAACATGAATTCTCAAACAAAATTTGACATCGAGCTACTCGAAAATCATGATAGACAAGCAAATGTTCACTCAGAGATTAATGTTAAGTTTGCATCATAAAATGAGAAAAACAGAAAATTCAGGCTTAAGGCTCATACACCCAAAGGAACAGCCACCGATTTAGTATTAAAATAACAGATAGGCAAGAAGCCAGTGTTAGTACATTCAACTTCCAAGGCTGTAAGAAATCCTAGGGTAAGGACAGGTTAATAAACCATAAAGGGATTTGAAAAAAAAGTTTGAGTACTGTGTTATTGAAGTGCTATTGAATCAAAGTCAGACATGTAATCATGACAATCCTGAAAATCCAGATGTAGTAAATATACGGTGCTTTATGCGACTTAAACAAGAATATGTTGTCTCTCACGACACTTCGCTAGTTCTTCCTTAATGGGCATGCCTCTGCTGTTGGCCAAGATCCTCAAGCCGCAACAATGTCTTCAATAATGGATTACTGCAAGTGGCATCATAACTGAAGGATCCTCAAGTACCTCAGTAGCTGGATGCTACTATCACTTGCACCACACACTATGGACCAAAGATGCTATAGCGAGCAAGATAGTCCACTTGACGAAAAAGACGTGGTACGGTCATGGGCAGATTCATGGGTAATTTAAGGCCCCATTTCCGTAACCGGCTTCCGTCTCCGCACCAAAGATCCCATCGGATAATAGTGCGGAGACAGAAGCCGGTTACGGAAACATCCTCGTAAAAAGAAAAGTTATTTGGTAAAAATCTTCTCCTCATTTCAGAATTTTAATTTATTAACACAAACTGTTCCCCTGCAACGTTGATGACACTGCGAGTCGAATCGGGTCGGGTCGGGTCCGGTTATGGAAATGGATGAAAAAAAGACCCACGTTCCGTTCCGTTGCGTACTACACGTCAGCCCATTGCATTTAGCAGGAATGGTCTATCTTGCTCCGCTATAGGATCTTTGCTATGGACCTTGAAAGGCATTCGAGCACCCTCCTCTGTAGAGCCACAAAAGCCATGTAATACAGCACAGGAACAGACCCTTCAGCCCACCTACTTTGTGCTGATCATCAAGGACCTACTTTTAGATTAATCCTACACTACCCTCCATTCCGTTCAACTCCCCCCACATTTTACCATTTGTCTGAATACAATGGGCAATTTGCAGTTACCAAATAACTTAATCAATCCATGCAGCAACAGGGAGATATACAAATTCCACACAGACAGGACTGAACTAGAGTTGCTGCAGCCTGTGCCCAACTGGGACACCCCCCACATACCTCCAAAACTGTATCATAATTATATTTCTGCTGAAATACTGGCTTGTGTGGAATGGTTAATACACAAATGTTATATGGTGCATGCCTAATACAAGATAATCAGATACACTATCGAGACTAATGTAAGTACACAATCCTATTCCACATCTTGCACAAATTCATCAAGTACAATCCAGCACAATCTACACTGATGAAAATCAAAATGGACTGCTTGGTGTCCAAACAAATCTTCAAACATATTGAATTTGAAACTGCAAAGTGGAAAATAACAAAAAATCAACTCAAAGAACATTTGCATTTTTGTGACTACATTAGTCACTTTCACAACACTTCTTTAATCAGTATCTCGTGTAAAATACAAGGTTGAGAGCCATCTGGCTGGCTGTTTATTTGCTTGAATGGATTCTGAGAGCCCTCTCTAATGCAGCTCAAAATCCACAGACAGCACCTCATTAACTGTGCAGTTGCAACACCCAGGAGTATAATTTAGGGCCGATCACATACAAACCACAAGCTGTAATGTCGGGAGGAGTCACTCTTCCTTTATAAACTGCTTAAATTGTACTTTCATGCCCTCTTGCAATGGGTACTTTGGCAAGGGCATCAGCTCCCATCTTCAACAAGTGTTTAGTTACTTCTATGTGCAAAATAAAGCACACAAAAATACATGCATGGGTTCAAGCACATCTCAAGTCAACCATATAATATATTGCCATTATCTGGTAAAATAGCTGCTCACTATAGGGACAATAAAAACAGATACTTTTCTGCATACTGCCTCATTGCATTTGTGTGTCCAAATGACACGACTTGTACAAAATACTTCCATCTCAATTCTTGCAGAAAATATTATGATCCATGCCAAATCATGACATATGTGTGAAGCACATTTTGCAGATTTACTTTCTTCCAGATTTTGTCATTTCTAGTCTTGATGAGTAAATCAAGCACAAATGTGAAAGGAAACAACTTTAGTCTTTTCTACATGGAGAGCATGGCACCATCTGCAAATGAAATCAATGCCTACATTCCAAAGTGCCATGAGCTAACAAAATAGCTACCTTGGCAGTTCGGCGAGTTTCAAATAGTCATAAGTAAAAAGATGCAGTTGCTGCGAGGGACACCAAAGACAAAAATCACGAGGCAAGGAACTTGGAATAGATCCAAAACAAAACCATCCAACCACTTTCAGAATTGCTGTCATCAATAGTCTAGCTGAAGACACAAGCAGCTCCAAAAATACTGCCTGTAGAAAGCAGAATTGACATTTTAGATAATAAGTTAACTTTCATAACAGTTTCTTTATGGCTATCTGGTACTGCTTTGACATTCTTGGCAAACAAATCAACCCACAAAATGACTATATTATTAGCTGCCATGAATGGAGGGAGTACAATTTAGGTCTGCCATGCCAACCCTCTCCAAAACAGAAAAGATTGATTTGTTGGACTTTCCCATTTTGTTAGCATTGCTGTATACAGATATTTGGCCTTCAAATATGGTCATCTAAAACTCTTCTGCCCTAAAAGGTTTCTCCATTTCTCCAAACTAAAACTCATTCAGATCGCAACTGAAGACGGCATGCAATGACTCTGCGCCCTTGTGATGCACATCATCTGTTTCACAGGAAGTTTTCACACTGGATACAGATAATTGCTAGATATCATTCCAGAACAGACTTCAGTCAGGTACATGCCTTAAGAGAATCAACTGGAACTCCAACCACTCCTTTCAGCATGACTGCAAGACAATGTTCATTTGAATTCATTATGTTGAGTGTAGGACAAGATAACATAATACATGCAAAACTAGCCTTTTGCTTTTCAGGAATGGTAGACGGGACATGATGGAAAAACAATGTGAACAGATCCATCGCTGGGATTATCAAAACTTCACTCACTTCAAAGATGTATTGCTTTAAAAAAACATTTGCTGTTTTAATCCTTTTAACTTCCATTTGAGTGAAGACTGACTTCTCAGAATCTCTCTGTTAACTTCTACAGGGATATACAACAAATCAGGACCAAGGTACACAAAAATGCTGGAGAAACTCAGCGGGTGCAGCAGCATCTATGGAGCGAAGGAGATAGGCAACGTTTCGGGCCGAAACCCTTCTTCAGTCTGAAACTCCTTCGCTCCATAGATGCTGCTGCACCCGCTGAGTTTCTCCAACATTTTGTGTACCTTCGATTTTCCAGCATCTGCAGTTCCTTCTTAAATCAGGATCAACGGTCTTTTAGCAACTCTTCCAACAGATGCAGCCCAACCTGCTGAATATTTCCAGCATTTTTTATTTTTATTTTAGATTTTCAGAATCTATATTTTTATTTGATTATCACTTGATGATCCTCGTTTCTGCTTTAGCCATTTTCTCTGCATTTTACTCATTTTTGTGAACTTTAGTACATCGTAATTTTCCACTTTTACAACTTGGAAGAATTTAGAGACAGTCAAGCAGTTTCCATAATCGGATTTGGAAAACTGCTCTTTGTAGGCAACAGCCACTGTATCGAAGTAATTATTCTTCTGGACCGCCACTGTTTTGATGAGTGGTGCACCCTGTATGAAAGCAGACACACCAAAACTAGAATAATTCAAGTGTTCACAACTGTGACTATTGAATCCATCCACCAGGTATGTGTGGCGAAAGAAAAACACTCATTGGTGCTATTAACCAACCGAGATGGAACGAAATTCAAAGAAGGAGAAGGCACAGCCATGATCAGCTAGTGTTTTTAGTGCAGGAAGGAAGGAATATGTTGTCTTATCCGAATCCATGACATTTTACAGAGTTTACAGCACAGCCTTTCGTTCTGCCATTGATTCTGTTGAAAAGGTCGAGGCCTGCATCAAATGTAAAAAAGTACTTGTTCTTCATCATGATTTTCAACATCTAGGGACAGAGAATGCCTTTTCAGTTGGTTCCCTAAACAATTAGTAAGCCTTTTCTTGTCTAGCTTGCCATCAGCTGAGATTGTACAATGCCAACAAACAATTCCATTCAACTAGATCACAAGCTGCTTTCTGCACATTAATTCTCCAATTACAGCCAAAATTCAAATATATAGTGGGTGCCTAGACAAAGTACAGTTTTGTTGAATTAATCAGGTGCCACTGGACATTTTCAAGGTTAAAAAAAAAATCTTGCTGGACCAAATATCTCTTTGATCCTAGAAGAGCATTCAATGACATGCATTCTATCCAAACTAAAAACAATCAAAGGCAAAAATGTATTTTTTGTTAAATTCATATGTGCAGTATTCAAATGTTGGTTCGATCCAGCAACATCTGATCCAACATCACAAATTCTTATTCACTTTGTAGAAGCATAACCATGATATAAGATGTTCGATTTCCACAATGTAGCTCGTGGACAGAAAGCTGGACAGAAAAGATTTCAAGCTTTCAATACAAACTTGTTTTTGCTTTATTACTCTGTACTGGAAAATAGTATTTGAAGATTTCCCTCTACAAAAACTTCTTTATACTGACTACTGTTCATACATAATCACTGACCTTTTGTCAAAAAAGGCAAAGAAGAATTCAGAAATTAAAGAAGCTCATGTGACAGTAACCAAATAGTTTAACCCCCGAACTGAAACACTTTCACATCGACATCTCCCCGTCGCCCAATACTCAGTAAAAGGCAGCTGTTATGCATGGTTTTCTGACTTCATTGTAAATGAAGACTGAACATATTCTTTTCACTGCAGACAACATAATCACATACTTGTTAGAATGTAGTCCTTGTTTCACAAGTGAAAGGCAGCACATTGCAATGCAAATCATCAGCAGTTGCCTTAGTGAGACTAATTGTAAGCTATAGCTTGAAAATGACGGTGGGTGTAAAGAATACTCCATAAATAAAAAGGTGCAAAGCTCCCTTTATCTGGCAATAGCAGCAGTCACACACCAAAGCACATGCAATCAAAGAACAATAAAATGTCCCTCAGAAACATCAAAATAAATTTATGTCAAGAACACTGGAGTAATACATTTTCAGTAATTGGAAATAAGGTACTTTAAGGAAATGGAAATGATTACACTCAAAAGAAAGGGTTTATGAAACTTTTACCATTGACTACTCTGCAAACAGAAATGGGATTTGACCCCATTTTCTTTCTATAGACATGACCCGAATACTGTTTGTGATAATTTTAAAACAGGAGCAACATCAAAGAATGTTTTTTTGGCTTTATGGAACAAAACTGAAAGGGCTATTCTGCTGACTTCATCCCAAAATATAAACAGTGCTTTTTACATATCACCTTCATAGAGTCACAGTGTGATACAGTGTGGAAACAGGTCCTTCGGCCCAACATGCTCACACCGGCCAACATGTCCAGCTACGCTAGTCCCACCTGCCTGCGCTTGGTCCATACCCCTACTCTGGGCAAGAGACTCTGCCCATCTACCCGATCTATTCCTCTCACGATTTTGTACACCTTTATAAAATCACCCCTCATCCTCCTGCACTCCAAGGAATAGAGACCCAGCCTACTCAACCTCACTCAACCTCTCCCTATAGCTCACACCCTCTTGCCCTGGCAACATCCTCGTAGATCTTCACTGAACCCTTTCAAGCTTGACAATATCTTTCCTATAACATGGTGCCCAGAACTGAACATAATATTCTAAACGCAGTCTCACCAACGTCTTATACAACTGCAACATGACCTCCCAACTTCAATACTCTATACTCTGACTGATGAAGGCCAATGTGCCAAAGCCTTTTTGACCACCTTATCTACCTGCGACTCGACCTTCATGGAACCATGTACCTGTACTCCTAGATCCCTCTGTTCGACAACACTCCCCAGAGGCCTACCATTCACTGTGTAGATCTTACCCTTGTTAGGTAGACACAAAATGCTGGAGTAACTCAGTGGGTGAGGCAGCATCTCTGGAGAGAAGGAATGGGCGACGTTTTGGGTCGAGACCCTTCTTCAGACTGATGTCAGCCTTATTAGATGTCCCAAAATGCAACACCTCCCACTTCCCTGTATTAAATTCCATCAATCATTCCTCAGCCCACCTGGCCAATCGATCCAGATCCTGCTGCAATCTTTCACAACCATCTTCACTATTTGCAAAACCACCCACTTTTGTATCATCAGCAAACTTTTTAATCTTGCCCTGTATGTTCTCATCCAATTGATGTAGATGACAAACAGTAAGGGGCCCAGCACTGAACCATGAGGCACACCACTAGTCACAGACCTCCAGTCAGAGAAACCTTCCACCATCATCCTCTGCTTCTTCCCATGGAGCCAATTTGCTATCCATCCAGCTATCTCTCCCTGGATCTCATGCGATCTAACCTTACAGAGCAGCGTACTATGTGTAACCTTGTCAAATGCTTTACTGAAATCCATGTATGCAACATCTACAGCTCTGCCCTCATTGAACTTTTTGGTCACGTCTTAAATTTTTTTTTTTTAAATCAGATTTGTGCGACACGACCTTCAACTAACAAAACCATGCTGACTATCCCTACTCAGTCCTTGCCCGTCCAAATGCCTGTATATCCTATCCCTCAGAATACTCTCTAGTAACTTTCCAACTACAAATGTTAAGCTCACCGGCCTATAGTTCCCAGCATTTTCCCTGCAGCCCTTTTTGAAAAGAGGCACAACATTTGCCACCCTCCAGTCTTTCAGCACCTCTCCTGCATTTAAGGACGACTCATAAATTTCAACCAGGACTCCCACAATTTCCTCCCTGGTTTCCCACAATGTCCCTCGGATATATTTGATCATGCCCTGGAGAATTGTCTACCTTCATACACGATAGTACCTTCAGTACTTCTTCGACAGTAGCACTGACTGCTCTCAAGACACTTCCATTGACTGCTCAAGTTCCTCCGTCCTACTGTCTTCAGTAAATACAGAGAAATACTCGTTGAGGACCTTGCCCATCTCCTGTGGCTCCACACAGAGGTGGCCGCTTTGATTCCTGGGAGGTCCCACACTCTCTCTAGTTATCCTTTTCCCCCTTTATGTCTTTATAAATCTTTGGGATTGTCTAATGCTACCTGCCAGAACTATCTCCCTGGCCCCTTTTTGCCCTTCTGATCTTCTTTTTCAGTTTACTCCTTAGTTCCGAAAACTCCTCCAGGGATGCACTTGATCCCAGCTGCCTATACCTGTCCCAAAACAATTGTTTTTGACCATGCCTTAATTTCCCTCGTCAGCCAAGCTTCGTGGAGGATATTGAGTGTTTCTCCCAGTGTGGAAAATAAACTTATTACCTAATCCAAAATATACAAGGTACGGGGCGTAGCGGTTGGATTGCTGCCTTACAGGGCCAGGGACCTGGGTACGATCCTGACTATGGGTGCTTCCTGTATGGAGTTTGTACCTTTTTCTTTTTGAATGTTTGTTCTTTTCTGGGTGGTCTAGTTTCCTCCATCACTCCAAAGGCATACAGGTTTGTAGGTTAATTGGCTTAGGTAAAATTGTAAATAGTCCCTGGTGTGCAGGAATCGCTGGTTGTCGCGGATTCAGTGGACCGAAGGGCCGTTTCCGCGTTGCATTTCTAAACTAAGCTAAACTCTTGTTGTGGCAAACTATAGTAGGGCCACGTGGTAGCTCTGATATAGACATTTGACTCTTGGGATGTGGTTTAAGGAACTGAAAATTTCCTCAGCTGCAACTAAGTGTACCCAATTAAGTTGGGGTGTATAAACTGGAAGCCCATGGCATCAGAGGTGGTGTATTACATGGTATGGATTAAAACATTGGTGCATGATAAAAATTTGAATAAATGGGTCCTTTTCAGTCTGGAAGGAGGTAACTAGTGGAGTACTTCCGGGATCAGTTCTTGGGATGCAATTGTACACTATTTACATTAACGACATGAAAGAATTAACACTTTCAAAATTTGTCAAAGATACAAAAAATAGATGGAAGGCATGATGTAATAAGGATAGAGTGATTTTGGCAACAAGATACTGATAGAATGAGTTAATGGACAAAGCACTGGAAATGGGAGTTTAATGTGGAAAGTACAAGGTCATGTTCTTCGGTAAGATAAATAAAATGGCAGATTATCTAAATAGAGAGACTTGCAGTGAGTGAAGTACAAAGGATCTAGGCGTTCCAGTACACAAATCATAAAAGCTAGCAGGCAAAGTTCATTGTAAATAAGAAGGCAAACAGTAGTTTATCCTTCATTGCAAAGAGATCAGGTTTTTAAAAAAAAGGTTTTGTTGCAGTCGAGTGTAGGCGAGGCCTCATGTGGAATACTATAGACAGTTTTGATCCCATTACCCCAAAAATATAATAGTAAGAGGGGGCAGTACAAAGAAGATTCACTAAGCTAATTCCCAGGATGAGACAATTGTCCGACAAGATGGAATAAATGTTTTGGCTCTGTATTTCATTGAGTTTAGAAGAATAAGGGGTGATCTTATTCGTACATGCAAGATCATAAGGGCACTTGACAGGGTGGATGTCGAGATGTTTTCATCAGCGACAGGCTCAGACAAGGAGACAACCACAAAATAAAAAGAGGCCTATCATTTAAAACTAAGGTATGTAGAAATGTCTTCAAAAAGGTGATGAATAACTCAAATACATTGTCCCATGGCGAGTGGAAGCTGAAGTATTTAAAATGGAGAATAAATATTTGATAGATCAAGCAAGTGGGTATGGAGAAATAACACAGATGGCGAGTTGAGATTAGCAGAGATTAGCCTAATCATATTAAATGGTGTGGCAGTCTTGAAGGGCTACTCAGCTCCTGGTTTGTGCCCTTGTGATTCTGTATTGGCTACAAATAGTCACAATTGCCCCCAGCAAATCACAGCAGGGGTTCCTCAGGGGAGTGACTGGCCAGCCATTTTCAGCTGTTTTTATCAAAATAACTTCTTTCATCATATGGTCAGAAAGGATGATGTTTATGCAGAATTCAGTCCCATTGCCACTTCCTCAACAAACAAAGCAACGCATATCTTCATTTTTGAAGAAAAATAATTAATTATTTCATATGAAGGAGCCTCAAGCAGACCTGCGCAAGAGAAAGTAAGCTGGGTTAGCAGTGAAGGTGGAAGAGGGTGATGGGTGTAATGGCTACTTATTTTGGAGTGCAGTCATGTGGCAGATGGGATACAGATACACTACAATGGTTGTGTAACTGTTTGCTGTTGTATCTACTGAGTATTGAGCATAGAAGGGTGGGATGCTATGTTATAGATGAACAAGTTGTTGGTCAGGCTACATTTGGAGTATTGCGTTCAGTTTTGGTCATCCTGCTATAGGGAAAGATATTGTCATGCTAGAAAGAGCCTAACGCAGGCAGGTGGGACTAGTGCAGATGGAGCATCTTGGTCAGCATGGCAGGTTGGGTTGAAGGGCCTGATTCCAAGCAGTATGACTCCATGACTATTTTGTGGTATGCAGAGTGCCTGCTGGACATGGCTGTACCAGCTTGTTGAATATACCCACCATTTACAAATCCTCTCAGGTCCCCTTACATTTTTTCCCCTCTCACTTTAAACCTACGCCATCTAGTTTTAGGCTCCCCTGCCCTGGGGAAAAGACCATCTACCTTATCTATGCCCCTCATAATTTTGTAAGCCTTTGTAGAGGGCATCCCTCAACCTCCTCACTTCAGGAAAAAAGTAATTCCAGTCTCTTCTTACAATGCAAGCCCTCCAATCCCAGCAACATCCTTGTGAACATTTTCTGCACCCCCTCTAGTTTAAGTCAAACAGAAACAATCTGCTAAAACATTCACAAGTCAGTGTTTTCTTCAAAACTGCACTTATTTAAATCTGTTTAAAAACAATATTCTGAATAATACAACCAAACCTCGTTTCAAAGGAGTTGAAAAACAATGTTAAAGTCAAACTTCCTGTTTCAGGCTTCCTGTAGTCTTGGCTGGTTTCCTGTACATTAACATCTTGTTAGATTTATCCTGAACTACATGCAAACTGATCTATTCACAGCCACTTGCTAATTGAAAATCAAGTTGGCTGGTACATTCTTCTATCCCAGCAGTGCGTGTAAGGTCAACCCACCAAGTATTTCATATATTTTCACGTTGGCTCAGTCTTGCAGTACATTACAGGTTTCAAATAGAAACGAAAGTACAAACCATTAATGCAATTAGATATTCAAAGGAAGTCACATCAATTAACAGGCGAAAAGAGTCACGATACTTCAGAGATTATTATTCAAATAGCTCATTTTAATTGTGCCTCACTCACTAACCAACACTCTGCAACTTCACTGATTTTACTCTAGATTATATACGCTCAAGATTCATTTTGCTCTATGTAAATGACCCGTACGGGATTACATTTGTCTAGTCTTTTATTGATTATCTGACACAATGGAACTCACTAAAGTCCAATAACAGCCTATGGTCAAAATCCAGATCTACACTCTCCTGAGTGGAAAACGTGAGAAAGTTGTCCAAAATACATATTCATGCTGCAAATCAAACTGTAAAAGGGCACTTATGAAAGAATTAGTGTGTCAAATACAAGAGAAACAGGTTTGCCACCACAAGGACGTTCGTCATATTGTTTGAAAATTTAACATTTTCATTCTTTACCAAAAAAGCAGTACTGCATTAAAACTACTCTCAACATATCCATCCCCTCAACAATCCAATCCCTCAACATATCCAATCCCCTCAACATATCCAATCCTCAAGAAAATCCTTGTGATGTCGCTGAAGGTAAATAACCTTTCGCAATACAGCAGAGGCCTAGACTAATTGTTCAAAGACATTCATGTTTACCACCGCAACGGGGGAAATTAAATTGGTTACATAATTCGGAATTTAAAAAGTGAGCAATTGTGACCACTGCTGCACCTTGCATACTACTGGTGTGTAAGGAGCAGCAGTGGCACAGCTGGTAGAGCAGCTGCCTCACAGTGCCAGAGACCTGGGTTTGATCCCGACCTTGGGTGCCGTCTGTGTGGAGTTGAACGCATGTTTCTTCGGGTGCTCCGGTTTCCTCCCACATCCCAAAGACATGCGGGTTTGTCTGTAGGTGCCTGTAAAATTGGCGCCTACTGTGTAGGCAGTGGAATAACATAGCACAAGTGTGAACGAAAGTCGGCATGGAGCAGAGGGCTTATTTCCATGCTGTATCTCGAAAGCTAAAACTTTCTAAACTAATCGATCCTAAACAATCCCATCCAGTTAATCAGAATCTTTGAGTAAATCTAGTTTTATTACCCTTCTTGACAAATTTGCAACCATACCCTAGACCCTTGTTCTGCATAGGGGGTAGGACGCATATCTGTGAGCAGATGGCGGGCCACATCCACCACGTGTTCACATAGATCCCGTCCCTTCAAGGACGCCACCCGGAGCACTGGCCCCTAGTTACGGGCGCTCACGAACATGGCGTACCTATGGACCATTGCCTTGGCTCTGTCCTGAAAGCGGTGGCTCCAATACTCACATTCACTCGTCCCCGGCCTATTGACAACCCCGATCCCGACAGTGAAGCCCAGACACAGAAGGTGCGTGGCCGTGCCGGTGGCTTTGCGCAGGATGCAGTACAGCCAGAGCTCGGCGCTCGGCGGCTCCACAATTGCGGCCGCAAGCGCAGGTCTCCTTGCGTCACTGTGCCTCGGGCCCGAGATGTAAAGGAGGTGAAGGAAATCTGCAGGCCTGATGAATACGGGGAAAAAAAAAATACACCTGCGGGCCGGATGATTTTGGGCTACAGGCCGCATTCAGCCCGGGGACCGTAGGTTGCCCACCCCTGCCCTAGAACATCAATTACAGTTTATTTGTAAACAAAATAGCTCGTAGAGCCACTCATTTAAAAAAACGGGTTCCTCTGATTCTTCCTTTAACAGAGACCCAATCAATATCCTTCTACTAACACTCTTCTCTGCCTGTCGGAACTTGGCGTCCCCCTCAACAACTTATCTTTTGACTCCTTTCACTTTCTCCAAGTTCAAAGTGCTGCCACTGGCACTCGCATGAACTCCTGCTATGCCAACCTTTTTGTCAATTACATCGAACAGTTCTTGTTTCAGGTGTACGCTGGCCCTATCACCCAATTATTTCCCAGCTACACCGTTGACTGCATCGGGGCTGCCTCCGGCACTCATGCAGAACTCAATGATCACATTAACTTCACCACTTTCACACTGGCCTCAAATTAACCTGGACTATATCTGACTCCCCTTTCATGATCTCCGTCTCCCTCACAGGAGACAGGCTATCGACTGACATCTATTACAAACCCACTGCCTCCCAGTCACCTGGACTAACCTTCCTCCCACCTTGCCTCTTGCAATGACGCTATTCCCTACTTTCAATTCCTCCATCTCCGCCGCATTTGCTTGCAAATTGAGGCTTTCCATTCTAGGACATCCGCAATGTCCTCTTTCTTTAGTAAATATAGTTGTCAGAGATGTATACCTCACCAGCGTCTCCTGAAGTTCCTATCTTGCCCCACCCTCCCCTCCCAGATGGAACAAGGATAGGGGCCCCCTGGTCATCACTTTTCAACCTACCAACCTCCGCATGCAACACGTTCCCACATTTCCGTCACCTCCAACGTCTTCCTATCTCCACAACGTTTCGCCTTTCACAGAGACCGCTCCCTCTTCAACTGGTTTGATCACTCATCACTTCCCATTCAAGTCAATCCCACCCCAGGTGCTTTCCACGGCAACCACATGAGATATAACAACTATCCCTATACCTCCTCTCTCACCTCCATTCAGTGACCTACTCTCCCTTCTCCCCTACACTCCCCTGTGCCCAACCTTGACTCACATCCATCTCTCCATTCCTCCTCCACCCACATTCATTCCTTTGGATTCACAATTCACAACTCTTCAATCCTTTTGTCTCACACCTTCGGTTTTAATCTCTGGCCTTTGTTCCAACCACCTAGTCAGTTTTTAAAAACACTCTTGCCCACTTCTACCTATCACCCTCCCATTGTTGTGCTTCTCCTCTCTCCCAGCTTTCCCCTCTCCCCCCACCCACAACCTGACCTGAAATGTCACCTACTCATGTTCTCCAGAGATGCTACCAGATCTGCTGAGTTACTCCAGTACTCTGTGTCCTTTTTCATTTCAAGAACAATTGGGGATAGGAAATAAATGCTGACCTTACTAATGATACCTACATCCTCTGAGCAGACATATGTAAACAAAATTATGTTGGGATGAGTTGCTTCATGACCTGAATAAAACGGAACAACTACACATGGAAGGTAGACAAAAGTGCTGGTGCGGCAACATCTATGGAGCGAAGGAAATAGGCAACGTTTCGGGTTTCGGGCCGAAACCCTTCTTCTATCTTCGATTTTCCAGCATCTGCAGTTTTTTCTTAAACTGCACATGGTTTCAACTGAATGAATAATCCAG
This sequence comes from Malacoraja senta, assembly GCA_038087875.1. Taxonomy (NCBI): domain Eukaryota; kingdom Metazoa; phylum Chordata; class Chondrichthyes; order Rajiformes; family Rajidae; genus Malacoraja; species Malacoraja senta. Next base: position 16,149,975 of record CM075989.1, read on the forward strand.
AGTCAAAGTTGTACAGCACAGACAGGGGCCTTTTCTGCAATCTTGTCCATGCGAACTGCAATGCTGACCCATGCCAATCCCATTTGCATGCATTAAGCCTGTGTCCTTCTACTCCCTTCCTATCTATCTGTTAATATGCCTTTTAAACATTGTAATTGCATCTTCCTCTACTACTTCATCTTGCAGCATGTTCCCAATAAGCAGCACCTCCAAAAAGGTTAACTCTCAGATCTCCTTTCTCACTGCAAACCCTATTCACGTAATTGATAGAAGCATTTGACACACTTCCCCAACCACCCCTTCCCACACAAACCACCACCACCCCTGCAAACGCACTTCCCCTGCAAACGCAGGAGATGCAACACCTGTCCTTTTACCCCTTTCCTCGACTCCATCCAGGAACCCCAGCAGTCCTTCCAGGTGAGACAGAGGTTCACGTGCACCTCCTCTAATCTCATCTACTGTATCCAGTGTTCCTGATTTGGGCTCCTGTACATCGGCAAGACCAAGCAGAGACTCGGCGATCGTTTTGCTGAACACTTGCTTTCATTCCGCCAAGGCCTACTGAATCTTCCAGTTGCTAAACCACTAACTCCCTTGTCAATTCCCACTCCCATTCTGTCCTGGCCCTCCATTGCCAGTATGAGGCCACGTGCAAATTGGAAGAACAGCACCTCATATTTTACTTGGATAATTTACAGCTCAGTTGAAATCAATTTTAGGAAACTTCTACAAACACCTCCCATCCCTCTCCACCTGCCTTTCTCCAACACTTTCCTCCCCCCCCCCCCTTATTTTCCTCCACTGACTCCCTCCCGCCCCCCCCATTCCCCCCCCCCCCCCTGAACCTCTGCTGACCTTGCACAAGTTTCCTTCCACCCTCCTCCACTAAATATTTGTTAACTGTTCACAGGGCGGAACAGTGGCACAGCGGTAGAGTTGCTGCCTTACAGCACCTGAGACCACAGTTCGATTTTGCCTACGGATGCTGTCTGTACAGAGTTTATATGTTCTCAGGGTGGGGTTTCTCTGCTCCGGTTTCTTCCCACACTCCAAAGATATATACGTTTGTAGGTGAATTGGCTTTGGTTAAAAATAAATTGTCCCTAGTGTGCAGGATAGTGCTCGTGTACGGCGTCATTGCTCGTTGGCGCAGACTCGGTGGGCCGAAGGGCCTGTTTCCACACTGTATCTCTAAAGTCTAAACTATGAATCCCTCTTGGGCTCACATCTCTCTATCCAACAATCTGTCTTTCAAGGAACCTCCTCGCAAGAGGTCAGCTGTTACCAGCCTGATCTGTCCTGCCTTTTATCACTTTGTATCTTTCACCTCTCTCCTTCAGTTTGAAGGGTCCAGACCTGAAACGTCACCTATCCATTTTCTCCTGATATTCCCGCTGAGCTACTCCAGCATTTTTGTGTCTATCTTCAATACTAATATCAATGCCATTTGAGTCCAAACAATATCCTTCTACAAGATTGATAGTACTTAAAGAGTTATGAAAGCATTTTCACAAATGCTTTCCTGGTGATGGTACTCTAAATGATTTACAGCACACAACAAATATGATTTGTAGCTGCCTGTTTATATCAGAAATGCTGTGATTGATACAAAATGCCACAATCCATAATTTGTTCTATAAATTAGCCATTTAATCAACTATACCAATTTTTAAACAGTATATTTGGGACACATTACTTTTTTATGAAATATAAAGCCAGCAACAGGTTATAGTTGCTACATTACACCAATTTGAACATTCATATTAGTTAACAGGATTTTCACTTTTCAATGTAATATTTTAGTTTTCTACCAGATTTTTCCCCTGGATATACCCCTGACTTTCTTTTAAGCACTATGCAGCAAAGGAAGGAGGGAAAGTATTTTGGTTTTGCACTATGATTACCTAGTATTACTATTATTAATTTATATTATATATTTATACACGTGTTAATTTATTAACAGACTTGTTTAGCTGTAGCGCATAAGAATTTCCGTAAGCATACATAATTAAATACTCGCGACTTGTCTCTTGAAATAAAAACCTGTCACAACACCATAGTTCTATTTGAATTGTTTCTTGTCGTTCATGCAACAAAATCTGAAATTTCCCATCTTTTTCTTCAGATACATGAAAGGAATCGGCAGAATACAAGGAAAAAAAGTTGCACGGTGGTGCAGCGGTAGAGTTGCTGCCTTACAGCACCAAAGACCCGGGTTCGATCCCGACCACAGGTGCTGACTGTACGGAGTTTGTACGTTCTCCCCATGACCGTATGTGGTTTTTTTCTGAGATCTTCGGTTTCCTCCCACACTCCAAAGACGTACAGGTTTGTAGGTTAATTGGCTTGGTAAATGTAAAAAGTCTCCAGTGGATGTAGGATGGTGTTAATGTGCGGGAATTGCCGGCCGGCGCGGACCCGGTGGGCCGTAGGGCCTGTTTCCGCGCTGTATCTCTAAAATAACCTAAAATAATATTCCGGTAGGGCAAGAAGAAATGGAACATTGACAATATTTTGAAAGTGCAATAGTCAATGCTCTCTAATGTCATGGCCACCATTTCCTCAATCAACATCACTAAATGCATATTAGCTGGCCTTACCCAAAATGGACAACGATTTTCTATATTGCCACATTTTGAGAAGGTCTTCACAGACTACTAAACACTTTGGATGCTCTGGACAGAAAATGATAATACCATAAAAATGCAATTGGTTTATTTTCTTGCTTAACAAAACAATGATTCAATTTTGAAATGTTTCATAGTCCTAGCCTTCACACGTTTTGAGTTATAGGTTAATAAAGGCAACTGCCTGCCTCAAATTTTAAAGCGTAGAGACCCACGTCACCCATTCCTTCTCTCCAGAGATGCTGCCTGTCCTGCTGAGTTACTCCAGATTTTTGTGTCTATCTTCAGTTTAAACCAGCATCTGCAGTTTCTTCCTTCAAATTTTACAGCTGTCTCCGTGTTCTTCATTCACTCAAGAGGAAGCAGCTCGTTATTCTGTCGACACGTTTTAATCTGCAGTATCAATTACATCACTCCTTATGTGAGGAAATACTAGCTTCTAGCCAGTAGTATTAAAAAGTGATGTCAAATAACACTCTCTAGAGTTTCCACAATTTGTCAAACCATATTCTTTTGTAATGAATTTCTAATATCAAGCATATTAATAACAATAACATTCCAATCAATTTCAACAAATTATTTGAAATCAAATTCTTCAAGTTACATCCAAAGTCAATTTAAATAATGCATTGTGTAAACATTTATAGATATACCCACAAGCTGCCAAAATAACCTGGTCCTTTGAAGAAATTAAGGCAGATATTGTCCCTCAGCCAATTTCAATTATGCATAAAGGGAGAAAACACTTACTGATATCATCTTCATGGTAGATCACAGAATGGAAAGGTGGCTTTCGGTCTTTAATGTATCGTTCTGCTGGTTCAACATAGAAAGTACCCTGGTGGGTCTGGATGAAGCCTTCAAAACGACCATCTATTATAGAGCCATGGCTGAGAGATCCTTTCTCACCTTAAACAAGAAAAGTCATGACAATTAGTTTTGATTTCATTTTTTTGGCATACACTCTACCAGAAGCCTAGTGAGGTGAATTTCTTGATTAACATTTATACTCACAATAAATGAGAAAAAAAAATCTAAGTATAACTCATCATAACAATGGTGACTATGGAGTAAAATATTTAATTTTCATCGTTATTACAATTTGAGTATAATATACATGGTATTTTAATTTTAAAAACGTTGCATTTTTGTGGTTATTGCAGGTACCAGATACATAGAGATGCTTGGTTGACAGGTTATTAATATAGAAAAGTTGTGAGCAGGAGAAATATGTTGGCTTGCAAATTATTAACAGATATTTTCTATCATTTTCAATTCTGTTAATTGACTGAGTTTACTAAATGTGCAAATAATGTATTCGGTGTGCCCAATGCAGCCTCTACCACAGCGAGACCGAACGCAGACTAGTAATCGGTCTGCAGAAGACTGCTCTGTCAATAATGCCCATCTCAAGCTCCTGGCTGCATTCCATTTCAACACGCCTACCCATTCCTAAACTGACCACTCTGCCCCTGCCCTACTCTGCTGCAAGGAAGAGGCCCAATGCATACAGGGGTACAATACCTCGTACTCCATCTGAATAGACTACAACCCCGTGGAATTTTCCAATTTTAGGTAACCCTTGCTTCCTTCGGTTCCTGCATTTCTCTCCTTCCTTCCAATCCATTGCCAGCACTCCCATTTAGAAACATAGAAACATAGAAAGTAGGTGCGAGAGTAGACCACCAGGCCCATCGAGCCCGCACCGCCATTCGCTCATGGCTGAACACTAAACAGACACCCTTACCCACAAACAGTAGACACAAGACACAGAACACAAGACACTACCCTCCCCTTTATACCGCTATCACCCCTCTCCACCCCAAGAACCGCGTGATCTCCTGGGGGAGGCAAAAAACCGGATAAAAACCCAGGTCCAATTCGGGAAAAAAATCCGGGAAATTGTATCCCCTTTCCCATGAACTCACCACTCTGTCCCTCCCCAAACATACCATTATCCCATTTCCCCCTTCTGGTTCCATCAAGATGTTACCCACACATTTTTACCCACCAGATTCCCATTCCCACTTTGTTCCCCAAAATAAGGCCCAATCTGCCCATCACCTCTAATTCTCCTATTATCACTTTCCTTAAAAGAATCAAGCACTGGCAATCTTGTGCGTTCCCACTATCTCCACTTTCACCCACCCTTCCTTACTCCATCTGCCCATCAGCCTTCACCGCTCCTCAGTCCAATTACCTACTGGCCTGTCACACCAGCCTCTCTCTCTCTCTCTCCTCCTTATACAGGTGAGAGACTTATCCATTTTAAGTTTCCAAACAGTCCTTTGGTTATAATTTAGTTTTGTGTCTCATGTACCGAGGTACAGTGAAAAGCTTTTGTAGCGTGCTAACCAGTCAGCGGAAAGACATTACATGATTACAATAAAGCCATTTACAGTGTATAGATACATAAGGGAATGACGTTCAGTGCAAGGCAAAGCCAGTAAAGTGCAATCAAAGATAGTCCAAGGGTAGCATAGTTAAAGTAAGAAATGTTGCTGTAGGAGTAGAGATTTAAAAGTGTAGAGCAATTGTGATATGTGATTGTAGATCTGCTTCTGTGGCTAGCATGTAAATAGTCACCGGGGTTGGGTGCCATCTTTTTTTAATTAGTTTAATTTCAAGATGCAGCATGGAAAAAGGGCCTTCGGTCCACAGAGTCCATGCTGATTATTGATAACCCATCCACACTTAGTTCTAAGTTATCCCACTTTCGCATCCACTCCCTACACATCAGGGGCAATTTAGAGGCCCATAAACCTACAACCCTGATGTACTTGGGATGTGGGGGGGGGGGAACCCACATAGTTGCAGGGAGAACGTGCAAACTCCACGCAGACAGCATCCAGGGTCCGGATCGAACCTGGGTCTCTGGCGCTGTGAGAAAGCAGCTCTACTCACTGCGTTACCACGCTTATTTTCAAACATCAATGCACAAGTAAAACATAGCATTGAACCCACAGGTCTAATTTTAAAAATACAGACGAGATTAATTTTTATTACGGGGTTTAGTACAGGTTTAAGACCCAAGGCTGCCTCAGTTAAAATAGCTGTTTCACATATTCTTCTTCAAGGAACTTCTGGGATGCACTCGGGACTTAGCAAGTGGCTACTTGCTGCATTCAAGATGAAGGCACTTTTTTTTTTACGGCAACAGTTTTTGCCGTTAATCGGTAAGATTAAAGGCATTAAAAAATCTAACATGTATACCTCCCATTGGGTTAACTGCATCTATTAACTGCGGATAATTGAAGCCCTTAAAATTGTTCGTTTGACATCAAAAAGGCCATTAATGTTCAACCAACACAACGAGTAATGAGGTTTCCCAGCAGCAAAATAGATAAAATAACAACCTGTGACATGTTAGATCCTCTGTTAAGAGATAGGATCCACAATAGAGTCCCCAGTTGTGTCTAAATCTGCGCCCATTTCAAATTAATATTTTATCACGGTGTATCATATTAAAAAGTCATAATCTATCACCTTTGAAATAACACTTTAGGACTAACTGGATAATTAGAAGAATTAAAGTGATGAATAAAATATAAACTTAAGAATTAATTTCACTTCACCAGGACAAGTCAAGTAAAGGAGTAACACGTCAAGTAGAGGCGATGGGATTGGAGCTTCAGACCTTTTTTTGCTTTCGGCCCATTGTTACTATCTTGGTGAAGTCATTAAACAAAAAATACTGCAGATGATTATTAAACAAAGATAGAAAATGCTGGAATCACCGAGGTCGTCAGGAAGCAACTGTTAACGTATCATGTTTAAAACCATCAGAATTATGGAGAGATAATTTGGTATGCCCAGAGGCATTCCCTTTGCCCAATCTATTCTTCTCCCACCCTCCCTGCAAGGGCCTCTGCAAGACACCACCTTCAGTCCAGTCAAAAGATATTTTCATAACTATTTTGCAGTGTTTAGTTGAGAGATACAACATATAAATAGGCCCTTCGGCCCACCTAGTCCGCGCTGACCAGCAATCCCCGCACACTAACACTATCCCACATACACTAGGGACAATTTACAATTATACTAAGCCAATTAACCAACAAACATGTACGTCTTTGGTATTGGAGGAAACCGGAGAAAACCCACACAGGTCACGGGGAGAACGCACAAACTCCGGACATAGAGCACCTGTAGGTCAAGATCGAACCCAGGTCTCTGGTGCTGCAAGGCAGCAACTCTACTGCTGTGCCACTGTGCCACCATGTTTAGCTCAATTAATTTTAATGCAGTTTATTGTGCTTATAAGATTTTAATTTGCTCCTTTTGAAACATTTTAATTATTTACTTTATGTTGAATAGTTTGCTATCTTTTTGAGACATTTAATTTAAAATCATGCGCATTTTTCCCAGCTAGCAAGGCTTTGGTCCCAATTTACTCAGAAAGGGCCTCTGCATGATACCACCTTCAGTCCAGTCAAATCTGAGGCAATGCTGCTGGACCCCAGTCCAGTTATTTGAAGGGACTATATGAGTAATTCCAGACAGTCTGCCCCATCCAGGATGATCAGGTCAAGAGTCAGAGTCATACAGAAGGAAACTGGCCCTTTGGCCCAACTTGCCCATGCTAACCTTAATGCCCCATCCACATTAGCCCACCTGCCCACATTTGCCTCATATCCCTCTAAACATTTCGTACCTGTTCAAGTGTCTTTCAAATGTTGTTATAGTACCCGCCTCAGCTACTTCCTAGGTGAAGCCCGTTCCTTATATCCACCACCTTTCATGTAAAAATGTTAAATCTTTCCCCTCTCACCTTAAGTCTTCTGGTTCCTGATTCCCCTACTCTTGGTATAAGACTGTCCATTCACCCTATCTATTCCCCTCAAGACTTTATACACCAGTATAGGATCACTCCTCGGTCTCCGATGCTCCAAGGAATAAGGTCCTAGCCCTGCCGAACCTCTCTCTATACCTCAGGACTTCAAGTCCCAGCAACATCCTCAAATCCTCTCTGCACTCTTTCCACCTTCACAACATCTTCTGAGAACAGGGTGGCCTAAACTGAACAATACTCCAAATGCAGCCTCAACAACATCTTGTACAACTGTAACACAACATCCCAGTTGGATTGCTTGTGTCCAGAGTATAAAGTGGGAGTGGACTTAACCAAACCATGCAAGAATCTGAGGGGAAGTTGCCAAGGCAGATGTTGGGAAAACATTTCCTCTTGTCAGAAAATCCAGCACAAGGAAAACAGTTCAGGACAAATTATTTGAGCGTTAATGTTTTGGAACTTAAAAATATTCCAAGATTTAGTTTCCATTATCTTTTTAAGGTTGAAGCACAGAGATAAGGAAGGGGGTGAAAGGTTACCATGGATAGAGAACAAAAGTAGCACTGCGATTACAATCAGATCAGCCGTGAGCTTATTACACGGCAGAGCAGGCTTAAAGGGCCAGGTGGCCCACTCCTGTTCCTGACTCACATTTCATGAGGTATAATCCAATTAAATCTCATGGCTCACACCCACAGCCCAAGTAAGTACCTATCCTCTCCAGGTTATGAGCGCCCAGCTCTGTACATACAGATGAACATTGGGAGACCTGCAGGATGGATTTGCCAGCTGCTGCGGAGCTGCAGCCATCTTCTGTCATGTGGTACTACCCTGTAAGTGGTAATGTCCGTATGGTTGAGTTAAATACCTGGTCGCCTTTTAATTGGCTTATGTTTTAATTTAAATATATTGTTGACAAGCCTTTTTTTTTTTCAATATAAAACGTATGAACTTTTGGGATACAGCATGGAAACAGGCCCTTCATGAAACAAGTCCATGCCAACATTCGATCACTCATCAACACTAATTCTGTGTGATCCCATTGCCTACACATTACGGATAATATTACAGAGGCCCATTAACCTACAAAACCTGCACATCTTTGGGACGTGGGAGGAAACCAGAGCACCCAGAGGAAGGAGTCACTGGGAGAATGTGGAAACTCCACAAAAACAGCGACCAAGGTCAGGATCTAACCCGGGTCTCTGGCGCTGTGAGGGAGAGTCTGTACCACTCTTTTGGCATTAGTTCATATCGCAAAATTCTTCCTTCCAACCAGTGTCTGAAGACAAGGCCCCATTGCTGTATTCCCAATCCAGTGATGGGGTGTGTGCAGGGACAGATTTCCTTCATGGTTGAGATCAACTTATCTTACAGGACATGACATAAATTGCTGGAGTAACCTCGCAGGCCAGGCAGCATCGCTGGAGAACATGGATGGGTGATGTTTGGGTTGGGACCTTTCTTCAGATTATCTGCCTGGTGTGAGATTTCCAGGGAAGGCAAAGAACCCACTAGTGTCACCACTTTCCACTCAAAACAAGGCAAAAAAAACCAACTGCTTTCCCGAAAGGAGCCGAAGTCCAGGCCTTATCATATGATGGGCGTGTAACAAATATCTTTAAAATATCTTTCCCCCACATAAACACACACTTTTCACTTTGATCTCACTGCTGTTTATGAAATACGCCCGTAGAATTTGAACTCTACAATGACATAAAGCATTATTTAAATGTAACACAACTTTCCATTCCCAGGATAAGGAATTGTGAATGCAACTGCATGACCTTGATCCAGTCTTCACCTGATACATGCATATGCATATTCCGATAGCTATCAGACTATAATCACAGAGGTGTAACCATGGTTTACATAGTCCTTTGGAATGTATTCACAGTACCTGCTAACCGAGTACAAATTGGGAATTAAATGTGTGACCTTCCTAACCATTCATTTTTAATTAGCTGTGCAATTAGGTAACAACTATTTTTGTCCTAAGAATTAAATCTAATGATCTATGTTACCATTTTATTCAAGTCACTGATAAAAATGTATTAAAAATGAGATTAATGGTGATAGTTTAAGGTTAGAGAACAACTAACTGCACATGAAACCACAATTAATGCTTGGGTCTATTTTTAATGTCTAGAACATGCAACTAAATGCATTTGCAGAAAATTGTCCAACACAATAACAAAGATTTAATCATAAAATACATATTTATCCCATGGAAATAAATTTGTTTAAGCAGTTATTGGGGAAGAATTGGATGACGTGACACTAAATTAAGACAGCGAGCACTTTTTTGCTTTCATAATATTCCCATTAATTTTCTTTTTTGACAAAACCATTACTTTCACGACTAAAGGATGATATTTTAGAAAGCAATAAATTGGATTTTGATCACTGAAACAGCTGCATCTATCTACACATAATCTGTGTAGCACACACTTATTATTCTGGTTTACAATTAACAATCTTACCATAGATTTCCCCAGTGTAGATGTGGGAGACATCGTAATTCAGCACTTCACCTGACACTTCCACTTTAAAATCGTCTGTGAATAAAGAGGTGTCTCGCTTCATTCTCAGGTTGAAATGCCTAATAGGAAAACAGCAAAATGAGATGAGTTAACCTCACAATATTGCCAGCTCCACAAAGTTGGCATTAAGAAACTTTCAGATGTTGAAATCTTTACTTGCAAATAAATCAGCTTCTTTGCTGCAGTACTGCAGAATGTCAAGTTTGTCAGCTAATTTCATTGTTAACTTTTCCAGTAAAGACACGTCTCAGGTGAAATATGCATATTGCGAAATATTCATCATGGGATTTTTAGTTAAGCAGCTTCATTTACATCAAGAATAAAAATGTATAGACAAATAAATCAAAAAGGAAAGAATATAGCAAAAGCACACATTCCTGCTGCCTAATTTAATTTTTAATCCTTTTTCCCCCAAAAACTTTCTTTCACATTGAGTTGTGCAAACTCATACCAGTAAGCATAATACACGGTCTTAACAAACATGGAAACCTATCAATCTATTATTGAAATCTTTTAAAACATTACCTTAAAAGGTAAGCTATACAAGTTTCATTTAAAATACAAAGGACAGCTATGTGATTAGAAACTTAAGACATGGAGTCATACAGCACCCTCAATATTCTTGTTCACTTCTTTAAAACAATTAAATCCGTGAGACAAACCAACCACACTCAAAACCTTGCTGACGATCTCCAATCAACTCCTGCCTGTACTAATGCACGTATATCTTATCCTTCAGAATTCTCTCCAGTAACTTGCCTACCACAGATGTTTAGTTGTAGAAACAAGGAACTGAAGATGCTGGTTTACAAAAAAAAAAAGAACACAACGTGCTAGAGTAACTCAGCGAGAGAGGCAGCATCTCAGGAGAACATGGATGGGTAATGTTTCAGGTCGGGTCTGAAGAAGGGTCCCGACCTGAATTGTCACCTATCCATGCTGCCTGGCTCGTTGAGTTACTCGTGTACTTTGTGTCCATGTTCGGCTTGCTGCTCTATAGATTTTCTTTGCAGCCCTTCTCAAACAAAGGCATATTAGGCACTATCCAGATAAAAATTAAACAATACAATTACAAAATACAGCAGAGCAAAAAAAAAAAAAATCAAAATTTGACACTGAAATGTGGATAACCCAGAACAGAATCTATTGTACTGATTTCCTTCAAGTCAACTTGAATTCAACAGTGGGGCAGCACAGTGGCGCAGCGGTCGAGTTGCTGCCTTGCCTTCTGTTTGATACATAGATACATAGAAATTAGGTGCAGGAGTAGGCCATTCGGCCCTTCGAGCCTGCACCGCCATTCAATACGATCATGGTTGATCATCCAACTCAGTATCCCGTACCTGCCTTCTCTCCATACCCCCTGATCCCTTTAGCCACAAGGGCCACATCTAATTCCCTCTTAAATATAGCCAATGAACTGGCCTCAACTACCCTCTGTGGCAGAGAGTTCCAGAGATTCACCACTCTCTGTGTGAAAACGTTTTTCCTCATCTCGGTCTTAAAGGATTTCCCCCTTATCCTTAAGCTGTGACCCCTTGTCCTGGACTTCCCCAACATCGGGAACAATCTTCCTGCATCTAGCCTGTCCATCCCCATAAGAATCTTGTACGTTTCTATAAGATCCCCTCTCAATCTCCTAAATTCTAGCGAGTATAAGCCAAGTCTATCCAGTCTTTCTTCATATGAAAGTCCTGACATCCCAGGAATCAGTCTGGTGAACCTTCTCTGCACTCCCTCTATGGCTATAATGTCCTTCCTCAGATTTGGAGACCAAAACTGTACGCAATACTCCAGGTGTGGTCTCACCAAGACCCTGTACAACTGCAGTAGAACCTCCCTGCTCCTATACTCAAATCCTCTTGCTATGAAGGCCAACATACCATTCGCTTTCTTCACTGCCTGCTGCACCTGCATGCCTACTTTCAATGACTGGTGTACCATGACACCCAGGTCTCGCTGCATCTCCCCATTTCCTAATCGGCCACCATTTAGATAATAGTCTGCCTTCCCGTTTTTGCTACCAAAGTGGATAACCTCACATTTATCCACATTATACTGCATCTGCCAAACATTTGCCCACTCACCCAGCCTATCCAAGTCACCTTGCAGTCTCCTAGCATCCTCCTCACAGCTAACACTGCCCCCCAGCTTAGTGTCATCCGCAAACTTGGAGATGTTGCTTTCAATTCCCTCGTCCAGATCATTAATATAAATTGTAAATAGCTGGGGTCCCAGCACTGAGCCTTGTGGTACCCCACTAGTCACTGCCTGCCATTGTGAAAAGGACCCGTTTACTCCTACTCTTTGCTTCCTGTTTGCCAGCCAGTTCTCTATCCACATCAATACTGAACCCCCAATACCGTGTGATTTAAGTTTGTATCCTAATCTCTTATGTGGTACCTTGTCGAAAGCCTTCTGAAAGTCCAGATACAACACATCCACTGGTTCTCCCCCATCCACTCTACTAGTTACATCCTCGAAAAATTCTATAAGATTCGTCAGACACGATTTACCTTTCGTAAATCCATGCTGACTTTGTCCAATGATTTCACCACTTTCCAAATGTGCTGCTATCCCATCTTTAATAACTGACTCTAGCAGTTTCCCCACTACCGATGTTAGACTAACTGGTCTGTAATTCCCCGTTTTCTCTCTCCCTCCCTTCTTAAAAAGTGGGGTTACGTTTGCTACCCTCCAATCCTCAGGAACTACTCCAGAATCTAAAGAGTTTTGAAAAATTATCACTAATGCATCCACTATTTCTGGAGCTACTTCCTTAAGTACTCTGGGATGCAGCCTATCTGGCCCTGGTGATTTATCGGCCTTTAATCCATTCAATTTACCCAACACCACTTCCCGACTAACCTGGATTTCACTCAGTTCCTCCATCTCCTTTGACCCGCGGCCCCCTGCTATTTCCGGCAGATTATTTATGTCTTCCTTAGTGAAGACGGAACCAAAGTAGTTATTCAATTGGTCTGCCATATCCTTGTTCCCCATGATCAATTCACCTGTTTCTGACTGCAAGGGACCTACATTTGATTTAACTAATCTCTTTCTCTTCACATATCTATAAAAACTTTTGCAGTCAGTTTTTATGTTCCCTGCCAGTTTCCTTTCATAATCTATTTTCCCTTTCCTAATTAAGCCCTTTGTCCTCCTCTGCTGGTCTCTGAATTTCTCCCAGTCCTCTGGTATGCTGCTTTTTCTGGCTAATTTGTACGCATCATCTTTTGCTTTGATACTATCCCTGATTTCCCTTGTTATCCACGGATGCACTACCTTCCTTGATTTATTCTTTTGCCAAACTGGGATGAACAATTTTTGTAGTTCATCCATGCAGTCTTTAAATGCCTTCCATTGCATATCCACCGTCAACCCTTTTAGAACTAATTGCCAGTCAATCTTGGCCAATTCACGTCTCATACCCTCAAAGTTACCTTTCTTTAAGTTCAGAACCGTTGTTTCTGAATTAACAATGTCACTCTCCATCCTAATGAAGAACTCAACCATATTATGATCACTCTTGCCCAAGGGGGCACGCACAACAAGTCTGCTAACTAACCCTTCCTCATTACTCAATACCCAGTCTAGAATAGCCTGCTCTCTCGTTGGTTCCTCTACATGTTGGTTTAGATAACTATCCCTCATACATTCCAAGAAATCCTCTTCCTCAGCACCCCTGCCAATTTGATTCACCCAATCTATATGTAGATTGAAGTCACCCATTATAACTGTTTTGCCTTTGTTGCACGCATTTCTAATTTCCTGTTTGATGCCATCCCCAACTTCACTACTACTGCTAGGTGGCCTGTACACAACGCCCACCAGCGTTTTCTGCCCCTTAGTGTTTGGAGTGTGTACGTTCTCCATGTGACCGGAGCCTTGCACAAAACATTATTCCCATATCATGTATCTATACACTGTAATGGCGCAATTGTCTTTCCGCTAACCAGATAGCACGCAATAAAAGCTTTTCACTGTACCTCGGTACCTTTGACAATAAATTAAACTGAACTGATCTAATGATCTGGCCTCTGCACTAGTGGGAGCGGGGAATTACAGACTTTCACCACCTATGAGAGATTTCTACATTTCCCACTTTCAAAAGACTGGCCCTTATTTTGTGGCCACGTCCCTTTGATTGTGACACTTTAAACAAGTTTGACAGTTCTCTAGAGATGACCGCAAAATGTCAGGGCACAGAGGAAAATCCACACCAGGGCTTCTTGAAAATGGCATAGTAGAACGGCCATCGGTAAACCATAATCAATCTTTCATCCAAGTTACACTCCCATAACCTCTGCACGGTACAGAAGACGACCCCAGATCCATTACCATCTGTAGTCAGTGGGGGCGCTGCGAGTCAGTGCCCTGCCAGCAGCGTGTTCGTTATTTTGACTTTTTGGTTTTTTTTTTTAGTGTATCCAAGTATTTGTTTTAGTGTCTCTTGGTGGGTCGTGTGTGGGGGGGTGGTGGGGAGGGGAAAGGGGGGAAACCGCTTTTGGTCGCCTCCTCGACGGAGAGGCGACTTTTTCCATGTCGCCTCTCACGCGGCCTAACACCATGGATTGGAGTGGCCTTTCCCGGAGATGGGCCAGGAGTTTCAGCAGTGGGCGCAGCGTGGACTTTTCCACCGCGGAGCGGGCGAACCTTTGCCGGGGGTCGCCAGAGAGGAGTGCTCCGTTCGCTGGCCTTGTGACTTTGGCATCATGGGGTTGTGGTCTGCGGAGCTTCTAGCCACGGGTGCAGCATGGACTTACCATCCGGATCTTGGGATCCCTTGCCGGGGATCCCCGGATAAGAGCTCCGACTGCCGGCCTGCAATATTCTGAAGCCGCTGTCTGCAGAGCTGCTAGCCACGGGTGCGGCGTGGACTTACCATCCGGAGCCTGGGATCCCTCGCCGGGGATCCCCAGAGAAGAGCTCTGACCGCCGGCCTGCGGCCTACAACATCCTGAAGCCGCCGTCTCCGGTAAGAAAGCGCCGATTCGGGCACTCCAAGCCGCGGAGTATGTTTGACCGTCCCGACGTCGGAGTTTCAATCATCCCGATGAGAGGGCCTATACATCGGGCTGTCCGTAGCGGCGACTACGGAGGGTTCATGGCCCCGACCACGGGTGAACAAGGAGGAGGACTGACTGAACTTTGTGCCTTCCACCACAGTTTAAAGAACGACTTCATCCGCACAGAAGTATGAAAGAGCATCACAGGATGGTATACCAGGCAGTTTAATGACTCATCTGTCTAGTAAAGTACTACTTTCTCAGTAATGCCCTGGAGCATTTGCCAAGATTTCTTTCAAATCTAGGTTTGAATGTATAATCTTTTGATTCAGAGGAACCATTTCTACAAGTGTTAGGAGGATTAATTTTGAAGTGTACGTTTACATATAGCAATTAATCCAAGTAGTTTCTAGTTTATTAAGGTGAAAACCATGCAACAACAGTTATTAACAGCTTCAAGATTGTACTCAAGGAAAACTTAAATAAATTGGTTGCAACTTGTCCAAAACACGTGAATATTTCTCTCTTACGTGGCTGCTGATGTGAGCATTATTTTCTTGCCAACAATGATTTAGGAGCTACATAATCACCAGGTTCCTAATTAGCACATTGAAAATGTGAAAAAATAAGTGTGTTGATTTAGTGTCCCTTTTACCACCAGTAGTTCAGCATTAAAAATACATTGTTTGAAAAGATTTGTTTTTAAATACAAAATTGTCAAATGCAATGTAAATATATTTGACAAAAATTTGACTTCTTGCTATTTCTAAACAGCGATGCTTGAAGGCCTAATTGTTTGGATTGATCCCAGTATGAGTACACAATCTGGTGAAATGGTTCTTAGACCTGGTATCAGGTATTTGTGAAGGGTGAATACAGAGCCCTAGAACGTGAAGATCAAATGATATCACTAGTAGTTAAATAACAACCCTCTATAATTGGTTGAAACAAAGAACTGCAGACACTAGCTAATACCAAAGATAGTGCTGGACTAACTCAGCGGGTTCGGCAACATCTCTGGAGCAAAAGGATATCCTTTATCTCCAGAGATGCTGCCTGACCTGCCAAGCTACTGCAGCATTTTGTATGTATCTCTATTATTGGTTGTTGATTTAACAAAGACAACCAGGCTTCTGTGGAAAAAGGCCAAACATCATTCATTCAAATTACAATATAACCCAAAGTACATGTTAACCAAAGTCAGATCAACTCTTTGGCAACTTGCTTAAAAGTGTAAAAGATACTGTGTGCTAGTTCCAGTTTTAAATGAAACACAGCGGTTGGCTGGGCAAAGGACTGACAAAATCCCATGTCGTCAACCAGCCAAACTGTGGATCAGATAAAGGCTCCAAGCAGTTGCCCAAGCACATGCATCATATCCCACGGCACCACTAGGAAATAAGAAGGGAGAACTGGCAGTGTAATGAAGATTATTTTATTTCTCCACCCACGAGTTCTCATTAATATTCACAAATCCTCACTAAGTATCTAATTGCATAATTGCGGGAAAATTAATTGTTGTTAACTAGCTACAGAGCATTTCAGGGTACTTACACCCACACTGAAGGGCCTCTACATGACAGACTTATTTCAGTGCAGTTTCCCATGAATGAATCCCAAAATGTTGCACGAGAATTCACTCCCATTTGTTCTACCTCGTCCCTTATGCTTGAGGGTATCTCATGCAAAAAAAGATCTGGCACATACGTTGCTAAACATTCCTTTCACATTTCCCAAAGATACTAGCTCCTAATTCCTTTGTTTTGAGCTTTTTCCTGAGTGCTCGTTTCCATTATTGGAGCCAGGAAGGAAACCAAATACACATATCCTCAACTGTTCGTGAATAAAGAGGAACTTGCAAATTGTGTAGTCCCAAGAATAAATTCACCAAATCCTTCGCCAGATTTACCAGCAAAAACACTGATGCTAATACTTTTAAAATTCATATGAAACAGAAAAGTGATGTTGAAAGATAACACATCAGTTCATTGATAAATAATACTAATAGGTCGGCTTTGAAACATGTAAAATTAAAGCTAGGTTGTGTTTTCAAATATGTAATTCTATTTATTGAGTTACCTCATTCTAGACCAAGCTTTGAATGCTCATTTTAACTAGAAAAATTGTAGTAATACCTTCAATTTTCATTGGTCATTGTTTAATTAATTCTTAAATTTAATCAAATTAAACTGTTTTATCTGGACAGCTGTCTGAGTAAGCATTGTCCATTAAAAAAAAAAGATTGAATTTCAAATAGCCAATATGATAGCAATTAACTTTTAAAGTCTGTTCTTCAATATTAAATGTGAAATTGGAAATCAGACTCCGCATTAGATCATAGAGCCCCTGAGTAATGACTTGCCAAATATTTCAAGTCAAGTCAAGAGAGTTTATTGTCATGTGTCCCAGATAGGACAATGACATTCTTGCTTGCTGTAGCACAACAGAATATTGTAGGCATACAGATCAGAGTGTCCATATACCATAGTATGTATGGATATATATATATATATATATATATATATATATATATATATATATATATATATATATATATATATATATATATATATATATATATATATATATATATATATATATATATATATATATATATATATATATATATATATATATATATATATATATATACACACACACACACATAAATAAACAGATAAAGTGCAATAGGCTGTTATAGTTCAGAGTTTGTTTAAAGTTGTGTTTAATAGTCTGATGGCTGTGGGGAAGTAGCTGTTCCTGAACCTGGATGTTGCAGATTTCAGGCTCCTGTACCTTCTACCTGATGGCAGCGGAGAGATGAGTGTGTGGCCACACCACCCTGGCCACACACTCATCTCTCCGCTGCCATCAGGTAGAAGGTACAGGTGATGATGCTGCCAGCCTTTTTGAGGTGACTGCGATAGATCCCCTCGATGGTAGGGAGGTCAGAGCCGATGATGGACTGGGCAGTGTTTACAACTTTTTGCAGCCTTTTCCGCTCCTGAACGCTCAGGTTGCCGTACCAAGCCACGATGCAACCGGTCAGCATGCTCTCTACTGTGCACCTGTAGAAGTTAGAGAGAGTCCTCCTTGACATACCGACTCTCCGTAATCTTCTCAGGAAGTAGAGGCGCTGATGTGCTTTCTTTATGATTGCATCAGTGTTCTGGGACCAGGAAAGATCTTTGGAAATATGCCCAGGAATTTGAAGTTCTTGACCCTTTCCACCATCGACCCGTTGATATAAACGGGACTGTGGATCCCCGTCCTACCCCTTCCGAAGTCCACAATCAGCTTCTTGGTTTTGCTGGTGTTGAGGGCCAGGTTATTGTGCTGGCACCATTTGGTCAATCGGTCGATCTCACTTCTATACTCTGACTCATCCCCAACAGTGATGCGTCCCACAACAGTGGTGTCGTCAGCGAACTTGATGATGGAGTTCGCACTAGGTCCGGCTACGCTGTCATGAGTATAGAGTGAGTACAGCAGGGGGCTGAGCACGCAGCCTTGAGGTGCTCCCGTGCTGATTGTTATCGAGGACACTAAGCGACATGTTACTCTAAGCAACAAGCAAAACATCAGTAACCAAAAATAATTTGTACAACTACTCAAAACTTAGATCATTTATACTCTTCACTTTGGTACTTTCTCCACAGTCCCTAATTTTGTGTCACATGCACAGAGGTACACTTTAAACTTTAGAGATACAGCGCAGAAGCAGGCCTTACGGTCCACCAAGTCCACGCCGACCAGCGATCACTCCCTACACTTCCATTATCCCCCACACAAGTGACAATTTTTTCCGAATCCAATTAACCTACAAACCTGCACGTCTTTGGAATGTGGGAGGAAACCGCAGCACTGGGAGAAAACCCACATGGTCACAGGGATAACGTACAAACTGTACAGACAGCACCTGTAGTCAGGATCTAATCCGTGTCACTGGCGCTGTAAGGTAGCAACTCTACAGCTGCATCACTGGGCCACCCAAAGCACAGTGTAAAGCATTTCTGTTGTGCGCTATCCAGTCAGCAGAAAGACCATACATGATTACAATCAAGGCGTCCACAGGTGTACAGATACAGGAAAAACGTTTAGTGCAAGATAAAGTCCAATCCTCCCCCATCTTCCCACCCCAGCTGTAATTTATAATCGAGTGAAACATTCATGATAGTCAAATTTAATTAAATTATATGATCATGAATGTGTTTTTAAATAACACCTAAGATTTGAAAGAAACAGTTGCTGCTGGAGACTTGGCTACCTGTGGTATTTTTCATGTTCCTTTTCAATAGGTTTATGGAAGTTCTTCAGCCCATGCCTACAATTCACAAGTTTTTCTGCCCACAAAACTTTTCCCATCCATATACCTTCTTAATGTCAGGAATAAAGAGACATCAGAATTATATGAGTTAAAAGATTAACCTTGTAAGAATGAGTTGCTGGTGCTATAAAATGTAGGAGAAGCAAGAGCCGTTATGATCTGGAACTCAGAACTTCCAAAAGGTGGCAGATACACAGTCATTATTTTATTTCAGAAAGGGTGCTGTATATGTGGTCAAGAAACACTACGATGAAAGAGGGGGGCATGGGTCTAATGGAATTGTTCCACTGGATGTCAGTAAAGAAATGGTGGACTGAATGGCCTCCTCCTGTGTCAAAGGCAGGCTTGCTACGATATTAAACAATGGTACTCACCTACAGGGTCATTGTCAGGCTTGCAAGCCATCAAAAGCAAGGCCCAGGAAAAATAAATCATTGTTCACAAGGGTGGAAGTTCTCCCCCAAATGCTAAGTTCGAAGGCACCGGGCCTGTACTTGCTGAAGTTTAGAAGGATGAGGGGGAGGGTAGGGGGGGGGGACCTCATTGAAACTTACCAAATCGTGAAATGCCTGGATAGAGTGAATGTGGAGAGGATGTTTCCATTAGTGGAAAAGTCTAGGACCAGAGGCCATAGCCTCAGAATAAAAGGACGTACTTTTAGAAAGATGAGGAGGAATTTATTTAATCAGTGGTGAATCTGTGGAATTCATTGCCACAGAGGGCTGTGAAGGCCAAGTCAATGGATATTTTTAAGGCAGAGATTGACAGATTCTTGATTAGTAAGGGTGTCAGGGGTTGCAAGGAGAAAGCAGGAGAATGACGTTGAGAGGGAAAGATAGATCAGCCATGATTGAATAGTGGAGTAGACTTAAAGGGCCAAATGGCTTAATTCAGCTCCTTGAACTTATATCTAGGCAAATTCAAATGGAGGAATGAATACTAAAGAAAAATGGCAAGGAATCAATAAATTAATGACATTATTCTAATATTTGATGCAAAACAAACTTTACTCTGGGTGAATAGGTGTGGCCACTGTCAAAGACAATGAAGAATATAAATTCAGAAATAATAACACATTCTCTGTTAGAATAAAAATCTAGGTAACAACAGTAACATAACCAATTATAATCAAGGACAAAGATAGAGGCTTCTGGAAGATAGCAGCTTCTGTTAAATGTACAGGCTTAATAATTTCGGGAAATATCTCCAGTTCCTATTGACAACTGCTAGTGCATATCTTCGATACATTATGAAGAGGCGAGCAAATATGACATCTGTGCAGATTTTGATTATTACCAATTTGAAGACGTACACAAAATAAAAAATTTAAAGTCCAAATCAACATTTTATTCCACTTTTTGAAAAATTAAACTAATCTTTATTCATATGAATAAAGTTGCTACCTTTCCAAATCACAGTTCAGTTTCCATAAACATAAAAAAGACTATCTCTTGCATTGCCATCTTTCCATTCATATGCCATTCTTAATTAAACTAATCATGCCAAGTCATGCCAGCATCATAAAATACAGTGGAAAATGAGCAGATGCCCCACGATGAAATACTATAATTGGGTCTCATGCTTTAAGAAGCTCAAGCTTCTGCTGTTGACTTGGGCGACAGACTTGAAAGCAATGATGAGTCTTGGCTTTCAGTGCTTTACTAAGATTTTACACAATCTCACAGCTGCCTCTGTACCAGCTTTTGAATCACTTTGATAATTCGGGATGTTTTTAGTTTAGTTTAGAGATACAGTGTGGAAACTGGCCCTTCGGCCCACAGAATCCACACCGACCAGCGATCCCCGCATTCTAACACCATTCTACACACACTATGAACAATTTTACATTGATACCAAGCCAACAAACCTGTACGTCTTTGGAGTGTGGGAGGAAACCGAAGATCTCAGAGAAAACCCACGCAGGTCACGGGGAGAATATACAAACCCAGTACAGACAGCACCCATAGTCAGGATCAAACCCGGGTCTCTGGCACTGTAAGGAAGTAGCTCTACTGCTATGCCACCGTGCCGCCCAAGTATAAAATAAATATAGTGGGCACATAGATGGTGTGGGTTTGTTGCTGCCACCTCCCCAGGCCAACATACTGGATAAGCTCCAGGCCAGTGCACAGGAAACTGCACAGGGCAGGAGCAGCAATTGATTAAAGACCCAAAATTATCAATCTATCATCTTTCCAGGTCCAGAGTTTAAATAAAACACAGCAAACAAGAGCTTCTGGTGGGCGGATTACTCTCAACATGGGTAACAACTCAATCAACCCGAGCAGTTAGATGAAAATACATTTCTACCACCATTTTGTTTCTTCCTTGGAAAAGGGTGGCTAAAAGATTCAAACCATCACTAAAATGTCCTCTCGCTCAATAAATTCATTGGTTTTAAGGAACTATTGCTGGAAATATCAAATGTTTGATTTTTAAAAAAAAAACTCAGTTTTTCCTCTCCACATGCAAGATTTTATCTCTGATTTCTAGCCAAATAGAGGCATTGAGAAACAATGTTAAGGTGTTAAAGTTCATGTAAAAATGTGTTGATACATCCTAGTACAGTTTAACATTCACACATTTGTAATGACAGTACTTGTAAACTTTTGCACTTCAGCATCGAGGTAACTAACTGCCAGCATGAAGACTTTAGACGTCATGGCACAAATTTAATCTTCAAATCACTAAAACACATGACATTAAATGCATTTGATGTGGGACAGGAACAATGATCCACCCTTCTTAAATCAACCACCATTGTAATAAGCAGGAAATATCAAGGCCCAATGAAAACAAGTGAAAGACTTTCCGATTGCAAGCCTGAATGGTGAGTGGCCAAGGCTAACAGGCCAGGCTGTGAGACCTGGTGGAAAATTAATGATGAAAAACAAATGCTATTTCCTTTTCACAAAAAGTGATAGCCCTATCCATTCCATTATCAATCTGCACTTAGTCATCAGCAATAGTGTGTTGGAATATCTCCCTTAGGCAATGCTGCAAGTGGTACTTGAGCACTAATAACCCACCTGTCAATGGTTTGGGTTCCACCAGGGCACTTGGATTAAACAAAATGCGGACAAAATTGCTCTGGTTGCTAAGTGGAAATAAATGTTTATGGCACACATGCCGAGCAATTATAGCAGCTTAATGGAATTGGCTCAGTTGTTGCACACCTGTTCAGCTAAGTCGATCAACATAACCTTCAATTCTTTTCTCCCTCATATTGGTCTAGGTTCCCCATTATTGCACCCGTGCTCTTGTTCACTGCCACTCCACATCATTCATACTAAGTTCCACATTCTCGATGACTTGTTAGCTTTGCCTGAAAACACCCCTGCTTTATATTTTCTAAAAGCTTTTGTTTGATGCTTTAATACCTTACGTTTAATAGGACATGTTTCAGTTGGACCCTTTTAAGCCAGAGACCTTTCCTAATGGTTCCTAATGTGGTGAACCAAACTTAGTATTACACGCTAACATGCAATAACAAGGAACTATCGATGCTGGTTTACCAAAGAACAAAACTGGAGTAACTCACCGGGTTAGGCAGCATCCCTGGAGTACATGGATAGGTGACATTTTGGGTCAGGAACCTTCTGCAGACTGATTGCAGGAAAGGGGGATGGGGGACAGGGGGAGAAAGCGAAAAGAGAGGTGGGACAGTGCAGAGCATGGCCGGTAATAGGTGAACATGGGTGAGGGAGTGGGAGGGGGTCGACTGTCAGATTGTTGAACAAAGACCAAAGACAAGTGTGAGTCAAAAGGATAAAGAGTTGCGAATGTGAAGCAAGAGGGTAGAAGTGTCACAAATTGTGAAGCCGTTGAAAGGATTGCAGGTGCAGGGCGACTGTGTGTGGATTAGTTATCTAAAATTGGAAAATTCAAATGTTCATACTACTGGATTGCAAGCTGCCAAGAGGAAATTAGCATTGCACTAATAAGTAAGAGTAACGAATGATAAACAAGTTGCTGTAGAAAACTCCACTGTGCCCTTTATTGCCAACTTAATTTTGTCTGCAGAATCGATTTTCAGAAAGCAATAAGAAATCGACCATTTCTTTAGCCAGTGAAGAAGGGTCTTGACCCGAAACGAGAATCTGAAGAAGGGTTTCGACCCCAAATGTCACCCATTCCTTCTCTCGAGATGCTGTCTGTCCCGCTGAGTTACTCCAGCATTTTGTGTCTACTTCCATTTCTTTTGCCACATTGATATCAAAGTGCAGAGAGATGTCAGTGTACTCTCTCTCTCTCTCTGGAATAACTGTAGAAGATTTGAACCTATTTTGGCAACTTCATGGTCATTTTCTGTTGCACCAATGCTACAAATTATTTTTGGATTAATGATTGATATTCCAGTCCCGAACAATGAAAGCCATGGAGCTCTCTCTTGCCTTCCTTTTTCCAGATATTCATCAGAGTGCAAAACTGTCACTGTGTGACCCGTGTGTAAAACTGGAAGGAGTTGAAGTTGCCAGTGATGGGAATATTTGTTGCCCCTTTTGTGGCTAATTTAGAACAACATTCCAATTCCAACTCTAGCTTCTCCAGACTTTCCTCCCAAAACCATTTCAGTAAATCTCTTCTGCAACCCCTCCAGCACCATCACACTTCCTGCAATGTGACCACAACTGTGCACAATACTCAAGCTGTGGCACAACTGCTTTTATTTGCAGCTCAAGTGTAATGTCTGCTTGTGTATTCCACGACTTAATAAATAAAGGGAAAGATTCTATTTACCTTCAGACATAGCTTATTGACCTATCCGGCTGCATTTGCTGCTATACTATTCAATATCGTTCCATTTAGCGCATATTCCCCTATTTGTAGCATCTCTCCAAAATGCATTACTGCTCATGAATGGATTACATGTTATTTGCCACACTGCTGCGGAAGCTGCCAGACCATTCATATGTTTCA
Organism: Malacoraja senta; assembly: GCA_038087875.1. Lineage (NCBI taxonomy): Eukaryota > Metazoa > Chordata > Chondrichthyes > Rajiformes > Rajidae > Malacoraja > Malacoraja senta. Next base: position 16,174,196 of record CM075989.1, read on the forward strand.
ACACTATGACGTTTTCTGCCATGCCATGAAACAAAGCCTACAAGATGAAAACTCTTGGGCACACGGCACATTGTGACCAGCATGTTCTCTCCAACTCGCACATCACACTGATATGGGGGCGGTGGGGAGAACATGGAGGTGCCCTTTATCATTGCTAGGTCTAAATCCTGGAATCACATCTCCATTGGCCTTGTGGGAGTACTTTGCCAGAACTACAACAATTCAAAAGGCAATTAAGGAGAGGTCATATGCACTGGCTTCGTCAGCAATGCCTTGATCCTGAAACACAACAACTAAATCATTTAATATTAAGCACAAAATGCAAGGGACCCAGAATCTCTCTTGTAACAGGCTTTCAATAAAACAAACACTTATTAACCATTACTTTGCCGAAATCCAGAGATATAATCAAATTCTTCTTATTGAGCTGCCATGTTACCTCTGCAAAGAATTAAAAACTGTTGCTGGCTTGGGGTTTTAAATTATGCTAACTGTTTCTACACTAACTGATTTGTGTCTTTCTAAATGTAGGTTCATATAGTCCTTTGAAATGAATGTCAGTAACTTGCCCATCAACAAAGTTTCACTGACAATTACTTGATTTATCCCTTTTTAAGCCGGGTGGCACCAGCAATGGCTGCCTCGCCAACAGTCTGTCTGTCCCTTCCTTCTTTGTTGCTCAATAGTATGTGTTAAATGTATATGTTAGTGTTCTTTAGCTTGTTTTATGTGGGAGATGAGGGAACATTTTTTAAAAATCTCTTACCTCAACGGAGATGCGATTTTTGTCCGTATCGTATCTCCGTCCGCACTGCGGCCTAACATTGAGGAGCTGGCGGCCTCTGCTGGAGACCGACCTCGGGAGCTCCAACCGCGGGAGTCTGCGGACTTAACATCGTGGAGCTGGCGATCCCTTTGCCAGGGATCGACCTCGGAGCTCCAACCGCGGGAGCCTGCGGACTTTAACATCGTGGAACTTGCGGTTCCTGGTTAGAGACCGACTTCGGGAGCTCCAAGCTGCAGGAGCTTCGATCGCCCTGACAGATGGCTCGACTGCCCCGACCGTGGGAGAATAAATAGGGAAGAAGATTAGACTTTATTGCCTTCCATCACAGTGAGGAATGTGGGGAATCAGCTGTGGTGGATGTTTGTGTTAACTTATGTAGTTGTGTGTCTTGTTGCTTTTTTTTAGTGCCCGTATGGTGATACGAACATCACTGTACCTTAATTGGTGCACGTGACAATAAAGACCTTTGAAACCTTTGAACCAGCAGTATGTTACTAGTCCTCCAATCCTCTTACACAGGTGCTGTAGACCGAGGGGATTGAAAAACTGCAGGAAATGTCTTTGCAGACTTCTTCCATCGAGGAGCATTGGATGCACGTTATCTGGGGTTAGTGTTTTATCCATTTTGCAAGATAACAGCTCTTTTAATATTTATCCCATCCAATATATTATACCTCGTCTATCTTAGTGCGGCATTCACATATATCTTTGGAGGAAGGAAGGAGTCAAAGGGTTGTTGGAGAGGGTTGCTTTTCTATTTGGAGGAGTATCACCAGTGGAGTGCCACAGGGGTCAGTGCTGGGTTCACTGCTGTCGTTTAACATTGTTGGTAAATTTGCAGAAAGCAACAGAATAAGTGTTATAGTACACAGCAAGGAAGAATATCCAAGTTTACAACAAACAAGATCCAAATCAGTTGAGAAGATGGTCCAAGGAATGGCAAATAGAACTTGATTCTGACGAGTCTTTCATGCACATTCTCCCTGTGACCATGTGGGTTTCCTTCAGGTACTTTGGTTTCCTCCCACATTCCAAGATGTGCAGGCTTGTAGGTTAATTGGCCTGTAAATTTCCCCTAGTGTAATGGGAGTGGATGCAAAATTGGGATAACATAGAACTAGTGCGAATGGATGATCGATGGTCAGCATGAGCTCCGTGGGCCGAAGAACCCATTTCCATGCTGTCTCTCCAAACTAAAACATGACATCTGAATTATTAGGTTTTTCTACCATAAATTGTGATCAGACGCTTTGCCATTCCCACAATTAGATTTGACAATACCCCAAATAGTCTTAGCTATTTGTGATCTCTGACATTTCAGACTCTTTCTAAACCCAGAGGAACACATTGACTAACCAGACCAGCTAAAAATGCCACAAAACAGCACCCAAAAACTAAATTCCAAGTTTGCAACTTTAGTGAAAGTTGCAAATCAAATATGAATTGATTTAATTGCATTATTGCAGCAGACAGTTTTGATAACCAATTACAGCAAACAATGTACAACAAAAATCTCCAAGCCTGGTCATGGCAGACAATTCGATCAGAGGCCCACAAAGACTGCAGACAGTTCATTAACCGTGCAGCAGAATCTCATCCTCACCACACAAGTTGACAATATGAATAATTTCTGAGATTTACACAGCTGACCAAGTCCTGAACCAGGTTCTCGCCACGTCAATGGTACTGTAACTCCGCCACTAAAATAGCCCAGTGTCGCAGCGACCAGCTTCTACAATTCCCCAAGAAATTGGCAACTGCCTGCTGAACCTGTGTACAAGGTTCAATCTAGTGGGATTCATTGAATCCATTCAATGCAAGAGAAATAAATAGCTGGGTGGTAGAAGGCAAACTTTGCAATTTTCTACAAGTTGATTTTATCCAAAAACTTAAGCATTATCACATTTTCACTGTATTTTCCATTACTTCACATAAACGTTTTCGGTATCCTAAACTCCAGCCGTTTTAACAGCAAGCAAGTCTCGGCTGTGGACTAACTGCGTGGTAAAACATTTCAGGGAATGGGGCAGCATTACGACAGCAAGATCTACATTGTTCACGAACTGGCTTCGGTAACTTACTTCAGCTAAATGCGGGAGTGGAGCTTCAAGCACAGGCAGCTCAGCGAACCAGAGCCACCAAAATTATTATTTTATAGTGGAAGTGCTGAAACCCATTTATTTTTAATGCCAGCTTTGTTTGACGGCACGAGTAATTGCATCCCATCCGTCGGTTCTGCAACTCCTCCCAAACCCCTGGCGTGCGCACCTTTGTACAGAGGTGGTCTAACAGGAATGTACTGTGGAACACAAGTCAAGCAAAAAACTTGGAAATATGCAGCAGTAACCAAAGCATTTCTCTCCAGCTATTGCTACCTGCAAAGCCACAATTTAGCTTACTGTGCAAACTCAATTAGGAAGCATGATACTTCTGCAAATAGCATTACAAGTCTATTAGCATGCAATTGAAACTCCAGCATATTTCATCCAGGATACAATGGTGGCAAGCCTGATGGAAAATGTTGCTCAAACCCTTAGCTGCTAATATTTTATTTTGATAATCAATGACAGTAAGTGTTTTGTCTATTTTTTAAAAAGGGCTATTTGTTCAATTTCTATTATTTTCTGTAAATGGCTAGACCTTTAGTATTCACTAGACCAAGTGGGACCCGTTGGGCCCCGTCCCCCAAACGCGGTGGGGGGGAGCAGCGTCACACGGGAGGGCTGGTCCCCGAATGCGGTGTCGGCGCTCGCCCCGGAGACAGGCACCCCCCGGAGCCAATGACCCCCATCACCCGTTCCCCCAACGTAATCCTTTTGCCCAACGCAATATTCCACCACTCACCCATAGCCCCAACTGCGCAGGCGCAGCTCATTTCCTCATCCCCCAACACTCCCTCCCCCTCCTCTTACACCCTCCCTCTTCTCTCCCCTCACCTCCTCCCCTCCTCTACCTCTCCCTCCCTCTCCCTACCCTCAGTTACTCCCCACCCTCAGTTACTCCCTCCCACCAGACAGACAAGACTTTTAATAGTATATAGATATAGAGGGATTTGGGGGTTCAAGTCCACAGGTCTGCAAAATGTGGCACCACCACATGCTTTTGTCAATTGGGGCGATGAGTTTAATAGTTGAGAACTCAGCTGAATAAATCTTTGGTAGGGTCACATGTGGAGTATTGTGTGCAATTCAGGTTGCTGAATTACAGAAATGCTTTGTTACAGGAGGCTTTGGAAAGGGGGCGGAAGAGGTTCACAAGAACAGCGCCTGCATTAGCTGTAAAGAAGATATTGGACAAATTGAGATTGTTTTCTCTGGAGTGAATGTTGAGTGGTGACCTGATATATGCAGGCAAAATTATGAGGGGCATAGATAAGGTAGATAATCAGAATCTGTTTACCCCCTCAGAAAGGAAATATCAAACATTAGAGGCCATAGCTTTAAAGGTGAGGTGGTGTGGGGTGGATTAAAAGGAGATTCAGAGGGCAAGTTTTTTTTGTAATAGATGCCTGTATGACTCTTTGGGAGGAGTGGAAGTAGATATGTGGGCAGCATTTGGCCAGGCAGACGAATAGACTAGCAATGGAGGGATATAGACCGTTTGCAGGCAGATGGGATTAGTTTAAATTGGCACCATGATTGGCACAGACGCTGTGTGCTGTGAGCTGTTTCATTTCCTGCTTTGAAAGAAAAGGTTCATTTTGAGCTCACACGAAGTGTTACACAAACCTTTGCTATCATTTTTCTTCAGCAAGGTACTTTCACAGGTATAGCCATTAACAGTGCCAGGATACCATAAAACAGGCAATGAAGATGAAGGGCAATGCCAAGGATGCAGGCTATGATAGAAGCAATGAAAGTTTCAAAGCATGAAAGTGCTTGTAAAAGGCGGTTTCATGAAATGTGAAAATAGTATTAACGCAATGATTTATTTTGCTATTCCCTCCAAAGCCAAGAGGGATTACAAATATAAAATGCAATGTAAAAGGCCTAATAAAAAAAAATAGGTTTAGATCCTTACAATAGTTTAGGATTCAAAAATGGAATTGCATGATGCATTTTATTTTATCTGGGAATAATCTTGAAGCAGAGTAAAGACGTGAATGAAATAAGACATCTTAATGATTTGATTGAATTTATGGAGGTGATGAAAGTGATTGATGAGGGTTTCAGTGAGTCATTTGATCAAGTCACTCACAGTCGGCTGATCCAAAAGATTACGATGCATGGGATCCACGGTGACTTGGTCATTCAGATTCAGAACTGGCTTAGCCAGAGCGTAGTGGTGGAAGGGCACTATTCCAGCTGGAGACCTGATGTGTACTGTCAAATGTGACATGTTGCATTTTAGGAGGTCCAATGTAAGAGATACAAGACAACGCATTGATATACAGAGGAATATTGGAGTCCAAGTCCATAGCTCCCTGATAGTGGCAACACAAGTAGGCAGAATGATATGCTTCCTTCATCAGTTGCATATAAATGTCAGGAAGTCATGTTGCAGCTTTGTTTAGGACATATCTGGAGTACTGTCTGCAGTTCTGGTCACCCCATTACAAGAAGGATGTGAAGGCTTTGGAGATGGTGCAGGAGGTTATCAAAATGCATCCTGGATTAGAGGCTATTAGCTACAAAGAGAGGCTGAACAGACGTATTACTTTCTCTGGAACCCTAGATGTTGATAGGGTACACAGTCTGAACCTTTTTCCCCAGAGGGGTAATGTCAAGGGCTACAGGACATAGTTTTCAAGTGTGAGGGGAAATGTTTAAAAGGTGTAGGGCAAGTTCCCCACCCCCCCCTGCAAGATTGTCGGATGCCCAAAACGCATGGCTGGGGTAGTAGTGGAAGCAAATACAACAGTGACATTTAAGTGTCTTTGAGATAAGCACATGAATATGCAAGAAATGGAGGGATATCATGTGCAGTCAGAGATTAGTTTAACTTGGCACCATGTTAGGCACAGACGTTTGGGCCAGAGGGCATGTTACTGTGTTGCACTGTTCCATGGAAGTCAAGAGCAGCACAGAAAAAACAAGAAGAGGGCAATTAAGTGCACCAGAAAACACAGGTTCCACATATCCCAACACGAACATAAGCCAAAAGGGCGGTCACGGTGGCACAGCGGTAGAGTTGCTGCCTTACAGCGAATGCAGCGCCAGAGACCCGGGTTCAATCCCGACTACGGGTGCTGTCTGTACGGAGTTTGTGCGTTCTACCCGTGACCTGCGTGGGTTTTCTCCGAGATCTTCGGTTTCCTCCCACACTCCAAATGCGTACAGGTTAATTGGCTTGGTAAATGTAAAAATTGTCCCTAGTGGGTGTAGGATAGTGTTAATGTGCAGGGATCGCTGGTCGGCGCAGACCCGGTGGGCCGAAGGGCCTGTTTTCGCGCTGTATCTCTAAACTAAACTAAAAATGGGCACACAGTAAGAGAGAGAATGATAGAAGCCACACAGGCATGATGAGGCCAGTGCAACATGAAACCTGAATATCTGATTTTTGCGCTTATGACAAGAAATAATGCTTTGTGTGATCAAAGAATTAATAGACTGAAATTTATGCCAACTGCAAGGAATAAAGGGAATGTATTGGGCTGAGGTTTTGTATATAAAACTAAACAAACAAAGCAATAAATAAATTTATGCTTTTTTCACCCAAAGATTGCAGTAAATTCAATGAAAGTGGCGAGGAAGGTAATTATGGCTATAATTCTATTCACTTTGAATCAAATTAATTTTCAAAAGTTACTTTTGTGCACCTGGAACTGTCCAAACTATTTTCATTTACCAACAAGGCAGTTGACAGAAGAGTTGAATCCCACGAGCACAAATCTCATGGCTGACTCTCCAGTGCAATACCAAGGATCATTGGATTGATGAGAGACACCATGTTTAACCGATCGCAACAACCTGGAGCTCAATGCTCTTAAGACAGTGAAATTTATAGTAGACCTTAGGAGAGCTCCCCCTCCCCTCACTCACCATCAACACCAGTCACATCTGTGGAGTCGTTTAAGTTCCTGGGAACCATCATCTCCAAGGACCTTAAATGGGGGGCTACCATCGACTCCACAGTCAAAAAAGCACAACAGAGGATGTACTTCCTGCGGCAGCTGAGGAAGCACAATGATGGTCCAATTCTATACGGCCGTCGTAGAGTCTGTCCCCGCCTTCTCCATCATGGTCTGGTTTGGCTCAGCCACCAAGCACGACATCCGAAGGCTGCAACGCATCGTGCAATCAGCTGAAAAGGTTATTGACTTCAACCTTCCCTCCATTGAAGAACTGTACACTGCAAGGGCCAGGAAGCGAGCGGGTAAGATCATCTCTGACCCCTCTCACCCTGGCCACAAACTCTTTGAATCACTTCCCTCTGGAAGGCCACTCTGAACTGTCAAAGCTGCCACAGCCAGACATAAAAACAGCTTTTTTCCACACGAGTAGTAGCTCTACTCAATAACCAAAAATCTGTAGCCTCCCTTTGCTCTGGTATTTTATTTAATTCACATGTTTAATCAATAATGTTTTATTATAAATGTTTAATGTTTTAGGTGTCATTCCTAACTGTCATTATGTCATGTTGTCACTTGCGGGCAGAGCACCAAGGCAAATTCCTTGTATGTGAATACTTGGCCAATAAACTTATTCATTCATTCAAGTCTCTCAAGACAAGACATTTACCCAAGGACAAATATGCACCACCGATGAAAAGTCAATTAAAAAATACAGACTAATTATCCCTCAGTAAAGGAAAATATGTGACCATCAATCCAGAAAGGCAAATGATCTACTCATGACAATAATTCGGTTTGAGCGATCTGCTGTGCACATTGGTTTCTATATTCATTACAAGAATGACAACACATCCAAGATATTTCATGAGCCATTGAAAACTATGGTGTGTTCTGATGACAGTAAAGGTACTATATTTCTATCATTCAGAATTTAATTGCAACAGAGGGGAAAAAAACACATTATTCCCCATCATTCCCTAGTTAGAAAATAATCAATGCAGTAACTATTAATTTAATGCTCAAGGCATAATGGATTAAATGGCCAAGCCATTTTGCTGAAGTACCTGCATTTTTGTAGCTTCAATTGTCACTGGCCACATCCTAAGCAAACAACACATTGCCTGTATTTAGTAGTCTTATTACCCAATACAAAGATGTACAGCAGTTTGCATTGTGACATCCAATGCCATGCTCATTTGGATCCATGCTTTGCATTTCCCAAAGTGGGGAAGGCAGCCTACCACAAGATAATAAACTCGTTTTTTACCTCAAATGATGTCAGTGACATTCACTCGAAGCCACAAAACATTAGGGAAAAAATGTGCACAATTAGATCCTGATAAAGCTTCCCTTGCAATCCAGTTTACAATTAAATGCATGGCTCAAAAATTATGAGGCTAATTTTCTCTGCCTTTCTCACCAATTGCTCTTTCTATTCAAAACACATGTAGTCTGTATTCAACAAGCACAAAAATTATAACCTCTTTATCTGAGGGTTCAGGATCAGCTAATTGAGCAGCTGATCAAATTTATAACAATTCTCAAAGGCAAAGATTCTCAGGCAGTTACCATCTGTTGAATTCAAATGAAAATTACACCATGCCAAATCCGTGTGAAGAACGATCAGCAGAGTTCATTAACGGCTCCACGAGCAATGCCCTTCGTCTAGTCCCAACCATTGAGTTGAATTAACGTTCAGAGACAGCTGGTGTGTTGCATGGATTTAACCATCAGCCCCTCCTCTCTACCGCCCACACACCCAATCCCATTTAAACTTCGCCACAACACTTAGTGTCAATAAATCCAATACCATGTAGGCTAGTTAAATTCTTTAAAAACAGTATCTTGTGTTTGCATATTATATATTAAAATTATATTGAGACTGTGCCTTGCCAGGTAATATTTATTATATTTTGCCATTATTTAGAGGGCACAAAATATGCCAAAACTCAGATTCGAATAGCCAACAACTTGCATGTTTTCATCAGTGCTTTTGTTACCAATGCAATACAAGAAAATGCCACTGGAACGTACCATCCATTTGAAAAACTCGAATTAATATCACAGATGGAGAATTTTAGGAGCCATGTGGCTATATAAATATTTTTATTAAAACTAGTATTTTTATTAGAGATACAGCACTGGAAACATGCCCTTCGGCCCACCGAGTCAGTACCGACCAGCGATTGCCACACATTAATATTATCTTATACGCATGCTAGGGACAATTTACGCTTATACCAAGCCAATTAACCTACATATTCTTCCCTTCCCACCCGCACCACCCCCTCCCCGGGCACTTTCCCTTTCAACCGCAAGAGATGCTACACGTGTCGCTTTACCTCCCCCCTCTACTCCATTCAAGGACCCAAGCAGTCGTTCCAGGTGCGACAGAGGTTCACCTGCATCTCCTCCAACCTCATCTATTGCATCCGCTGCTCTAGATGTCAGCTGATCTACATCGGTGAGACCAAGCGCAGGCTTGGCGATCGTTTCGCCGAACACCTCCGCTTGGTCCACATTAACCAACCTGATCTCCCTGTGGCTCAGCACTTCACTTCCCCTCCCATTCCAAATCCAACCATTCTGTCCTGGGCCTCCTCCATTGCCAGAGTGAGTACCACCGGAAACTGGAGGAGCAGCACCTCATATTCCGCTTGCGCAGTCTGCATCCCGGTGGCCTGAACATTGACTTCTCCAATTTCTGGTAGCCCTTGCTGTCTCCTCCCCTTCTCAGCTCTCCCTCTTCCCTCTGGCTCCTCCTCTTCCTTTCTTCTTCCTGCCCCCCCCCCCACCCTGCATCAGTCTGAAGAAGGGTTTCGGCCCAAAACGTTGCCTATTTCCTTTGCTCCATAGATGGTGCCGCACCCGCTGAGTTTCTCCAGCATTTTTGTCTACCTTCGATTTTCCAACATCTGCAGTTCCTTCTTGAACATTTAACCTACAAACCTGTATGTCTTTGGAGTGTGAGAGGAAACCGATGATCTTGGAGAAAACCCACGCGGTCACGCGGAGAATGTACAAACTCCGTACAGACAGCACCCGTAGTCGGGATCGAACTCGGGTTTCTGGCGCTGCAAGCACTGTAACGCAGCAACTCTACTGCTGCGCCAATGTGCCGCCCACACCACAAAGGCTGCCTCAATTGTTGGGGACCCTAAGCTCGAATGATTCGGCTTCAGTCTCTAAAATAACTCAGACCTGCACTTCACAGCTTTCACTCGTCTTGTTTCCTTTATCAACATGCCCTCATTAATCTATCCACTAGACTGGCTTGTGAACATCATATCCTCCCAATAACTCTAACCTAAATTTATCAGAAATATTCCCTTTGTATCCCTCACCTTCTCTGCAACTTAAAACTAGTTTAACTTAAAACACTTTTTCCAGTTTTGATGAAATGTCACTGATTCTCTTTCCATGGCTGTTCTCTGAGGTGCTGAGTGTTTCTAATATTCACCATTTTAATTTCATCCTGGAATTTTTTTATGACAGATTGTCATATGCATTTAAAAAAAAGCCATAATAAACACTTAACACCAATAGTTTCCACGGATGGTATCAAGTATTTACTTTTTGATCGAAGTCGCTTTCCAAGTATTCAGCCATAAATACTAATTGAATAGCTGTACATGTCTGGCATTTTACTTTTAATTTCCTCATTTACTGTTTCTTAGCAATTGATTAAGTAGAACAAATCAATGTTAATTTAGTATTAGTGCGATCATACATATTGAATGGATACCGCATCAATTGAAGGTTTACTCTAAAAACATTTAAAGAATTAGTACACTGAGGAAAAACCATCAGTATGGCTAATGAGTTACACAGTGTAGCTTAAAAATTGTTTGATTACTTTATCAATACCTCTGGGTTCAAGATTTCAATTTAAACATGGATAAAGTATATTGTAGATTCTCAAGAGAAACAGATTTTCAATAATTTGTTGACTCCTGACATTTCTGCAACATTTGTAAAAAGTTTAGATTTGCAAAGGAGTGAAAAGATATTCTAGATTATCTAAATGTTACTAAAATTGTGTGTGTAGGCGTGAGTGCGTGACGTTTCAAAACTCCGCCAAAACGGTACACGATAGCGCTACAATTTTTGGCCCACCTTACTCACCATTATCCTGGGATGTAAAACGGACAAGTTTTGTTATGATTGATGTTTTATTTTAAAGGTTATTGACATTTTAAACTTTACAAAAGGCACTTTAACACTTTTCCACTTGCCCTTACCATCAGCCGCGTCATAATGAAGTCACAATGGGACCCCGAATCTTATTTACATAAAAAATCTTGATTTTTAAAAAATCCGTCTTAATCAAATCTTCCGTTTTCATTAACAGCTAACATTGTGTTTAGGTTTCTAAAAGAAAAAATGCAATATTTAAATGCAATAGCGATTTTCATTGTGGGGGGGGGGGGAGCTTTAAAAAAAAACACCACGATTTTTATTGTGGGGTGGGATGGGGAAAGGTGAGGAGTGGGGAAGCAGGGGGATAGAGGAGGAGGAGGGGGAGGGAGGGGAGAGGGGTTATGGAGGGAGGGAGGGACTGAGGGTATCCGTGTGTGCGGATTTTAAATTAACTGAAAGTCTCCCCGCGCATGCGCAGTGGGCCCGGTATCCGCGCGTGCGGGATTTGAAATGGCCATGGTGCTGAGGCTGGAGCGAGGTCTGGGGACGACGGCGTCCGGGCCCGCAGGGAGGGCGAGGAGTGGGACCTGGGGCAATGACTAAGCCGCAGCATCGGCATCCCGCCGGCTCCAGGCCGCTCGGCCCGGCCCCCCGACAGCCACCGCCTCAAGTACGGGATTTGAAATGACAGCGGCCCTGAGGCTGGGACTAGGTCTGGCAGCAGTGGCGTTGCTGCTCCGAGCCCGCGGGGAGGGAGAGGAGCAGGACCCAGGGCAAGGACTAGGCCGCAGCCTCGGCTTCTCCCTCCCCCGGCTGCAGTCCACTTGGCCCGTCCCCCCCGACAGCCCCCACCTCAAGTACAATTTCATCGCCGACGTCGTGGAAAAAACGGAGCTGGCAGTGGTTTACATCGAGATCCTGGGGAGGTGAGGAGAGAGAGTGGGGGGGATAGGGGAAGAGGAGGGGGATAGGAGGAGAGGAGGGGGGAGTGGGGGATAAAGCGAGAAGGGGGCAGTGGGGGAGTTGAGGAGGGAGAAGGGAGGGGAGAGGGGTTATGGAGGGAGGGAGGGAGGGAGTTGCTGAGGGTAGGGGAAAGGAGAAGGAGGGAGGTGAGGGAGGGAGTGGGGGAGGGGAGGAGCAGAGGGGAAGGAAGAAGGAGGGTGGAGGAGGAGGAGAGAGTGCTGGGGATGAGGGGGAATGGAGGAGGATAGGGGTAGGAAGAAGGACGGTGAGGTAATGGAGGAGGCGAGGGGGAAGAGAGAGGAGGGGGGTGAGGGGAGGAAGCAGAGTAGGATTTGTGGAGGGTGGGGAGAGGGAGGATAATGGAGGAGGGGAATAGGGGACTGAAGCGGGAGAGTGAGATGCGTTCACATTGATCTTATATTTTACAAGTTATTGCCATTTTAAACTTTAAAAACGTCAACCGCGCCTGCGCATTTGGGGGCTTTGGGCGAGTGGTGGAATTTTGCGTTGGGGAACGGGACCCAACGGGTCCGCACTTGGTCTAGTGTCTAATATAAAAGACATCTGGAGTAAACCAACTTCTGATTAAAACTATTTTGTTGCTTAAGTTTTAAAATTACCAGCCTGGTTGAACATTTAAAAATAGAGGCCAATACTTAGCACAAAACCTGTCCTTTTCCCCTGGACCATCACTCCCAAAGATTAGTCTAGTCCAGTCAAGTCACATTTATTTATATAGCACATTTAAAAAACAACTCTCGTTGGCCAAAGTGCTTTACATTTGTTATAAGAATAGCATAAACAAAACAAACTACATACAAATATACATGTAGCCCTCACTCAGAGGACGTCAGGAAAGGCTTAGGAGTATAGATACGTTTTTAGTCTTGACTTAAAAGAGTTGATGGAGGGGGTAGTTCTGATGGGAAAGGGGATGCAGTTCCACAGTCTATGGGCTGCAACCGCAAAGGCGCGGTCGCCCCTGAGCTTATGCCTAGACCGTGGGATATTCAGCACCCCAAGTCGGCCGATCTGAGGGGCCTGGAGGTGGAGTGGTGGGTGAGAAGACTTTTTATGTAGGTAGGGGGCAAGCCCATTGAGGGCTTTGTAGACATGGAGGAGGATCTTGAAGTTAATATGGAACCGCACAGGGAGCCAGTGGAGAGAGGCCAGGATCGGGGTGATGTGGTCCCTTTTTCGGGTGCCCGTCAGGAGTCTCGCTGCGGCGTTTTGGACCAGTTGCAGGCGGGACAGGGAAGATTGGCTGATGCCAGTGTAAAGGGAGTTGCAGTAATCTAGGCGGGAGGAGATGAATGTGTGGATGATCTTTTCGAGGTCATCAAACTGGAGGAATTGTTTTATTTTAGCTATCGTCCGAAGCTGAAAGAAGCTAGCTTTTACCACGGCATTGACTTGTTTGTCAAATTTCAGTGCTGAGTCAAATATCACGCCAAGGTTTTTGACGTGAGGTTTGAGTAGTGGGGTAAGGCTTCCAAGGCTGCCTGCTATCATTTTGATTGAGTCCGAGGGGCCGAGAAGGATGACCTCAGACTTACTCTCGTTTAGTTGGAGGAAGTTCTGGGCCATCCAACACCTTATATCCTCGAGGCAGTGGGTAAGGTTAAGCAGATTTGATTGTTTTTTGGGCTTCAGGGGGAGATAGAGTTGTGTATCGTCTGCGTAGCAATGGAAGGAAATGCCGTGCCTTTCAATGACTTGGCCTAAGGGGGGGCATATACAGGGAGAAGAGTATGGGGCCAAGGATGGAACCTTGTTGAACCCCACAGCAGAGATTAGCTGGGGAGGAGAAAGAGTCTAAGCACTGCATGCTTCCAATGCAATAATGGATGCACCAGAGTTCCGAATAATTCATTCAATTCTTCTCAGCAGTGATGAATCAAAACACTTTTGGTAAAACCATACTCGATATAGGTTAAAATAGATACTAAAAAACGGACTAGAAATCTTCATCCTCTCTTCTCCGCCCATAAATACATGCAATAACTTGAAAATCTAAATTAACTACTACATGGATCATATATATATATATATTTTTTAAAGAAAGATATTATACAGGTTCTGACAAGGTAATTGTTTTTAAAGAAAGACAAAATGAAATTGTTCATGCTTGTTACATACCGGCCATGTGCATGGAAATCCAAATAGACAAACTGGTCGTCATGCAAAATTGACCTCTTGGCACGTTGATGTTTCTGATGTAGTACATCTGTGTCATACGATAAACCTTCATAATGTCTAATGTACTTATTCAAAGGATTGCCCAACTGCCCTGTGGAACAAACAAACTATTAGTTGTGCAATCAAAACCAATGGCCATTAAACAGGGCAACTACCAAGTTCAGAGTGTCCCAAAAGTCATTGATTATGGTAACATAATAAACTGGATCAAACTAAAATATGCTGAAATTAGTAATCCAACCCAAATATGTATTATGCATTCAAGAACCAATTGGATGCTCAAAATATATTCCTACTTTCTGATTATTGGAGTAGATAATGTACATATTATTCATGTTCATCATGCCCCATGTCTAGTTTTCTGCTGGTGACAAGTTTTCACCTGAACAGAAGGCTCTGTTTAAGGAGTGATTATGTTGCCAGCATGACTTTGTCAGCCAGTTGAAGTCCCACCCGAAAGCTGTTGAAACAGTCACCGAAACCAAAATGTTTGTTCCTGTCACAGCCATTCACACATCCAAAAAGTTCAAAGTTTTTTTTTAAATGAATAAAGTTAATTAAAAAACTAATTCATATTAGTACAATTAAACTAAAAGATCAATTAACATTTCTGTACAAGACTCATGTCTCCTATTCACCAACAGACCGCTGCATTTGTGCCAAATTACGCTGGTTACCTCGGCAAAAACTTGTTGATCTACAAGGGTGTATGACTTGTGGAGCATGGATTTCTGAAAGCCAGAACCGAACTGCAGTGGAAAGCTGCACTTTGGACTATATTTGTGAATATTGATTCATTTGTATTAAAGTCAGCAGAAGAAAGCAATTTTCAAACAGTGTCTCTGTCAACTTGTTTTTTATTCTGTATAGAACTCATCTATAATAAAACAGAAAATGCCAGAAACACTTAACAGATCAGGCAGGCAGGCAGCATTTGTGGCGAGGAACTTTTTTTTTTAGCATTACAGTTTCAAAGTACAAACTGCTGGAGGAACTCAACTGGGCAGGCAGCATCTGTGGAGAGAAGTGGACAGATGATATTCTGGGTCAGGACCCATCATCGTACTAATTGTAGGGGTGACAAGATAGTGCTAAACAAAAAAACAAAATCAGAGGCTAAAGTATTATATGCAGGAGAGGAAATTGTCAAGGGTGAAGTGGATAAAAGGATAATTTCAAACTTAAGTAGCACTCAGTGGACATAGGAAATCCAAATCAATAATGCTTTTTTTTTCTGAATGGTATACAATTTGTTATTGGCATTCATAACCAATTGAATGTAACACAAAGTATCCAATTTTATTGTCTCTGCCTCCTTTCTTCATCTATATCATTTTAAAAGCCAAACTGTACTGTACCAGCAGTGCAGATGACTTTTTCTAAAACAAATAATTAATACGGTGACTGATCACAAGGGAATTTGGGGAGTACAGAAGCAGCAATAAATACTGTAAATTAATCTTATTACATCCTAACATTCACTTATGCCTCGATACAGCTGTCAGAAAGATATTTCATAAAAATGAATTTCTAACTATATATTATATTGTTTTTTGAATTGTGTAATATTTCTTAATCCAGGAAACCAAGTAGTCAAAACCAAAGAAACATGACACGAAAGTTGCCCAAGCTTGCTTCCTGAATCAGAAATCACAAAGGTTGCATTTTTGTTTGCTTTGTTTTAAAACTACTGATATCTTTGACATTACAAGAAAAACATTAAGTTAATCATCCCAAGTCTGTCTTCAAGAATAAAAATGTAAGTAAAAATTCACTTGGCCATAAACAGTTTAGGAGCCTGAATGGGAAAGCACAAATGTGAAGAGGTAAGAAGGGCTTGTTACATCTCTGACTCTACAATATAAATCTGTTAGTCAGTAGTACATTGCCTATCAAGAAAGACCCATACTTTAAAATCCATAAACAATAGTTGTTCTAGTACGTCACAAGGAAGTGCATGCAATACACATCTTTTCCTGTTTTGCTTAGTAAATTACTGGATTTGTTGACTTACATTAAACAGCAAAAATATTTGGGTTAAAATGTTGATTACATTGCTGGAATCGTTACCATTACAGGAGCTATTACAACAGCTTCGGGATAAGTTATTTAAGATTGGACATGGGTGTCAATGTTAATTCTATGTTCAATTTTCAAATGGGATTTAAAAGGGCGTTAGGCGATGTTGCTGATTACGTACTATGTATGCGGAGCGTTCTGTTGGTGGACATTAACAGAGCTCTCACAGAACAAACTGCTGGAGGAAATGTGGGTCATGTAGCATCTGTGGAGGGAAATGGATGATCACATTTGGGTCGAGACCCTGCTGATTGCTGACATGAATTGCCCATTTGCCTCCACAGATGCTGCCTCAGCTACTAAGTTGCTCCAGCAGTTCATTTTTTGCTCCAAATTCTAATATCAGACATCTCGTGCTTACAAAGAGATTTCAAGTTCATAACCTTGGAAACAATGTAGGGTGTGGAATCATTCAGATAAGCCAACTTTTCAACGTGGAAATAGTTAGTGGCATGTTCAGAGCATGCAAGTAATGAAAATAGCTGGAGAGTTCAGGAGTATTGGGAGAAATAAATCAATGTCCTGGAATTCAGCAGAAAACAATCATTGAGTGTGACTGCCAAATCTGAGGGCCTTTCATTATTGAGGCACTGTTGAATGTACAGCTGTTGGAGAGCCAGAGTTATAGATGGGTGAAGCACAGAAAACTGCCCTTCAGCCCACCACATCCATGACAACTTTTATGCCAATCTATGTTAATCCCATTTGCCCATATTAGGTCAACATACTTTTAGGCCTTATACAAGTGTCTGTCTAAATGCCCCTTAAACTCAGAGATCTTTTCCGATTCTACCACCTCCTGTGTCATTGCATTCCAGATATTAACCACCAGGAGAAAAAAAAGTTACACTCACACCCCCTTTAAAACTCCTTCCTCTAACACAAAACCCATGGCCTCTTATTTTTTAAATTCTGATCATCCATGCCTCTCAACATCTTATATAGATCGATCAGGTCACCTCTCAGCCACCTTTGCTTCAGGGAAAACAAACCAGCCATCCCATCTCTCCCGGCTATTGGAATCGTCCAATGTGAGGCAACTTGGAGTCTGGTAGAATGCCAAGAGATTGCAGGTGAATAAAGCTTTTAATCTTCAATGCAATCTAGGGTGGGGATGAATCAGTCAATTTCACCAGCAATTAATCAGAATTCAAAGTAACTTGCAGCATTACTGGCATGGACTAGGTTCTTGCTGATGGGATACAGTGCACCGTGTCAGCATACAGTGGCTACCCAGTCACATGCAATGCAGAAACTAGCTATTTTCTGTGAAGCTGCAAAATAACTACGTTTTCACAAGCTGTTAGGCATTAATGCTATGGGATCACACCCTCCACTAAGCCGCAAGTCATGCTTTATCATGCTGGTATCATCCCACCAACATGGCAGACTTTTCATGACTCATTAACTACTTGTAATTTACTTTTCGATGCCCAACATTTATGACTACTGCAGGTTGACCTTTTAGATTGTTAAACAAGCTAAAGTATGATTATGAACAAAATTTCTTGCACATGAATATACAATGATAGTGTTAAAACAGATAGCAAAAGGTTTCACGGCAAAATAATATCCAAATCTGACCTTTACCCAAGCCAACTATGATCTCTTTTCTTGCAGACTTAAAGCCCTGTCCCACTGTACGAGTTCATTCAAAGAGTTCGTCCGAGTTTGCCCTGATTCGAACTCGGAGATTTACGGTAATGGCCGCTCGTCGGTACTCGGGGCTCTCGAGGACATTTTTCAACATGTTGAAAAATCTTCACTAGTTTTCCCGAGCTTACCGCGTTTCCCGAGTACCTGCCGTTAGTGTTACGAGCCGCTAAGAGACGTCCCCGAGCTCCAACGTAACCGCTACGTTCATTCTCCGTGCTTAACACGAGTTTGATTTTTTTAAAAACTCGGGAGAGCACTTGAATGAACTCGTACAGTGGGACAGGGCCATTAAAGTTCTTTTAGAACTATATACTGTGTCCTCCATAATGTTTGGGACAAAGACCCATCGTTTATTTATTTGCCTCTGTATTCCACAATTTGAGATTTGTAATAGAATATATCACATGTGGTTAAAGTGCACATTGTCAGATTTTATTAAAGGGTATGTTTATACATTTTGGTTTCATCATGTACAAATTGTGACGTCTACTTTCATTTAATGAAATGAAAAGTGTGTATAAAAAAGAATCAAGTTAAGATTTTCAGAAACTTCAACATACAGGCAAATTATAAAACTTTTTGTAGCAGTACAATATTTTTTTCTAAGAGATACCAAGTTGTCAAATGGTATTTTATCTGTTCCAACTAAATTAGACAATGTCTAACTCATGAGAAGGTTGGGCAAAACCAGTCTTATCGTGAGCTAGACATTGTCTAATTTAGCCATTCAAGATTGAGCCTGTTTATTGGCAACTGGTTAGGACCAAGCCTCATTTCCACACTTTGAATAATCAAATAAACCAGACAAATATTTGTTTTGCTACCGTGATGTATAAATAACGCATGCATCTCAGTTACTTTACTGGTCAAATAACTAGTGCAATGTGAAGGGTATGGAAAGTTAGACTTGGGGGTGAGTTGGGGGTGAGATGGGGGTGATGAAGAAAGAAAAATAGAGGGAATATATCACAAAGAATCAAACTATATCACAAAGAATCTATCACTTGCACCTCCTCCAACCTCATCTACTGTATCCACTGTTCCAGGTGTCAACTTCTCTATATCGGCGAGACCAAGCGCAGGCTCAGCGATCGTTTCGCTGAATACCTCCACTCAGTCCGTCTTAACTTGCCTGATCTCCCGGTTGCTCAGCACTGCAACTCCCCCTCCCATTCCCAATCTGACCTTTCTGTCCTGGGCCTCCTCCATTGTCAGAGTGAGGCCCAACGCAAATTGGAGGAACAGCACCTCATATTTCGCTTGGGTAGTTTGCACCCCAGCGGTATGAACATTGACTTTTCTAACTTCAAATAGCCCTTGCTTTCTCTCTCCATCCCTCCCTCTTCCCAGTTCTCCCACCAGTCTTAATGTCTCCGACTACATTCTATCTTTGTCCCGCCCACTCCCCCGGACATCAGTCTGAAGAAGGGTCTCGACCCGAAACGTCACCCATTCCTTCTCTCCAGGGATGCTGCCCGTCCCGCTGAGTTCCCCCAGCATTTTGTGTCTACAAAGAATTAAACTCTCTGACGTGATGAGTGGAAAACTTCAAGCTACAAATTCTAAAGGTCAATTAGAATGTGTCATTCTATTCTAGACCACAATGCTAGGTCAGAAGCTGTTTTATTGCACTTGATTTCTGGCCTTTTAATCAAGTTCAGGTTTTATCTAAAACAATTTGCAATGAGATACAAGATTTGCTCAGACTCATTCAAGATGAGCACAAGTGGCAGGAATTAGAAACTCCAACCATCCAGCTGAGAAATTGAGATCGTTTAGCATCCGGCTCACTAAAACACCAGTCCCACATGTTCTTTAAATTCACCTGGTTTAATGGAAGATTTATTATGCAGCCATGTAACATCCAAAAATAGCCAAATTAAAAGCATTTTTGTGTATTAATAGGAGCAATATCTATTGGTCCAAACAGACCCATGTATGCCAGATGATATTGTTCTGGCTTTAGTGAACTTAAATTTGATATACCATTGCTATACTCTTCAATCTGTTGCTCAGGCCCAATGTAAATGGAGAGACGCTAGACTTCTGCTGGTGCCTTCGGATAAAGGCACATTCCCCATATCTCAATCTGGAAGATCAATGATTGGAAAAACATGCAAATAAAATAGGGCAGAAAGGAGTCACTAATTAAAATATCAAATTAAATTATTGTGTATGCACATTCAGAATGGGAAATCTTATTATCCAATAACTTCAGCAACATTAGCGCAACATTGCACACTAGATAAAGACATATATCAAGAGTATACGTGTAATTGGTCAGTAGATCCCACTGTTAGATTCCAGAACCTCTTAGCACTCAGTTGGTCATAGAGAGAGACAGCACAGAAAAGGCCCTTCAGCCTACCTGCTCCATGCCAACAAAATTGGTGAAGACCCGTTTGGCAAACAACCCTACAACCCCTTCCTATCTATAAAGCTGTCTAAATGTATTTTTGCAGTGCAAATGCCAGGTACACTTTCACCTTGGTAAACCAGCACCTGCAGTTCCTTGTATCTACATTTTCATCTTTGTGTTTTAATGGTAAAAATAATTGAACAGCAGGTGGAAAAAGTGTTTGAATGTTTATCCGTTTGCTTCCTTCGTGAATTGTGATAGGTTTAAGGATATATTTAAAAATGCATTTACTTACATTGAGTACATGCAAGACATAACAAATGTATGACACAATACCATCTCTACATCATATTAGGAATCAGCTGACATGTTTCACAACAGAAAAGAGTTTTATTTAAAAAGTCATCTCCATTTCTCAGAAACTAGTTAAAAAAGTAATGGGAAGTCGGAAAAGAAAGCAAATTTCAGCGTGCCATTTACAATAGAGAGATAAATTAATATCAAAATTAATATCAAAGAATATATAAATCATTGCGATGAGAAAGTTGTCTAATGTTTTTGAGAGGATATTGCAAGGCAATATTACCAAAATGAAAGTCAATAACGTGATACAAATTTTAAGATTGAAATGGGCAAATATCAAGCATCATGCATTAACTCATTTAACAATTTAACCAACAACACACTAAATAGGCCAAAAAACTGAATCAATCCATGTGGATTGACGATGAGATTTTTCTAAATCAATCTTGATGATTTATTTGTAATTCACAAATTTCTATGACCTATATAATGTTAGCTTCAATGGGCGACAACCAATTTCTGCCATGATAATCTTTTTAAGGCACAAGTTCCTACACAGTAGCAGTGACAAAACACAACACAGCTTATGTACAGATTGAGATCTTAAACCGCCAGAACATGAATCAGCATGTGGGTTTCAACTGCATCATGTGTCATTTCCAGGAAATACTAACATTTTCCACTGTTTGCATGAAATTAGCAGATCTGTTTGTTATCAATGCTACATTGAAAAGGAAAAAGTACTTGTCCATTGTGTCAGGAACTCATGCAAGCAGAAATTGTTTCACTCTTATGAAGCATGGTCATTTGTCATCATGTTCAAGAAAGTGCAATTAAATGAATGTAGTAACAAGGAACTGCAGATGCTGGTTTACAAAAAAGGATACAGAGTGCTGGAGTAACTCAGCGGATTAGACAACATCTCTGGAAAATACAGACATGGTTTGGAAATGTTTAGAGGGATATGGACCAAATGAGGGTAGGTCGGACTTGTAGACGGGGCATTTTTGTTGGCGTGGGTATGATGGGTCAAAGGGCCCATTTCCATGCTGTATCTCTATAACTCTCTTGGCACTATGCTACCCAACTCCATGTCGTGCTGATTAACAAATTACTTCCGGTCATGTTCTGACCTGAAACATCACCTATCCATGTTCTCCAGAGATGCTGCCTGGCCCACTGAGTTACTCCATCATTTTGTGTGCAATTAAATGATCACCCAGCTGGTTCACAGCCAATTCCCACAAATCACATGAATAATCAAATAACCCATTTAGTTCCTGGTGATTGGAACATCAGCAGAACTCATTGTATCCAAATATTTACACCATTTGAACAAGCAGCCCACACCTCACTAATACTTCTGCAAACAGACAACAACTTTGACAGCGATCTCACTCACACAGCAAAGTATTGATATGCCAGTCTTGATCAAGTATTCAAGCCGATAAATCAGTCTTGAACCTAGAGTCTTCTGTTTCAAATTACTAATAACAGACTCGGGATAATACAAGAATGAAAAGCAATAACATAACGATTTCTACTGCTCTCATTCCCAATGACATCAATGGTAAGACAAACCACTTCAAGAACTCAATAAAATACTGCAAATGTTCCTGATGGCATGCATGGATGCAGCTTGGCACAGCTGTGACATCGCATTGCCACTCTTCTACAATTGTGCTTGACATCTTAGATGGAGGAAAAAACAAAAGAAAGACCAAAGCTCCCAGTGCAACCCATCCAGTTCATAGTCATCATGAAGATAAAAACTCAATGGTGAAGAGCTCAGTAACCACAATCTCACATCCTACAGAAGTGGAGAATATACTCAGGAACCTCACATGCAGCAATTGTGAAAAATCCAACTGCAACAAAGACACAGGAGTGTCTCAGCAAAAGGAATATAACCACCAGCTTCCTCCTTCCATAACCTGCTCCCTGAAATGAACTGCAAATTCCTTCCACCAAGACAATGGACAGGGCTTTCACCGCTGACAATTCCTTGAAAAATACAGGGAGCAGCACATCCTTTAAAAAAAA
This sequence comes from Malacoraja senta, assembly GCA_038087875.1. NCBI lineage: Eukaryota > Metazoa > Chordata > Chondrichthyes > Rajiformes > Rajidae > Malacoraja > Malacoraja senta. Next base: position 16,196,738 of record CM075989.1, read on the forward strand.
CAACTCACTGAAGCCAGTGTCTCCATCAATGAAGGACAGTGGAATTGAAACAGGATTGTAGACAGGCTTCAAACTAAATACGACAATGGGAGGGCTCTGAGAACTGGATGTTTAATAAATCTAGAGGAAATTATTGGCATAGCACGAAAAAGAAATGGGTAAGCCAAGTGCAACAGCGTAGAGTGAATATGCAAGCAAAAGCGCGCAGCTCAGAAACATAGAAAATAGGTGCAGGAGTAGGCCATTTGGCCCTTCGAGCCTGCACCGCCATTCAATATGATCATGGCTGATCATCCAACTCAGTATCCTGTACCTGCCTTCTCTCCATACCCCCTGATCCCTTTAGCCACAAGGGCCACATCTAACTCCCTCTTAAATATAGCCAATGAACTGGCCTCAACTACCTTCTGTGGCAGAGAGTTCCAGAGATTCACCACTCTCTGTGTGAAAAATGTTTTTCTCATCTCGGTTCTAAAGTATTTCCCCTTAATCCTTAAACTGTGACCCCTTGTCCTGGACTTCCCCAACATCGGGAACAATCTTCCTGCATCTAGCCTGTCCAACCCCTTAAGAATTTTGTAAGTTTCTATAAGATTCTAGCGAGTACAAGCCGAGTCTATCCAGTCTTTCTTCATATGAAAGTCCTGACATCCCAGGAATCAATCTGGTGAACCTTCTCTGTACGCCCTCTATGGCAAGAATGTCTTTCCTCAGATTTGGAGACCAAAACTGTACGCAATACTCCAGTAACAATACTACAGTAACTAGAACAAAGTAAAAGCCCTGAAAGTATTTATTTAAATGCATGAAGCATTTGTAGTAACATTGATAAGTTGACAGTACATAGCAACATACGAGTGAGTGCGACCTGATTGTAGGGTGACCAGTACTGGCTGCTCAATATTCCAGGTTATCCAAGGTTCCAGAAAAGAAGGCAGAATAGGTAAAAGGGACAGACTAGTGTCATCAATAACAGGCAGCAGATCAGTATTGATCCTGATAGTGAAGACAGTGGGATAGTAATGTAGAATCAGGACTGGGATCGGAGATGTTGAGAAAAAGATTACCAGGCAAGCAGAGAAAAAAACGTTAATGACACACTCAAACCCTCTGTGAATGAAGCAACACCCGCGGTAATCCCCAACTTGCAACCACTCAAATCAGAGCAACAACATTGGGGGTGGTATTCAGGTCCATGGCATGGCTCAAGTCTCCTGCCCCATCTGTGTTCCCACACTAGCCTCATCTGTCTCGCTGTTGAACACAGAAACAGAATGAACATGGATTATCTCTGATTCTAAGAGGCAACCTCCAAAAAATGATTACCCCAATATCCAAAGCACTTGACTAGGCCTATTAAGTTTTAGGCAATCCTTGGAGCAAACCTTAACAAATGCAGAAAGATCTTTTTTAATCTAGTTCTGGAACGGTTTTGAAGTGCAATCACAATTTTTCATAAGACTCCAATAGTCATCTGTCTTATTATTATTATTCAGAAAACCTGGGGTTCAGCAACTGATTCATTATGTGATGATTCAGAACTTCCAGTCTTTTAATTCTATTCCACTCTTAACATCTGAGCAATTATAAATGCAATTCCTAGAAGTTACATATTCAATGATCCAAAATATTTATTGTTGGACAGCTGAGCATGGAGTGCCAACTAGGCACTCCTATTATTTCTGATGGAAAAAAAAAATCAATCTTTTTTTTCCCGACACCTCCAACGGGATCCCACCACTGGCCACATCTTCCCATCTCCTCCCCTTTCGGCTTTCCGCAGAGACAACACCCTTCATAACTCCCTGGTTAATTCGTCCCTTCCCACCCAAATCCCCCCTTCCCCTGGTACTTTCCCTTGCAACTGCAGGAAATGCTACACTTGTCGCTTTACATCAGCACTTGGCTCAGCACTTCAACTCCCCCTCCCATTCCGTATCCGACCTTTCTGTCCTGGGCCACCTCCATGGCCAGAGTGAGTCCCACTGCAAATTGGAGGAGCAGCACCTCATATTTCGCTTGGGTAGTTTACACCCCAGCAGTATGAACATTGACCTCCAATTTCAGGTAATCCTTGCTTTCTCCCTCCTTCCCCTCCCCAGCTCTCCCACAGCCCACTGTCTCCGCCTCTTCTTTTCTTCTTCCTACCCCCCCCCCCCCAACATCAGTATCAGTCTGAAGAAGGGTCTCGACCCAAAACGTCGCCTGTTCCTTCGCTCCATAGATGGTGCCTCACTGCTGAGTTTCTCAAGCATTTTTGTCTACCTTTGATTTTTCCAGCATCTGCAGTTCTTTCTTAAACAGTCTGTTTTTTTTATACCATCAGACCAGTCTGAGAAATTTAACTTGCATGAATACATACATTTCTGTGCAAAATGTATTATTTCATGCAGTATAGATTTTATATTTGTCTGTAGATATTTGAAATGGAAAACCTAAATAAGCTTAAAATGTTACTTAAGTGCCAAGTTACACATCTTGACAATTGCCTCTTATTAGGGTATGGAGCGTTAAAACTCAGATTTACAAGCAGCCGTATCCTGCTATATTGGGCGACACCTCTTAAACTTGACAATACATGCTGCGAATCTCCAAGATGAGCGACAGCACATGAACAGAGACTCTGGAAAGGATGACTCTCAGATAATTCCACGCCGATTAGTCTTCTGGAGGTCAAGTGGGTACAAGGGGCATTTCCCACCTTCGAGGGAAATGGTAATCTGCTAGGCAGGCTTATCTGCATTTGTCTTTAAGTCTATTTGCAGCAGTTGGTAAGTGTGCTGGAAACAAGCCACTTTGCAGCTCTCTTGTTCAGGAAACGGCTGGTGCCAAATTTGAAATCAGAATTAAAAACAAAAGAATAGATGAAAAACAGCAAAAATATATATATTTTTTAAACAAACAGGTTTCATACAAGGAACAGGTAGCAAATTAACCCTTTGGTTGTAAGTCCAAGTCATAGGTGTGTGTTACCCCATTATTAGCCACTGATGTATGCTGAGGTAAGCTCCATTCATACTACATAGACTCTACCTTTACTTGGCTGCTTTTCCTACAGCAGATCAATGCACGCTACTCCAAAATTATAACTACATTGAAGAAACAATCATCCCCACATCACTGCCAAGAAAAAACAAATGGATAAATGAAAATTGGCCCCAGGTGTAGGTGTGACATTGGTGACACTGACAGAAAACAACTGTGGGCACTCCAGGCAAAGCCACTTCCAGGATAGGTTCAGTGTGTTCAATTACTCTAACATGTGCTTACTTAATGGGATTTCTGTTGACAGTACACCAAACATTAGAGCTTATCCGGGAAAGTATATGAAGCACCAAACGATCTAAAACAGCATGGCAGGAGATGAAAATGTCTGGAGCAAAGGTGAAGCAACTGCAAATTGAAAGATGTTTTTTGGGAAAGTAGATACAAATATGAAAAAGGGACAGGCATCAGCTTAGGATGCTATGCTCCCCACTGCAGGTTTAATAGACAGCCAGAACACCATTTCGTCAGAGTGAAATCAGGGAACGGAAATTGCATTTTATTTGAATAGGATTTTTTTAACTTAGGAAAACCAAAATAATCTTTCCATTGTAGCAATTCTTTGGATGTAGAGCAAAGTTAAGTGACCTGTAAAGGGTCATTTCTTCCAACTTCTGTACATTCAAATATATCTTTCAATAAATAGATGCAGTTAAATGTTTAGTGGTATAGCAACATATTGCTTTAATTTCAATAAATTGATGACGCATACTGCTGATAACCAAATGATAGAAGCCTATTCAAAATGTCATTGCATAATTACACTGAGGATTCAACTATAGTTTGTAAAATAAATTCATTTAAATTCACTAGAAAATGTGCTCCTGGAAATTTTGCAGAAGTGAGCTTGGCTGGGAATTCAGAACTCATTCCCCAGCCACTCTCTCATAAATAAAAGGAGACAGCCAATGGTGCAAGCCAGGAAAGGAATTATTTGCCTTCGTACCAAACACAGGGTTTTTTTAAGCCTGAAAACTAAAGAGAGCGATTATCAAGATAAAATTCTAACTGAGGTTAATAATTATTTCTCTAAACTCATCTGAATTCTATAATGACAAGAGACTGCAGATGCTAGAATCCAAATCAGAATACTGGAGGAACTCAGCACATCAAGCAGCATCCGTGGGGGAAAATAGGTGCAAACAGACATCGCAAGTCTGAAGAAGTCGACCAGAAACGTCACCCATTCCTTCTCTCCAGAGATGCTGCCTGACCCGCTGAGTTACTCCAGCATTTTGTGTCTACCTTCGATTTAAACCAGCATCTGCAGTTCTTTCCTACACATCGCAAGTTAAAACCTAGCATCAGGACTGAGATGGAACAGGAATCATTACCAGTATAAAACAGTAAGGGGGGGGAGGGCACAAAGAGAATTAGGGAATGGTAATAGATGGATTCAGATGGGGAGGACATAATGGGCAGATGGAAGTAGGTGGGAGGGTTGGGGGAGAAAGGATGCTGGATAGATAGAAGCATGTTGGGTTGGGTGGGGTGAGGGTAAGAGATAACAAAGGGAGAAGAAAACTAGGTGAACAGAGGAGCGTGTGTGGGAGGAGAGCACTGGAATGCAGGTTGCCCAAAATCAGAAGATTCAACGTCAGTTCTGGAGGTCGTAAGCAACCCAAGTAGAATAGCAGATGATCGTTCACATTGTTTAGGCCTGTCAAAGCAATGGATAAAGCAGAAGACAGTGTGAGATTGGGAAGGAAAGTTAAAATGATGTACAACTAACTGGAAGATTGAGGTGGTTGGTGCAGACAGCGCACAGGTGCTCCGCAAAATGGTCGCCTAGACTATACTTAGTTTCACCCTTGTAGAGATCTTCACAATAAGCCAGTTCGGTATTGCGACTGCGCATGCACAGGTCATAGGTCACTCGGGCTAAACACTCGTGGCGGCCGTGCCGCTGCATGGGGGCAGACCTGCATCTCATCCCAATCCAGCGGCGGCTGGGCCGTCGCCGTCCCCTCCTGAGTGTCCCGTCGGGGGGGCGGCCCCGGGCCGGCAGGAGCCGGACAGGAGCGGCAGAGCGAGGAGGGGGTGGGGCGCCGCTTCCAGCTTGGCTCTGCCTGTCCCGTGTTGAGCTGGGGCCGGTGCCTCCCCTCCTCACTGGCTGCGGGCCTGGGCCGACACTCCCGCCCGCGGACCTCTGGATAGAAGACCCTCCTTCAGACTTCCTACACATTAGACTTTTGCGCCGTGGTTGGGATGGATGGGAGCAGGGATTTCGATGGGCGCAAGGAACAAATGACCTAAAGTTTGCGTTGAGTGATCTGAGTGTTCTTAACGTCCTCGTCGTACACCGCCGTTTTGTGAGAGTGGTTGGATCCTAGCTTCAGCTCAACCAACGTCGGTCACATTATCCGGACAGGCGGCGGGGGAATCAGGAGCTGATGTGAGGCATCGGCGATGCTCTGGAATCCTAGTCGCCCGCCGCCGAGTAGCGGGGTCGAAGAGGTAGCGCCCGACCTGGGAGTAGAGGTGTCAGTTCATCCAGCGGCGAGTGGAGAGGCACCAGCGGCCGCAGACCGCTCACCTGTCGGGCACTGACTCCTCGATCCCGGGATCCAACCACTCTCACAAAACGCCGGTTAACGGCGAGGACGGTAAGAACATTCAGTTCACTCAATGCAAACTTCAGGTCATTTGTTCCTTGCGCCCGTGGAAATCTCCAGTGCGGTTGAGACGAGGGGGTTCTGAAGTTGCATTCTCTCGATGGAGGACATTTTCTCGACTCTCCTAGAAGCAACGAGCCATGGCTTTACCAGTGGTTGTCTGTCTAACTGAAATCTCTCTTCCCCACCTCTCACCGTCACTCCCACTCGTATCTACCCCCCTCTCTCTTGCTGTTACACCCCGTTCGCTTTTTTAAATTCTCAAATGACCTTTGAAAAATCCCATGATTCCTTGCATTTTTCGGAATACCGAACTGGCTTATTACAGAACTAAGAGTCAAAAGTATTTCATTGTTATATGACAGTAGAACAATGATATTGTTACTTGCAGCAGCATGAGTGGCCAGTTATTAAATTACAAGTCAAATATCAAGTCATCTGCCTTATAAAGATGTGTTTCAGGTGGAAAAACTTCAGCGAGGATGAACCATAACAGTAGCTGGGGAAGGCAAAATGAATCCTCGAGGAGTTTTATTTCCCTGCAATGAACAGAAAGCTAAGAAATGGGTAAGAAATAGAGGGAACTACACATAACCCTCTAGTCCAACAACCACCTCAGAGCCAGAGGTGTGTACCACCATCATTCTTGTCTGCACTGCAAGATTTGTTTAGATACTATTCAAATGTTAGATGGAGTTTAGAAAAACACATAAATCCACTTATCTCTTACACACAGGAGGAAATGCACACAAAGAGGATCATTCAATTTTACAACACCCTGAACCGTTCACATGTTGTTAAAGATTGATAGCTGTGAAACCTAGTGAATTGCGTAATGTTTCTTCTTTGAGCGAGGTAAGATGCCGACCTACATGTAAAACTTCTACATTTGCCTATTAAATCCTTTGGACACAGCCTGTCATCATTGCGGTTTTATTGCCTCTTCTGCACATTTATGATGATAACCCAAGTCAAAGAGCAGATCTCTTCATTTACCGAATAGATAACGGGACTGTGACAACAAAACAATATGTATATATACTACTGTACATGACAAGTGCAATAGAATATCCGCCATTAACATGTGCTCCTCCAACCTCAACGATGTCGGAGTGACAGACGGGAATAGCAAAAATCATTTTTAAATACATTGATACCTTCCCTAAAGTACCGTAGGACAACATGTTACGGGTGAGCAAAACTAAAAGATAAATAGGTAATTGACATGAATGTTAAGAAAGTCCGACACGTAAACACACGCAAGAATCGGTCCGTTTCCTGGAATAGTCATTGCTTCGAACTGGATCACATCACAGGGTGTGGACATGCACCAGCCGCTGAGATAACATAAACCAATACTGCCCGGGGAAAATATTACTGTGCAAGAACCAAGTGCCGTGGAACAAGAGCCATCAGACTGGAGTTTACGACTAATGATTTGGTCACAGAAATTTAGTGCCACTTCTCACGTTCCTTTGTAAGCTGTGTACGGGGATATATTCTTTCCCCATCAACTAACGTTATAAACCGATATGATCTCACACAATTATAATCGCGTTGAAAACCTCGATCATGCACATAAATAATGTATTTTTTTAAATCACTCAATTGCCTGCTGTAGCCTAATGTTTACCCCCCACCTCCCAGAATAAACACCTGTCTGGATCCTAAACAAACTGCAGTCTATCTTTGTTTACCAGCACAAGCCCTTTTACATTAATACACTAATTAAAATTTAAAATGCACACGGTGTGGATGAGCCGAGAGTGCTCCGACAGAATGTGACGTTAAACCCCACACGCTGGAGCAAGTGATGGGGGAAAAGGGAGTGCAAGGCCGGCCGTGCAACAGGAGGGAGCTGGGGCAACGGGAGAGGGATCGGGCCGGCGGGGGGGAAACAGTGGAGATCGGCCCGGGCAACGGGAGAGAGGGATCGGGCCGAAGAGCTGCGAGAGCCGGGTGCCGGTACTCCAGCAGCGGAAGGCGGGCTCAACCCGCTGCCAAGGGAACAACACGGCCTCCAACGTGGGTGAGAGGGCTGGGGTGGGGACACTCCGGCGCCCGGGCCAAGAGCCGTGCACCCCCCGGCAGCCATGGCACGGAGAGCGCCGGGCTTTAGGCCAAGGCCTCGGGAGTCCGGTGATTCCCTGGGCGGGAACAAAATAAAAGCATGGCATCGCAAGCCCGCCGCCAGCCCAGCCTCTCTTACCCCGCAAACTCGATGGCCAGCACAGCAGCAGCGCGGCTCCGAACCACCGCATCGCTGGAGCCCGCATCCCGGGGCCTCCCGTCCGCCCGGCCCGGCCCGGCCCGCACTCACTCCCTCACTCCCTCACTCCCTCACTCCCTCACTCCCTCACTCCCTCACGGCGGGATTAGATCGCCGACGCTCAGCCCGGCTGCCCAGCAGAGTCAGCGGCTCTCGGAGCCCCTCGCCCTCGGTGCTAAGCGAGCGCCAGCTGCCGGTTCCTGCCTTCCTGAAAACGCCGCTCCCCGGCCCATCCCGCCCCCGCTGCCAGATAAGGAGCCCGCTAGCCCTTAAAGGCGCCGCGCCCCAGCTCACAACTGCACTCGTTGTTGGACCTGCTCCAGTCGGAAAGCGCGTTGCCTCTTGTCTTCGCCCTTTGTAAACACTGTACATGCAGAGAATGAGGTAAAACTGAATGAGAAATACAATCACATAGCTCTCACTGCGAACGTGAAATAGCAGCAGGTGGGCCATTCGGCCCGTCAATAGTGTTTAATTGTTATAACACCGAGATCTAAATAATGATGTTCTTGCTTTCTGCAGCTTTACAGGCACATTAATGCAACCAAGAAATGTACAATAGACAATAATACTATCGACTATATATCAGGTAACCCGACTATGGGTATACTAGGTAGTGGACCTTATACAAAGTTTATAGTAGTTCGGTGCTGAGGTAGACTTGTGGTTAGTATTGTGCAGGTTGGTTCAAGGAACTGATGGTTGAACCTGGAGGTAATGGTTCCTAGGCTCCCTTCCTCCAGTGAGATGAGAGCATAGCCAGGGTAGTGTGATTGCTGTTCTGCCGTTTATGACTGATCTTCACTCTCTTTCAAATTTCTTACGCTATCCCTTTATTCTTTAGACATCCAGACATCTATATTGATATCTGTTTTAGCTCCAGCAATGACTGAACCTCCACTGTCCTCCAGTGCAGAGAATTCCAAGGACTCATCCACATTAGAATGAGGAACTTGCTCATCATCTGAGTCAAAAATGATACATCCCTTACTTTGAGACTGTGAACCCAGACTCCATAGCCAGGAAAACATTATTCCCATGTCCCAACTCTTCGCCCTGTCAAGCCTCTAACAGTACTGTATGTTTCAATGTGGTCACCATCATTCTTCTCAGCTTGAGAGCAGACATTTTGTACCTCCCAATTTTAATGCAATAGTTTTCCCACATAACCCATATGCAGTATCATAAGAACATATATATTTCTGTGTTAGTGGATTCTCTCTCCCCCCCCCCCCCTCCCTTCTCTGCTTCTTAAAACATGCTCATCTTCAAATTTATCCCAATCCCAACAGAAGTTAACCATCACAAAAGCCTTCAGTTTCTTTCCAGCAAAGTATCAATACTAGCACTGAACAATATAGGAAACAATATCAAATTAACCCTGACCCCTGAAACTCAGCACCAAAGCAGCTGGTGTATTAACTGTTTAATGAAATGCATTATAATATCAAGACAAGTCAAGTTTATGGCCTATGCACAAGTACAACAATGAAAAAGTCTATAGCATTTCTATTATGATAAAATTTTAGAAATAAAGTGGTCTTGTTGGGAACATGATGAAAATTATCAAAATTGACCATACAAACTGCCAGATCAAAATAACAAAAATCATTAATATATTATATATACCATCATTATATTATAAACTTTTAAACATATTCGATATCATGCCATACAGTACATTAAAAATGTACACAAATCACATGATAATGCAGTGTATTATTCAAGAAACAAGAAACAAGAAATATGTGAGGTAATTTTGCTTGAAAGAAGCAAGAAATATCCAACATAGCAAAACTCATGAACAACACAATGATTTTCACTTTGGTATGGATGGCTTTACAATTTTAAAGAAATATTTTTACTTTTACCACTGAACCACAGTGGATACAATGTTCAGTGCATCCATCACCACGTTCAGAAGATACATATTTGTTACACCGTTCCAGTTTATTCACCTATACTTAATTTGAAAACCATAATAGCATTGGATCTATTCCACATCCTGTATTTCTATTCTCATTCCTGCTCCAATAACCAGCATAAAAGGCTCCTCTTGCGATCTTCTTCCACAACAGCAGCCTTCACATTTGTTATATAATATAATCCTCCAAAATGTCAGCACTTCCATCTGATGACAAACATCAGTTGTGCCTTCTCCTTCTCTCTCTTGTTTCATCATTTCATGGTTTTCTCTCTTGCATTATAAGATTCCTTCGGAGTCTGAAGAAGGGACCTGAACCGAAACATCACCTATCCTACAAAGTACTCCAGCACTTACTGTCTTGTTTTGTAAACCAGCATTATCAGATCCTTGCATCTCTATTATTCCTTCTTTCATTTCTATCAATACTCAATATCTTCTGAGTTGCATCTTAACTCATGTTAACTCTTTGCACAATCAGCAATTTATTTCTAATTATTTTCATTCAGAATGCTGTACTCACTACCCATGCTGATGTCCCTGCTACACTCAAACTGGTGACTACTTCTTGGAACAATTCTGTTCAGTCTGCTGTTGTAACTTGAGGTTTCCACTTGCCTATCACTCCACAAGCACTCTGACCTCTCCATCTATGCTTCCAACACTGCTCCAATGACATTCAAAGAAAACTCAAGGACCAGCAGCTTGTCTTTGAAATGGAGCATTAGAACTTTCTGTGTGGGTTGGTTGTTTATTTGCCCCAAGGTAGAATTTAGGAGTAGTTGATGAGATTGCAAGTGGAATTAAAAATGAATTCATGTTTGTAAATGGGTAGTTGATGGTCAGTGTGGACTCGATGGACCCAAGGGCATGTTTCCTTGCAGTATCTCTGACTACTACAATGGCAAAGGATCAGATTGAAGCTCTGCAAGATTATAACATCTAATATCCCGCGGTCTAGGCATAAGCTCAGGGGCGACCTCACCTTTGCGGTTGCAGCTCCTAGACTGTGGAACAGCATCCCCTTTCCCATCAAAACTGCCCCCTCCATCGACTCCTTTAAGTCAAGACTAAAAACGTATCTATACTCCCAAGCCTTTCTTGACGTCCTCTGAGCGAGGGCTATATGTATATATGTATGTAGTTTGTTTGTTTATACTATTCTTATAACAAATGTAAAGCACTTTGGCCAAAGAGAGTTGTTTTTTAAATGTGCTACATAAATAAATGTGACTTGACTTGACTATCATAAATGGTGATGTACAGATAAGTACTTCTGGGAGTAAGAGAGACTCTAAGAAAATGCTCCTCTGCAGTAATGGTAGGGCTAGACATTTGAACAGAATTATGTTCAGCCAGAAGGGCAGAATGGACGCTCTGTCTTGGCTTCACCCAGAGCTCCCTGTCGTCACAGTAAAACGGTCTTCAACCAATTCGGTGCACATGATTTGCATTGCGTGGTCAAAAAATGGTTGACAGCATCTGAACAGCAAAAGCTTTGAGAGCAAACATTTGAGCTGTAGCCCGAAATACTTGAACTACAGAACAAGCTGCAACATGAACCAAGCTGCAATCATGTAGTTACAACATAGGCATCTATCCAATTAAGTGGAAAATTGCCCAGACATGTCCTACTCACAAAAAACAACAAATCCAGCCGAGCTGTACAATCAGTCTATTCTTAATCATCAGCAAAATGATGGAAGGTGTCATCAAGCCTTACCAATAACCCAATCAACGATGCACAATTTGGATTTTTCGAGGATTACTGGCTCTAGACCTCATCACAATCCGAGTCCAAATATGGACCTAGAATTCAATTACAGAGGTATGTAGAAAGTTACTACCTCTAACATAAAAGCAGCATTTGAATGAACATAGAGTCATGGATTGAACTAAATTTAATGGCCATCAAAGGGAAAATACTTCACTGGTTGGAGTCATAAAGTTTTGGTCGCTGAAAGTCCATCGTTCCAATTTCATGACATTATTACAGGGGTTCCTCAGGGCAGTGTCCTAGTCTATTCTTTCCATTGTAATGTCGGAAATGGGAATGTTTATTGATGATTGCACAACATTCCATTCCATTCCATTTGCAACCCATTAGCAAATTTACCAGCAATGTCTACACTTGACATTCACTAGCATTTATTTCACCTGGTCCCCATTAACAACCTGGTGGGATGATGGGGTGTCTTGAATGACCACAAACTGGTCAGAGTCCCCATTGTCCTCACCTTCTACCCCATCAGCCGTCACAAACAGCATATAATCCTCCAACACTTTCGCCACCTCCAACGGGATCCCACTAGTGGCCACATCTTCCCATCTCCACCCCTTTCTGCTTTCCGCAGAGACCGTTCCTTCCGCAACTCCCTGGTCAACTCGTCCCTTCCCACCCTTCCCACCCACTCCCCAGGTACTTTCCCCTGCAACCGCAGGCGATGTAACACCTGTCCCTTTACCTCCCCCCTCGACTCCATCCAAGGACCCCCACAATCTTTTCAGGTGAGGCAGAGGCTCACTTGCACCTCCTCCAATCTGATCTACTGTATCCGCTGTTCCAGGTGTCAACTTCTGTACATCGGTGAGACCAAGCGCAAGCTCGGCGATCGTTTCGCTGAACACCTCCGCTCAGTCTGCCTTTACCTACCTGATCTCCCGGTTGCTCAGCACTTTAACTCCCCCTCCCATTCCCAATCTGACCTTTCGATCCTGGGCCTCCTCCATTGTCAGAGTGAGGCCCAGTGAAAATTGGAGGAACAGCACCTCATATTTTGCTTGGGCAGCTTACACCCCTGCGGTGTGAACATTGACTTCTCTAACCTCAAATAGCCCTTGCTTTTCCTCTTTCTCCATCCCTTCCCCCTTCCCAGTTCTCCCACCAGTCTTACTATCTCCGACTACATTCGATCTCTGTTCCGCCCACTCCCCTGACATCAGTCTGAAGAAGGGTCTCGACCCGAAACGTCACCCATTCCTTCTCTCCAGAGATGTTGCCTGTCCCGCTGAGTTACTCCTGCATTATGTGTCTACCTTAGAAGTATATCTTCAATCCTTCATCCTCAGCAGGTACTTCCTTCTCAAGAACATTTGGGATTACTTTCTCACAGAAAAAAGAAGTTCAGCATCACCTTCTCAAACAATTGGAGATAGGCAATAAATTCTGGTCTTGGACATGATGCCCAGATCTGAAAAATAATCCTCAAAAAGTCAGTGTCATTGACATAAAATGGTAATAAAGCTATACGTGGAGGAGTTATTGTCAGTGCCAAAATATTAATTCCACTGGAACACCACAAACATTGACAAAAATAAGGTATTGCAGGCTAGACTCATTGTGTTCTATAATTATAATATAACAACGTAGAACACCATAACATAGCATAATTGTTTAAGAAAGAACTGCAGATGCTGGAAAAATCAAAGGTAGACAGAAATGCTGGAGAAACTCAGCGGGTGAGGCAGCATCTATGGAGTGAAGGAATAGGCGACATTTCGGGTTGAGACCTTCTTCAGTCTGAAGAAGGGTCTCGACCCGAAACGTCGCCTATTCCTTCGCTCCATAGATGCTGCCTCAACCGCTGAGTTTCTCGAACATAGCATAATTGTTTTGTTTTGAACATTCAATAAATTGGAGATGGATCCAATTTACAAAATTAAACAAACATATCGAAAGAATTGTTCATTAACAGTCCTTGTGTGTACTAATATTACGCATTGATTAATATTTCCCTTACAAGTTGAACGTTTTTAATAACTTTGAAAGACCACAAAATAAATGTAAAAGGTTGCAAAAAGGTAGATTAGTAGATCAGGAACACACACTTACCTTGTGAACAGTCTGTTCAGGAGACCTGATAACAGCAGGGAATAAGCTGCTCCTGAATCTGGTTGTAAGTGGTTTCAAGTTTTTGTATTTTCTGCCCAACAGGAGAAGGGAGAATGATCGTTGTGCAAGTGAAGCTTGATTAGGTTGACTGTTTTGGCAAGCCAGCGTGAAGTGAAAATTGAGTTGATGTGGGAGGGAAGGAGGGAGGGGAGGCTGGTTTGTGTGATGGACCAGTCTGTATCCACAACGCTCTGGAATTTTCTGTTGCCTTCTTCATCTTGAGTCAACAACGTTGGAATATCCCCCAAACACTTCACAACTAATGGTATATTTTTGAAGTGCGGTCATTTTTGTAATATAGATTGACAGGTTCCACGAACAACATGGAGGTTAATTCCCAGATGCGATAGTTTAATGGCGTTTGTAATTACATGTTCTTGAAAATAGTGCTGCAGAATCTTGTTCGTCCACGTGAAAGGAAACTTTAATTCAAAAGATGACACAAAGGTAATATTTTTGGTTTTATTCTCAATTCCTCTGGGTCTCTCGTATCTCACAAACGCCACTGAGCTATGATTTCAATGCAATTCGTGTGTTTTAAATAAGTTACCATGTAAAATTCTGAACGCGCCAGAATGAGCTAAACTTTGATTCCACGACTTTTTTTTAGATGTACAACAGTTGCTGTAGATTATTGTTATTGCCGCTTTAAGAAAGCGGGCGGGTTTACCATGGCGCATGCCTACAATCGCTAATCACAATTTCCTGCCAGATAGTGTTCCTTTGTTTTCTTTTTTTTTGCATTAACGAAGAAGGCTGTAATCCTCCACATCACCAGAGCTATCAAAAAGCAGATATCTCTCCAGAGAAAAAAAAAATATTGACACTATTGCAGGCACTTGTTTTTCCATTTAGTATGTAAAAAATGAGGTCGACATCACGTTTATCGGAAGTACGCTCTAAGCACTTGCTGCATAATATATATATTTGAAATTGTAATAATAAAACTAAAAGGCTTGTCACTTGGAGGGTGGTTTGCAGTAAATTTCAGGGCACGTTTAGGTGCCTGGAAGGCGGAGTGTGTAGCACGCATGCGTGCTCCGGGCGCCTGACGTCACGAGCTGCTGGCAGTGTCATGGCGGCTGCCTGTCAGCGGCTAGAAGCCTCTTCCATGTAAACACCTCGACATTTCCTCCTCTCCTTTCCCTCCCTCTTCCCTCCCTTTCCCCCCACCCACACACCCCGCTTGAAGGCACATGGAAAGCAATGTCAGTGTCGAGCGGGGCGGCGTGGCCGTGGAGTTAGCCGGAGCTGGGCCGACTGTGGCGTGTGGCGATGGCAGCTTCGAGCGGCGGAAGGGATCGGACAGCCCGGGGAGCGGTGCCGTGGGCCCGAGGGCCGGGGAGGCGAATAGAGGGGCCGGGACTGCTGCAGGTGGCGATCATCCGTGTTCAAGCTCCGTGACACGCCTGCAAGAGGGTGAAGATGCGGTGGAGGTGGATGTGGAGGACGCGCCTACTGGGGAGGAGAAAGTCAACAACGGCCCCCAACACAACTTGGTAAACAAGATGGGCGAACTGAGTGAGGAGTCTGCGAGCGGGCTGAGGAAGGACCTTCTGCCCGGCCTTGCTCAGCAGCAAGCGGATAATATGCTGCCGGAAGAAAGTAGCCCGAGTAAAAACCACGAGAGTGACAGGAACCACAGCGCCAGCGATCAAAGCATGCCTGGCGAATCGCGAAGCATCGACTCCCTCGAGTCCTTTTCCAATTTGAACTCTTGTCCTAGCTCTGACTTGAACAGCGAGGGGACTGAAGACCGAGCCTTGGCTCTCGCTTTACAGAGTGAAGAGTATAACTGCAAGGACGGTGTTGCCAAACCATCTGGTTCGAAAGAAAGATTCCCTGGGCAGTCAGTTTATCACATTAAGTGGATCAAATGGAAAGCGGAGAACACACCTATTATTACGCAGAATGAAAATGGTCCCTGTCCTCTGCTTGCAATCATGAACGTTCTTCTTTTGGCATGGAAGGTATAATTTAAAATAGTAAAAATCTCTTAATAATATAGTGATGCCTGATTAGCTGACAGCATCGTGTGCTCATTGACAGAGGAGCCTAGGTTTGTCTATACCTCAAATTAGAAATTGAGATCTTCATATTCAAAGATCTACACGTCCTTGTTGTTAGTATCTATGTATTTTCCTCCAGGCTACAATGCTTTGATATGCTTAATTTTGGAGCTTGGCCAAGAAGGCATGCTTGACAGTGGTGGGTACAAGAAAGTAGGGGAATCTATAATATTAATGAGTTGAAGTAACTCTTAAACTTCTGTGCTTTTTCTTTTAAGATGCTCTTTATGTTGTCACTATGTAGCAGCTTTCGTATGTGTTACTTTCGTAAGCGCTATAGTTTCTACCTTTTTATCTGATTTAAGAATATCCATTTTTATTATAGATTAAACTACCACCCATGGTTGAAATTATAACAGCAGAGCAGTTAATGGAGTACTTGGGTAAGATGGCTTTTATTTTTGGCTGATCCTGAAGAGAATTTTTACTCATCTGAAATGTTGCTTCATCATATTGTTCTTAATGTAAAGCTACTACTAATTGTTTATTGTAATCCTTTTAGTTTTGGGCTTTGTTAATTGAAAGACTGAAAATAAAATCGTCAGCATTGAGTGTTTTTGAAATATTTTATTACAAAGTTATGAGTTGCTTCTGTTGAACTATGAACACACTCTTTTGAAAAATATACCTTCTGCGGAACTTTCTCATATTAGTACCTTTGACTTCAGATACTTCAGCTACTTTCATTGACTTAGAATCAACAGTGGGACTGCTGACTGTACCTGAATGACACTGTCCATACCTAGATACATTAGCGTCTGTACAGTAGCTGAGTTTAAGGTGACATGTTACAGATTCTACTTGGGCTGTACCAGTGCAATCAATGCCATTTCCAACAGGAGATAATCTAACCTACTCTTTGTTACTCAGTGGCAATACCATAATCGAGGCTTCCTACACTGACAACTTGGGTGTCATTGTTAACTAGACTTATTTGCAACAACCACATACAGAGAGTGGATATTTAGGTGGTGAGTGATTCATCTACATTTTGCTGCTACCTACAATGCATAAATCTGGAGTGCAATCGAATATTCACATAGAATAACAGCATTCTGTCCAATACTGCGTAATAAAAAGCTGTCCACTTGCTTCAGTACTTGGGTTGTGTCTGCGCACTGTAGTAACTGTAGTATTCACACAAATAGTTGGAGCTATTAGGAAAAGTCACAAAATCTGTTTTATTTTAAAAAGTCAGTGGAATCGTTGGCTTTATCAATGATAACTGGGGACGAGGAGCTACCATTATCAGAGAGAAACAAAGAAAAGTGATTGTTCTCATTAATGCAGAGGAGGTTTGGAGTGTTTTAAGTGTGATTTAGTGACAATAAAAACGTCAAAATTCCTTCCAGACAGGAAATGGCAAGACACCAATTTAGGGTAATTGGCAAAAGAACCAGAGGGCAGAAGAAAGATCTTTTTCATGAAGTAAATGACGATCTGTAATGTAATGCCCGAAAGCATAAAGCGAATTATGCTTCAGTCTGAAGAAGGGTCTCGACCCGAAATGTCGGCTATTCCTTCTCTCCATAGATGCTGCCTCACCCGCTGAGTTTCTCCAGCATTTTTGTCCACAAGCGAATTAGATATATCAGCCCTTGAGTGAAAACTGTTGGAACACAACTTTGATATGTAGCAGTGTTAATGTCTTGGAGATGGTATTTGTAGAGCTTTGAAGGTCTATTTGAACTATTTGTTGGTAATCTAGATTTTAGATTTATGTGGAGAATAGTAAATCCACATCTATTTGATAAGATTGTAAAGCACAAATGTCAATAGACGATCTTTGCATTGAGTAATTAGACGAAAGTAGTCGGAGCTAGACTTCTAATCAATGTTAAGATATTCAGTTGTAACACAAAAGATAGCTTCAATTAAATAGTTCTCTATAAATAGTATGCATGGAAGAAAATGTCCATCTGGAATTGAAAACTAGTTTTTTTTGCTGTTTTAAAATATGGAGCGTAGAACAAGTTGTGGTTTAGTCACTACATTGCAAGGAGTGAAGATAATGATTATTGACATAATCTAAAGGAAGCTGAAAAATGTGGAATGTAATGATGAACAAAACAAGGGAGATGTAGGTGTGTGGATGAGATTTTTGATAAGATGCACGAAAATGCACCTCCTGACAAAGAGCTATCAACCACAAAACCAAATGACTTACAGGAATGTAAATAGTCAGAAACTTAGTAGAGTATCGTGCAGTTATAGATTATATGAAAGTACAAGGTGTCAAATCCTGGTAGTGACTTTGGATTCTTCAGTGCTTTGATAGTAATTATTTTTGGAGTTGGTTTATTATTGTTACATGGTTACATGTACCACAATGCAGTGCAAATCATACCATACATGAGTACTTTGGGTAGTGCAAAGGAGCAAAAACAGATTGGAGAATTTAACTACAGAGAAAGTACAGGTTTTCTTTAAGTGCAAGGGCAACACTTGGAATTAGATTGGAAGATCAGGAATTCATCCTATGTGGAAGCTGATAAGAGGGTGGAAGATGCTGTTCTTGACTCTAGTTTTAGGCTTTTGTATCTTCTGCCCGATGGGAGAAGGGAGAAGAGGGAATGAGTATGAATGATCCTTGATTATGCTGGCTACATTCTTGAGGCAGCGTGAGTGCAGATGGAGTAAATGTGGTTGGTGGATGCTGATTATCATGATGGATGAGGCTGCACCACGACTGTGCAATTTCTTGCGGTGGTAGGTAGAGCAGTTGCCATACCAAGCTGTGATGCATCCAATAGTACACTTTCTATAAAGCATCTATAGAAATTGCTAGGTGTTGTTGGAGACATGCCAAATTTTGTTAGGCTTCAGAGAAAGTAGAGCTTGGTGTGCTTTCTTGGCCAGAGCAGCAATTCTTTAGTCAGAGGGTGGTGAATCTGACAAATTCATTGCCATGGAAGACTGTGGAGGCCATCAATGGATATTTTTAAGGTGGAGATTGATAGATTCTTGTGTAGTATGGGTATTGGGGGTTAGGGGGAGAAGGCAGGAGAATGGGGTTGAGAGGGTAAGATCAGCCATGATTGAATGGTGGAGTAGACTTGATGAGCTGGTTGGCCTAATTCAGCTCCTACAATTTTTGAACTTTTGTGGTTGGTCCCAGTACAAATTGTTGGTGGCGTTACAACTATGGTCAAAAGGTTTGGCAGGGAGTGCAGGATCTAACTTGAAATGAACATTATCAAAGCTCTCCCGATAAGACCAGAACTTTAAATTCCCCACACTTTGAATTAAGACAATTTGTTTATTTCTCTAGAATTATGTAATGTGCATGAAGACATAATTTGTCCATTGTAATATAAGACATGAAGCGATAAACTGCAGATTACTTCAACTTTACACGCTGGTCAGGAGCTGATAAAGATTGCAGCGAATTGTGGATGCAGCCGAGAACATCACACAAACCAACCTCCCTTCTATTGACTCCATTTATACCTTACGCTGCCTTGGCAAGGCCAGCAGTATAATCAAGGTTGAGTCGCACCCTGACCACTTCTCCCCTCTTCCATCAGGCAAAAGGTGTAAATGTGTGAAAACGCACACCTCCAAATTCAGGGACAGTTTCTTCTCAGCTGTTATCAGGTAACTGAATCATCCTAAGACAACCAGAGAGCAGTGCTGAACTACTATCTACCTCATTGGTGACCCTCGGACTATCCTTGATCGGACTTTGCTGGCTTTATCTTGCACTAAATGTTATTCCCTTATCATGTATCTATACTCTGTAAATGGCTTGATTGTAATCATGTATTGTCTTTCTGCTGACTAGATAGCACGCGACAAAAGCTTTTCACTCTACCTCGGTACACGTGACAATAAACTGAACTGAACTGATTTCCACAGTCTATTGCCGCTATCAATTGTCTTCTGAATTAAAATCTTGTTTATTTTACAATGAATTTTTCAAAATGTTGAATATTTCTTAAACATGAAAAGCAAAATAACAGTTATTTCTTGCCTTAATTTAACAAAACTGCGCAGAAATTTTGAAGATTTTCTTAAGGCTTTTAAACGTTTTCACAGTGCTTTTCTCTTTGCTGGAGTTACCCAGTGGGTCAGTAGCACTCCAGTCTATGGACACCCACTATAATCTAAGGACACCCACTCCAATCTCACTCCCTCTGAAACTCCCAGGTGGGACCATTAACTGTATTCAACACATCCAACCCCCACAGCCACTGACTTTGCAGGCCCTTGCCTGTTGCCCACAGGTCAGAGCCACTGACCCCTTCCCCCCTTCCGGCGACAGCAGCCTGTGATTGTTGACCCACATCCAGGCCAGGATCCTCCATGCTTCTGGCTCCAACTGCATCACATTAACTGACTCTCCTGGGTCCTACTTCACTCCCCTTGCAACCAGGGACCTCAATTCTGACCACTAGGTTCTGCTGCCCTTCAACCAATGTCAATTATGCCACCTCTCCTAACCTCACCCTTCACACACCCATCCCCTCTAAACCGCCATCCTCCTTCCATGGTACCTCCCCGGACCCGCACCCCATTGCCCTCCTCATTTTTATTCCACATTCCAGTATCTATTTTGACTTGTATTGGCATCTTCATTGGATGCTTGTATTGGCATGTGGTGCACATCCTTTTTCTGGGAGAGGCACTTGTAAGAAGAAACATCATACAATTTAACTATACATCTCCAGATGCAAATATTATTAGTAATTTTCAAAGACAAAAAAAGACCAGACAAGGAACTGCAGATGCTGGTTTACAAAGTCTAGACTTGGTCTACAAAAGAGACCAGTCTAGACTTGTGCCCAGTGTCAGTTGGAGTGTGAGGACAACACTTGCAAGCTGGACGTTCTGCATTATGAACCAATGGCCTCCATAATAAGCCTGATCAATGATTTTATCCAGGAGCCTTAAGCCTGTTTACTGACGGAAATGAATATTTATTTGTGGATACGTAATGGAGTAGGTGCATTGCCACTGCTCTTCTGCTTCTCGGCTGTAAGCTTGCTCAGCTGGGATGTACTGTTTCCTGTGAGAAATGACATTAGTCTGTCTCATTTCAAATGTACAAATTAACAAATTAAGCTGTCTGTGTTGCTGCAAAGTGGAATTTTAATGTAACTTATGAACTCTTGCCACATTTTGTTTCTGCAGGATGAAGGCATGTAGGTAATGATGTGAAGATATGCTTGCAGTGTTTTTATTTTTAGTTCAATCTATAAATGTTTTATTCCAGCCTAAATAGATGTCATATATTCCAGCACTACCATTCACTTTGAAGCAGAAAACATTGTTGTTAAAATGACAAAGAAGTGACAAGCCCACTAACCTTCATTTACATGAGATGACATGATTATTAATTCAGTGTTACCAATTGAATGCTTATTCATGGTCAAAATCCATATAACAGGATGCGAAGTGTATATGTGGGTTTTATTTGATGCAAATTTGCAGCAAGTTGATTAAGGTGTAAGTAATTCATGATAAAATATCAAATGTTTTAGTAATATATTTTTATAGTGCAGGAGAGGTTCATAGCAATTGAGGTACAGCACCAAAATGGCCTCTTTGATCAGTCTGAAGAAGTGTCCTAACCTGAAACGTCACCTATTCGTGTTCTCCAAAGATGCTGCGTGTCCGCTGAGTTACTTCAGCACTTTGTGTCTTTTTTGCATTAAGCCAGCATCTGCAGTTAATTGTATCTCATCTTCTATATATGGTGGTTATCTGTAAAAAGTTAATTCCTGTGTTATAGACTGCTCAACTTATGATGACCCCAAATTACAAACAAGCTCCCATAATGTTATTAAATTCAAAAGTCTGACTTATGTACATTCACTCCAAAGGATGGCAGAATTATTTTCCTCTCTTTCTCCACCTTTAGTAATCATTCTTCCTTATCTGTCTTATGTGCTTTTGATGTTATTGGTTTTAATATAGTTACCATATCAAGTGACGTATGAATATTTTCCAACATACGGACAAAATTTACTTTAAAAACAGAACCCTTTCATTAACTGGGGATGCTCTATATTTTATGGTTAGGGATTAACAATTTTTTTAAATGTACGTCAGAATTCTCAGATGAAAACCAGCAATTTCCATGATATACTCCTGTAAATCATCCAATATTTATTGTAATATATAGCATCAAGCCCCCATGTACAAATAACCTGCTGAAGAACACAATAAATTAAATGGCTGTTAAAAAATTAGGCTTTTAAATGTTGTCATCTCTCTCTCTTCAGTTTAGTATTTTATAGCCATAAAGGTGCAATTTCATTTTATTTAGTGTCACTACCTCAAATCAACAAACACTCTCCAATTAAGTAAACTTAAATCTGACAAACAGAGAATCTGTTTCAAGTTGCATGAGGCAGGTATTATTAAATCTTGGGAACACTCCACAAATTGCACTGCAGGGATTGTTTCAAATACCCTGTTCATTGTTTAATCACAGTTTCCAATTACCAATCTAGGCCTGCAGGTTGTTTTGTCCATCAAATAGCAACAAATTGAAAGTAAATTGAATTCCTCAACATATACATTTTGCACTTTCAATGGAACAATGTTACTTATCATCCACGTCAAATTATAATATTTTGATGTTATCAGCCGAGTAAGTGAATCAAATAGATTTCACTCACCCTATTGTCTAACACCTCCATCACATGTCAGCAGTTTCACGAAGGGTCCTTTTGGTTCATTCTCTGCCTTCAATTAATTAATGATCCATGCACGCATGAATACCGATGGTAAAATTCTGAACCTTGAATTATAAGCTAGATGAGTTGTTGGTAAGTCTGGTTAGACGATCAACTTGTTAGAATACCACAGTATATAAATGATATTATTTGTATTCCCAAATAGTTCAGTTCGTCATTCACTGATTCTCCCTTTTTAGTTATTAGTACAGTTTAAACAAGTTGACTATTAGAGTTGTTCAGGTTTCTTTTTGCTTGCATTTAGCTTAGCGCTGTAGTGAAATATTGCAATTTTATTGTTCTGTTCAAGGAAGATATAAAATAAACTTTGCAATAAGCTAACAATTTACATTGGTCATGTTTCTTCATAGACTAAGATACTTTTGACGGAGACTAATTCTGAAAACTATTAAATTGCTACGGTGATATTGGTACACAATGTGATGATTTTGTGTGTTGCTCCAGCCTTTTTACTTATGGCACTATTCATTTCATGATCAATCTGGTTTATTATTGATGTTGGTGTAAATTATTGAAAAAATTGTTTAATTCAATAATTATAAGTGGGAATGTTTAAGTGTATGGAACCTAATTTAACTAAAAATTGAAGTGGTTATTAATGAGCATTGACGATCCTGAGAATATTTTTTTACTTAATTCACAGGTGATTATATTCTTGATGCAAAACCAAAAGAAATCACAGATGCTCAGAGGCTGAACTATGAGCAGGTACTAATCTGTTAACTATATGTGTTTTGTGGATGGAGCCCTAAAGGAAAAGGACAGCAAGTAATGTTAATGCACATAATTCTGTAATATTTTTCGTGCATTTCAAAAATGCCCCAAAAGGAACAAGATTCATAAAGCTTTTATTCACCAAATTGTTTGGCCAATTTTGATATGATTTCACAGAAATCATAGCCAACATATTAGTTTTGATTTGGACATATTGAGTTAAAAATATGTGAAATCAATTGGTGCACTTGTGGAATTGTGTGGTAGGATGGGCTTGTAATAAAGGTTTTAAATGCCAAACCCCAGGGGAATGAACTGAATGTGGAGAATAGAGCAAAATGATTCTTGAAAAGACTGCTGTGATTGGTGGAGAGAAAGGCTGAGTTTATTATATTTTGTGGCTTTGCCCCACCCTGCTTTAAAAACATTTAAAATATATTTTCAGAATGGCGGGGAATCAGTTTTTTGCGAAAACTACCATGTTTCCCTCTTGGATTTGATGTAAACTTTTCTGCATGTAAATGTACTAACTGCTCCAGAATCAGGTGTGTCATACAGCTTTCCCAGTTTTCCTTCAAGTATGGGCTAGATTTATTGTAGTTTATCTTGGAAGTGGAAAAGGAAGTGAATTGGCTTGGAGCAATCTGCTTGGATGAGTACTTCAGCAGATTTTTTTTAGTCAAATATGTGGAGTATTACTTTCAGAACAACTTGTTTAGTGCATTCAGTTCACAATAAATATACATAAAATTGTTTAAAGCACCTATAAATAGAAGGAAACAATTAGTTTTTGTCATGCTCTGTTTCTAAAATATAATTTGAAACAGATCAGGCAACTCCATTAGTTGCTGTTTTCACTTGGAGCTTTTGCAGATTTTTGTAAGGGCACCAAAATGTCTGCAGCCTAAGCAATTTTGGATTTTCATTGCCGATTAAACTGAAAACATGAAACCCTTTAGATGTAAACTGAAAAAACGATCTAATAAACAGAAGAGGTAGTAAATGTTCAGAACACAAGAACTTAAGTAGGTTAGTTGAGCCTGCTGTACCATTCATCGATATTGTGGCTGCCTTCTTCCTCAATGCCATCAACACTACATGAATAAGTACTAAGTCTCTATCCTGTCACTGCTTTTGTACAGAATGACTGAACTGAACGTCCACAACTATGGGGCTAGCAAATTCCAGATTGGCCACCCTTTGTGTGAATAAATTTCTCTTCATCTCTGTCCTAAATAACCTATTCCTTATGAAACTATGCCCCCCCCCCCCCACCA